>OX439142.1:88429286-89041781 GCA_949318255.1 Pollenia labialis | reverse complement strand
TTTTCAGTAAACAAGGTTTTGTTTGTCGTGCTTAATTCCCAATTTTTATTCTTGATAAAAACACTGAAATTTATTGTTGATGGGATATATATACATATATATATTTTTTTTTAATCCAAATTTGATAAAACAGTTACTCTTGTCTTATATAAGTTATTATTTTTTTTGTTAATACATATTCTTCAATAGCAAACCATTTTTCATAAGTATAGTACAAAACTTTGATCAAATAGCAATAATTTAAGCAGAAAAAGTACCTTCCTCTAACTTGTTAAAATTTTTCATTTCTTATATGACTTTTGCTACAAAATCATATCCAGCTTTTTGATTTGTTAATTCAGTGAATTTTTAATAAACTTCACAAAAGCTTATAGACGTTTTTAAGGCACTAGGCAAGAGAACCGTCTAAAGTTAAAGATCATCAGCGCATCAATATGTGCGCTGAGTATGCGATTAAGGTGGTGCAGAATATATATCCACTATTAAAACCATATTCAAATTAAACTTAATGCTTATATCTTACATATTTTAACCGACTTATGTATGTATGTTTGTACAATAATTAAAAAATCACAATCTTAAAAAAACAAAAATTTAAGGCACTTTAGAAATCGTTTTGGTGCGGAAACTTTATTCACCGAATTAACCAACCAAACTGTTTTTTATTAACAGAACAACATTCCCCACATGGTACTGGAGTGGTATTTTTCACTCAAAACAGGTAAGAAAGTACAGTCGGCCAAGACGGACTATATGATACCCTATACCACAGTATTTTAAAAAAATTAACGAGAGTGCACCCAATTCGGGACACATGGATAATCATGCTTATGTGTTCATATAAATATGGATCTGTCTATGTTAAAAATTTCATTAAAATCGGTTAAAAAGTTTGTGATAGTCAGAAATTGCCCCTATTTGCCCTCGAGGTACTACGACTCGGCCCATTTTCAATGTGCTTAGTCCTTGTGCCAATTAAAACCTATAAGCCTAATTTTATCAAATTATCTCCAAAATTCCGATCTGTACTTTGCGCACAAGGTTACATGGACAGCCAGTCAGCCAGCCAGCCGAACGGACATCGTTAAATCAACTCAGAAAGTGATTCTGAGTCGATCGGTATACTTTACGGTGGGTCTAGGACCAATATTTTAAGGCGTTACACACATCAGCACAAATGCATAATACCCTATCCACTCTTGTGGTGTGGGTATAAAAAGCTATGTCCCTTATATACGTACATACACCATACATACATATATGTATGTTTGTACGTATTTCATCGTACGCTTTTATTCATACAAAGAACTTCAATTGCATTGAAGTGCGCAACCATTTTGCAGTTGTGTGAATATTGTGTTTTTTCTGCACTTTATTTTACAATCATTTTCACACGTTCCGTAAAAGAAATACAATAATAAAAAACACAAATAAATAAAACTGCTGGATAGATAAATAAATTACGAAGTTTAAACGGCAAAAACATAGAAAAACAATTTGAAATGACAATCTATTAAATAAATTAAAAACCAGTTTACTTAATTTTTTTTTCGCAATGGCCAACTTCAATTTGATTCTGTCTTTTTGAAATGTTTAATGACGATTTAAGTATCAAAGAAAAGTGCTGAGGATTATAATTTATGTTTTATTCAAGATAATTGCGAATAACCATAAAAGATTTTTAAAAGAAATTCTTTTGTAAATTAAAATTTGCGTTGTTTTTTAATTCGTTTTTTTTCTTCTAAATTTTGCTGCAAAAAAAAATTACTAACAAAATTTTTTATATTGGAAAATTCTCTGGAAGATTTGCCCCCATAATCGTAAAAAATATTGTTGATTTATAAAAGGTACATATGTATATTGAACGAATTTCCTATGAAAACTAGTTCTATAAACTTTTTATAAACCAAACATATTTTTTATGAATATGAAACAAGTGTTTAATACTCGTAAACTTTTTTTTTAATTGCATGTTTTTCCTTGTGCGACCAATGAAGGCACAAACAATATATCCATTCGTTTTAGAGCCTTTTATGAATTATGACATCGATTTTCTAGTACATATTTTACCGTTTGCAGCATTTTTGTGCATTTTTTTAGCTAAACGAGCATTTTATAGCATATTTTAAGCTTATAGCGCATATTTTGCCTTTTTAAGGCATATTTTGCTACATGTTTAATTTTTTTAGATGTTTTTTTTCGAAATTCTGTTACTTTAATTTTACCATCTATATTTAATTTTTACTCTTAAATTGTAAGACAAAGCAGGCTGTCATTAAGGATAAATTTTATGCGATGTGTACAATACATAGAAATGTAAGAAAGATTGGTCTTTTAGTATACCGATCGACTCAAAATCAATTTATAAAGTGATCTAACGATGTCCATCCGCCCATCTGGGCCCCATACAAGTGTTCTTGCGAATTAGGGTTTTGGTACGATGGAGTCTAAACATAACAAGATACACAGATAAAATTAAATTTGATAAAAATTGATTTCAATTAAAAAGTTTGTGATATTCATTAAAAAATCAATTAAATTTGCACCAGTAAACAAATAAATAGTATAAATTAAACTTCATTAAATTTCAGTGTATTTATCAAATATGAAAAACTGGGAATTTAGCACGTCATACGGAAATCGTATTAATAATAAACTTGATTAAATTTTTAATCAAAACTGATTTTTTTTTTTTTTTTGCCTTAATTGGTGAACAATTTTGGAGAATTTTTTCTGTGTAGGTTGATAAAATTGAGCTCAAATATTTTCTATGTAGGTGTTTCTCTGGTTATGCACGCGACATTTGTACGAGTTTTATTGTGTTTGAATAAAACAAAATAGAAGTGGGTTGGAATTTTAGAATGAATTCTAGAATCGTTACATTGTTTGTGATGAGTTCTTTCTAAAAAGTATATATAATGGTAAATTGAGCACTGAGTACCCAAATGCCATGCAATCAAAGTTGACTTACTCACGTGACAAAAATAGAAGTGCCTTTTAGGACCGTAAGAAAAAGTGCGAAAGTAAGTACATTGTAGGAGGTTTTTATTTCGGAAAAAATGTTTTTATAAAGGTTAGTAATGGGCCTTTATAATCATGTTTTGTTCAAAAGCAACTATGCATGGGTTGGCGAAGAAAAAAATAAATTGTAAATTACGCACGTGACATTACGCACGTGACACTTTTTACCTTCATACATATTTTAGTAATTTTACATTTATTTTCAGAAGTTTTTTACAAAAAAATTAAACTTTTATTAAAAAATGAAAAATAAAAAATAAAAATATACTACAAAATTAATCCAACTTAATTTTTTCCTTGAAAAAAATTATGCGAGCGCTTTGATTTTTTAAGTCACGGTGGACCATTCAGAGAAATACCCATGTATGCATTTTTTTTTTAATCGGTCATACAAATTTGCTCTCGGATTAAGGATTAAGTAACGAAAGCGCCCATACCATATGAGCTAGGGAACAGTTGGCTTTTCATTAACTAATATGGTAAATTGGGGTCGAAAAGATTCAGCACAGTCAAATATGTATCACTTATACTTGTTTTTTTTTATATTTTAAGATTCAAACTAGAAACAAGAAATTTTAAAAAAGCTTTTAAACGTAATTACATTACAATTGTATAATTTTCTTTAAACATTTTTCGTTTATTATTTTATATTTTTACAGAATTGTTGTTTTGTTTAATGTTTTTTTCGACTCGTATTTTTATAATTTTCAGTTGCTTTTGCAGCAATCGAAAAAGTAAAAATTTTCTCTATAATTGTATTCGTTCATTTGTTGGTGTAATTGTCTGTCTGTGCGAATGACGACTGACTGAATATTGGCTTTTAATTTTTTTTTGTACTTTTTAAATATTGTTGGTTTTGTGGTGGTATCTCTCCACATTTTTCTTATTAAATGAGTATCTCTGTGTGTTCATGACGATAATGTCGGCATTTATTTTTTGTGTTGTTGCGTTTCACTTCAAAAAGCCAACCAACCAACCGAGCAAATGTTTAACCAAACCGTATGCCGGTCTGACAGGTAGTCGAATCTAAAGTCATACCAATCGTCCAAACAACCAACCAGCCAGTCAGTCATACACATCCCCATATTTATGCACATGCTTGATGCCTGTGTGTGGCAAGCGTTAAATAAAAATCAAATTGCTGCAAACAAAGTGCAGATCAAAGTGCAATTGCCGACATTTTTTGTTTTACTGTTGATCGTTTTTTATTGTAGTGTATTTTTTTTGTCCATTTCCACTAATTTGCTTAATTTATATAATTATGATTTGTAAGTGTTAGATTAGTTATTAGTTATTTTTTTTATTTGAGGGGCAAAATGATTGTTTTCAATTTTAAAGTGCTACCTATTACTTATTGATAGAATAATAATTTAAAATAAGTTAAAGTTATATATTCGGCTGGGACGAATCATTGATACCCTCCTACGACTGTTAGATTTTTTCAGGAGTAGGCTCTATATTGGATACATTAGTCATTCACCAGTCTTTGTAAAAAACAGGGACTGAAAATAATTAATTTTAAAACAAAAAAAAAACAAAAAGAAGTAATTGTCAAAAAACTGATTCAAGTACAAAGTATATTTTATTAGAGAATAACTATTATTTTGCTCTAAAAAATAAAAAAATAATTGTTATTTTTGTTCAAAAATATAAAAATCTGAAAGTAACTGTTATAATTGTCAAAAGAAATTAAAATCATAAAATATGTAACTGTTTTCATCTGACTTTTATGAAAAAAGAAATAACTGTTACGGTCTCTGATAAAAACTAAACAAATTGCATGGCATTATTTCTGGCCATATAAAGCTAAATTGGAAGACATTTTACCACTATATGACGTATTAAAATTATTTTCCAGTGTGGGCTTTGTATGGGACCTATGGTAAATAATGGACCGATCTTTAAGAAATCTGACAGTGGGATTTCTTGTCTAATAAATCTGTAACATACTAAATTTTATTACAGTGGCATAATTCACTACGCTTTTACGCGTAGTAAAGTTTTCAGAGAGTGGGATTTATATGGGGCCTATGAGAAGTTATGAGAATTTCATCAGAATGAGTTTTTGGTTAAGAAACTGTAACTGACCAAATTTTACTGCAAAAGCATTATTCGTTACGGTTTTAAGCATACTAAAATGTTTTCAGAGGGGGGTTTTATATGTTGAATTATGGACCCATGTTCACTAAATTTATAAATATAATTTCTAGTCATATAAAATGAATTAGTGCAAAATCTTATATCAGCCAGTGTATTTCATTTACACAATTACAAATTTTAAGGGTGTTTGTGCAACGTTTCGTATCATAACTTTTATCCAATAAACCGATTTAGCTGGATTTCAATCCCAAACTGCTTTGGAGAACTAGAAACAATTTAACGTCAATAATGTGCTTTTCTTTTTAAGTCGTTCAAAAGTGAGCTTGATTTCAACAGACGGACAGAAAGAAAGACGGATATGACTAAATCGACTTAGAATAACTCAAGAATCCAGAATATATATATTCTTTATGGCGTATTAGATGAATATTAAAAAAGTTTCACACGGAATAACGAGCTTAGTATACCCTAATTCACAACTAGTGGCGGCGGGTATAAAAATTATCGTTATGAAAATACGATAGTGGAATACCTAATTACTTAAAAGATTTAATAAAATAAAAAAATTGGCTGGAGCTACAAAAGAAGAGATTGTGTTAAGAAAAAACTACTTTAGAAAATTTGATCTTTAGAGTCATCTCTGTGTAAAAATCAGCTATTAGAAGAATTTTCTGTTAAGGTAAATTTAAAGTCTGCGGTAGAGTGTTTAATAGAGAAGTTAAAAAGCCACCGCGAATTTTTTTTCCTAGAAAATAGCTTTTTCTTTATCTCATGGGATAATAATAGTTTTAGAGTCAGCTTAAGAGAAACGAAAAATTTTTTTCGTTATATTTTTTTTTACTAATTCAAGAGCTTTGAAAGGGTTTTTAAATAACACTTGCCAACAAAGTTTTGGACTGGAGCAACCAAATATCTTTCCTACGGTAATATGGCTGAGTTCGAATCTATAATTGGTTTTTCTCTATCACGTTCGAGATACAAAAAAATGTTTTTATTCGTTTCGTTTCTTACTTAAAAAAATCACTTGTTTAAAAATCAAGGAATTTTTCAAAAGTGATTGGCGTTGGTTCGGTTTTACGTATTAATTTTGTAATTTAGAACAACTCGAGATCTTATGAAAAACTTTTGCTAATTTTTTTTCAAAAAAAATTGAGAAAAGGGTTTCCTTTTCGTTTAAAAGTAAGTTTTGTAAAAGAAAATTTCGAAAGAGGGTTTTTTTAGAAAAGTTCTAAAGCTAGCGAATAGTTTAAGGGATTGTAAAAATTATTATTCTGAAGAAGAGTTAAAAGGCTGGGGAAAAGGGTTTTTTCTTACACGAGTTCAAGAGGGCTTTTTCTTTCAAAGAAGTCGAAAAGTGCTAAATTAAACTTTTGCGTAAGCAAAAAAGCTATTTCTTCAAAAAAGTTCTAGGGCTAGTAGTTCGAAAAAAGTTCAAGAGATTCCAGAGGAGCTTTTTATTTAAAAACGATCGAGTGATAGCAATGAAGCTTTTTCTTAAAACAAAATTTGAGAGCAAGTAAAGAAGCTTTTTCCTAAAATTTAATGAGCTACCGAAAGGGGGTTTTCTTTATTTAAATTAGTTATTTATTTAATTCGATTTATTTAATTCAAAGCAAAATTGTTTCATTAAAAATAAATCCAAATTACGAAATTGTCTAAAGTTGTGCTTGGGAAAACAAAACTTTTTTAAGATAGCGATTAAGTTTTTTTTATTGATAAAAATACCTTTAAGCTAAAACATCTTCACGTAATAATTCTATGTTTTTTGTACATAATCCAGCAGGAATTCATTCCCACTTGAATGACGTTGACATATTCATGTTTAAGAATTGAAACCGAAACGGGTTTACACAAAAAAAAAATTATTAAATAAAAATTTAATATTCAATTCTTTTAAATTCGAAAAAAACACCTTAAAAAATTATCATTAGTCACACGACTTTGATGATAAGGAATGATCGAACACAAGACAAGGCCCAGCAACTGCAACAATATCTACTTGTAATAATAAAAAAAAAAACAACTGGCTAATGGATTTTCAAGAAGAGAAAAAACATTCAAGGTGTTATTCATGGCTCTATTCTTTTTTTTATTTCTTTCATATATTAGTGAACACTGAACAACAAATTTACTACGCTTGAATAACTCTAACAGCTCGAAGCTAAAAACAAAGACTCTGCACAAAAATTCGACTCACACAGGCTGCCCCTTTGCCTCAATAGCCGACTAAGCCAAGACACATCACACCTTAAGAAACACCACCAACAACTACTACTTATATTACTTCGGCACAATGTAATAGACATCATGACTAAAATGAATACTTTGGAATACATTTGTTGGCTGGATGTCTCAGAACATTTGCCGCTTCACGCATCAAGTCTGTGTTCAAAAACAAAAAAAAAACAACAAAAAAAAAGAAACTATAATTTTGTGCAAGATTCTTCTCTATACCTTGACTGAGGATAATGTTGAGGAGTAAATTTTCTATTAGACCTCATAAGATTGCGTAAAAAATTCTTAATTATGATTAATGATTTGGCAGAATTTTTGTTCTTTGATTTTATTTCTGTGAAATAAATGAAACTGTGAAGGAAAATATCATTAGTGTTTTAGGAATAAAAGGAAACTGAGTTTGGATTTATTGTGCTGATATTATAAATAACATTTTCATTAATTATTTTTTTTTGTTGAGGAATTGACAATTTGATTATTTAGTGTTAGACTAGTGTTCGTGTTTGAGAAACACTTTTTATGAACTTTATGTTAATGGTGTTTTCTTTTCTGACAAAAATGTTTCATATATCGACCCCTTTGCGCGAAATTATCGTATATGCCAATTTTTTGAAATTGAGTTTTTGATGCAATCTTGTTCTACATTCAAAGAGACGTCACCTGGCAAAATATTGTAGGCGAATTCCACTTCGTTGCTCCAAAAATGGAATGTATATTTTCATTTTTATATGCAAGCAAACGCAGAGAAAAGTAGAAAAATGGCTGTCCTGTAAAATTTGGTTTTTGTAACATACGATAATTTCGCGCAAAGGGGTCGATATGTTGCCATTTGCGAAGGTTTATTTTGCATTCTAAAAACATAATGAAAATGTGAAAAGTTGTCATTTTCCTTCAGTTGATTTCAGGGTGACATAATAAATACCCTTTTTATACCCACACCTCCATAGCAGAGGTGGTATTACGCGTTTTTGCTAATGTGTGTAGCACCTTAAAATATTGTTCCTAGACCAATATTTTAGTATACTCATTGACACAGAAACATTTTCTGAGTCGATCTTACTATGTCCGTCCGTCCATCTGGATATCTAGCTGGTTGTTTTTAATTTTGAAGATAATTTGATGAAATTTGGCACATACGTGTTAACCCTAGTCCTCACTTTTCCGTTTTTCTATATATTTTCGAAGAAAAATAAATGTTGTTAATGTTATTTTCTAGCTGAACATTTCCAGTGGTCATAAGAATTCAATGTGATAGGGATAACGTCAACACCCTATTTTGTCAACATCCTAAAAAGTCACTCCTTTTTTATAGATAATGGTGAGAATCGCTCCATAATTACACATGACCACTATACAAACTGCTTTCTGGAACAGTCTTTATGCTCATAAACTATCTAATTATGTTGGTATTTAGATTAAATTCGGCAAACCAAATTTCTTTTTGCAGTATAAATCTCCTCCCCAAATTTCTTTAAAAACGCTCCATAATTGACCATAGAGCTCCCATACAAATACCACTCCCGAAACCAGGGACCGTAACTGTTATGACTTTTATCAAAAAAATCAAGAAATAAGAGTTATTTTTGATTTTTATATTTTTAGATAGAAAATAAGAGTTATTTTTGATTTTTATTTTTTTAAATGAAAAATAAAAGTTATTTTTGATTTTTATATTTTTAAATGAAAAATAAGAGTTATTTTTGATTTTTATTTTTTTAAATCAAGAAATAAAAGTTATTTTTGATCTTTATATTTTTATATCAATAATAAAAATCAATTCAAAACTCTTATTTATTTGTTGACGCCGTATGTATTATAATATGCTGCTTCATTCAAATTTCTATATGAATATAATATATTATGTGACTTATCCATTACCAGCCACAAAAACATGAATGCATAGAAATAGCTTATAAGTTTTGGCTGCCATTCAAGTCTGTGCTAAGAGGTCGTTTTCAGGTGTTCAACTATACCATCATAATTGATTTTAAATGTTCCTCAGATAAATTTTATCTCAAATCTCCCAATATTAATCTGAGTGCTGAAAATGACCTTTCTACACAGACTTGCGTGGCAGCCAAAACTTATAAGCTATTTCTATGCATTCATGTTTTTGTAGCTGGTAATGGATAAGTCACATAATATATTATATTCATATAGAAATTTGAATGAAGCAGCATATTATAATACATACGTCATCAACAAATAAATAAGAGTTTTGAATTGATTTTTATTATTGATATAAAAATATAAAAATCAAAATAACTTTTATTTCTTGATTTAAAAAAATAAAAATCAAAAATAACTCTTATTTTTCATTTAAAAATATAAAAATCAAAAATAACTTTTATTTTTCATTTAAAAAACTTAAAATCAAAAATAATTCTTATTTTTGATTGTTAAAATAAAAATCAAAAATTTAAAAATCATGCAATATGTTGGATGCATTTCGCCTAAAAATCATGATGGTGTAATTAAAAGTTTTCTACGATGTTCATTTATGTATGATTTATTTCTTCAAAAATTGAAAAATAACTCTTATTTCCGGTCCCTGCCCGAAACAAATTTATTATACGAACCTCCTAGCCAAAATTGCTTTCAGCGAACGAATCTTAAATAGATTTTGATATTTGAATAATATTCGGCAACAAAGAACTCTGTTCCGGCGACTCCATTATTGTTCATGGGTACACTCTCTAAAATTTGGCTCTAAATACTGCAGTGTAGGGTATCATATGGTCTTGCTTGACGGACTATACCTGCTACGTTAAGCAGTTATTTATGCTATGGAGCATACAAGTTCCAAGATCATTAATAAGTGACATTTCTATCTCAATATTGTTGTCATAATCAACAAGAATTTGTAAAATTCTTGGTTACCACCACACCCAGAGAAAAAACATGTTAAAATATGGTCACCTCCAACAAAACTATATTTAAAGAAAATTGTAAACATATTATATTAAATTTAACAATACTATTGTCACCGACAACCATATTATGGTTAAATTAGTTATTAATGTAGAAGCCACAACCATATTATGGTTGCCTCTGAATATTTTATGGTTATTAATAACTAAAATATATTTAACATTTATAACTGCATGGTCGGTTTTCAACCATAGCATGTTGCTCTTGGAAAAGAGGAAAATATTTTTGTAATATTAAAAACAAATTATTGTCGTATTAAACCATAACGTGAGTAGAGCCAACAATAATATGGTTGTGGCTTCGTGGTAAAGGACTGATTTAACCACAATATGGTTGTAGGTGACAATATAAAATGGTTATATTAAACATAATACATTTAAAATTTTCTTTGAAAATAGTTTTGTTGGAGGTGGCCATATTTAAACATGTTTTTTCTCTGAGTTTCGGTAGCCCTTTAAACACGTTTACTTGTATTACTGGAATTGACCTTAAAGAGTCAAATTGGGAAAGACACCAGTTAAAATAAAAAAATGCAAATTTTTTATATATCAACACTGCTGCGTAAACGTCATACAAATACGAGATGTTTTTGAATCGAAATATGACTGGCGATGTAAGATGGTTGCGCTACGAAAATCGGAAACGCAAGAAAGTATAAGTAAAGCCCGGACAACTAATCAAATAAACGCCAAAGCTGAGTATTCGTGGCGTCAAAGTAGAGCTCTGTATATTGTGTAACTTAAAGGAACTTGGAATACCAAAATCGGGCCAACAATCACAGAGCTTTTACCGAACACAATTGATTGTTTAATTGCGAGCATTAAACGTAAAACATCCGGAAAAATATGGGACCATGAATCTTTAATATTCCTTCTTAACAACGCTCAGTCACTTGATGCATTATTGGTTAAAAGTATTCTCAAATCATTTTTGGGGTACACCCCCACATTGATTTTCCGAGTTCCTTTTCCTTTTTTTCTATTATCATTCACTTTGATGGTTGGAATTTAAAATTAAGTTCACTTAGTGCTTTCCCCACAGTAGCTACAGCAGATTGGTACAAAAATTTTTTTCAATATACGATTTATAAGAAACAAATATGTTAAAGCGAACTTGTTTACAAATATTAATTTTTAAATTCCCAAATTCGACTCCATTTCATCAACGATATCTTGGCGCCCCTCAAACAATAGTGAACCAGCGGGTTTTGTTATTGAAAATGCAAGGAGATAGTTTTGAAAATTTCTGGAGAGTTTTGTTACCAATTGCAATTTTAGGTCTCATAAAAACATAGAAAAGACATGGTTCGATGCCATTTACATATTTATTTTCATAAAGTGCTAAAAGATCTGTCATAATTAATTGTTATCTCAATTTTTTAATTTTTAAAACGAACGAGTTTTGCAACTCACCTACTCATATGTAAAGTAGACTGGACTTTATTTTCTGACTTCAAAATTTTCAAAGCAGACCCTCTTAATTTTTTTTCTTCACAATAAATCTTCAAACTCAAGGTCACTTTTATATAAAAAAATATTTATTATTAATCAAAATTACAGACATTAAATTTATAAAAATAAAATAGGAAATTCAATAAGTTTATAAAAATTAAATTAAGAATAGTTTCCTGCAAGGCGAATTTACACCAGGTGACCTTATCCTGCTACGTAAGCAACAGCTGATAACTAACCTTGTGTCAAAATGGTATATCGTTCTGGTGGCTCTGTAAAATCTTTACTAAATTCTATAATTTTCGCTTAAAATTATGTAGTTTAACATTTTTTTAAGTTATTATTTTTCAAAACACACAATTTAAAATTCAAAACAAAATGAAATACATGTTTGAATATTTGACACAACGTTCGACCGGAATTTATTAATGTGGCAGGCCGGTATATCTCGACAAAAATTAATTCTCGTGAGTTCAGAATTGATCACATGTTCTAAATAAACCTTGTCCCTATAATCATTTTAGCCCTAGCTAAAAATCTCAAAAATATGTAAATTTTTTGATAATATTCGGCACAAAATTCTCTTATAAGAAACTTAACCTACCCAGTAAAAAATGTGCACCAAAATGAGCAGGTTTATGTATGAATCCATACCTAAAATCGCTTCAAACCTGCTGATGGATGCCTGATTTTTGTGTGGGGTGTTCCCGGTTTGGAGGATTATTTTCTGCTAACAATAAGCGCTTTTTTAACATGCAAACAAAGCACTCCTAAAGTGCTTTTTAAGAACTAACTATTTAAACAAATTGATTTCTTATGTTTTGCTTTTTCTTGTTAAAATGCATTTTTTAATCAATTTCGAAACCCAAAATATATTTTTATTTTTCGCTTTAAAACCTTCTTCGTTGTCAGCGCTCGATTATGCGCTTTTTCTCTTAAGTGCTTCAAAAAACCCAATTTTTTTTACTGGGTAATAACATAATTTTGTTTTGCTTGGCTTATAATTGTACATAAGTGCCCATAAGGTTCACTCTACATTTTTTTCTGTGGTGTAGAATCTCAACTGGCCAGGCTTGACCGATTATGGTACTTTCTGACTAGTTTTTATAATGCTGAAAGACGGCTTAAATATAAAGAATTTTTCAAATGTGGAAAAAACATGTTTAAATATGGTCACCTCCAAACAAACTATTTTTAAAGAAAATTTTAAACATATTATGGATAATATAACGATATAATTGCTAGCGACAACCATATTATGGTCAAATTAGTCCTCCATCAAGAACCCACAACCATAATATGCCTCTAAAAATGTTATGGTTAAATATGATAATAATTTGTTTTTAAATTTACAATAGTATTTTCCTCTTTTTCAAGAGAAACATGCTATGGTTGAAAACTAACCATGATATTGTAAGTGTTTAACAAATTTTAGTTATTATTGATCATAACATGTTTTTAGGCAACAATTATATGGTTGGGGTTCTTGATGGAGGCCTAATTTAACCATAATATGGTTACCGCTGACAATAATATGGTTACATTAGACATAAACTGCCGTATTCATAATAAATAAAATAAGTTTGAAATGTGTTTTAAGGCAAAATTGTCATACAAATTTTTCTTAAAATGCATTTCAAATCCATTTTAATTTTTTATGAATACGGCAGTATATGTTTTTAATTTTCTTTAAAAATAGTTTGGTTAGAGGTGACCATATTTAAACATGTTTTTTCTCTAGGTGCAAGGTACAGTCAAATCCTGATAATTCGTACCCCGATAAATCGAAATTCCCGTTAATTTGTAATAAACTGTCGGTCCCTTGAAAAAATCTCGCTAATTCGTAAAATTTCCATACATTTTGGTCCCCTCGCTAATTCGTAATTTTTTTTCCAAATAAAATCTTCTTATAAATCTATAATCGTAATTGTTTGCGAACTACCACGTATAATTCGTAATAAAAACCACAGAAACATGGAAAGAATGATTTTTTGTTTACCGCTATTTTTTTATGTAGGTTTTTGCTTGTGTGTATGTTTATTTTCTTAAGATCAGTGGCCGTATTCTGTAATTCGCTTAGCTAAAGCCAAATCTTGATCGCTATAATGCCTTAGAGAATACAAAATTGAAAAATTTTAGCAATGAAATTAAAAGCTAAAATTGCGGCGAATTAAATTTGTATGGCAATGCCAAATTTAGCAATGCACGTTACAGTATTGCATTCGTAGCCAAAAATCGCTAAATCAACTTTTTAGATTTTTAGCGATAGAGATTTAGCGAATTACAGTATACGGCCACAGTTTGTTACATGAATAGTAAAGAAAAATGTCAAAGCACACGCCGCATCGTTTTAGTAAATAAATTGAAAAACCCAGTTAATTCGTATTTATTTGTTTTAAACCCCGTTAAATCGAAACCCCGCTAAATCGAAAACCCCTATAATTTGTAATAAACGGCCGGTCCCTTGCGATTACGAATTATCGGGATTTGACTGTATTAAAACAATGTTCGGTTTACAAAGTACAGCTGCTCAAATTGCGGTAGTATGCATTACCTTTGTTCGACATTGATAAACTTGTAGTTGGTGCTATGAATTTATATTTAATTAAAAACTTTTACAGGAAATTTACAAAATATTTTTTTCCCGGAAATTCCTGTAATGTTTTGCTAATAAGAAACTCTATTATATTCATTTAATATAGTCATCTAACTCACAACAATTGCCTCAATAAATCCGATATTGCAATAGTCATTGGTCATAGATATTAAAATAGCCCTGCTATATGGATATTAAAATAGCAGTAACCGCTATTGGATCTCATAGACTTTTAGTCTGTGCTAGACACTTACTCGATTGCAGCTTAAGTTTTTCATTGTACTGGTTTTGGTTTCTCTATAGTTTTTATTACAACAACTTCTCTCAACATTGTCGCATACATATATTCATGTAATTTCCTTTTGTTTTTGTAGTTTAGTTGCTGTCGTAAAGTTGCGGCAATTTTCCGCTTGTCAAAATGACAAGTGCATACAAAATGCTTCAATGAACACAAAATGGCTTAAAGCTGTCCGAATAAATATCATCATCATTTGCAGCAACTTGCATGTACGCGAATTCATTTCGGTTTTCTTTATGTTTTTTTTTTAGTTGCAGTTGCGGTTCACGTTTCTTAACATTTTTTCGTATTTATTTTTTTGCTGGTTGTTGTCGTTTGCATTTTACAATTATTTGATTTTGATTTGTTTTCCACATGAATCCATTTTCTCTGTGTTGTGTATTGCGACAAGTTTTTTTTTATTTTTTATTTCGTTCCGTTCGGTTCGGCTCGTTTCAGTTCAATTCTATTCAGCTGTAAATAGATAAAGTTACATTAATTTTATTATTTATTTTATGTTCATTATCATGACGACAATTTTTAGTGTATATTTGCTGTTTGTTGTTTTCCCGATCTATCCATCCATCCGTTCGTCCATTTAGTAAGTCAACCAGGCAATTCATTCATTTACTTTATATACTTTGATTATATTGACATTTGCACTTTTGCGGTTTGTCTGTCCGCATTGGCTGTTTGTCTCTTAGCCTGCCTGCCTGTCTGTCTGTCATTCGGTGGTTTTCTTTTTCAACATACCGCCACTTCCAATGCACTTTTGTCAAGATGTCGGCTTTACTTCAAACGTTGGCCATAAAATTGTTAATATTTTATAGGAAGTAATAGTTTTTTGTATTTTGTTGATTTTTTTTAATAATTTATTTTTCTAATGATAACAACTTATTAGATAGATGAGAGTTAAGTTTTTTATAATTTTTATTGCGTTTAAAATGAAATATTTTAAGAATTAAGAGAAACGAAAATGGTTACTTAAAAGTTTTTTAAGACTTAAAGCTAAATAGTTATGTAAATATTAAGGGCTTGTTCAGAAAAATATTTTAAACCAATTTAAATATTTTGGAGTTCTCAAGGTAGTCATAAAGTCATATCTCTTAAAATAATAATGCGAATAATTATGGTTGCTTTTCAAATAACTCAAATAAAATCAGGTTTGTGCAAAAATTACTTTAAAGACGAGGATGAGCAAGCTAAAGCAATGGTTTTATTAAACGTAGCCACTTGGTCACAAACCGCAGAAGCGTACACCTTAGAGTCACAAAATATGGGGACTAATTCTAATACTTTTTCGATTCGAAAGCATTTTTGTTTTTAATTCGTTCAGTCGATACTGAACGAATCGAAAACATTTTTTCAGTGTTGTGAAAACCTAAAACTATACTTTACAACACTAAAAAAATTATACACTAGCCGGTAGCATAGTTGCTAGTGAGCTTTTCTATGGTTTGTTTCAATACAGCGGGCTGAAGCTCTAAGTTACTATTGCTCGAATAGTTAAGTTGGCATATCATTTGAAATTGTATTTGTAACTCTTAATAAAAAAAAAATAAATAAATGAAATACGATGCTGGGGTCTAATCACCGCAAACGATATCGAGCAAGTTGATCGAAATTATTTATTTTTTTATCATGACTCTCGATATCGAATGAAATTTATTGAATCTTGTAACTCGACATTACATTTCTCGAGTTTTCATTCGATACGTCAGTGTCTATCGTATGCAAAAAAAAATTTGATAGTTTGTTCGACACGATAGTATCGAATGCTGTGATTAGACCCCTGTATTTCACACAAGTGAAAAAGAACGTCAAGAAATTTAGTCCACGACTAAGGAAGAAATGCCTGGCTGCGTATACCCTATGTACACCCTATAAGTTTTAAAGGCATCTCACACTTCGACTATGTAGATTTTACAAATCAATTTATACAGCATGAAATGTCTTTTTATTTTAGGACTTTTTTGCTTAAAACACAACAACCGTTTTTTTACCTATTGTAAAATATTGAAATATATTATGACAATATGACTTGATTTAATGTCAAGTGATTCAGCTTTTGAAATCAATATCTTACGATTTGGATGAAATTTGTTCCAAGGTTAGTCCTATTCGATAGTAGTTTATACACAAATTTTCCACAAGATCTGTCAAAATTTTTCTGAGTTAGAGGGGGTCAAAATTTAACATTTTGGCCAACAGGTGTTCTTTCGCATCCATGTAACTTATTACCAGGGAAACCATAAATATGCAATTGCATGTTTTTCCTTGTGCGAACAATGAAGGAAGAAACAATATATTTATTCGTTTTAGAGCTTTTTATGAAATTTGGCATCGATATGTTAGTGCATATTTTTGCATATTTTACCGTTTGTAGCATTTTTTTTTGAGAAATTTAGTTAAAAGTTTTTTTTTTAGCGCGAATTTTGCCTTTTTAAGGCATATTTTGATACATGTTTGAATTTTTTTTGGTGTATACAAGAGCTTTCGCAACAAATAAAAAACAACAACATATATAATCGAAATTTGCGAAATTCTGTTTTAAATATGTATCTGTAACCCAACGTGTTGCCTTCTACATTTAATTTTTACTCTTAAATTGTAAGACAAAGAAGGTTGCCATTAAAGATTAATGTTATTTTAATTTTCATTTAATTTTTAATTGTATACAGTTATAATTAAGGAAAAAGCAATAGAAATCTGCGCCAATCTTTAAGTGTACTGAATGACACAGAAACAAATTTTAAAGTGATCTAACGATGTCCATCCGTTCGTCTGGCTGGTTGTCTGTCCATGTTAACCTTGTGCGCAAAGTACAAGTTGCAATCTTGTAGATAATTTGATCAAATTTGGTAAATACAGCTTAATTGTACTAAGGATGAAGTTTATGTAAATGGTGAGAAACGGTCTATCACATATTCCCATAAAAACTTCTTTCCAAATAAGACTCTTTGTGTCCGTAAACCATCTTATTATGTTGGTACTTAGATTGAATTCGCCCTAAAAATTTCGAAAATTCGTCTGTAAATAGTGTTTGGGATTTACCGATTAAAATTTTAGTAATGTTTTTATTAAATGGAACTGCTATTAAATTGTTTAATACTTTGTTTTCAATTTAGGCATCTTCGAATATTTTGGAGCATATTTTTAACAGTTTTCATGGCATATTTTCAAGTTTATACTGCATATTTAATGCGAATAAAACGCGTTTTTAGAGCATATTTCTGGTTTCCCTGCTTATAACCTACTGGTGTTAGCAAAATTTTTCCCCAACAAATTAGACCGATTTTGCCTCAATCTTTCGAAATTTTTTTTGTTTTTTTTTAATTGGAAAGTTTTAATTACATTTTTTTTTAAAATATGCTGCACAACTTTGCCTAAAAGTTTTCAATCCGATTTAAGAAGACCTGAAATTATATATTAGATCCGGCAGAGCTGAAAAACGAAACCTTTGCAAAATGTCTTAATGAATTAAAATGTTACTTGTTGTTAAAATCTAGACATAATTCCCTACACATTGATTTATAAAATATCTAAATTGCCTTTCCATATAGTTACCTTATAAACGAACTAAAAAATTATATTAACTACGAACTTCTGCCATTGTTTTCAGACATTGAATATATATTTTTTTTTTTAATTTTGCGTTTAAATTTGTTGCTGGGGTACCCTACTCTTAGTACCTATGGCGCCCCTTTTGTCTTTAGTTGACATTTGAAATGTTATTGCAACTGGACTCATCAAGAATTATTTCCATTATTTTCCAAAATCTCCTACTGTGGGCCGTTTAATAAACGATTATTTAAACATTTATAAGCAAAACTTATTTTTTTAAATTATCCCCTATTAAGATATAAATTTAATTAAATACCTCTTAATTCCCAAAACATTTTTAAACATGTTTTTTTCAAGTTTGACCTTAACAAAAATTTTGAAACCTTTAACGTTTCCATGGCCTGGTTATTTACTCCTCACGCAGTTTATAAATTTTTTCAAACATAAAATGGAATCTATTTACTTATTCAATTTGAACTTTTTTTTATCCCCAAAAGAATTTTTCTCTAGAGATTTAAGTAGCATTTCATACATTTTTTTATTTTTGGTTTGAAAATTTCTCAGTCTAGATTTTTGTGTGAACGCCAATTATGGAATTGAAATGAAGTAGTTTTTACCATTTTTGTAATTGTCTGGTATTTAAGTGTTTCGCTAACAATATTTTTCTTCTATTCATTGACTTGGCAAGGTAGCAAGCAGCCACTATATAGTCGAAAAACGTATCTCATTTAAACGAAAAGGTGCATAGAAACTTAGAATTTTTTTTTTGATTTTACTACTTGACCAAAGAAACTAAATAATGGCAGAAAAAAATTTTCACATAAAATTACATTTAGTTAAATTTAAACATGTTTATATGCTACTCGCATGATGTTCAAAATAAAATCACTTAAACAAATATAAAATGTGTAAAAACTACTTTTTTCTTATTGCTTTTTTTTTGTATACATGTTAATGTTGTGGTATTAGGGTTTTAAAGCGGATGCTGCAGCAACAGATGATATAGCAGTTTTATGATCGTCATTATCATCACATGCTCAAGAAACCACCCGTTGTGCTTAAAACTCTTAATGAGTTTAGCCAACAACTTTGACTGACATATTCGCCAAATGCGTTCGACGAATATTCAATCGAACTTTTTTGTAATAAAATTGAAAAAGTCGCATAAACATGCCGAGCCAGATGACTGCACGGAATATGAAAAAAATCGACATGTGAATAAAGCTAATATAGATGTGAAAAGGTGGCCAGACATGAAAGAAGATTTTAAGATACGAATAAAAATCAGAATAAATGAATTAAGAAATATATACAGAAAAAATATTCACCAAAATTTTTTTCAATTAAATCAAGTAATGCAGATTCAAACAAATTTTTTAATTGTTCCAATTAATTTGCCTTAATTGAAAAAAAAAATTATGATTGTTTATATATTTGCAAATATGAAAACACACAAAAACTTCAAAATATTTAAAAATTTTAAAAAATTTTTTAATTGTTTTAATTAACTTTGTTGATTGAAAGAAATATTTTGATTTGTGTTTACATTTTATGTAGTCTCTTTTTTTTCTGGTCGTCACATTTCAAATAAACCTTTTGATTGAAACTCAACAGCAAGAAAAACTCAAACTTTCAAATATGTTAATTGATATGATCATTTTGTTTGCCGGTGGAAAATCAGTACGGAATTTAATTCGTAGTACGAATTTCCAACTTATATGTTGACTGAAGTTGGTTTTTCATTTTTTCTTTGTATGGATTTATAAATAACTGTAACTTTAACTGCTTATATTAATGTGTGGTAATACGACTTGATAATTAAACTGTACTACACAAGAAATATGCTTCGGTTTTTATCTGGCAATTCTGTTTTTTTTTGGAATACACGAATTACGGAAATAACAAAATTTTTTTTAACAATTTCGCTTAGTTCTCTTTTTTTAATTGAAACAACAATAAAATTAAAGTCACAAATTCAAAAAAATTAAAGATATTTTATTTTAGTACAGACTTAAATTTTTTTTAAATGAGTGTTTTACTATCATGAAAATTGACTTTTAAGTGAAAAGTATTCACTACAAAACGATTGAATTAAATATCATGATTTGTCTCAGAAATATTTTTAGGCGTATTTAATGGATTTTCAGTAGGCGATTTTGTATTGGTGCTCATTAAGTTCATTACGAAATCCGATTGAGTTATTTCTAGTAATAAGAAACCTAAATCAGACCAAAATTTTCATACCGTAATACACGGCTGTGGAGTCGGAGTCGGAGCTGAGGTTTTTGTGCCGGAGTCGGAGTCGTAGTACCCACAAAAACTCGCGACTCCGACTCCAAAGTTGCACGGCATAAAAAATTTAAAAAAAATTTTCCAAATTAAAAATTATCTCCTTAAAACACATTTAAAATTTAAATAAATTGTTTATGAAGACTCAGTGATGTTAACTTTTATTTTTTCATTACCGTACGGCCTTCTAAAAATTAGAGTTTTTGAGAAGAAATTACCGCACGCAAACATTAATGTGCTGTTTCCAAATGACAGGCGATGGACTGAGTGCTTTTCATAAATTTTACTACATAATCAATCGCCTGCCATTTGGAAACAGCACATTAATGTTTGCGTACGGTAATTTCTTCTCAAAAACTCTTATTCTTAAAAGGCCGTACGGTAATGAAAAAATAAAAGTAAACATCACTGAGTCTCATATACATTTAGCATCAAGATTATAGTAGGAGTCGGAGTCGGAGTCGCACTTCAAAAATTTCAGCGCTTGGAGTCGGAGTCGGAGTTAGTACTTTTTTCGGACGCCCTGCCGTAATATAACATTTTTCGCTTTATATGGGACCAATGTAAATTATGGACCGATTATCACAAAATTTAATGGTGTTATAAGCTTTACAATGCTAATGCTATGTTTCAGTTGTAGTGATTTAAATGTGTTCCCTGAGTAGGCTTTTGATAAGGCCTATCGTAAATTAAAGATTGATCTTCAGGTAATTTAGCGGAGTGGTTTCTAATCCTATGAAACTATGACAGACTTAATGGCATCATTATTCGCTAAGGTTTTATTCGTACTAAAGTGTGAGAGCGGGCTTTGTATGGGGCCAATGGTAACTTATAGACCGATCTTCACGAAATTAGGCAGAATGCTTTCTAGTGTTATAAAACTATAACAGACCGAATATTACTGCAAAAGCGTGTTTCGTTTATTTTTAGGAGTACTTAGAAAATATTTCAGTTATATAAAACAAGTATGTGCAAGATTTAATGAGAATTGTTGCATTCTGTCGCCAATTTATGCTCATTTTTGTAACAAAGACATCAATATTTAAGGGAGAACTAGAAAAATTTCACACCAACGTTGTTCTTTTCTTTTGAGTTTTTCCAAAGTGAGCGTGCTTTCAACGGATGAACAGATAGACGGACATGGCTTAATCGAACACGAATTACTCAAAGACCCCGATAATATATATATATGTATATGCTAGCTGACCCGGCAAACGTTGTTCCGCCATACAGATTATTTCTAGTGAATATTTTAGTTTTTCAATAAAAATATCTAATATTTTTCAAGTGTGTGGAGATGGGATCTATGACAGCAAAAGGAATGTACCCCTGGAGATTATGGCCGCCGGTAAAACATCAAACATTTATTTTTTAATTCAATGTATTTCACTCACTTAACAGAAATATGCGTTGCTTGATTTCCTTAAAGTTCATGTAAAGTAAAAATAGTAATATATCATTTTAATCCTTTTGCCTTGGCAAAAACGTATCATTGTTCGTGTAAAAATACAGGTTGAGTGTGTGCAAATAGACTTCGTTTGACCTTGCGACTTGTTGATTGTCATTGAAAATTGAACGCGTTGAAGATTGAACTCAATTTACTCTTCCATGAAAATCATTGAAATACGTGGCAGCAAAACATTTTCGAAAATTTGCCATACAAAATTGTGGCTTTGATAAAATTTTTCATAAGTTTTTTCCAATTTTTTTCAAATTCCGAAGTAAAATAACCGGAGATCCAGCTACCAATCGTAAAAGGTGAGGTGACTTGCCTTGCAAATCCAGTGAGCTCAAAAACTCTGTTGGCTTATTTAAAGCTTCTTTGGCATCATCGAGCGATTTATACGATACGAAGTTGCCTGGCAACGACTGCTGTATCTTGAAGTTTAAATCTTTGACGTCGCTATAGTTTGTGCTGCCGAAATGTCTCTTTCTGCCAGGCTCGCATGATTTTTGCGTTGCGTGCTAATATCAGAAATTATGCGGTCATTAAGAATACTTTCGGAATCTACCATTGCGCAGCAATTAGTGGGCAGTTTTATGCATCCCCGATATTTAAAAATTGGTGTGTTTTTTGATGGCAAATAAAAAAAAAATGCGAAAAACAGTTTTTACAAAAGAAATTTAAAAAGGTTTCTGCACAGAGACCCCCTTCTGACCTAGCGGTATAAAATATACTCTCCGACCCATTTCCATAGTTACAAAAGATACATAAAAAATTTCGATATTGCTCATAAAAAAAAGGATTGAAAATGTGGAGTCAGGGTAGGATAGTGAAAATATGTGGTTATAGGTATTTTTTCATGCCAAATCAAAAAAAAAAAAAAAAAAAAAAAAAAAAAAGTTTGTGCCAAAAAAAAATAAAAACTTTCTGGATAGGGACCAGTAATGCCCTAGCAGTATGAAATATACTTTACGACCCATTCTTATACCTACACTCACAATATTCTGTACATAAAATTAACTGAAATTGTAATATAAAATAAATGAAAGTTCAATTAAAAACCGGTCTACCTATTTTTCATTTATTTTTAACAAAAAGTTCATTTAATTTTTACTGTCAAAAATTCAACACCATATTCCGTAAAATCAAATAAATATTCAGTTATTTTGTAAAATTTTACTGTCAAAAATTCAACACCATATTCAGTAAAAACGATTTAATATTCAGTTATTTATTAAAATTTTACTGTCAAAAAATTGACCCCATATTCAGTAAAAACAATTAAATATTCAGTTATTTTATTAAATTTTCGTTTACTCCACAAAAGAGCCGAATTTCTAAAAAATACCAGACAGACACCTGTCCGCTTGTTTTTCTTATAAGCGAGAGAGGGAGAATATTTTTAATTACTTACTTACCCAGTTCCACACGTTTGTTTTACTTTTGTTGTACTGACTACGTTGTTTACAGAAGAACTCTCAATTATAAGACACCAGCAGCATGACTGATATGGCTTCGCAATTATTTTACTTTAAAAATTTGATGTATTTAACTAAATTATTTTAACAAATAGAAAATGGGAATTGCTTACACAAAACAAGCAATTCATTTTTTATAGATAAGTAAAAATTAATTTTTGGTAGTAAAATTATATAAAATAACTGAATATTTAATTGTTTTTACTGAATATGGTGTTGAATTTTTGACAGTAAAATTTTATAAAATAACTGCATATTTATTTGTTTTTACGGAATATGTAGTTCATTTTTTGACAATTTATTTATACAAGATAACTGAATATTGATTTGTTTTTACAGAATTCGCGGTTGAATTTTTGACAGTAAAAATTAAATGAACTTTTTGTTGCTTTCAATTATATTTTAACTTTAACATAAAGAAGAATTTAACTCAATCAACGGACAATATTAACTGCAACTGAAAATCCGTATTATTATGCACTTAGTTTTTTAAATAACTGTTAGAATCAGTTAAAAATAAATTTGCTTGGAATTTTAAATGTTTATTTATTTAAAAATGACTGAACGGAATATTTCTTAAATAAACTACAGTCCGTTACTGTAATAATATTGTGAGTGTAACAAATACACACACAACATTTCATTAAAATCGGTCAAACCGTTTTGGAAGAGAAATATATACAAAATTATATCCGGTCAGTCCCGACCATTTGATACCCTACAATCATGGACTCGACAAAAGAAAATTATGTTATGAGTTCTTAGTGCAGAAAACTATCGATTTATCAATATATTTATGGGGTTTGTTCGTCTTAAAACGATTTTTGACATAGAAGCTATTATACAAAAATATTGTCGCAAAATTATATATTAGTATTAACCTTTAAAGTTGTGGCATTTTAAGTTTTTTTTGGGAGTGGTATTTGTATGGGAGCAGCTATGGTCAAATGTTGAATGATTTTGACAAAAAAAATCGGTAAAACAATTTATAGCAAGAAATATTTTTGATCAAAATTTGATCTTAATACCAACGTAATACATAGTTTATGGACACAAAGGCTATTCCGTAAAGAAGTCTGTATGGGCGCCATGTGAAATTATGGACCTTGCGAATCGGTGCTTTGTTCTTACAACTATTAAGACTGACCTACCAAATTTGATCAAACCAACCAGCCAGTCGGACGGACGGACAGACATCGTAAGATTGACTCTGAGTCGATCGGAATACTAAAATAAGGGTCTAGAATCAATTTTTTATTGCAACCCACATCAGCACAAATGCATAATGACGGTGTGGCTTTATGACTATACAACTCTAAATAATTATATCCGGCCATGCTCTGGATATCGAATTCACGTAAAACTGAAATCGAAGGAAATTTTCAGTTAGATTATTTTAAATAAGATCGTAGTTTTTCATGATTTTAAGAGTAATTCCGATAAATGTAAATGGTACTCAAAGTATGAGGTATATAAACCAGAATAGTTTTATAAGCCTTTAAAACATGATCGTTTCGAAAATTTGCTCGATTTTAATTTCAGTCGAATTCGATGTTCAGAACATGGCTGATTGACTTCTTGTTATAAATCAGGAAAATTTGGTTATAACCTGGTAACCTTTCATCTCCAATATATGTTTGTATTGCCACGCAAATACGATTACACAACTATCATTCTCAATGGGGGTTTCGCGTGTGTTTCCTCAAATGAAAACAAAGCAAAATGCAACAGAAAAACCTTTTACGAAATTATGATGTGCATTTACGTGCAAAACACAAATAAAATACTTTTGCTGCGTGGTTGTGTGGTTTTTTGTTTAAAACCAACCAAAGTACTCCCTACAACTTTTGGCTCATTGTCTTGAGTTTTTTTTAGGAGTTTAAGTAGCTTCTGTGATCACATGGTTGATTTGTTTAATATCTTCTTTATTTATGTTGTCGATATTGTCGACAACTATTTTCCATGATGAGTTGTTGCTGTGTAAATGTTGTTGTTGCTGTATACGCAACAGTTCTTGCTATGAGTGGGTACTTGTAATTCAGATCTTTGGCAAAGAAAAAAAATTTTAAAAATAAAAAAATAAAGAAAACCAAGTAACCACATCACATCCTTTACTTGTGTTCCATCTTCTCAGCATGTGGTACATTATTATTGTTGTAAATTACTCTGTTGGTTACTTTTATGTTAAATAATCATCATCATGTAATTTTAAATGTTTAAAATTGTTGTGCTGTTGGTTATTTTGTTGCGTTTTAAGTGATTTTTTTTATTGAATTTGTAAAACGAAATTTGCAAAACCAAAAAAAATAATATATTTTTTGAAGTTGTTAAAGATATTAATTAATAGTTTTAATGCTTTGTTGCGTTTTATTAAGAAAGTGAAATTTTTTATTAAATAAATTTTTGCGTGCAGCTGTTAAATACAAAATTATTTTTTAATTTGCAAAAGTTTTTATTTTAACTGAAAAATTATTGCTAAATTTTTCATCTTTCTATATTTAATTTAAAGTTTGTAGCTTAAGTCTTTCGTTGTTTGACCTGAGCAGAAAGGTTTTCCTAATTGCGATGACATCTGCTGTTTTTTGAGTTAGTGATGCAGAATAGTTCTTTATATTCTGTATTAAATTATCTTTTATACTTTCCCCGTTTAAAGACAATGTGTCGTATTTTTTTTTAAGTGGTGCAAGCGAATCAAAAATGTTAAACCCGTTTATTTTGATATTTTTATTTTTTTAATTATGAAGACGTTGCAGCCAATGAGCGCAATGTAAAATAGTGCTTTATATTTATGACTATTATGACGCAGCTTTGTGGTATTAAAAACATAACGACTTTAAAACGATATGGCAAAATGACTTTAAAAAAATAAAGGGTATTTTATTAATTGAAATCAGCCAAAGTGTGAGTAAGATTTTTAATTCGTTTCAAGGGCCTATAGATGCCATTAGAAATATCTAATGGTTATTGCTTTTCTGAGAAATTTGTTGCATAAATGTTACAAGTTCTACATTGTTGTGTTCATTTGTACATAAAATACAACTGTGGGGATCATTTTCTAGTTTTTTTTGTGAAAATGTTCATGAAAATCGAGCAAAACATCTTGCATATTTTACCTTCACTTTTACTTAAAAAACAAAACAAAAAATTAAATTGTTTATATATTTAAATGAAATTTTTTTTATAATCATTTTAACTTTTTCCAAGCCATTACTGATGTCAATATATGTTTCCGAACCGTAATAGAGTGCAGAAACCGCTAAAACAGCTTTTAAAAACGCGAAAGTTGTAAATAAACGCATGTAATTTTGTTCTATTGAAGTTGCACAACATGTAAGTAACACTTCGAGTGATTATATGTAGGTAACATTAGAAAGTGTTACATGTATATAATGTACTCTGGTGCCTCAATCAGGCAGCCTTTGGCCGATGGCATGGGTTATAAATATTGGCTTTGAGTGCCGCTGTACCTTGTGGCTTATTGCACAGACCTGCAACTTATCAAAACGCCACAAGAAAAAGTGTATAACAGTTTTATTTGGTTTTATATTTTTAGTTTTTCTAAAATCTTTATGGGTGAAGTTTCCTGATGATCTGGCCTAATCAACCAGTGAAATGCGCATAGGAATAGCTTGTCCCATCATCAATAAATTTCAGTGTTTTTATCAAATACTAAAAATTGGGAATCAGGCACGAATAACAAAATCATTTAAATTAAACTTTGTATTTCCACGAAAATTATTTTGATAGTAAATGAATTATGCTAGAAACACAACTGGGACGAACGGCGAATTATTTACAACAAATATTCGTAGTCAGAAATTGAACACTTGGCTTTACGAATTCTGCGATAATTTATTTATATTTCGCACGCAGACGATCGACAAATAAATCAGAACCAGGTGACCATTTTTTGTTTTAGTTTTTAAGTATTTTACTTAAAACAGTTACTTCTTTATTAAATAATCATTTTTTATTTTAAAGTATTTAAAATAAAAATACAAATTTGTTGAATATTAAAATAGTTTTTAGTTGTGTTTTTGTTAATGTTTTATTTAAAAGTATTATTTTTTCAATATGGTCTCACTATTTCTCCCTCTTTACACAAACAGCAAACAACTTTTTCAATTATAAAATTCTGTTAGTTAGTCGTCGTTATTGTGCTTCATACAAAGAAGTAACTTATCCAATTTTCGCTGAAAAATTCGATATGCGGGGCGAAAATCTTCTCTGGTCCCAGCTGAGTTTCTAGCATTACATTATTATATCGCTTCATTATTGCAACATAGTCATATCTCAAAAAATCAAACATTTTAAGTTACTTTAGCAAACGTGTTCCTTTATACTTTCTTTATATGTACAACAAAAATTATAATTATACCTCAAACTGAACCGAAGTTATAGCAAAGTATATTTTATTAAATCTGTATATTTTGTACATTTTGAAAACTTTAATCGCATTTTGCCAAGTTCGATTTTTTTTTTGAGATATGACTATGTTGCAATAAAGGAGCGATGTGACATTGGCACTTTAAATCGCATATTATTATTATAATCAAACTATTGGTGTTTTCTTTTCTACAAAAAAATATACCACATTCTAAAAGGTGCATGTATAAAATGTCTTGCCGAACATGTAATACTGCAATTTTTTATTTGACGAGAACAAAACACAAAATTGGGAAGCCCTATTTTTAACAGCTAACAAAAAGTTTGTTCTTCAATATATAAAAAAAATATGTACATAAATCAAAAAGCGTGTTCGTCAAAATATAAAAAAAATATTCATAAACCTTAATTTGTTAATAGATTGATATTAAATAAATAAATAAATGAACAAAATGAATGACGAAATTCCAATTTCTTTAATTTGTTTCTCATAAAATATGTAAACAAGAAAATACCTTTGCCAGATTGCCGATTGATTAACACCAAGTTTTTACGATTCCTTGATTTGAGGTTTTTTTTCAAAAATAGTTTTATAACACCGAATTCATTTAAAGTTTATACCACTGACAACCTACCATTAACAATGTAATGCTTTCTTTTGTTTTTACTATAAAATAATAGAAAAAATAATTATTAAAACTTAAAATTTTCACTGTCCTGATAAGAGGTGATTTTTTCCCAACTTCGTCTGGTAACCCCATATATAAACAGAAGCCATCTCTTTACAGGGCATTATCAACACTCTATTTTTATACGGGGTGAAAAGTGCAATGCCTTATGACCTTTAAGGGTGATTTTTTTTAGAATAAAACACGCTGCCCTTTAAGAGAGCAAAGCATTTTTAACAAACGAACATCAAATTGCATTTTTTTAAATAAAATGTGACATTTTTTGTAGAAAGGAAAACACCATATGTCTTAATCACTAGATCCGTCAATGTACCCAAAAAGTTTTAATCGTTTAAAAAGGATCCAATTTGAAATTGTTTTTTCTTTAACTAAAATTTTAAAATTCAAGTTCATTCGCTTGATTTAAACCCATTTTTTCTAAATCTCTTATAATTTGTGTATTACAGTATTTATCGTTTAAGCATTTATACATTTCAACTTGCGCAATTAAAGTTAATTATTAAAAAAAGCTGAAATTGTTTTGTTCATAAACATTCGCTTATATGCATAATTACACATTTATGCATCGTAATATAAAACAATTTTAATAAATTGGTTTCAAAAATCTCATATAAACATTTTTGTAAACTTAAGTCAGTTAGAGAAAAACGAAAACCCACTGGCACAAAATTTGCTAAATTTTAAATCAACTACAAATAAATTCATGTTCTTTCGATTCAAATTAAAAGGTTTTTGTTCATAATGTTGATTAAATTAAGTGAGTTTTTCATTAAGCATAGTATATGTATATAAGCGATTTTTTTCTAGATGCGATCAATACTATAAGGTTTTATTTGCATTTTATTCTCCGACATTTCCAAATGACAAATTATTAAAAAAATAGCTGCATACTTAAAATACTAAATCATATTCTTAACATATGACATTCGAATGCGTATCTCATTTCTTGGAAAAATATTATTTCTATTAAGGAAATAATTTTAAGACTTAGACAAAAAATTTCATGCCACACACTGCAATTAATTTCTCTTAAATTTTCCATTATAGACATTTTTTTAATTGTTGACCCCTTTTTCATTTATGTTTTTCATTTTGAATAGTCTTACTCCATCAAAGTTTTAAAAATGTTTTTTTAAGTATTTATGACTCCCTCTTTCTTTCTTTTACTTAAAAGAAAAAATTAAAAAAAAACCCTCCTGTTTAACGCTTCACCACACACGAATACTTCCATAGCAGCTGAATATTAATTCTACTCATAAGCTGGACATATTCACAACAAATGGCGGAATCAACAGCCGCACTTGCATTCACCCATCATTAGCTTCTGTCACGCTATCATCGCTTTTTTTCTTTTTTGCTTTCTTGGCGTATGTTTTTATCGCAAAACGCGATATAAACGATTTTTATGCAAAGGAAATTTAAAAAAATCAATATGTGAAAATAATTTTTAAAATGCAGTTGTGGTAAGATGGAGCTGATTTTATTTTCTTTTTTTTTTTGTAAATGAAAATATTAAAAACCGGTGTAATTAATTTAAGCATATCCGTGAGACTATGAGAGTAATGTTGATAAAGTCAAATGTCCATCATTTTAAATTTACTGATGCGTTTTATTGCTGCACTGCAGAAGTACAAAGAACTTTTTTGCATTTTTTTTATTGCATTTGTCGAAAAAAGAATAAATACAGATAAAATGCCGGCAAAAAAAGTTGATGACAATGGTGATGTAGATGATGACCGATTGACCAAATATGTGTCTACTTGCCTGGATGTTGATTTCTGTTTGTGTATTCCAAAGCTCACTTGTTCTGCATTTGTGCTATGCATACTGTGCACAGTGGGTTGAAAGAGGAGACATGAAAAAAAATCTGTATGCACGCTAATCCTGAATCCGGACAACTCAATACTTCGCACAGTTTGGAAAATTTTTCTCTGTAGTTCGAAAAAAGTTTGTTTTTTTAAGTAACACATTAAAACACAACCTAAATTTATAGTTGATGTCACATTCATTAAAAATAATAGCAAATATAACTAAGAGGAACACAACGTGTTCTATTGTGCCCTATTGGTTGTATGTATTATGATTTTATGAATGTCACATTCATAAACATGTAGCAAATACAACCTAACCTTGTAAAGATCTTTTAAATAACTAAGGTAAAATGAATATCGATAGATTAAAAACTAAAATGTTTGTGCTACATACATATTTCTTATTGTCTATTCACAATTTACCTCGATTTTAAATAACATGTTTTACATATCATATCCCACTGTCCTCTGCATTGCGCTGTAGTCCCCAATGGATTTTGTATGTTGTGGCATTTAATAAAAAAAATTTTCCTGCAAAGCGGTAATTGTTGAAAGTACTCTTAACTCATTCATTCATTCATTTCAAACTCAACGGCTGCTACTGTGTGGACGAAACGAACGATGAAAATGAAACATTTTATGATAATTATGATGACAGCATGTGTCTTTTCTTTGCCATATAATTTTAATTAATGCTATTAATTTTTGCGGATAAGTCCTTTTTTCTTTTCGTTAATATCGTTTTCTTATATAAAGTTTTTACAAATGTTGTGGCACTGAAGTACTGGTTGGTGGCTGTCTTGATTCGTTCATTGCTTTAAATTTATACATTTTATTGAGATCAATTTGTTTTTCTTAATTTAATGTTTTGAATGATCATTTTGCTTCAACAAAAGCTTTTAAGCAATGGATAAATATGAAGGAGGAGCAAAGTTTTGTTGTCGGGAAAGATTGACAAATGTTCAATATACTATTTTTTGTGTGATAAGAAAAACAGATTTTTGAAGGAGATGTCATTACGCCTTTTTTGTTTTTACCTCTTGTAATCCGGACTTTTTTATACTGTAGCCTAAATTTTTGCAAAGAGCTTTGAATGATGCTGGTCGTTGTGGGATACTAATGAAATACTAATGATTTACGCAGTCTTTGATAATGTCAAAGCTGTAGTTAAGGAAAGTTTTTTCATCTAAAATAGTATTACTTAACATTACATAACATTATATAGAAAAGCTTTTGTAAGAACTTCTAAAAAATCTTTTTGTACCAATAAAATTATTGGAAAAAGCTTTTGGGAATGCAAAACTTTTAATAAGTATTTTTAAAATTATCATAAAGGTCTTTTATAATAGAGATTGATTCAGTAATTTTTTTGCAATGATGCTTTTTTGACAGTAAAGTTTTTATACCAACACAAATTTGCATATGAATTACAAAAACTTTTTTCTAAAAGCTTTTTACAAGCAAAAATTTTAATAGCTTCTGCAAAACGAACTTTGGTGATCAAATGAGTTTAATCTTTCTTTTAACCCTGCCTCTACACATGCAAGTCATTACTTTTAAGTAGAGTATACGTGTTAACCTAAATTATGTCGAAGAAATAGTCGAATGTCATGCAAGTTGCATGAATGTTTACACAGTCTGGTTAAAGTTCTTTATAAATCAGATATACCAAGTGCGAAACAGAGCTTCATTTATACATGAACAGTTGGCATTAACAAGAACACTTTGCAAGAAATTTACACTTTTTTAGACTATCTGGGCACCTAATTCGGGTACGCTGAATCCAGTCGTAAAACCCGTTTTTTTTAGGTTAGTTCTTGTTTTCGAGATATACCGTTATTTCGAAAATGGAGGCTGCACAACATATATTCGAGTAACTTAAAAATGGCTTAGTTTATTAAAATTACTAAAATAATTTTTTTCTAATATGCGCAGTCGTTTTAGAAACATTATTTTTTTTTTGGAAAAAAAATTATTTTTTTTATTCAAAATTTCGAAATTTTTGTTTTTTAAAAATTCATAAAAAAAAATTGGAAAATGCAGCTAGGCTGCAGTAGCACAGTGTAATTATTGTTACTTTTTCTAATGCGATTAATGTTTTAATTGTCCACTTTGTTTATCTTTGCAAAAAAAAACCGGAATGTTTTTTAATGTGATGGAGGTTAGTGAAGAAAGTGAGTGTATTAAGTTTTTCAAACTTGCAATTGCATGTGTAAAAGCCATTTTAACTCTCGGAAAAAGCTTTTTGTGAGCAAAATATTTAAAGCATCGATAGTGTGTTTTTGAATATATGCTTTTTTTCGCTTTAAGGTTTAACTTGAGAAAAAAAACTTTTAAGAGAAATTTTTTTTTTGCAAATTTGTCAGAATATTTTTAAGAAAGCTTTTTGGGAAATCTTTTTCTCTCAAAGCAAGTAAGCGTTAGTGCTGGTTCCCACGCTTCAAGTTTATGCCGTCAAGTCTTAAGTTTTTAGGAGAAAGAGGAAGAGAAATGGAATACTATTTTTCCTTCACTCCTTAAAGCTCAAGACTTGATGGCTAAAACTTGAAGAGTGTGAACCAGCACTTAGTATTTGCTGAGATTTCTTGTAGCCAGACATGTTGCTTATACTCCATTTTGTTTCTTCGGAATATTATATTTGCAATGTAGCTCTGAAAAACAAGTACTAGCACACTTTCGCACACATTCATCCCATATCCATATCAATTGTAGACATCTTTTGTTCTTTTTGAATTAATTTTATGCAAAAATACAAACGACGTGCCTGAATCTAATACGTATGAAATTGATATGGCAAATTAAGAAATTATTTTATTGTTGTAGTTTAGCTGCTCTAAAAAAACATTTACTTCCGTTTTAAGAAGAGAATACAGAACAAAAGTACAAATTCGGACTACAAAAAACGGTGATCAAACTAAAACGCATAAAAGAAACTCCCCTTTAAAAAAAAGGCAAATAAATTAAGCAAAACTCAAATAAGCGTAACAGCGCATCATCAACAGAAAATAAACTGAAGGCTTTAGTTTGTATTATTTTCTACATATTGTTCCTTTACTTCAAAAAACGAGGAACATAATCGTTATTAAAGATCTAAATAAACAAATAAAAACAACAATAATACGATAGTAAAAACTACCTGAAAATTTCAAACTCTGGTAGTTGAAAATGGCAAACAATAACCGCCACAGAAAACAAATAAAGCCTTTTATTATTTTCGCAAAAATTGCGAGCACAAATTTCATTTTTGCAGAAAAGCATGTCTAATCATGACAATGTTGTATTGAAATAAACTATAGTGTTGAAAGAATAAAGAATGAACTGACGATTTGGGTGTCTTTGTATTAGCTGGGAATTAATTTCAGGTAGCATATGCCAAGTTTAACGAACCGTAATCATTTTCTCTTTTGCTGTACATTCAATTTTTTAGCGGCTTGGTATTCATAAAACAAATTTCAATTCATATTAATTTGTCATTGATTTTAGAGATTGTCCTCTCGCTTAGTTCTTAATTTTTTCATCTTTTTTTTGGCCAACTTCAATGAAATACGTTTTAATTTTAGACATCGCAGTCTCCTTGAGATAAAAGTTACGGCAACAACTTTTGTGTGAGTCAGGGATTTTAAGGAATTAAATTATGGTGGGAAAACGTGTTTGGGTTTCAGCAGAAAGAGAACAAAACCAGTTTAAGATAGAAAATTTTATTGAACTGTACTAGTGACTTGATGATAGACTTGGCTTGATAATCGATTATAGGCTCTGCTATAGAATCTGCCATTCAAGCGACTTTAATTTCAATTATGAAATCGACTATAAAATTTACTATAGACTTCAGTAAAGTCTCTATTTTAGAACAACTAAAGACTTAACTATAGACTTGACTATAGATTTGTCTATATACTTGACTGAAGACTTGTCTTTATACTTGACTATGTTTCGACCGACATATTAGTAGTATAAGAAATAAGGCTATGGGCACTGCAACGTCCCTAAGCAGGATGATGTCAAAATGTGAATATTATTCCCAATTGTTATATGCTGCACCTAATTTTGCCACAGCGATGAAAAAAAAAAAAAAGAGCAGAGTAAAGGAACTAATTAACCCCAAAGATTAGAGCTTTTAGAATAATATTACCAAACATCGCCAGCATAAGTGCTGGCTTCCCTGCTACCTGTCGAGCTTCAAATAATAGAAAAAGAGGAATATATAAGCAGATGAGTTTTATTCAAAACATATTTGATACGGGAAAATACCACATGATGATGATGACGTGGGAAGACAGATGCACTAATAGTGAAACAGGAAGGTGGTCAGAACGCAGGGAAATGCGGACTATTATTTATCTTAATTTCTAACAAAACACATAGAAAAAATTTTTGCAAAAAACTATTCAATTAAATAATTAGTTGGTGTACATTAATTATTCAATTAATTTTTTGTTTGCTGCAATTAATTTTTTTAACCAAACCCATAAAATTAAATGTTTGTGTATATGTGGTGTATTTTTTGTTTATACAATTAATTTTTTAATTGACTAAACTTGAGTCCCATGACTCGAAAATACAAATCCGTTAATTGATATGATCAATTCCTTTGCAGGTTCAAAATTAGTTAAATATTTAATTGTCTGAAGGAATTGTTTAATTGAAGTCGATTTTCTATTTTTTCTGTGCACGGAAACTCTAATAAATACTTGTACGGGTTTAAACTTAATACAACTCCGGCATGTAATTCTTGAGGAGCAGAAAGGAAAAAGCACATCAAGTAATCTTCGAGTGTCCCAAGTAGGCAATTAAGACAAGAAGGTAAGACGACAACAGTACAAAACCTTATTCGCTAAATGCTGGCGTCGAAGGATGCCTGAAATTGCTCTGAGGAATCTATCAACATCATAGCGAAGGAGAGATGCAAGGTATTTTCAGAAATCCTATTATAGGAAGACGTAGGAACGAAACTTGACAAAAATAATCCACCGGCTATGATAAAATCGCTGATGCCGTACCGGGTTAGATTGATGATGTCGTAAGTCCACTTGATAAAAGTTTCTATCACTACGTCCAAAAAAAGGCTGTACTATAAACTCGACTATACGCACAGAAAAAATTTTTGCAAAAATTTATTCAATTAAATAATTAATTGGTGTACATTAATTATTCAATTAATTTTTTGTTTGCTGCAATTAATTTTTTTTAATCAAAACCCATAAAATTAAATGTTTGTGTATATGTGGTGTATTTTTTGTTTATGCAATTAATTTTTTAATTGACTAAATTTGTGTCCCATGACTCGAAAATACAAATCCGTTAATTTATATGATCAATTCCTTTGCAGGTTCAAAATTAGTTAAATATTTAATTGTCTGAACGAATTGTTTAATTAAAGTCGATTTTCTATTTTTTCTGTGCGTTCAACTATAGACACTCATTTAACTTATAGCTCCACTAGACCTGGGTAAATATGCTTGACTTTGACAAATGTCACAAAACGCGAGAATTCACTATTTAATTCATCTGATAACTTCTTCCTCTGCATTTTCATATCCTCTGCTTCACTTAAACTTCACATGTTTTAGTTGTTTTGTAAATTTGTTTAATTTTCTCTTTTTTTTTTTTTTTTGCTGTAAACAATTTTCCGTCGTCTGTAAAAAGTCTTTACCGCCACGTGTTATCTTAAGTAAAACCAAATGTAGTGTATAATCTTAATAACCCTGGCTCTTCATATAAATTTCCCCTTTTTTCAGCCACCTTTTTCGTTCAACTTCATTTTGTTGTTGTTGTTGGTCCGTCTTAAAGGTTTAGCCTTTTAAGTAACTCTTTGCATGACTCTGTATCAGTGTAGTTTTTTTTATCACATCGCATTTGTTGGTTTAAGGCCAAAAGAATAAAGAAAAAAGTTAAGTCGTACTCTTATTAATACAGTTGTAATCTCTAGTGGATCTCAACTAATTAATTGACTTTTGGTGTTTTTAAAGTCAGATTGTATGCATTCAAACATTATTTAAAAAAGGAAACGTATGAAATCCTCACAATCGAACGTTCAGAGAACTAAGCGATGAATACAAGAATTAAAAATATTGACTGGAAGATACAAGTGCAAGTAGCTTTTGTTACTAAAGTAAAAATAAAAAATAAAAAAGCACTTGGGTATTAGTGTTGGCAGGAAATTGGGAAATAGTGAGGGTTTGGTTAAACTATTTATTAAATTGATATGCTAGAAATGATTAAAATTTGTCATAAGTATATTAGAATATTCAGAAAATTTATTTTATAAATAGTTTTTTTTTAAAAAGTCTCTTAACTTTTTAAATTAGTTAATGAAAATTAAAAATCTAGAATCAAAGATAATAGTTTTTTTTATGAAACTTTTGCTGCGAAACATTTGAGTTTGATGGTTAAAGGGAATAGAGGAACGGACAAGTGTACTTTGTTGCTTGCACATGCAGTTTTTGTGAGGTTGTTATTCGGAAAAGGTAGAAGACAGATGGAAAGGCATAAAAAATACTTGAAATGCTGCAAAACAAAAGTTTCATTGTATGGACAAGAATGCAGTTTCAAAGGAGATTTGAAGAAAGTTTTTGCAGCAAAGGTTTCATAATCTGGATGAGGAGTTATTGATTGATAATAATGAAATAATATTTAAGAAATTTCTTTATTTTAATATTTTTTTTTGTAATTTTTTTCTTTTGCAGTCACTACAATTGAAAACTGAAAGCAAGATTTATCTGATCCTTAAGGTAAGTTTTATTTTATAAATTAGGAATTTCAAATTTAATTTGCCTTCGTTGTTTAGTATCTAAAGTGGACACAATTCGTTCGATTTTACTCAGAACGAATGCGCATTGTCTCTCTTAATAACACTTAATCGATTATAAATAAATACAGGACTAGTCTAAAGATAAATCTCTTAACAAAATTCTAAATAAATATTTAATTTAAAACCATTGTTCCTCTATTCAAACCCCATCTGAAAATAAGGCCCCTATTTACGGTTCACAACTCATCTCGGCTTGAGCTGTAAATTAGACGACTGGTTGTGTTGAGTTGTAATTTTTTATGTTTTTGTTCGTCACAATATAGCAAAGTTGAAAATATAATACAAGAATTATAGAATTACAATTCAACCGAGTTGAGTTATGAACCGTAATAGGGGCCCAACGTTGCCTCTTTAAAACGGTTCTGGTGCAAGGCCTCCTTTGAAATTAGATTTATCACCGTAAAATTAATATAAACTGCTTGGGAAATTCGCCACAAGAAACTCAAAAATTATTTTGAACCCAGTTTTAAAATAATTATTGTGAAAGAACCCCTTTTTATATCACAATGCAACAAAATTCGAGTTATCGCCGCCAGCCTCAACGTGAAATGAAATTAGACTATTGGCACAAAAGTATACTAAAACTGCACTTTAGAGGATATTTAATGCATCAAATTTCACTAGGGGTCTTCTAAGATCAATAAATCGTGCAATGTATGTAAAACGGATTTTCGGGCCTTGAAATTTTTGAATTTTTCGAAAACCCGTTTTATATACATTGCACGATGTTTTGGTATCAGCAGACCCCTATTGAAATTTGATGCATTAAATATTCGTGGAACATTTTAACCCTCAAAAGTACCGTTTCAGTATGATTTTGTGGAAAAGTTAAAAAAGGACTAAAATAGCCCCTTAAAATGAGTGTTAGAGGATTTATATATTCTAAGAAAAGAATCGCCATAGAATTCTTCTGAAGACATCTGAAATAGTATATTAGCTCGGAAGGACATTTAGTATATATTTTTTGACTATAACAAACGCCTTTTCAAAAAATTCAAAACTGTAGGAGCTGATTTTTCGGGAAGCCGAGCTAACTTTTCAAAACCCTTTGACAGATTTTCTCTATCAATAGTCCAATAGTTTCATTTCGCGTTGCAAGTATGAGGCTGGTTTTTATGTTGCACAGTGTATTCAAGGATCCCTAAAAAATAACTGTAGTTATCAATATTCGCTTTTGTATGTAAGAAAGTCCTAGCCTCTTGTTGTGTTTCCCAATAGGCCAAAGGCCAGTTATAAACGCAAGTAGATTCCTGTGGTGCATTCTGGAGCTCTAGTGCCTATCGAGTCCTTTTTTCGTCTAAAATAGGCAATATTTTTCTGGTTTCTCAACAGGTAGTTTCAGCGAATGATCTCTAACTAAGATAAAATTTGTGTCTGATAAGTAACTAACTCTTCGAGAGCGAAACACCTTTATTATATATTGAACCGTTTCGATTTAAGAAGTTGTCTGCATGTGCCAACGAGTCAGCTTTACGGTTTAAGTGTATGCCTCTGCGTCACGGTAACCGTTTAATGTCCTGTTATATCCTTCAGAAACCTACGGCATTTTTAAACAATTCTCGTTGTTATAAACCCATTCTTTAGAGGCCTTATGACCGGTTTATTATCGGTAGTAATATGAAAATCATTGCCAGATATCGCATCATACCGAATGTGCCTCGCGGGTGTTTTTATAACGTTGCAATAATCCTGCAGCCTTAGAGGAATGATCCAGTTCAACCGCTCGGAGCAAATGCCAGACCCGACACCATTACAGTATTTCGGACCCTTCAGTTGATATCAGATTTGTGTTCGCGATCGTAGTGCACGATGGTATCAAAATGCTTTTGAAGAAGCCAGGATCACATGTTAACATGCCCGGACTATTAAAATGAAATATTTTTATATCTTCCGTCCGATGCTGCTTCAGAGTGAATAGTCTAATGGACGTTTTCTCATTAGGCGCCATAATTCTCAACGGAAAACTGCACGTTAAAAGAATTTGGTTTTCGTAATGTCTCATTTGCTTCTATTCTATCGCAAAGCTAACCGGCACTCATCTGTCTTATTTATTTATTTACCGTTTATTTGCCGTACAGATAAATTCAATCAGCTGACTTCCAAATTTTGCATGTATTTTTAGAGGTGTTGCTAACTGAAAACAATGTTTTTGTCGGTATCATGAGAAAACCGAAATCGTTAACGGACAGTTTATTTTTTTTAACAAATTTATGTCGACATTAAGTAACAGGCAGTTTGTCGATACATTGAGAAAATTGCCATAAATATGTCTCATGTTACTCGCCATACATAATAAGAGAACGTTATGATGACATGAAATTTGCTACAATGGACCTATATCGTAAAGTGCGGTCTCTGAGAAAAAAGAGAGATCATAAATTCATCATCGCCTATGAAGCTGTTCCCCAAAAGCCGTTCTCCACACTCTAGGGTTAAAAAAAACATCTTCGCATCTTACTTGACTTAATTTTAGATCCATTACAAACAGAATACTACCTTTATTTGTTATCTTTAGAACATTTTTTATTTACTTTATTATATTCATCTAAAAATGTGGCGTCCTCCTCGCCGCTCATTCACTTAACTTTAGTGCTGCTGACAATAAAACAAAAGCAACCACAATAACGACAAGAACAACAGAAAAGGATTATTAAAAGCCAGTTTTAATTTTCTGCATTTTAGTGTCTGATGCACTTTGGCATTTTTTTTTCTGTTTAAACAGATGAAAAAAAAAACAGAAACCAAATCATTCGTACCTGGAGTCATGCAGTCAGTCAGTAAGCCGGCAATAAGATGTTTGTAAAAATGTTACGCTATTTATTTGTTGCTTTTAAGGTTCATTAAAAACTTTCAGTCAGTCCAAGCTATTGAGTCAGTCATTTTAAGGGAAGACAACTCAACAATATACGAAATAATTTTGATTTTACATTTCAAAATTGCTCTACTAAGTTGCTTTTGAACATGAGTTTTAACTTTGCGTTTGATTTTCTGGCTGCAGAGCATCGTATTTATAGCAGACGTGTGTGTGGTTGCTTGCTTATTGGTTCGGTCGAGTGGCTCTGGCGGTTGATCAGTCGTCTGGCTGTGCAGTTGTTGCTGTTTGTTGTTGCAGTCGTTTATCGTCGTTGCATTTGTAAGATTAGCTTTTTGTGAGCTAAAAACAAAATTAAACGCTTAGTCAGTTTCTATCTAAAGATACAAAAATACTCGTTTAGACAGCGTCATTGGTTTGGTTTAGTTGGTTTTTGTGTTTAATTTTTTTTTTTGTCTTGTAGCCGTCAACATTCATCTCAAGTTGCATTGGTTGGCGGCATCTGCTTGTTTTAGATTTTTCTTTTATTGTTTTTTGTTTTTAGTTTTTATTGCAGCTCTATAAATGATAAAAAGTCTATTTGCGATTATTTAATAGTTTTTTTTTTAAATTTCTATAAAAATCTTTTATATACTGGCATGTTTTAAAATGAGCGGAGGGGAGATCCAGGATATTGTAAAGAATGCTTAACTTTAAAGTAATTTTATTGGAAGTGTTTTTTTTAAATTAATTTTGTTAAGAGGATTGTCTCGCAACATGTTCGATTGAAGTGAGTCCTAGGTGGTATTAGTTCTTAACAGAAGTTTGCTTGTTTACAAAAAGAAACCAAAAACTTAATTCCCTTGTGAAGAATTGCGGATTTAAAAAAAGCAAAGAGGAGAAGGTTCTTGTTTTTAAAAATACCTCGTAGAAAACAAAAGTATGCCTAGAATCGACCAGGGGCCCCATGTAGACTACCTTACGAAAAACTTTAAGCTATAAAAGATTTAAATAAAATACTTAAATTAACCTTGCAAATTTCATTTGTTGTAGAGAACACCGTATTGTCTTTATGTTCCATATACAAGTCAATTGTTATAGCTATTACACGCATAAGCCTTGTGAAAATTGCGATGATTTTACCCGTGAGTTGTGCGTACGCATCTAGAGGAGCGCCTATTTCTTGGAGTTGCGCTTTTGAAGGATATAAGGTATATTCAATTCCTTAAACTTGTCTGGACCTTAAAAAGTAGTGGCTGACCACAGTATGGTACAACTGAAACCAGTAGCCCCAACGTTAGGGACTAATTGTTCGGTGAGAACCCTTAAGGCTTCCCGTACATGAAGCTCTAGTTTATACCTAAATTGTGAGGATTAAAATCTTATATGTTTCCAAATTTTGTACAAGCATCTTGGTTATAAGCAGATAACATTCGACAAAATATAGGCTGGAATAGAGAAGTGGGAGTGGCATAAAATAGATTTATTTGTATATAAAGAACGGTAGGAGAAAAATTGTCCAAATTTGGAAGACACAGCTGGGTTATCAATACACAACCTCTCTTAAATTTTGGCTGGATTGTAGAAGTGGGCGTGGCACCTTCCGCACAAAGATATTATAGAGTTCTATATATCTGGAGAACGGCAAGAGCCAAAGTTTCCAATTTAGGTCAAAAGCGCCTTGGCCATCAATAAGCAACATCTGACAAAATATAGGCGGGATTGGATAAGTGGGCGTGGCACAAAATGTATTTTTTATATCAAATAACGGTATAAGTATAAGATTCAGAATAGCCGAACAAAACACCTTTAATTGTTATTATTTGTCAGGTTCTTCAGCTGCCGCTTAACAGTTTATTTCAAATATTTTGCTTTTTTCCATATAGTTTTTTTTTAATTACCCACCTGTGCCATTAATGTAACATAATTCCACAAATACTTAACAAATCATGTTGACCTATACTTAGTTTACATGTGCGATATCGGTTTCTCAACCGTTATATACAAACATACACACATGTATGTAGGAATATAGGCATCTAAATATCAAATTTCTTACATACCTACCTACTTACTTGTCGTATGAAAATTTACCACCGAATAAAAATCAATTGCAAAAACTTAAAGTAAATAATTGCCATCACTATCTAACACAAATCAAAGAGAGATAACGCAGAAATAACAAGAAGAAATAATAAACATTCAATAAAATTTATAGCCAAAAATCCATTACCACACACAGATAGAAATAGACGTACAAAAACACCACTGACCGACCGACCAGCAGCAAATGCACAGAATATTTAACATTAATATCAAGTGATGGTCTTTTAACACTTGAACATGGCGTTTATTTTTAACTGCAATAATCGTCCATACCGAACAGCAGCAACAACTTCAAAATGTTATAATCTTTGACGGCCGAAAGATTCAAAAAAAGCAATTAGCTTTAAGATGTTATTGCTTTCGATGACTTCAATGTAGTTGTTGTTGTTGTTCTTGCTTTTGGCTGGTGATGTTTACACTTGCTCACAAAACGTTTTTTTTTTTTATTTATTATTGCTGTTGTTTCGTATTTGCAGTGTCTCAGAGTTTGCGCTTTAAAAAAATAAACTTTTATAGAAATTTATTGTTGTACTTGGCAAACAGTTTTTTATGGTTTTTTGCGAAATTCAATGTTTAGTAAAATTTGTGAATTCATAAGATTATTCGTCTATTCGAATAATTTTGAATGGGCGATTAAAATTTTGATTACTTTAATGAAGAATACAACACAAAATAAAACTGTACATGTCTTAAACTGGATATTCATTTTGACTTATTTGCTAGAGAGATCAAGCATGACTTTGAATAGGCAAATGGTTTGAAAAGGCATTAGGAATACATAAAATACAACTCATCATTTAAAAATGGTTCGATGTCGAGCAATGTCGAAAGTGAAACTGAACATGTCCGCCAATGGAAGTCTTGTAATAATAATTAAATTTTGACTGGATACTAATATTTTTAGGACAAGGGTAAAGAAGCCAATATTAGAGGCTAAACGTATTTCAGTCATTTTCTTCAGCTTGAAAATCACTATCAATCCAATTACTAGCATAAAATAAGAACATATCTAAATGTTAACAAAATTCTTACTAGAAAATATCGCAGGCGATAGCTCCGTAGTGGGTCTTTGACTCCATATACGTATGCCCAACTCCCGAAATTAACTCTGACTTCCATAAAAAGTTAAGTCGTGATAAAAAAGCGGAAACTGTATAACGCGCTTGTACAGATGTGTGAACACTAAAAAATATTGGTCCTAGAACCAGGTTCTAGTATACCAATCGACTAAGAATCACATTTTGAATCGATCTAACGATGTTCGTCCGTCTTTCCGTCAGGCTGGTCGGCTGGCTGTGCGCAAAGAACAGGTCACAATTTTAAGATTATTTAATAAAATTTCGTATCTGCGCCTTAATTTAAGACTAAATTTTAAAATCAAGCGTAATGAAAAAGGAAAAAGGATAATTCATCGATTATTTCACATATTTAGCCCCAAGCAAGTTTTTTTCGGAATAAAGTCTTTGTGCCAATAAACCCTCTTAAACCAAAAATTTGGTGCAAACATATTTTATTGCAATCTTAATTATCTTACCAAATTTTACTAGAATGGGTCTTAAAAATTGACCATAGCTTCTACAAAATCCACTCCCCGAAATAGCTTTAAATGCCATATAACTTCTAAAAAAATGTTAGAATGTATTGACATTCAATTTGGCATTAATAACTTTAACGATACCCACAGAAAAAATACAAATGTTAAATTAACATGACGAAATGCTGATTGAGAATCATAGTAAATTTCTGCAAAAGTATGCCCTTTATTTAAATTGTATCATTATTTCATATTAATTTTAAATGAAAAATATTAAAATAACCTTTAAGCAAGTTTATTTAATATTGTTAAATGTTAAAATAACATTGTTCAATATTGAATCCATAAAACCCCGTTTTATATTAAAATCAAAAGTTTATCTTGTTAAATTAACATGCATACATACTTAAGTATGTACATTTTTTTAATTTCGTGTTTAAAATATGTTATAAAAAGAAGACAATTCCCGTATTCTTTTAGTTAAAATTATTTGGCTAAAAAGTACATCAAGTTTTCAAAGTAGAATGATGACGAAAACCACATCGGGCCATTCTGCTGAAACTTCTGTTAACGAAGGGGAATACAAGATAAGTGAAACATGTGTTACACGTGAAAGTTTTTGAATTATTCTTAAATAAATGCATATGTTGTCTCTGAAGCTTCTTCACACTGTTATAACACACTCAAACCAATGTGATTCTACATAAAATTTACGTTGTTTCAACTTGAAAAATCCTAAATATCACTCAATAAGTCATATAAAGTCACAACTCAAAATTCAAAAAAGTTCAGTTCAGGTTGCAATTGTGATTTTTTTTTGTCAAATTAAGTTCCACAAGTGTTAAACAAGAAAAGTTAAAGAAGACAGTGGCGCAAAAGAAATTTTTGTGGTCGTTATAAGTTTGACTTTATTATTTAGTGCGCGATATGTTGATGTATCTATCTATTGGATATTATAACGCATTGAACTCTTATATAAATCTAAAGCACATCCACAAATTTGGTTCTGGCGGGTCCATTACTGTCGAAGGGGTACAAAAAAAGTGTTTAATCTCCAGAAATTTTTTCTTTAAATACTGTACTATACACCCAGAGAAAAAACATGTTTAAATATGGTCGCCTCCAAACAAACTATTTTTAAAGAAAATTTTAAACAAATTATGGTTAATATAACCATATAATTGTCAGCGGCAACCATATTTTGGTCAATTTTCTTTAAAAATAGTTTGGTTGGAGGTGACCATATTTAAACATGTTTTTTCTCTACGTGTACTTTCTAACTTGTTAACTGGAAAGTTTCGAACAATTAGGTCGATAATTAAAATTGTTAACAAAGCGAAAAATCTTGGAATCGTTTTCAATGGTAATTTGACATGGATTGATCATGTAAATTTACGGGTTGGTCAAACTTATGTAAAGTTAAGCGCTCTCTGGTCCACACAATATTTCACAATCTTAAGAATAAAAACCTAACTGGCTAAATCAAACTTGATTCCTTCCCTGATCTATGGCTGTGAATTATTTGGAAGCTGTTACTCAGTTAGTAAGAGAAAATTGAATGTCTTGTTCAAAAACATAATAAGATATGTTATGTGTATGGCTTAAGACGGTCTGACCACGTATTATCTGTTGCCAATAATCATTATGGAGTATCCTTTGAAAGTCTGCTAAAAATTCGCACTCGCATTTTGTTACTTAAAATAATCAACATTCAAACACTTAAATATTTATTCGATAAAATACGTTTTTTTCAATCGCCGCGAAACCGAAATATTGTAATACCTCGATATAATTTACTAGAATCTGAATGGCAGTTTTATGTACATGCCGCTCGTCTTTGGAACAATTTTCCACAAAGTCAACAACTTAACAGCAATGCAAATAGTTTCAATAAAATTATATTCAAGTTTTTTTAAATAATTTTTACTTTTTCAAGTTTAATTTATAATTTTTTGAACTTTATATTTTTGTATCAAAATTGTCATATTTACTTGCATCAAGTTTGTTCTTTTACGTAATACGTATCGGTGCTATAAATTTAAGACCCAGTCTTATTGTACAGGAAATGGAATTAATAAAAAAAATAATTAATAAATCATGGTGCTCATAAAAGTGAACATGACCTTTAAATTGTCAGTTGGGTTATAATCAGTGCTGCCACATGTAGGTATTTTTGATACTTAAATAGAAGCATAATCTATTTTGGATATCCTCTTTGCTGCCTCCGCTTTTAGATATTAGGCTTTCCAAAAGGCAGAAGCATTCGACACCTTCAACGGTTTGACCCGTAAGCTGAAAACTTCCAGCAACTGTCGTGTGGTTGCGTTTGACTTGTTCTTGCTAATGTTGACTTGTGAGCCAGTAATGCCTCTTCATCTATTTCCGAACGAAAACATAGCCTACAGTTAAAACAAAAACAAATAATAAAATATTATGGGTCCTCATGATATCGTTTATAAGTCTCGTAATCTGTGCAAACTGTGCATTTTTACGCCCTCGTAAATGAACTGTCAAAAATTGTATGAGAATTCATTTACACAAACTTGGTAAATTTGCCCAACAATTTTGTCTCGTAAACTTGCGCTGTTCAATTGTGCATTTATGTACCTATACAAACAGATCTTTTAATGATTTTAACGTCGTTTTCAATGAAAAATCCAAGTGTCTATAAATCACAAACAATAAATTCTAGCAATAATTTCAGTAAATTGGTCTTTTGGCTTTCTTTGAGCATTTTTAAAAGCAAATTTCTCATACATACGTATTAATCACAAATTTAAACACAAATTTTTATATTTTTGAATTTTAATTTTTTATTTATTTTTGTATTGACGTTTCTTACAAACTGACATTAATTGTTTAAAATTACACAAAAGTGAAAAAGGGGCTTCATGAAACAAGACTCGTAAGTTTGCGCATTTGCACAAATGGCAATTTTAAGCGACATCATGAGGACCCTTATTGTTTCTGTTTTACGTGTAAGTTAAGCTACCGAAGTCTTCGTTCGAAATCGATGAACGCGCCATTAATGGCATTTCACTTTCTCAAACTCAAAATATTTTCGAAATTTCTTTTTTGACATTGTGCGCTTCAGCTCTGAGCCTGATAATTTTTATTTTTCAACCGCATTTAAAAAAAAAATTTCTAAAACTAAAGTAATTAATGAAATCAATTCCTAAATCTATAATAATGAACTCCTCTGATCTCATATAAAGCTTTTAAATCGATATTTTTTTAATTCCATAGGATTAATATCCTACCGAATATAAACACTATTTTAATTATGTACATGAGAACTGACTCAAATCCAATCAAAATAGATATAACATTATACCTATTTGACGGTGACCGTTGTAGTGGTTACTTATTTGTACTACTCGTCACAGTTGCTGTAGATGACGTTCGCGCATGACCCAAGCAAACGCAAAGCGGTTTTAATCGCTTTGATCTTTTTGCGAAAACGTAAATCGTTAATTGCACCGTTGCCGCATTTTAGTTTGGTTTTTGGTATGTTTGTTGTATTTACTGTTTTTCCATACTTATTTTAGATTTTATACGTTTTTATAGACTCTAAACGTTTTGTTGTAGTTGTAGTTTTTTTCCACGCCATGGATCAAGTATGACTGGCGTATTCAAACTTCCACACACAAACTTGTACAAAGTTGTTGGGTGAAGAATTAAAAAATGATTTCGTAGTATTTTTTTTTTGCAGTGTTCGTGTACTTTGTTCTCTTACTTTTTGTGCGATGTGACTGAGTAAATAATTTTGTTGCTGGAAGGGGCTTCTTGACTTGACTTTACACAAATTGTTGTTTTCACACTGTGCTATAGTTATTGTTTTTGTACTCGTAGTGTTAGTTGGTAAAACAAAATATATGCCAGTTTTTTGGTTCGGTTTTTAGAGAAATATTTAAAAGCGGTATCTTTTGTGGTCTGCCTGATGTTTGTAGATTTAATGTGTGTTCACGGAAAGCTAATTGTTCGTCTCGGTGGCAAGTTCAATCAAATTAATTGGGGTTTTTTCTTTTGTTTGTTATTTGCAAAAAGGGGTCGCCTAAAATTCACTTAAAACAAAGAAACTGAAATTATTTCCCGCACGTAAAAAACAGTCAAGCGAATACCTTAATGAGTTTTATTTTAAGGCGTACAAATAAACAAAGACAAGAACAATTTCGTCATGGTTCACATAACTATTTTTTCTGCAAAATGCATTAAAAAAAAAATAATTTTTACGCTTGTAATAAAAACTTTATAAAAGAAAATTTAAAGTTTCGGCTAGCTTAGCTGATTGTTTATAAGGCTGGAAATATATTATGTCTGAATTTACACGTTTCATCTTTTGATGCTCAACTTCTTTTCAATTCCCTTTTAAAGATGCAAATAAAATCACACGCAGCAATCGGTTTCAACTTTTTTCTGTTCAAAACAACAACAATTTTATCAACAGCGAATCAAAGAGAAAACGAAAAGAAAAAAAAATAAATGCAGCCATCGTTGTGAATATACCAACGAATTAAAACACAAAGGTAATGACCGAGTACAGGCGCATCAGTACTAACCCCCTTTCTTCTTTCCTTTCTCACCAAAAATATAAGAGATGGGCATCAAAAGATGAAACGTGTGAAAGCAGACTATGCATTTTGGAAGTTCCTCCGTGAGTGTCTCTCAGTGAAAAGTAAAGAAATAGCATTTATGTGTATACTTGGCTATGGCAGTTTTGTTTATTCTTTAGTTTTCCAGCAAGGTGTCCGCCGGGAAGTTATACTCCTCTCAGTAATTCAATTGTAATCCTGGCTGTATGCGATGTGGTACCCTCATGTTGATACCACATGTTAATCAAGCCCAAAGCATGCAGTTGTAGCGTTAGAAAGCTTTCAATCATATCACGATATCGCTTCCCATTCACAGTTACCGTAACGCCGTTTTCATCTTCATAGAAGTAAGGTCCAATGATTCCTCCTGACCAAATTTCTCACCAGACTGTCACTTTTAATGGATGCAAAGGTGACTGATGAATAATTTCTTGTGCCAACTTAATCTTAAATGGAAACAAATGCAAATCCTTGTGTAGCCAAAGTTGTTCTTTGAAGACCAAGCTCCTGCGCGGCGTTGAATTGAGGTGGATGGATTGTTTTGAACACTTTCTTGAGCAGTAGCAATGTTTTCAGCCGATCTTGCAGAACGTTGTGGTCCATGTATGGGCCTATCACATACAGCCCCACTTTCTTCGAAATCATTCACTGCACGATAAATAGTGCGTTTTGTTTGCACGTTGTTTCTCCCAAAAATTTTACGCAACTCTCTTATCGTCACAGAAATCGATGATTGATTTTGATAAAATATTTTAACGAATAAAACACGTTGGTTTATCCAATATTTTTCCAAAATAAATTTGTAACGTGTCTACTTCACGACTGCCAAATATGAACTGTTAAGACTAATGTTTACCAAAATGGAGGCAAAAGAAATTAGTGCCCCAGATGTTAGCTTAAAATCAAAGTCAAAATTAATGTAAGCCCCGTTGCCACATGCAAGTGCATGTTCGAAAAATTCAATACACTAACACTTTTTCACTAACATTCACACAATTTTTGTACTTTCAGCCAACCGGCTGTTATAACTTGCATGTGAAAACGTAGGGTTAGTACGTTGAGCAGTTTTCGAAAATAAACAGTACATTATTTAGCGTTCGGCTCACACACCCAAGAACGATTTTTTTTAGTGATTGTGTAGACGAACACAACCCTTAATACCATTCGTAACTATTTTCAAGAAAGAGCCGAACATTATATATTGTTCTGTTCTTCGTTAAAAACAGAACAATTGTAGTGATACTGTAGACAAACATTATATTTTAATGTTTCTTTTTTTACATTGATAAAGAAATGAACAAAAAAAAAATTTAAGAACGACCACACCACGAACAGCTTGTGTGTGTATTGTGTACATGTTTTGTTTGTGTTAAATTATTTAGCTGGTTTTTTGTTTTTTCGTATGTAAAAATGTTTGGGTTTTTTTAACAAGCCAAAAGGGACGAACATTAATGAGCCGAACCGAACATAATAAAGCTTTTTGATTGAAAAGAAAAACCGAACGGAATTAAATGTTCTCATCTTGAGTTGACTTTGATAAAAACAGTATTATTTTTGTGATCGAAAGTTGACAAACAGGGAAACGTTATTATATGTTTTCCACAAATATCAGACCGAACACTAAGGAGCGATATATATTTAGTGTTTATTTTCGAACACTGATATGAAGTTGTTTTACTATCTTGTCGATAAGATTTCAAAATGTCAATATATACTGCATATTATTTATGTTTGAATAAAAATAAGTTACTTCAATAAATGATGTCGATACATATTTAAAATTTAAGAAATTTATATAAATTTTCATATTAATTCGAATGTGTATTCGAAGTCAAATTACAATTTTAAAAGTTTTTATACTTTAATAGTCTAATTCCTTCAATATTTTCTATGCACTATCAGAATTTTAGTTTGTATATTTCTATTACGAGACTTTCTTTAGCTATCGTTTTGCTAGCAATGAAGTAAACTGTACAGACAATTTATACAACTACACTTTTCGCTTACAGTCACATCCCTTAGTTGCAACCATAACGTGGACTATATCGCTAATGTGGCTATAAGGCTAATTGACATATATGCCACTTTGAGGCATATAACCGAATCTGAATATAATCAAGTTATGAAAATAAAGCAAATAAAAAATTCATATAAATTACACCGACATCTGGCTTATGGTTTTGCAACAGAGCTGCATACTGTATAAAAAATAATAACAAGATATTTCGTATCTGATAACAACGGCAAAAACAAATTTTTTTCGAGTAGAGAGAGTTGATGACAAAAATTAAACGATTTAATTCATTCTTTCTTTGGATGGACTGTGGATTCGAAAACTAAAAAGAACTTAGTAAATTTGGCTAATGTGACCACAACGCCATTAATTTGCTTTACTTTTCCCTTTGACGAATGTTAATAAAGCCCGTTACACACTATCCCACAAAGTCTTACGTATTTTATGAAAATGCAACTCTGTCATGATAAGTTCTTTTTGTTTTTTGAAAATTTATAAACAATAATTAGGTCAGGGAAGCATTTTCATAAAATACGTAAGACTTTGTGGGATAGTGTGTAAAGGCCTTAAATTGTATACAATATGGCAAATGTGCTTACATCGCTAAATGGACTGTAACGTTAATACTTTATATTAAATTAACTTATAGCGGAATAATAAACAGATTAAATGGACTATATCGCTAATGTGACTATAAGCGGTAGTGACTATAAACGAAAAGTACTGCTTAAGATAGCAGCAGAATGCATTTTATGGGCCACAACGGCCTTCGTCAGCATTCTTTGAATCTTATAACTGGATAGTGCCTATCGTAAATTTTATGTATTTAACTTAATTACTTTAACCAATAGAATCTGAGAATTTATTTCTCATGGTGAGTAACATTTATTATATACATTTTCATATTAATTCGAATGTGTATTTAAAGAGTAAAACAGCCAATATTTTTTAGTTCTTTTAATATGGGAAAAAATTCTGGCAAAAAATTTTTTTTTGTATAGTCATAAAGTATGTTCTTTTTAAATTTGTCTAAGTAATTTTTTGGGAATACAAAAATTTTTAATTCAAAAGATTTTGTTTGCAGTGCTAAAGTTCAAAAAAACACTGAAAATTATTGTTGAAGCGATAAGCTATTCCTGTGCGCATTTCACTGGTTGCTTAGGCCAGATCGTCAGGAAACTTCATCCAAAGATTTTAGAAAAACTAAAGATATTAAACAAATAAAACTGTTAATCAAATAAAAATTATAAGCAGCAGCGTTACTTGTAGCAATATCAAAGCTTAAACAAAAACAACAACAATAAACAGTGAGTTTATCTTTTCTTAAGCTAAGATCCCACTATCGACGCAATGTACCAATTTTTGTCGTATTTCATGTGCCGATAGTGTGAACGGTCAAACATTTTTAATATGCGACAATGTGTGCCGAAATTGTGCTGACAGTGCACAATCAAAATTAACCTTGATGCGCCGATAATGTGAACACTCTTTTGCACAATGTGGAGCAATGCAATTGTTTAATATGTACCGATTTTAATCGGCCACTTGTGCACTAAAATTATACCTTTTTGAGCTTTATTGTACCAAAATGACATTTGTTTTATCTATTATTTATGTTTTAAAACGGTAAATAGTACATTTGTACTGTTAAATGAAACCAAAACATTGCAGTTGTACCGATGTTGCCATCCCTGGTTTGTAAACAAACATCTATTTACAAAAGAACAAGTGCAGTAAGTTTGAATAAATTTTTTATTATAGATTAATGTTTTATTTAAAATTGTTAGAAAACATAATTGAATATTAAGACGGAGAATTTTGCAAATTTCTAAATTAAAATTATGTCTGCCAACAAGCAAACATATGATTTCATTTGCCCAAATAGCACGATAGTGTGACCGCATTGTACCGATTATTGTCGCAATTGAGTTCTGGCCGATATGAACCAAAAAAAAAATTGTCACAATGTGCGACGATAATGGGACGGCGTAAGAATAAATTGTGCAATGCTTTTAAATGTGCGCCGATATAGCACGATAAAAATCGTCAAAGATTGTGCTATTTGAGCCGATAGTGGGATCTTAGCTTTATATTCCCCACTTCAATTGGTTAGAATTCTTCCAACAATAATTCCTACACTTATAATTGTAGTTGTAAGTAGGTTAAGTAAAAACAAAATGAAAACAAAAATAACTTGCTTTTTTGTTTTCCAAAAAAAAGAATACTTTGATAATAAACTGCCAAATGCATAAAATAAAAACCGACTGAAACATAGAAAAATAATAGATTTAATTTTGGAACGAACGAGTTTTGCTACGGATTTTTAAATGAAAAGAGTTTTGCTACAATCCATATGGGATCGAACTAGTTTTGCAACACATTATAGCCGACCAGGACAATTAATCATTAAACTTTAGTATATTTTGAAAGTTATATTAATTTATTAAAAGTATGCAAACAGTGCTAAAAAATTTAACAATACTTCTGTAGGGAAGAGATAAACTACACTAATTCACATCTTTTTCAAAAAACCTTTTTTATACTGTTGGAATCAGAATTTTACCTCTACCGATGTGTGAATTCCCATAAGTATTATCTACTGTAGCTTCCGAGATAGAAAAGTTGAAACATCACCAAGTTCAACTTGCTTAGACATAAAGGGCATCAAATGTACTAAGTGTTGTTTATCACTGAATTTGTAGAGGCAAAGAGCATCAGAAGTCCTTTTTTGTAAATTGTGAAGTGAGGTTTTTTGTTTTTTTTAATATACCATTATGATTTTAATAATTAGTATTGTGGTTATTTTGTTGAACTATTTATGGTTTTTAATCCAAATTCTTAATATTTTATTCAGGCTTAAGTTCATCAAATGAACAAAATAATTTGATGAACTTAAGCCTGAATAAAATTATGGTTTTAATTTATTTGTTTTGTCAATTATTTCGACCAAATTTGTTTATTATTCTCAGGAAATTTAAATATATTTTTATATGAAAAGCAGATTCGCCTTCTATCGTTACTTGTATAATTTGTATTTTCAATTGTTGTAAGCCTTCTATTATTTTTGGGAAATAGTAGACATTTTGTTGTTGGACTTGGTACCATCATGGAAGGTAAAGAACATCAAGTCGAATTTAATAAGTAAAGATATTTCCGTTCCATTATTCCATTATTGATAATGGAACGGAAATATCTTTACTTATAAAATTGGACTTGATGTTCTTTATTGTCCAATTTTCCTCAAAATTAGTTGATAAAATTATTCTCAAATCATTTTTCGGGTTAACCCCACGTTGATGGGAATTATATCTGGAACAATGTCATGTATTTTTCCGATATCCCTTTCCTATTTTTTCTTTTCGCATTGCCTTTGAAGGTTGGAATTTGAAATGAAGTGAAATGCAGCTACAAAAATCTTATTCAATATACGATTTATAAAGCACAATTATGCCCAAGTGAAATTGTTTACAAATTTGTATTTTTTAAATTCCCTAATTCGACTCCATTTCATCAACGATATCTTGGCGCGCTTCAAATAGTAGTGAACCAGCGAGTTTTGTTATATTTTCTGACTTTAAACATTTTTTTTGCTTCACAATAAATCTTCAAGTTCAAGGTCGCTTTTATATAATAATAAATTAATCAAAATTACAGACATTTAATGTATAAGGATAAAGGGGCATTTACACGATGTCTTTCCAAATATGTCTGTTTTCATATCCCCATAGTCTAATACTATGTTCACACTTGAGTTTTTAAACGCGTTTAAGTAAAATGTTGATAAGGTTAATCAAAGCCGTTCACATTACATTTGAGATGATTAAGATGACAGATGATTAAGAAAAAAACAAAACAAATAAATTTATATTTTTTTAAAGTATTAAAAATTGATAAAAAATACTTTTTAAAGTTATCAGAAGATTATTTTAAACATATTTATGATGAAAATAGTGAAAATTTATGAATTATTTAAGGAAACAAATTAAAACATTAAGCAGAAATCGTGGCCTGTTGTACACGTTCATGTTGCCGATTATACTCAGTTTGAGGTATGTTCAGTGGATTCTATGTGATTATTGAAGTGATTGAGTTGTAATCATGTCAATTTGAAGTGATTACCCTGCAAATATAATTGGACCACCTGATCCAATTTGATTAAATAGACTACCCCATGGCCTGGTCGTTTTTTAACGACATGTTTTCGTTTTTCAACGAAGTTAAAACTATCCTCTTGTGTATACAATGGAGTAGTTCTAAAACTACTACTTTGTAATCCAAAGCTGGGTTATATGGTCCTGCCCTAGGACATCGTAATGTTAAATATACAATGTTTTTTCCATACGTTTGGGTTACTTTTGGAGTAGTTATCGTCCCTTGTGGGCTACATTTTACACGCGTGTTTGGACAATTTTATTGTTTCATAAAAATTTGTATAGAATTAAAAAAAACAAAATATGCATTGAGATAAATAATAATAAATATTTATTTTTTAAATAAAAGTGACCTTAAGCTTGAAGGTTTGTTGTGAAGAATTAATACCGATAAGAAGGTCGAAGAAATTAAACTAAATATTTTTTTTATTTTGAAAAATATTAGAAAAATTGTTATGCTGAAAAATTTTGGAGTCGGAGTCGCGAGTTTTTGTTGGTACTTCGACTCCGACTACGGTACAAAAACCCCAACTCCGACTCCACAGCCCTGGTATAAAGAATTAAATGAGATTTTATAGGTTAGGAAAAATGAATTCGATCTGTGAAATTTAGTTTGCAATTGTCACAAATAGTAGTTTAAGTATTACTCTAAATGAATATAAAATTTAAATTTAAGAAATGTTTAACTTTAATTTTAATTTAAAAAATAATAAATATTATTTCAAAACTTATACATCCCTGCAACTTCTTTTATGTTCTCATAAACAAAAAACTATCTTTACTAACAGCAATAGCAATTAATAACGTTCAGTATACACAACAATGTACAGATTTGTAATAAAAAAATCTTAAAAAAACAAGATTGGCGAAAATCTTGTATAAAAAATTTTATGATCTATACGATATCAAATGAAAAACACATGCAACTACAACTAACAAAACATCTTTAAAGCAACAGCGCATCAACAAAACAATCACAACAAAGATGCCGCTGTAATGATACTTGAAATACAATAAAATTTAAGACCAAAAATAAAATACTACTAAATAAAAAAAACATTTTACTAACGTCTAAAATCCAATGTCACTGTGTTGTCTTGATGTCAAGCTGTAAGTAGCAATTATATATATATTTTTGTTTGTTTTATACCTTTTTCTGTTACCTCCGTTCGCTGTTGTTTGTTGTTTGTTGCTGTTGACGTTAAACTTTTAAAACACTCCAGGTGTCCATCAACGCCAACAGCAAATCGAAATGAACAAAAAAATAGAACTACAAATTCATATTGTTGTAGTAAGAAATTATGTGTAATGAAGGCTGCAGGGCTACTGAAAATAGTTGGAATACAAATGAATACATTGTTGGTTACATGAATGTTTGAATAAGTCTGTTTTGGACATTTAAAATGAGATGTTCGTTCTTTTAGAAAAAAATATTTTACATTGTTTCTGCTCTTTTTTTCTTGCATAAACTAATTAGTCGATTATATGTGCGAATAAGTTGATATTGCCGTAAAGAAGAGATCTAAGTTAATGATAACTGAGAAAAGTAAGTAAAGTATGAGAATATTTTACTTTGCGATAAAAAGTTAATTTAAAGTCAAGAATCTTGCAGTGTTGCTTTAAAAATTAACTTAATTATCTTCGTGAAAATTTTACCATTTAAGTCATTGGATTTGCTCAAAAAAAAAAATGTTTCTGCTCTAAGGCCCTAATTCTTTAAAACGCAACCGCAACGCCAAAAATTGCATTGAAAGCAAAAACAAAATAAAAAATATTTCATTATGTTGTTGTTGTTTTCCACAGAAATTCATATTGAATTTTTAAATTTCAAACGTTGCATATCTTGAGGCGTTTAAAATTTTAAAACGCAATATGAATTTCTTTAGAAAGCAAAAACAAAATTATGACAAAGTTTTGACATTTGAGGTATTCACAAGGTAGTCATAAAGTTGTAAAGGCATATGTTTTAAAATATTTTCAAGAAATATATATGACTGCTGTGGGCTACCGCTTATAATTTAGATTTCTACTGTATAGTTATGACGAATCAATAAACACAGCATTACAAGTTTCAAACAGAACAATGCTTGTTTTAAACAATTGCAAAATATTATTTACTATAAAATAATGCAATTTTTTAAGTTCCTTTGAAATGATTAATGCTGAAGTTCTAAATTTACTTGGAAACAATCTAGACCTCTATTGTATTTGATATATACTTCAGATATGGCAATTAACAACTACACCTGAACATAACCATCAACCTTTGCTAATGGTATAGCTTTTCTAAGCGTTCACGGAAGGCAGTAAAAATCACATAACACAGATCTTGCTTCCAGATTTTGTTTTTGTTATTATTAGCTAAAATTTAAAATATGAAGATTCTTTATAAAATATAAAAAAAATATTTGTAAAAATTACAGCCACTTAAAGTTACGTTACGAACACATGAGAAATACACTGCCCTCCTAAGAAAAAAAGGCACAAGCGCCAAAATTCCAAAAATAAGATAAGGGCAGATTTGGAACCGTGATTTTTTGTGTTGTGTTGTGTTTCCAACTGTAAATGACGTTAAGCAAAAGGTCACATCTATCACTTCTAGCGTATTTCCTAGACAAAAAAAAGTCTTATCTGCCACTTCCCAATAAAATTTTTTATCATTTTGCGAAGCACTAATGGTACATTTAAAAAAATAAGCGCTCAATTATGCGCTACGCAATAAGAATTACAGAAATGCAGTGAAGTAAGTGAAATAACCCTCAACAACTTTTATAAAAAAAAATAAAATTTCAAGTGCTACGGCATTCCCTTACTAGAAGCAGGTTTGTAAGGGAGAATACTAAAAAATAACTGTATCAAAACATTCAGTGTGTAGGGCCGATCGTTACATACAACAATTTTTATATGCGCTGAATAATGCGCTTTGTGTATCAAAAATGTATTGCTTCAAAGTGGGAACTCGCCATATAAAATTCATGTCTTCCGTCCGCAATGGTAAGCGAAGCGTTTCTGTTTCTCCCTTACAAACCTGCTTCGTTTGAAGCTCCATTTTTTATTGGGTTACTACTTATTAGAAAAAGTCATATTGACCAAAATTGTTAGTTTTAAGTTTATTAGGCACAAGTTCAAGGCAAATTTATGTAAACGGTGGCGGCGTTACTATAACAAGTTCAACACCAAAAACTCAACATTGTATTTTATTTGTTATTTTCGTTGGTCGATATGTCAAAAATACAAGGAACTTTTGACATTCCTCCCTCTAAGCAAAAAAAGAATTCGCCTTGCAAAAGTTCTTGCAAACACCGTCAAGTTCGAAAAAGTTTAAGTAATACTGATTATTGCAAGCAGGCGGGAGAAACACACTAACATTCATTTATACATTCATAAACCCATTTTTAAGTTGGAGGTCAGAAGACTTAATTTTTTAGATTGTTGCTGCTTTTTTTTTGGTTTCGTTTGTTTTTATATAATTTTTAAGTAAAAGGTTGTAGAAAATGCAAAATTTTTTAATTTTTATTTGCGTAGTTATGTGACATATTTTTTTTTTTAATTTCCTAAGCTAAACCCGCGAAGCTTTTCTGTTGTCTGCAGGAAAGAAACCATTGCTATCATATCCTGATCAAAACATTCCGCCAACTTCGCCTTATATAGAACAACATATTATTATAGGTGTAGAACTTGTCACGCCAACTTCATCAGAAAAGTCAAATTTTCAATCAGTGATGCCAACAGTAGGGAATTTTCCCTTTTTGATTTTTTTGGAAAATTTCAAGCGTAGGGGAAAAAGGACAGATATTTTATTTAAAGGCAAATGTAGGGAATTTTCAAAATATCTGATTTTCAATATTTAATTGTCTAAAATACGTAATATTCGACTTATTTTCATTTAAAAATTAAAATTTTTCATATACAATAGCATTTAAGTACAAATGTAGTATTTTTTAAAAGAACCCCTATACTATGAGTCCTAACAGCCTAGCAATCCATGTATTAAAACCATGTTAGCGAATATTCGTCGAACCCCTAATACACATGTAATCATGGGGCGACATTTATTCCCATTTGCGAACTATTCTCTTATTTTTGCTATTTGCATTCGCACTCACATTCGCTAAAATGAATGCGAATATTAAAAGCGAATATATAACAATTGAAATTTATTCAAATAATCAAACCATTAAACTAAGAGAAACGAAAATATTCAATTTCGAATTTTTAATGAAGACTTTTAAAGACAACGTAGGATTTCATTTTATAAGGAAATTTTGTTTATATTTTTTTCAGGGTAACTGAAGATGAGGAAATGAAAAATCAAATACGAAGTTTGACTATATTTTGTCTCTAGGTAAACGGATATATAGAGGCGTTTTTGTGAAAAAGAACAAAAGTAAATTTGTCACACTATGTTTTTTTTGAAAATTAATTTTTATAAGTGAGTAAATGACATTTACATATTTATTTTGGTTTTTTTTCTTGTTGTTTATAAATAATTTAATAACGCCATTCATTAACTGAGACATTGTATTGATTGTATTTCAATATTTTATTATAATTATCAAAAAGTAATTTCAATTTTTGGGAATACAAAATTTAAATTTCAAAAGATTTTGTTATTCGTGCTAAATTCCCAGTTGTAAAATGAGATGAACGCACTGTTTATTGTTGATGTTGTTTTGTTTAAACTTTGATATTATTACAATATCCCATCAACAATAAATTTCAAGTGTTTTTATCAATAATAAAAACTGGGAATTTAGCACGAATAACAAAATCTTTTGAAATTTAAATTTTGTATTCCCAAAAATTTAAATTACTTTTTGATAATAAACAGGCAGGTGCACGGCCTAAAAAACACTTAATTGACAACATCTTTTGTAAGTTGTTGTTGTTTTTTATTTTGTTTTTCTTAACCTACTTACAACTACAATTAATGTTGAGAGAATTTCAACTAATTGTAGCGGGAATGTAAGATGAGATGAACGCACTGTTTATTGTTGATGTTGTTTTGTTTAAACTTTGATATTATTACAAGTAGAACTGTTGCTATAAGTCTTATACGTTTAACATTTTATTTGGTTTAATATCTTTAGTTTTTCTTAAATCTTTATGGATGAAGTTTCCTGATGATCTGGCCTAAGCAACCAGTGAAATGCGCATAGGAATAGCTTATCCCATCAACAATAAATTTCAAGTGTTTTTATCAATAATAAAAACTGGGAATTTAGCACGAATAACAAAATCTTTTGAAAAAAAAAAAATTTTATTATAATATTTACAAAATGTTTACATAATATATATTTGTTTGCCTGTTGCTAAAAACAGTAGACTTTTAACGTAGAAAAATTTTTTTTGTTTGTAGGGAAAAAGGGATTTTTTGTTTAGACACGTAGAGATTTTCTTAAATTTCTCCTGTCATCACTGTTTTCAATTGACAAAAAAGAAAAATATACACAGCATCTCCAAATTTTTAACTTATTTGTACAATTTGATTTTCGTAAGCTTTGCAAAGCTTGCATTTACTTGGCAAAAAAGTCAATAAGTCCATTTTTCTACTATACTTATCATCTAAATTTCCCCTGTCTGTTAGGATAATAAAATGGGATGAAATAATATATTTTTAAATAATTTTTTAGATTTTTCAAGTACATATTTTAAATTTAAAAGCGCGAAAGATAAACAACGTAAAAGCTAAATATCTAAAAACTACCAAAAATGGAAATGTGCCTTTTTTTTTGCTTGGGAGGGCAGTATAGAACTTGGTTTTTGATTTGTTCTAGGCCTTACAAAACAGCCCTTATTCTGCTGGTCAGTTTGTTTGCAAATAAAAGGCCACATAATTTTTATTCATTCTTTATTAAATATTGATTTTTATATTTTTTAAAAATATTTCTTTTATACATATATTTTCAATTACAATACTAAATACTATTGCGTAAATTATTTTCAATGATATTTACAAGTGTTAATTTAGAGCACTAAATTATTAACAAATACTACTTCCAATCTATAAAAGATATAATACACAAGAAATCACTAAACAAAAATAATATAAAATAAATTAAATAATTTAAAAACTAATAACACAAAAAGGCAAATAGAAAATATATAAACTTTTTCGAACTTGGGGCCACTATTTGCATGCTTAAAAAAATGATTTAATATTTTTAAGGCCCTTTTTCAATTTTCTTAAAATATTTAATAACTGGGAAAAGTTTGTCTCATTAATCAAATGATAGTCATTATTGTTAAGAATAAAAAAAAAAAACAACATTCGAGTCTTAAATATTAATTAATCTTATTTTAATTAAATAAATATTTCACATTTTAAAGAATTTACAATAATTTTTTTAATCGCTTTTTTCTCATGTATTAAAAATCCCCAATTTTATATACACCCGCCCTAAAATAAGTTGTAGAAGTCTTGTGAAATGTTATGATGGGCTACACACGGGGTTGTGGCGGCACCGATGTTGTTGTATAAACGGGAACATTATGGAAATTAATGCCGCTATAGAGGGGAGCTCCAAATGTTGATTTACCCGAAGCATGTAAATGTTTTTTCGGCAATGAATAAGCTGATTTGGTAGTAGTGTTTGTCATGGATGAAGTGGGCGTAGGCACCAAACGACTTCTATAGGACTCACAGGTTTTACGCGACCAAACCCACATACCGGTTAGAGTACCACCAGCCAGTTGAAAGAATAGTCTGATTAGAGTTGGCCAAGCTGGCATTTGATTAGGTGAGGCGCAATCTTCCCGTGTCGAACATGTTGGCACTGCTTCCATTTTGGGTTCAAAAAGTTTCGCTACCACTCCCGCCAAAGTGGGCACAAAGAATACCAGGGAGAAGATTAAAAATCGTTTGCGTATTTGTGAAAATCTTTGATGTCCAAAAGTGGGTAACATTTGTTGTTGCAAAGCATGTAAAGAGCGGGAGGCTCTTAAAGTAAAAAATAGACCCAGAAGTAGAAGAACTATGGTGGGTATTTCCACAAAACCGGGTGCCGAACACATTCCAGTTAATTCATTGGGTTTAACCTTTTCCAATAACAAAGCTGCGATGGGAGGTGCTAAAGGAGGCACCCAGGCTAAAACGTGAAAAAGCCCCGATTTCTTTTCCAAAGCCTCAGAGGACCACTTTTTGTGTGATGACAAGTAAAAACATAAAGCAAATATTAACCACCAGGTTGCAGCACATAAACTTAAATAGCTGGTTGTAATATAGGAAGCCAAACAGGGTGGTGTCAGGGAACAGGGTAGCAATTGTGTTTTACCCAACGGATCTTCATGTACAGCAAAAGCTCTCGAAGAATTATGAAACACTATACGCTCTAAGTAGCAAACCGAAAATAAGTTGTAGCACAAACACAGGAACAATACCGGCCTCTCGGGATAACCAAAACGAGTGGGCTCTGCCCAGAATGTTACTAGCGAGAACAAAGTCAATACAAAGCAAATTGCCGATAAGCCCAATATTAAACTTTCAGCCACTTTCTTTTGCTGAGTCGAATGGAAACCATCTCTGTTACATTGAGGTACACATTGATCGTTGTCTAGTGGATTTACGGTGAAGTTCATGGGACATATGGCTGTAGGTTTAATGGCCTTACTGATGTGAGGATTTAACCATGGCCAATAGAAATGATGTCCTGCGGTATCACCTCCAGCCTGAACTTGCTGCACCTGTTGGGGGATTTGCAATTGTCTGGACTGTTGTTGAAGCTGCTGTTCCTGTTGGGCCTTCAATAACATTTCAGTTTTACTAACTTCCGGTAACAATTTGGCTGTTTCCGTTAATGTCGGTATTTGCATGCATAACTCCTGTCTTTCGGGACTTGGCAGATTTTCACATTTTAAAAATTCTGGCCACAATTGCATTAAATCGGTATGCGAAGAACATTCACTCTTTACATGTTCACACAACGACGTACAGGCTGTTACGGGTCGGGGAACATCTGGTGTGCACAGTGGGAAAAGAGCAGAGCAGAGTAGAAAACGTATGCGATTGGAGCAGTGGGATTCTATTAATGGCAACAGCTTTGTTATCTGTAATTTAGAAAGAGAGAGAGAGAGAGAGAGAAAAATAATGAGTTATAAGTTGAAATAATTTAAAAAGCGGTTTAAAAAATATTAGATTTAAAAAACTTAAAGCAAAAAGGACTAGAGCGGACAGTCTGCTTAACGAAGTTTGCACTTTTGGCTTAAGAAGAGACAAAGCTGCTACAGCAATTGTATTAGTGCAAGATGCACTTTTAGTAAAAACTTTCTTGAGTGTGTGGTTTTTGAACTTGTGTCTGAATAAAAATAGTTGTTTCTCACATGATGTTTAATTACAAAAAAAAACTTGATATTTTTGAACAATATAAAGAGCCCCGATAGGCTAGTTGGTAGTGAGTTAGTCTGTCAGTGCCAGGTTTGTGGTTTGATTCCCGCATAAGCTCTGGTCTGCTTCACTAAAACTAGCTGATGGTCTAAGATACTATTGCTAGGCTAATTAAGTTACCATAAATTTTAAAATTATGTGTTGTTTAGCTTAGGAAAACTGTTCTATTCGGTCTTCTACTGAATGACATCGGTTCTATGTAGTTGGTTTCTCGTTTGGGGAACAAAAGATTGCAACGAACAGAGTTTCTATAAATGTGAATCTTACGAAAAATGCTCTTTGTTTGAAGTTCTTAATTTATTTTTCATAAATCTAAATATTCTTTGAAACTCTGCCATAATTTCTAAATTTTTTTTAGGGATAACTCATTCAAAATCTTTTAACATAAATTCTTCAATACTCATGTAAAGAGAGATCGAAACAAGATAATAAATAAAAATTCATTCCTCTTAATGACCATACCGCGCAACTAATCAAAAACAGGTACTTTTGTTACAGTGGATTCTTTTAATGTTAAAAGTCTGTGAGTAGAGTATTTGGACCCCAAAGTAAAATACAAAAAAAAAAAAAAAAATACACTTGAAAATAAAACCGCTAAAGGTGCAAACAATTGCTTAAATATTTTTATTTAAGAACAAAAAAAAATATTTTAACCATAAAAAACACTTTCAAATGACCTCAGGCGTTTTACACAAAAACCAAAATAAGAAACACTATAATGAACACAAACCTCAATAGCCGACAATCAGACAAACTGAGTGCTCTATTTAGAGGCAATTTTATATGTTAAAAAATAAAAATATGTATGTAGTTATAAGATTGATTAAAACTATTTTAAAGTAAATAGAGAGTATATTTTTTTGTTTGAAAGGTTTTTTTTTATATTATTAACACTTTAGAAATCCAAACTAAAAATTTATTATTAATGTATTTTTTAGTTTGTGTTATGCCAAAAGATGTTTGAGAACCCAAAAAAACCTGCTGTTGGAAAACAGTGTTCATCATTAACTTTAACAAACATCATCATTGTCAAAATTCATTATAGGTGTATTGTTTTTTCACTTTTTGTAAAGAGTTTTTGTTATTTTCAAAGCAATTATCTTAAAAGCTTTTTTACTACCAGTGTAGAAATACCGCAGACGAACACACCTAAGAAAAAACGTATTCCGATGTTGGAATTCCCAGCAAACCTACATTCGAGTCTTTGGAAGTTAAACGTCTTAAGTTGTAAAAAAAAACGTTAACATTTTGAAAAAATTATTATTGCAAAAATTATCTCCATTTCTTATATCTTGTTCAAACAAAAAAGTTGAAACAATTTTGATTTTAACCTTTGATAATCAAGCACATTTTTAAATCGTTTTTCAAACTTAAAAGACTTAATTTTACTTAAGATTTAATTTAATTTAATTTTGATTTAAGAAAAAATTATACAAATTTTACTATTTAATGCTGTTCTTGCACTTCATTTATCTTTCTCAACTTGCTATCAAATTTTATTCAAGTCCATCTCAAATGTAAAATAAAGTTTTACATTTTTTACTGAAATTGCTGTATAAAATTTATCAAAAATTTGTGTGTGAAAATGTTGAACTCGTATTTGACGCTTATCTGCAATTCTGGAAATATTAAAGAGCGAGTTTAAAAAATCGTTGTATCGATTGTATGTTGTATTAAAATACATAGTTCAGTATTGTTTTTAATATAACAAACAATCGAAACAACGATACAAGGGGTTTTGTGAATACGGCAATTCTCGATACTGTGAAAACCAGAATTTTTTACTGTAATCATTAATTACAAATTTTGTTAATTTTTTAATAGATATCAAAACTTTTTTTAAGTCGTTCTCAAGGGAAAAGGCAAGCATCGAGATTAGTTTCATTTAAGCGAAGACAAATTTAAAAAATTAAATGCAATTTTTTGCTTCGTTATCAAATGGTTTTGAAATATTAAAAACCAATTTAAAAAGAATTCCTCTCATTGCTTCAAACACGCTGAGAAAAAACATTTTTAATTAAGATGAACTCCTACAAAAATATGTTAAATTAATATTTTAAGCCACTTATCTCGTGACCAGTGCACACAATATCATAAGAAAAAGGACCAAATTGTGATAAGTGAAAACAAGACATATCACTTAACTGGTGATAATGTGTTTAAAGTGTAGTTACCCTAGAGGAAAGGTAATCGACACAAAGCTAGTCAAGTGACTGAACTGTATGCGGCTAGTGGTTTATTGAATGTGGTTCTATTACTTTATATGAAGGGCATCTATCACGTTAACATGAAGTTGGCCTAGGAGGTGGTAAATTGATACATAAATATTTGGCTTTAGTGACCTGTTTTCTCACAACAATATCTGTAACAGGTATTATAGTAACCGCAAAGTGTAAAAGGTGCCAATTAACCCCCTTTTAGGACATCGCCATGCTAAAGCGACAAGTCCACTTTATATAAAGAGTTTGAACTAGAATCTGTAACTACCACTTTAGAACTGTCACGTGACAAGTTTGGTACAGGTTCCCTTTCTCCTAGGGATATTATTGAAATTTATTAATGGTTAAAATTAATCATATTATTTTCGCCGTCAACCATATCATGGTTAAACTAGTCCTTCATCAGAAGCTACAACTATACTATGGTTCCCTCTCAACATGTTATGGTTGAATATGACAATAATTTGTGTACCACAAAAAATTGTTTGGCTTTAAATTAGCAAAAGTATTTTTCTCTTTTCCTATTAAATGATATCACAAGTGTCAAACATATATTTGTTATTATTAACCATAACATATTCAGAGCACTAATTTAACCATAATATGATTGCGATGACTATAATATGGTTAATTTAATCAGAATGTGTTTAACAATTTTCGTTAAAAATAGTTAAACTATTTATTTTTAATATTTGCAATAAACTTTCAAAGCAATAGAAGATAATTCTAAAAAAACATATTAAAACATCTTTAATTTGATCGATTATACACGTATTAACACTGTAGTGAGCATTTACTTCGTTTTTGGTCTGTTTAAAAAAAAACATTTTTCCTAATTTTAGCCCCAACTTGTGTGCAACATTAAAATGAAATGATCATGATTTTTTTTTTAGTTTCTACTTTTTTCTGACTGTAACAAATTTTAATATTTAACGCTTCAAGGTTTAATTTAAAAAGAAAAATTATTCGTTAATATTTTTCGTTTAGTAACGCTGTCTTCGCTTAAAAATTATTTAAAATAAATTTACAAAAATTCATTATTTTAAATAAACTTAAATTTCCTAAACACAACTGCTAAACTGCAATGAGAATGGAATGCGTTGATAAAGTTGAGGAAGAAGAATGTCGTTTGGAAATTGCAACAAGAAGGGGCAATTGTTTTAATCAGACATCATGAAATGTATCTAATTCATTCCAACACAATTTAGGACAAACGTTTTTTTTTACATCATACTCAACTCGGTTGAGTTGTAATTAAAACAACTGGTTGTGATCAGTTGTAATTTTTGTTATGTTTTTGTTTACCGCAATAGAGAAAAGTTGTAAACCATAATACAAAAATTAAGAAACTACAATTCAACTGAGTTGAGTTGTAAACCGTAATAGGGGCCGTAATTAAAAACCTGTAAATGCTGATTGATTAAGCAAACGTTATGTAAAATCAAAGAAATAGTTAATAAAAATATTGGCAACGTGTAAGGTTCAGTTCCTTGGTCGGCCATCGAGATATCAGCTCACTTGGGTCATTCAGTGGTCCTACATCAAGAAGAGCAGTTACTCAATCGGTGTTACTACAGAATTCAACTTATTCATCTTTCTAATCAAGAAAAGTAGTAACCTTAGTTTTATCTTAAAAAAATCATCCAAACAGGCAAATACTGGTTTTGCCAAATATCTCTCTCTCTTAAGTTTCAAATTCCAGGAAGTTGACATAAAAATGATGACAACTTCTGCAGTAGTCTTGTCCGGTTCCTATTGAACCTCCTGCAGGAGTAGAAATATTTGTAAATGAATAAAAAATTAATTAATTAATTAAATAAGAATAAGAGCTGGTCCTCCGTTTATCACAACCGGACAACAATTCCCTGGATACGAAGCAGGCAGATTCGCGAGTTCACCCTAACTGTACATGTCTATAAGACTTGCTCTTGGTAAGAAATTGGCAACGAATTAATCAATGAACGTGACATCGAGACGACCGCCTAATTTAGTAAGCTCATCTGCTATCTGGTTACCCTGGTATTTACATTAAGGTTACGGGGGGGCGCAGTAAATATTTGCTCGGTGTGACCACAGCTTTAATAAAAGTTTTTTACTTTATTTATAAGCCGGATATGATCTAATAGTTAAAAAAAATCATCTTCTAGCTTTTTCCTTAACTCAACCACATTTATGGCATTATTTTTTTTAATTAAAAAAATGTTTTTTAACTAAATTTTTTTTATAAGAAATAAAAACTGTTTGATTTAATGCGACTGTCTTTATTTTTATAGTTTCATGGTAAAGTATTTTTAATTTTTTTTTTAGCATTAATGTGTTAATTTAATTGTGATTCATTTAAAAAAAGAATAATAAAATATATTTATGTGTGTAAAAATTTTTTAACCAGAGACAATAAAAATCAATAAAAAAACAAACAGATACAAAAATCAAAAAGATCAAAGGAAACGAAAAATGTACTCAAATAAATTTTTTTCGCACCTTTCAAACAGAAATTTGTTGAAGATAAAAAAAAATTTATAAAACCGAGTTCTTACGAGATCGACCCATAGATTACGAATGACAACGGAACTGAAGTTGAGATGCTAGCATATCTTATATATTTTAAAACAAACGCTTCCTAATTTCGCTGCTGGCAACTCAACTTTAGTTGTTGTGCTTTCCGTAATCGACCCATAAGTCAATTTTAGGGTTCTTTATAATAAAAAAGTGGTTGATAAAATTTCAAGAAGATCTTGAAATTTTGTGTAATTTCGTAGAAGTAAATACTGTGTAAGATATTGTGAAGAAACGATTTCTGTAGATGAATTCAATGGATTCACCCGAAATTAATACTCTCTCATCTAGCAAAATAATTAGTTTCCTACGAAACTTTGATCAGTCTTGTTAAATATCGCGGTTGCACAAATCCAGTGATGTTAACCGTACGGTATTTACCCTTTTTTAGGGTAATTTTGGGTCGGAAAAGGTAGCAAGGTAATTTTATTAAAAATACGGTAATTTAAAGAAATTTGGATTTTTGGTATAAATATATGTAGGGTTTTAAGTTTTAACTTTTGAGAGGTGATTTTCAATTAAAAAATACATAGATAAATATTAAACCAACAAAATTAACAACATTATGTTTCTATAAATGTTTTCGTAACACAGATATGAAAATAAAAATGAAATTACTCTTGTAAATTAAAAATATACAAGAGAAATTTCTTATTTAAACATATGAAATGGCCGCAATGCTTTAAATTTAACTAAAATTTTTGGATTATTTTAAGTACGGATCGAATTCTAAATTATTTTACTACCTTATTCATAAAAAATACAATAATTTTGGTTAAAAATGTATTTTAAGACACAAATTTCCATTCAGATTTGTCTTAAAACACATTTAATAGTTTATAAATATTGCTCTTATGTGCTGTTAACAAATGAAACAATCAATCGCCTGTCATTTGAAAACAGCCCATTATGTTTTAAATAAAAATATTTGCGTACGGTAATTTCTTCTCAAAAAAGGTAATTTTTAGAGGGTCGTAAGGTATTGAAAAAATAAAAGTCTCAGAGATCATTCTGAACAGGTTTTCTGTTGTAAATTTTCCAAAAGGGTCATAAAAGGGAGATTTTCAAGAAAAAGGGTTCAAAAAATTTATTTTCCTTTTTAAAGGAAATAATAAAACCAACATAAAATATTGGTTTCAGGTAGGAAGTGATCAAAAAACATAACTTTCCTGTTGTTCACACCTGACAAAAAGTTTGTTCTTCATCATTATACCTCATTTTTTTCCGACATTTGATTTTTTGACCGATTTAGCGATTTGAAATTACTTTTTAGGAGTTCTTACCAATTTTGCAATTGTTCGCGAGTTTAAGCAATGTTTGCGATAGGAGCGATTTTTTCCTGAGTGTTTTCTGATTCTTTAAAGCTTTTACAATGTTTAATAACTATAAGGCTTTGCTATATTATTGCTGAACTTTTAATCAATTTTATGATTTTTTCAAAAATGTTCGCTTAATTTTGAAATTATTGCAAACTTTTCCGAATTTTTAAATTTTTGCGAAGCTTTGTTGCTCTTTGTTTTCACAGTGTGAACCGGACTTATATCATACTATATCTAGCTAAACTTGGCTAAACAGTTTTGATTAAGCTTCATATGAAGTACATATCTATGGCAAAACATAAAAAAGGCCTAACTGGATGGTTTTTTTCTGTTTACCCCTGTAAAAAACTTAATAAAATCCAAAACAGCTTAGATAAGAAGTTTTAACGCACTTTTTAATAAAAATATCCAACAAATGTTATACTACAGCCCCTTAAAATGTTTAAATCTAGATACATGTGGCATTACAAACAAAAAAAGCTATTAAAAAAATCGAGTTATGCCTTTTTTATATTAAGCCGTCGATGTATAAGAAAATGCTAGATGTTGGATCCCAAATTCGCAGTAATCTGTATGAAGTGTTAGATCTTTTATTCTAGTTGTTCAGTATGATTATTTTACCAAAGCTTATCTTAGTTTAATTATAAAAATCGTACTTATTTTTATCTAATAATAGGATTTCTCTAGAGTTAATTTTTAATTAAGTTTTTTATTTAAAAAAATATTTTTTTTATTTACTTTTTTACACAATCTTCTTATGTTTCTAATCCTCTAGATAAAACATGATCATGTTTCTATTTCGGGATTTCTTTAATCCATATTTTCGTGTGTATAATATCTAGCTATAAAAAATGATAATTAAATGCGGTTTTAACCACATAAGCTAAGCTAAAAAAAAAAACCATTTGCGAATAAAACCGCTGCTTTTTACAATTTACCACTGCTATTTTCTTTTCTAAAATTTTAATAGCATTAATTAAATACCTGAAAGTTTTGTTTATCTAAAAAGAAACGCAAACTTAAAATAATAAGACATGACAAAACATTGAATCTAGTAGATACATGAACATTAAATGCATAAATTCTTCAAGCTTGCACACTGGCTAAAAGATAAAATTTATTGAACTACTGGTTTTAAGCAGAAGCAGGAAAAGAATTTAAAAAGGCGAAGCAAACAACTTCAATAGAAGTTGGTTTTCTTTTCTTAACAGGCGATTTTTTACGGTTTCAAACATGAAATATTTTGTGAAGATGACGATGATTATTTTTAATTTTAAGGCGGTTTTATTAAAAGCAAAAATTTTGTTTAATATTTAACGAGTTTTTGTTAAAATTGTTTCTTTTTTTTATTTTTGTTTGCAATTTCTTGTGTCTTACAAAATGATGGATTTTAGTTTTGTTTGCTTTGTTTTTATACAGAAATCAGAAACAACTTCAACAAAAAATCAAATGTCAGTCTGCATCAGTCAAAATATCAATTTTTTGAAATGTCTGCTGAACTATTTAATCTTTTTTTTTTAAAGGTTTATCCTTATCCCCAAAAATGTTTTGTTTGTTTTTTTTTTGGCAAACCTTTAAGGTTTGTTATTTTTTCAATGTTTTTCTTGAGAACTTTATTTGATATTCCAATTTTTTTTTGTGGAGATCTAAAGTCAACATTCTTTTGTTGTCTGGTTTGGGTTTTATAAGAAATTTTTATTTATGTCTAACTATGTATCTCTGATTTTTTTAAAGTTTTTTCAAATTAAATTTGATTTACAAAACGAAATTTATTTTTTTGCAAACAGTTCGTTTTCGTTTTGATATTTCCTTTGATTTATTTCTGAAGTTATAATTATTAAGCGGAAATACCAAAAATTGTTTCTAATTAGGCATATTTTTGACTTTATCTTATAAACTATAGATGGTGAAACACAGTAAACTGTCGCCCTAAAGGATTTTCAATTCAGTATTTGTTTGCAACAGCCAAACTATAGAGTTTGAAAAGATTTCAATTGTGCAGGCTTCTTCTATCATAACACAATGCCCCATGATCTGTGATCCAAATGAAACATCCCTTCTGATCATCTATCTACATCAGTTACGTCCAAACACACATACTTTGAAATTTGCATTTTCGATAAACAGCTTTCAAAGGTCTTACAATTTGTATTGTTTGTTTGCAAAGTACTTACAATTTGTTGTTCTTTCTTTGCAAAGTATGCACTAAGCATTGTTGTCACCGCGATCTGGTTGCTGGACGTTTCTAATCTATATATCGTTACTTTAATATAGAAAAGCCTTAACTAATGTTTTCCTTACTTTACAGGAGAAGGAAACATCTTAATAAAAATTATAGTCTTGCAGTCACGATTATTTTTAAACGCAGTTTTTTGTTCAATTCTCGCGACTACAAGACTATAATTTTTATTAAGTTTTTCCTTCTCCTGCAAAGTAAGGAAAATATTAGTTAGGGCTTTTCTATATTAAAGTAACGATATATATAAAATTGTAATGTTACAGACTGACTGACTGATTCATTAATGCACAACCTAAACGGCTAAAACTTGAAATTTAGACTGGCGGTGGGCCTTTCGCAAGATTGATCCAACTTAGACGGGATTTTTAGAAATTCGAATGAAAAAAAGGGTTACCTTTTATCTCCAAAACTAAACGAGATGCAAAAAATATAATACTATCGTTGTTCTTAAGAAAAATAAGCAGACAGGCGTCTGATAGTTTTTTGAAATTCGGCTTTTTTAGGACGTAAACGGGTAAAACCTGTATGTTGGTACTTTTTGTCAAACCATCTATCTTTCAAACCAATAATCATAGAAATAAAGTTTACATCTCATTCGAAACTAATCTAAAAAAAAATACAAAGACGAATTTGTTATTTTTTTCGAAATTCGAACGTTTAAGGGGTAAAAATCGTACCAAATTTTGGAACTTTCTTACGAAACATTTTTCTCTCTTCTTTGACATATACTAACTAACGAATTAAATTTTGGGCTCCCACTACAATAATTAAGTTTTTCGTAATTTAATCGGTAGAAAAAAATGTATAAAAAAATACATGTGGTACTTTTTGAATTTTCTACAATATTGAGCTTAGAAAAATAAAATAACAGGTGCTAAGTGAATATGAACCTAGAAACATTAGCTTTGGTATTCAAAAATATCCATGAAAGAAAGAGAAACGCTAACAAAGTAGCGGGTAAAATGCTTGTTATTAGTATGGACATGATACGCTTGTCATCCATACGAACCACAATTACCTGGATGGGGTATTATGCGGTTGTGCTGATGTTTGTCTTGGTCTGCGAACCAGCTTTTAGCATACCGATCGACTTAAAATCGCTTTTAAGATGTATTCAACGATGTCCGTCCGGCTGGCAATTTCGGGGACAATTTAATACAATTTGGTACATGAGTTCTAATGATTACTACGACGAAATCTATTTAAAATGGTGAGTTTCGGTCCCTAATTTCGTTTAGCCCCCATACAAGCAAGATTTTTTCTGTCTTTTTTTAATAAATAACTTTGCGTTTGAAATATTCAGGTTGTTGCTTGAAACAAAAAAAGTTTTTTTTAGAAAATATTAATTTAATCATAAAAATTGATTTATAATTGTGCTGGAACGTGTTTTAGAATTTTTTTTCTATCTAAATTTTATGTAAACTATGAACTTCATCTAACACAATGTAATTTCTTATGATTTTTTTTATATTTTGACGAGTAATTTTTTTTAATACTTACAAAATTATCTTTAAGTATTTAATAATTATCGTTCCTCTTACTTTTTTTTAATTAAAAAAAAGCTAAGAAAACATCTGCTATTTTAGCATTTTTCTCAATAATCTCATCTTGAAGTTTTATTATCGAAAAAAAAAACAAAAGTTCTACAGAAAGATAATGACAACAGAGAAGGCTTCAGGTCAATTAAGTTAATTGTCTGGTAATTACAAAAAATAAAAAAAGATGAAATACGTCTTAAAATGTTAATAACTACTCTTACCATCAGGCCATCCAAGCATTTAGCACATTCTCTTTCTTGAATTTTTACTGAACTAATGCATGCAGGCTGAAAATACTGGAGTTTGCCAGATTAAAAAAAAAAAAAAAAAAACAAAAGACTGAAGAAACAAACACGATAGCATAAATGTGTTTTTTCTTTCGGTGTTTTTTTTGACATTTTTGAAATTTGTTAATTTAAAAAAAAGAAATACCTATTTTTGTTTTAAAATTTTCAATAAAAATATGTATAAATTTTTAAAACTTAAAATTAAAAATTGCAATTTTAAATTTTTGTGTGTCTTTTAATGATAATTGTGGCATAATTATTTGTGAGGTGCGTAGCTTTAATTTTCTTATAGCTTTTGCTACTTTTGCTTTTGCAAAAGACTGTTCAAGTTTTGAAACATTGTTTTGTTGTCGACGCTAAGTTTTTCATGTTATTGTTGTAGTTGTGATACATTTTTTTATAGTTTTTTTCTTTTCAAATACCAAAGGTTTGAAGATACCTTAAATTCCAAATTCCAAACATAATGACGTTCCGCGTATTGTAGAGTGAGTTCAGCTTGTATTGTTGTTTTCCTCTTATTTTTTTTTACCAAGTTGCAAATTTTTTTTTCTTTTTGCTTAGTGTTTGTTGTTGTTATTGTTTGCATTGTAATGGCTTGTATTACCACGGCTATTATTATTTTCGTTTGTTCGTTTGCTTTTTGTATTATTGTTGAGTTTTCTGTGCGTTCATCCATCCGTCTGTCTATCATTCAGTTCGTCATTTGGATTTTTGTTTAGTTTTTTTCTTCTTACTTGTGCAGTTTCTTCAACTTCTTTATGAATGTTTTGTTGAAATTGACTGAGTTACTGTTGCCATTGTCCCATTCGTCTTGACTTTTTGTTGAAATAAAATTTTTCTGCAAACTGTGATAACTTTTTTTTGTAGTTGCTTCTTATTTTTTTGGAATCTCTTTGCAGATAAATCGTTTTTAATGTGTTTACTGTTCTTTTTTCTGCTTAATGTTATGTTGGCTTTATTTTTTTATTTTGATGATGACGATTAATGTGACGACGTCTGATATATGAATGTTCATACAATGTCCTGGTTTATTTTTTTGTAGTCAACTACTTAAAAAAAAAAAGTAAACTTTGTGTTCATGCTGTTTTGTTGTCTTCCAACTATGACCAACCATGATGGGTATTTCTTATAAAAGTGGTTTTTAGGACTTTGTTTTTCTTACTGAAACTATTCGTCAAATTGAAAATCGTTTTTTGAAAAGAATCATTATAAAATATTTACGCTGTTACCGACTGTTTTTTGTGACCTTAACTAAAACAATCGCAAGCCGCCTTTTGACAAAACTAAAATTTAAGTATTTAATATAATTAATTTGCTTTTGTCATTTCAGATTTCACCTCAGCATTTTTTCCAAACTGTAAGTAATTATACCACACTTTGTTTTCCGATTTTAAATCTGTCTCATTTATAATCATAAAAATAATCTGCTAACAAATTGCATTTTCTTAAAAAAATTTCTGCTGAAATCTGTTGTCTTCAAGGAGCCAAATGAGACTTTTTGTACTTTTGTAACTTTTTTTAATTTTTTTTTAAAAGCTTTATTTTATTTTCTTCCAAATGTGTTTTGCATAATTTGTTAGTTTTATGTGAGGCATTTTGTAATGATTAAAATAATTTCCTTTTGATATTTACAAAAAGGTTTTTGATTTTAAAAATTTTGCTCTTTATCTTGCAAAGTGTTGATTAAAAATTACTTAGTAAATGACAATTTGCTTTGACAATTTTCAACAATATATTTTGTTTTTAATTCTGAAACAGATTGCAATTTAAAAGTTGACTTGGCGATAAAAATCTTGTTGGAAACTGAAACGAATTTTGGTATCGGTATAAAACTTTTATCATTTTTGTATCGGTATATCGGTACAGAAACTGATATACCGGTATACATAGGTTTTACAATTTAATGAGCATGTTGGGAATGTTAAAAAAACATAAAAGGTGTCTAAGCGACTTAAATGACACATTTTGTTCAAGGTGTATTATAAAAATTGTATTATCTTTGCAAGATGTATATATTCCCAATTATGAATACGAATTACCCGGGAGATTTTTCCCTTTCCCCATTTTTACAATTGAATTTACATAGGAAAAATAACGTTTCCCTGTTAGTCACCTTTCCAACACAAAAATAATACTGTTTTATTCAAACACAACAAAAGATGAGAACATTTAATTCCGTTCGATTTTTTTTATAAATCCACAAACTTCATTGGGTTTTTCGGTTCGGCTCATTAATGTTCGTGCCTCTTGGCTGGTAAAAAAAAAAACATCTGAAAAAACCAAAAAAGCCAGCAAAATATTTTTACACAAACCAAACATATACACAATTCACACACAAGTTGTTAGTGGTGCGATCATTGCTAAAAGTTTTTGGTTGTTCATTTCTTTATTAATGCAAAGAAAGAAACATTATAAAACATTAAAATATAATGTTTGTTTTTCTTATACCTGTTATGTACTGTACTTGTTTTTTTGCTTTACCGTTACTTTTCATTTCTCCGTTTAACAGTTAGAGGTTAAACGGAATTAAATTTGTTCAAATAATATTTAAGAGTAAATAAACATATCCAAAACTTTAGCCTGTACCCATTTTATTTTATTTGCATTTCTGTCCAAATTAATAACGACCTTTTTAAGTTCATTTAATACTAAAAATTTCGTTAAGTGTATAATAAATTGTCGGTTATAAGTAATGCCACTACAATTTACTGCAATGATCAATTGACATTTGTAAAAAATGCTACTTACAAATGTGGTAGTTATAAAAAAATACTACAACAACTACAATACTAAAGATTAAAGAAAAAGATGCAGTCGAAGAAATAAAATAAAAATAAAGGCAAAAAACAAGTAGAAGGAAACCCGCTCATTTTATAAATTGTTTTTAAAGGAAAGAACTGGTTTATAGCGAAGGAAACCCTTTTTCTTACACGATACAAAAAACACTTTTAAATCGGATTGCCAGTTAAATTATATTTTAACATGTTATTGTTGTTGTTGTTTTTGATGCTGTTTCTGTTATACAAGGTATGGAATGCAATTTTGTTAAGCTCCAAAACAAATCCCTAGAGGATGTTGCATACAACATCGAACAAAAGCTACACCAAGCCTTACGAACAATTGCGCTAAATAAAAAACTTTGAAATGTTGACATTTTGTCAGATGATGCAATACAGGAGGGGGACACTGCTTCAAGTCTCTGATTCAAAAACAACAACAAAACTAAATAAAAATCGACTCATAAATTAAGGAATTTAAATAATTAAATTTTAAATTCATTGATAATCAAAGCTTCTTTAAGGTTAAAAGTTATTGTTTTCTCAAGCTTTGCGTAGGTAGAAAAAAAACAATAAATTTTGTTATTACTGGCATTTGATTATTGTTTTTAAGTCCGTAGTAAGAGAGCCACAAAATGTTACAAATATTTTGCATAATTAATGTTTAAGATTTAAATAAATGGCAAGATAAAAATCATAGTATAAATAATATAAATATTCATGAGATTTATTAGGTTTTTTTTCTTGTGAGATTTTTATTTTGGTTACCGAAAAGTCTTTATCTTTGAAATAGCTGACGACGTCATCTCATCTAATTCATTTAAGAAAAAGTAAAACTAGTAGTGGAGACCCTCAATCATTTATGAACTAATTTTGTTTAAAATTATTGAAAAAAAATTTTAACTATTATATTGATATTGTTGTTGTTGTCTATAATATGCCTGAATTATTAGTTTAAGATAAGTATCGGTTTTTATTTAAAAATTTCATTTTATGTTTTGTTGATTTTTTAAGTTTTGTTTTTAATTTGTGCTTTTTTTATCTTAATGGAGTTTAATAAAATAGTTGAATTTAATTAGTTTTTTTTTGTGACTTTGATTGCTTAATTATTGGTTTAAGCAGATTGTACTTTATAGTTTCTGGTTTTATCAATTTTTGAAAGGTGTGTTGGAAAAAGATAAAGAGAGTTTCTTTTGCGCTGAAAAATTTAAATAAAGTCGAGGTTGGTTTTTGAAGAATATAATCTTAGAAATTAATCAAATTTTTTTAAGCATAAAAAAAATCATAAATATATTTATTTCACTAAATTGATATGTTAATATGTATTTTTGTTACTTTTCAAAGTTTTCGATTGTGAACAAATTTCAATAGAAAAAAGTTAAAATGTGAGGCAAACACTTTCAGTGTTGGCTTTGAATCGTAAAGAACGATAATGCCTAAAGGCCGCGTTACTCTCTCGTAAACGTATACGTTGTTCAATTTTTCCTACAAAGCTTGTGTATAAATATGTGCTCTTACGTAAACACAACGTTGCGTTGCAAATGAACCCAAATAAGTTAAGAAATTTTATTCACGATAGGAGTGAAATTCTACACACTGAAAAATTTAATTAACATTTCGCAATGTTGATTAAAAATCAAAGTAGATTTCTGGTATCATTGTTTCATATTAATTTTAAACGAAAAATTTTAAAACAACATTGTTCAATATTGAATTAATGAAATCCTGTTTTATTTGTGTTGTATAGAAACAATAACAACACTATAAAAAGAAAAACATGAATTTTTTATTTTCATGTATAAAATTATTTATAAAAATAAAACAAATTCCCGTATTCTTTTTGTTAAAATTATTTAATTGTGAGAGAAAGCTTCAGTGAACAAAGGGGGAAACAAAAAAGTGAAACATGTGTTACAGGAACATAAATAATTATATTCTGTTGGCCTCAGTATGGTTCCGAGGTTAAGTTTTTAAAATGTTACTTAAAGTTCTTCTCACTCTTACTCAAACCAATTCGATTCTACATGAAATTCTCGTAGTTTCAACTTTAAATAACTTTCATTCAACGAGATGCAGAGTGTAACTTCAATATGAATGTTATTTAAATTTAAATTGATTTAAATTTAAAATTTGTCATATTAATTAAATTTGCACCAGTAAACAAATTAATAATATCAATTAACCGTTTAATTCACTTGATTAAGCGTTTATTTTATTGATTACATTTTTAATTAAAATAATACTTTGAAATGGGAATTTAGCACATTTAAACGAAATCTTGTCAATAAATTTTTTGAAACCCATGAAAAACTATGAAAGTGATTTTATTTTTTATTAATTGGTCAAAAATTTTAAAGAATTTTTCAGTGTACATATGTATTCAGTAATTTTCGAGCCAAAAAATGTACAATATTTCGCCTCACTTCCTCCAAATTGATGTCTGTAACAAATAAAACTCGATATCGATTAAATTTTACAAAAAAGGGATTTATTGTTAATACCAATTCGAGCCTTTTTGAATACTGCTTTCCAATCATTCATAATACATTTAATAAATCTTCTTTACAAATATCTAGATCACATTTTCCAAATCGACCTTTAACACATTAAAAAAAATCAAATAACAAAGAAAAATCCCACGATTTAAAACAAAAATCTACTCCCTTAACAAAAACTATTCTATTTACCAAAAAATAAAAAAATTGTAACTCGAAATAATGCGCTTGAAAAATTACGATAGCTCACACATCCAGTTAGTGAAAGCCGTATAAAAAGTCCTCATCGAAATACAAAATTGGGAAACACGCACTCTTTAACACTTGTTGTTGTCAGTGATGCCAAACTAAAATGTATTTGAACTATTAACGTGTCTTTTATTATTTGCCGGCATTTCGTGAAATTTTTTTTAGTTGTATTTTCTTGTTAAATATCTATTGACATTTTTCACGTTTTGTGTTAATTACAAAAAAAAAATAAACTATAAAACGTTTCGTGTTGAAGACACAAACCGAATAGTTAATACACTTTGTGGTCAAGAGCAGTACGTGAATGATTTCTTGTCTAATGTTTTCTGTGGTATTTTGAATAAAAGTGTGAAGTTTTTTTTTTGTCATAAATGAATATAAATTAAGAACTTAAGAACATGCTTAGTCAGATTAAAGGTAAATAAAGGTTTAACATAAAATACCCTACACCATTTTAAAGATGCTTGTAAAATACATTAAAAAAAGTCATTGAATTTACGGGCCGTTTAATAATGGAACACTTTTTATAAGGCCATTTAAAGTCTACTTTAAGCTATCGGTAAGTTGTGAAAACGGGTCTTAAAATGTTAACTATCAAATTGTTAACAAGGTCTACATGGCATTGAAATCAAAATGATTGAAACCAAACTGATTTCATTCCTTGATTTGAAAATTAAATCTTTCCAAAACTGCAATATTTTGTGACTGCAATCATTTCAAAATCATAATATTTAGAAATCATTAAATAAAATTAATTTATTTGCAATAAAATTTTTATTGATATCATTCGATTTTAATCAATTCCTCTGAAATCACAACTTAAGTGCATGTCCAACGGAATATTATGCGCTGGAAATCTGGAGTTTGTAAACAAAAATTGACATTGTTGGATATTCAAAATATCCAGAGTCAGTTCTATTTCCAGAAGAGGGAGTTTCATTTGAAGAGAACGAAGATTTTAATTTAATTTTGTTCGCCATCGCTGAATTTTATTGCAAACAAATCGATTGTATTCAAATAATTTTGTATGAATAGATTTCCAAAAATTAATTCAATCTTTTTTATTTCCATTTGAAATCATACAATAAATTTTCAGATTTTGAAAGCAATCAAAAAATTAGCAATCATTAACAAGAAATCATGTGATTACAATTAAATCGATTGCAATCTTTTTTACATCTCTAATAAACCCCAATGGAAAAAGTACTACTATTTTAATAGAAAATTAATCTTTTTTTTAAAAAGAACATTTTTAATACAATAAAAGTATATTTCTTTAAAAAAATAGCTTTTAGTAAAAAACCCCTTTTCAATAAGAAGTACATTTTTAGTAAAAACTATACAAGTAGTATATACCAAAATTAAATGCCTTTTTTTGTAAAAATTAAAAACGTATTTTTTAAATGAAAAGTACTTTTCTAATATGAACGTACATTTTAAATAAAATCTAAAATTTAAAATAAAGTGCCTGCATAACAAAAAAGTTTATTTATAATAGAAAACAAATGTTTTTTTTATTATTTAATATTAAAAAAATCTTTGTATTTCAAATAAGTTTCTTTATAATAATAAAAGAGAGTACTTTTTTAATAAAATTTTAACTTTTTAAAAAAAGGGTCTTTATTTATATAATAAAAGTATATTTTTAGCTTTTAAATCAGCTTTTTCAATAAAGATCAAGAAAACAAAGTACCATTTAAAAAAAAATAATTTAATAATAAAAATTTTTACCTTTTCAGTAGAAAAATTAATTTTTTAACAAAAATTTACCATTTTAGTAAAAAAATGTGTCTAGCTTGTAGAACATTTTAATTTATAAGTACTTTTTTTAATAAAAAATATATACATTTATTATATAAATAACTTTTAAATCAGCTTTTTCAATAAAGATCAATAAAACAAAGTACCTTAAAAAAAAAGAATTGCATAATAAAAATGTTTACTTTTTCAGTAGAAAAATTCCTTTTTAATAAAAATTTGCAAGTTTAATAAAGAATCTTGTGGAACATTTTTAGTAAAAAATTATAATTTTAGTAAAAAATTGTTTTATACTGAAAATAATGAAAAAATAATAAAAAGTTAAAAAGTTTATTTTTAGTAAAGGAAAAGAACTTCTTTAATTAAGTTAATTTCATATGTTTGAATTTAATTACAAAAAAGTGTACTTTTTTGGCCAGACTATTCTATTGAAAAAAACTCCCTTTTGCTGTGCCACCTATTAGTAAATTTAAGCGTAAGCATTTACTTGTAGCTTTTATTTTCTTGAATTGAACTTTTAATGCCTTCACCAATGTGAATAGGGTAAATAATGGTATAATAAGTTATTCGTTTCGTGTCCGTCTGCCCGGTTGTTGAAAACGCGCTCACTATCGATATGCTTTACAGAAAATAACAATTTTGGTGTCCAATTTTAGTTTTTCTATGCAGCTTGTGATTGAAATTCAGCACATCTGGTTCAGTAGGAACACAGTTACGAACCCAAATGTAGAACAAGCTCTTTAAGGTGTTATGATACTTGCTATTTTTTGTATTGGATTTTTTTAGGATTGACTGAATGAAACAACAAATGCGAGAAAGAACAAGAAATACAATTCGATAAAATGTAAACAAAACAAACAATACTGCCCACGTTTTTTTCCCACAAAAAACCGTCATTAAAGTTAAAAATCGCAAAAAAAAAAGTTAAAAACCGTTTCTTTCGATCAAAAACTAAAAAAATTGGCAACAGTGCTAACAATTAATCTGGAAATGTCAATTTTAAGTTAAACAATTTTATATTTTTTTTGACAGTCTTAGATTATTTATCGATAACACATGTATATTTGCTTGACATTTCAAGATTTTTTATGATATAATCATACTCTTTACGCTTAGTCAGTTTTCCTATGCAAATATATTTGCACTGTTCTCCAATATAGAAAAAATACAAAAAATAGCAAGTATCATAACAGCTTTACTAATCGATATTTTTGTTCCAAAAACTAACATAAATTGGTGACAGAATGCACCGATTCCTAGAAAATTTTGCACAAATTCGTTTTACAGGATTATAAATTATACTACCAAGTTTTGTAATGATCGGTTCATAATATACCTAATCCCCACATAAAACCCACTCTTAGAAAACACTTTATTTAGTACCCCTAAAATCGTAACGAATAATGCTATTGTAGTAAAAGTTGATAAGTCCAATCCTGAAATATTCTTACTCTGGGTAGAGGATATTAAAGATTCGTCACAGCCGTTTCTGTTTCACAGCTGTTTTATTTTAAAACCACTTTTAATAGTAAAGTGCGTTAGTCACGTTCATTTTAGAAAACTTTAAATTTATTTCAGTCTTTTATAAACTTTTGTATTCGTTTATGTTTATTTCATATAAACCAAGTAAGTCAGCATTTATACAGTTAAATTCGTCGGAGAAAAAAAGTTGTTATCATTTATGCCAATGTGGCTTAAGCGTTTTTAGGCCTTTGGCGGTCTGTTTTATTTTTTTTCAAGTTTTTTTATTTGGAAAAAAAAATTTATTTTTAGGATTAAATAATCATAAAGTATTAAGATTTTTTATAGACTTTTTCGCTATTTATTTAATTGTGTTTATTTATTTTTTTTTGAAATACCAGTAGTTTTACGTTTAAGTATTTTTTTTATCAAAATAGTTGTGCTCTTTAATCAAACAAATAAACAAATGGTTTTAATTATGATAAATGTTTAAGCTATTTGTGTTAAAAATTGCTGTCAATGTTTGTGACTGATAAAGGCAAATTGTTTTCGTTAAAATATTTCGAATAACAAAGTGTCGTTTAAAGAAACTATTAAAAATTAAAAAATCTTATAGCAGAAGCATTAATTTTTACTTGTTTGTTTTGAAATTCAAATCCTTTTATTTATTTCGATATTTTTTTTTAAATTGTACATAGAAGAAGTATTATTTCACGTAACTGCCACAATAAACTTTTGCTTTTCTTCTTTGTTTTTGTATGTCGACATATATTTTGATAAATTAACTTAATATGCCATTTTATATATCTTTTTCTTAAAACTCGAATAAACTCAACTCGTAAATAATGCTAACAACAACAACAAAAACTCTTACACAAAAAGGAAATACTGCCGGAGCGAACAATGAACTTGTGCGCTTGCGCGTGCTTTTACAAAAAGTTGAGCTTAAAGCAACACAACAACAAAGCGAGTTTTTTTTATGTTTTCGATTTCAGGCAAAATGTGCGCCTTAGAAAAAATAAACGTCTTAGTGGATATACATATGCAAAAGATTATTTTCCTTGGCACAAACAAACAATCAAACAAACCAAAACAGGATTTTGAAAGTTTTGTTTTCAAAAGAACGAAATTTCAAGTACGTGTGTATCTGCAAGACATTGTTGCAGGTGCGTAAATAAATGGATTCAAAAAGGTGTCTGTGTATTGCTAAAACAATAAAGTATAGTAAGCAAAAAAAATACACTATAATAATGATAGACTAACCGACACAAACAGCCAACATTAAAATCGCATTTTGGTTCTTTTTTTTTTGCTTTTTGCTTTTATTTCTCAAACATAAATTATCCATTACAATGAAAAAAATATGGTATTGTTGAATTGTGTATGTGTATGGATTTAAAAAAAAAATTCGGACTTTAAAGTAACAAATTTTTTGCGCCGCTATGAAAAAAACAAATTTATATTTGAAGTGTGGAAAATGTTACCAAATGATCGATCGATATGATGCAAAATTTATAGAATAAAAACAAAGTTGTTACACTGGAGAGTATTCTTAGAAAATGTTTAAGCAGAAAATAGAAAAGTACTTTATGCAACATTGTTTGTTTATCAGTAAAAGCAGTTTAAAATCTTAATCAAGCGAATTTTAAGTAATTTCGAAGGATTAAAAAAACTAAAACAATTTTTGTTGTAGTTAAAAGCTTTCTTTAAGAAGTTAAGTTTTAAAAAAGGGCATTAAGAACATATTGAAATAAGTTTTTGGCATGTGTTTTTTAAGCACTTTTTTACTATCGAAAAGTTATTATTTTATCCAAATGTTACTTTTTTATTAAAAGATTTTAAGAAACAAATAAGCCATTTGTAAAATAGAACCCTTTTATAGAAAGTAATCAAAACTTTTTTTTATAAAAAATACTCTTTTCTTAAAAAGTACTTTTTTATAAACATGTTAAGCCTGTATTTATAAAAATATTTTAAATTTAATAAAGGTTTACAAAACAAATTTTCTATGAAAATGTTCCGTAATAAACGTTTCCTAAATTTAATAATCGTTTTTAAAACCGGGGTTAAATGTTTAAAAAAAGTTTTTGATTTATTAAAAATTATATATTTTATCAAAAATTTTAATTAATATAAATCGTTTTTGTTGAAGGGTTTTTATGGAAAGTCAAAGAATAGAACAGACTTTTTATTGAAAAAATATTTTTTTAATAAAAATTGTTTTATTTATTAAGAACATTTATCAATAAAAAACGTATGTCAAAAAGTGGATTGAGTTCGAGAAGTGGGCGTGACACCTTACACGCAAAGACAATATAGATTTGTGTATATGTGAAGAAAGATGAGAGAAAAAGTAAATAAACGTTGGCGAAAATTGGGTCAGGGTAAGAGAAGTGGGCGTGTCACCTTTGGCACAAAGACAATAAAGATTTCTATATATCTGGAAAATGGTAACAATAAAAGTATCCGAACTTTGTGCAAAAAAATGGGCGTGACACTGTTAATACAAAGGCAATATTGTTTTCTGTATAACTGGAGAACAGTAACAGTAAAAGTATCCAAATTTCATCAATACACCTCATCTGTGCAATATATAACAAAACAAGTAAAGCCTATAGCACACGGAATGTAAAAAGCGACATGCGCTTGTGGTTCTGACGTAATTTTGTCGTCATCACACAACACGATCTTGCTATTGTGGAAAACTTAAAATGTGAAAAAGTGACAATCCACATGACAAATACACATAATGTGAACATAGCTTAAGAAAGTATAGTTGGTCCATCCCGACCATATGATATTCTACAACACAGGCAAATTTCCAAGAGTGTTCCCTATTTAAGAACCATGGGCAATTATAAACCCGCCAGAACAAATTTTTGGTAAAAGGTTAAGACCCATGTTTAATTCTTTTTTGCCAATCAATATTTAGATATTTTCATCAGTATAATATTTGTTTGTCTTTAAGTTATTTTAGGGAGGGAATTTATATATGACCTATGTAAAAGTTTGGACCTTCAACAGATTATTTCTGACAAGACTTGGTAGCTATCGTCAATGTTACTGTCACCAAATTGTACATTTAAAGCTATTTTTGTGAATAGTGGTGGTGTAAAAATTTTTACTGCAATAAGCTATTTACTTTATTATCTTTTGACGTTCAGTCACAACTGATTTTTCACTTATTATTTCAAAATTTAATTAAATTTTCCTTTAACACTTAAAAAAGAATACTCTATAAAACCCGGAATTTTTAGAGCCCATGTAAGATTTAAAAAATGCTTAACAGATTCCTCGATTTGCATCATTCAATATAAAAATATTTAAAAAATGTATAATTAAATTTTCTCTAATTTAAAACACTAATTAACAACTCCTTCTTTTTTATTGTTCCCCTAAATTAATAATACAAAACGTTCCAAAATCAGTAACCAAAAATATCTAATAAAATGTTGAAAGAAATATATGACTGATGATCAATCATGACATGACAATACATCTTTATTTAATGACAAATACATTTTTAATTATGCAGACATTTTAATTATTGAATGACGAACGTTTAAACAGCATCTGTTTGTCGTTGGTCTACAAAACTTTTATGACACTTTAAACATTAAAAATTTGTTTTTATTTTTTTATTTTTAAGCAAAAGTTTGAAAGCAAAATGCTTATAAAATGAGCCAGCAATCAAATTGAAACATTAAATTGTATAGTTATAATAAAATTTAAGATAAAACTTTAAATGCTGAGTTTAGACAAACAAAAATATTTCTGGACAAAATTTAAAAATATTTATGAGGACAACTTTTCAACTGGTGGAGTCTGATGTGCCACTATTGTGAAAAAATTAATAGTAGTGTTTTTGTAATATTTTCTCTATAATTAACATGTCTTTGACAAGATTACATTTTTTTATTTAATAAATTATGTTGTTAAATACTATTGATCTTATTTAAAAAACTACAATAACAAAAGATTTTATTTAAAGACCCACCCACACCCACCCATCATGTCAAGTTGACAGTTGCGGTATCAAGTTAAAATGTAGGCTCTCAGAATAAGAATAATAACACAATAACAAAATTAATAAAAAGCAATCTGTTTAATCAATAAAATGAACATTATACTTTCCTGCAAAGAACAAAAAAAAAATTAAAAAAATAAAATTGTTGTTCACATTATAATCTTGTTTGCTGGTACATAAATGCATTTTGCGGTCATAAACTTTATTTGTTTCGGCATTTTGTCAACATTTAACTTTATTTCTATTTTTTTATATTCATATATTTTTAATTTTCTTCTATCTACAGACGATTTGATTTTTCAATGCTACATGTTGGTGTAAATAATAAAGCAGATATACGGGTTGAACATTGGGCTCTTGTTAAACGGCCTGTAAAACAGGAACCTATAGGTTGGATGTCAAAATTTACACTTTTGTATTCCAGTCTAAAAGTTTTGCTTAAATTTGAAATTTACTATCTTAAGTCTAAAGCTCGATTCACACATGCGTTCCGAACAATATTTTTGTCCGGAGTATAAATTTTTAATGAGAGTGTTCTGTAGAACCATTCACCCATTTCGGACAATTTGTCCGGAAAAACAAAGCTACCATATGGTTTACATATGGGGGATTTCGTGTCAAGCGACCCAACTTTTAAATCGATGTCTTCCGATGTAACTTATTGCCTATTGATGTTTGCAAAATTTGTCCCGAGTAGCTTCGATAGCTATTTGATCAATCTTTTGCTAACACCAATAGGAAATAAGTTACATGGATGAGTTATAATAAGTTACCTGTATGGCCAAAATGTCAAATTTTGACCCCCTCTAACTCAGAAACTTTTCGACCGATCGGTTTGTGTCTAAACTACTATCCAATAGGACTAACCTTGGTGCAAATTTCATCCAAATCGGAAGACATCGATTAAAAAGTTGTGTCACTTGACACGAAATCCCCCATATGTAAACATTTATACAAAATGGCAGCACAACTAGCAAACTTGATTTGTTTCTCCACCTTCAAGGAACATTTGCTATTACTATCCTTACAATCAAATTAAATTGAAATTAAAATTGAAGGAATCTTAAAATGTTTTTTGCTTCAATGTTACTCTTAATAAGAGATCTGCATAAATATACTTGTATACGAGAAGTTTTCGTGTGGTGGCAAGGCATGAACATTTACTCGGAGTATAAAAACAACAAAAAGAACACAATTATCGTATAATGTTCACTTTACGAGTGCCTGTCGTATTTTGGTACTCACTTCACTTTCTTAAGAAGTTACACGAGCAAAAAAATTCATAACGTCGGCTTAATATGCAAACCTGCTTACTCCCTTTCAACACATTTTACAGGACAGACATAAACTTTTTATTTTTCCTATTTGCTGCATGAGAGCAAAAATACAAATATAGTGGATTTGACACACTCCGAGACACAAATTGAAGAAAAACTACACACGACATTAAAATCTTAATTAACTTGAAAAGTGGATTAAGCAGGTTTGCATATTAAGCTGACGATATTGTAAAAAGTTGAACATGTTCTTCATGTTTAATGAAGGAGAAAAGAACTTCACGTGTACAACAAAAAGTTATTCAATTCATACCTCTAATCTAAATAGCAAGATTTTGAAATAATTTGAAGGGATCACTTGTTTTTACCAAACCGAATGTTCGCAGAAAGAATTTTGCCTTTTCGGGAAATAACTTGTGGAGATTTAGCTCAAATAGTTAACAAATTGGGCTTTCAAAATACGCTACATCTGCGTCACCAGAGGCTTGTTCAAATACTTATGGAATGGTGTTGTCTTTTGAAAACAAAGTTTCGTCACGGTTGTTTTATTAAAAAATGTCCTAATCCCGTAAAAACAGTCCGATGTGTAATGAATGGTTGGCATGTTATTATTTAGTTTGTAATTCTGTTTTTTTTTGTTCTCCGCTTACTCTTAACACACATTCATTTCATATTTAAACGTTTTGCTATGTAATGAATGGAAAAGGGGGTGTACCCGTGAAGGGGAACAAGGAGTCCTCATGACTTGTACTTGTTTTCATTTCAGTAGTTTTTTCAACTTTTTGCGGCTTTATTTGTCGATTGTCATTTAATATGAAAAGTGTCAAACGCCGCTGAACATATTATTGTGATGTTGATGTTGTTGTTGCAATGCGTATTGTTTTTATTGCTGGTGTGTGTGTGTGTGTTTTTATATATATTCTTGTGCTCTGTGTGCCGCCGAGACATGACAAGTAATGTTTGTCTGTCTGTCTATCTGTCATACTCGTATCTCGTGTTTTTTTGTAGGCCTGATAAAAAACAACTTGGTTACGAATAGTAGAATTTTGTTTTAGTTTTTAATACCCACACCACAATAGTGAAGAGGTATTATGAGTTTGTGATGATGTTTGCAACACCTATTATATTAGAAATTGAACCATATTTTAGTATACCAATCGATTTTGAATCACTTTTTTATTGATCTAACTATGTCTGTCCGTCCTACTGGCTGGCTGCCAGTCTATGTAAACCTTGTATGTGAAGTACGCAATTTTTAAGATCATTTGAAGAAATTTTGCCACAAGGAACCAAAAATATGGTGAGAATCGGTCCATAGCCCCCATGCTAGTTTCTTTCCGTTCAAAATCTTTGTGTTCATAAACCATCATATTACGTTGCAATTAAGATTAAATGTGGTCCAAACTTATTTTATTGCAATTTTAATCATCCCATCGGATTATATTTGAATCGGTCTTTATTTTTTACCATAGCACCGATACAAATACTACTCCCGAAAATAGGGTTTAGTGCCATAATTTTCTTAAAATATTTGTTATGACATAAAATTTGGCGACGATTGACATATTTGTTATATGTCAATGCAAAATATTGTGATGTCGGTCAAAAATTAAACATAGATCCCATATAAATCCTATCCTAAATTCGCCATCCTAAAATCACTTATGGGTAAACAAATCTCATATAGATGAATATATTTAAATAATATACGGTACAGAGAACTTTATTATGATTCTTAACATTATAACCAAATGTTCTTCGGGCGGGGATTATCGATTGCCCTAGGTCCACAAAAGGGTATATTCTCGAAAATTTGTTTGTAGGGTATTCGTTCTACCTTTTTTTTGTTTTTGATTCTATTTATTTAACAAAACAAAATTACAACAGTAACAAAAAATATGAAGACTGTAAAATAGGAAAAAATTCGTTTCGTGTGTTTGTAAGATTTAAGTTTTTTAAGTAGTTCCCCCTGTACAGCGTCTGTTATTTTTTTAAAGTTTCTAGCATTTTTCAATATTTGCTCAACTTTTAAATGATTAAAATTTAAATATAAATTTACATAAAAAATTATTAGTGGAATATTTTTTTGGAATATAGAATAAAAAGCAAAGAGATCTACTGAAATGTTTACAAATTATAGACTTTTAAGGTCAAATTTAAGTTAATCCTAAAACCGAAATCTAAGTACTTTGATTAGATCTCTCTAGTATTTGTCTCTCCTTGGATCCTAAATCATTCACTTTTATTTATTATCTCCTCTATTCAAATAATTATATTATTAAGAAAGAAAAAAAAAATAGCAGGAAGTAGTAAAAACAATATCTCAATTAACATGCCAAAAAATATAAAGGAATGATGATGAAACAAAAAATGTGTTTTCAAGATCCATAATCAAACTTATTAAAATAACGTAAAAATGCTTTTAAACAAAAAAAAAATTTTAAAACAAAATTCATAAGAAATTTAAAAAAGAAAAAAACACAACAGAAATTCTGAACACAACCCCTGGAAAGAAATAAAGGTAACGCACAACAATACCGAAAACTACACTTAAAAAGGCCAAGGTTTTTTTTCTGAAAGACTACGGCCAAATCATCAAAGTGGAAAGAAAAGACACAAAAACACTAATTTAGAAAAAATTAAGCCAAGAAAAAAAAACTGAAACTATAAACTAAATATGAGTTCTGAAAAACACAAAAAGAAAACATTAAAAAATTAACAAGCAAATAGTCAGTCAATGGATTTTAGAGTTAATGGTTAAAAAAAATTAAATACTACTTTTACTACTAAAATGAGACCGACTGGCATATGACCTGGTTTGGGGTGGCCAGTTTCAAGGGTTTTAAAACTGAAATTTTCGTTTGATTTTAGAAAGTTCATCTGCAAAGTATTTTTGCCGCACTAAATAGTTTACAAGTTTTACAGTTAATACCTCTGGAGTAAAAATTTCTAAATACAATTTGAAATTCAATATTTATACCCACAATTATTATTATGATTACAAACAGAAAACTAAAAAGTTTCTTTGAACTCTTAAGCCGGATTTCCACACCACGCGGTCTGCGCGTTTGTTCCTTTTTTAAATTTTCAAGACGCATGCATTCTACGCGTTTGCTGTGTGACTTGTCAATACAATTTTACACTACTACTTTTTGGACTAATTTGGACTCAAATTTTGGGTAAATTCAAAGAGACCACAAAATCTATAAGTATTTTCTGTTAACAGTCTTCGAACATTATTAGAAAATAACAATAAATTAATAAACTGAGATGCAGAATAATTCAGAGTCACAAAAATTGGCGACTTACGTGGCAAAAGCTCTGAATAAAAGATTAGTAAATAATGAAATCTATTGTTTATCTACAATTCTTGGACTTCGATACAAAGCTAGAAAATTTCAAAGACAATCGACTTCAATCGGATCGAAAAGCGTATTATATAGCTACTTAATATGTATCTGCATTCCAAAGGGTTTAAGACACGGTCACCCTTACACCTAGTAAAAACTTTGATTAGTCTACAAGAACTTACTATTGAAGCGTTTGTAAAAATCTTAAAAGGAAATTTGTTGAAGGATGATCCTCTGTCTATCCTACGCTGTGGTTCAGCTTTAGCAGTAGTCTAGAGCGACTTTCTTTCTTATAATTTTTCTAGAGACGCAGATCCGCTTGTTTAATGGCGCAATTAAATATTAGACCCAAAATTAAAAAAAACATGTCAAAGAAATATTCAAGTTGGCAAGTCTGCTTCAAACGGAGTTGTGAAATCGTCTATCTCCGCAAAAGTTGAGAAAACTTTATTTTTTATACAAATATCGTATTAATTTTAATGTATTTATAATCTCTTACACTGTTTTTTTTTTTTTTTTTTGTTTAAAAATAAATTAATTTTTTATTAATACGATTTCCCAGTTTTTCATATTTGATAAATACACTGAAATTTATTGTTGAGGGAAAGCTAGCTTCTATGCGCATTTCACTGGTTGCTTAGACCAGCTCATCAGGAAACCTTTTCCAAAGATTTTACAAAGGCCAAAAATATTATACAAATAAAACCCTAAAGCGAATAAGAATTATAAACACTAAAAGTCTAACTTGTAACAATATCAAAGCCAAAACAAGACACCAACAATAAACAGTGAGTTTATCTTTTCTTACATTCCCAATTTTTGTTGATTTTATCATGAATTCTAATTCAATTTGTTTGTTTTTTTAATCATATTCAAATCAATTTTAAATATAAATAATCTCTTGCACTGTTATTTGGTATAATAAAGAAAATAATTGGCTTTAGTTTGTTAATTTAACCCTGAATTTAAATTAACTATTCGTATCGGTATCGCCGCTTTTCTTTTTGAATGTCGGTATCGTATCTGCAAAACATAGATCGTTACCTCCCTAATAAAAATAGGCTTTTAATTCTTTAAATAGAGATGCGAAGCTCAACCAACACTTAACCAATACTTAAGGTTGGTTGGATATTCTAAATGGCCAAGCGAAAAATTAAAAAAATATTTTAGTTAGAATCGATTTGTTGAAAAAATTTTTTTTTTTAAATTGTCTTTAAACTTGTTGCAAAAAATATAGAATTTTTAAAAGCGGGTTATGAAAAACGTAGGCATCAGTAAACTGGTCTCGACTAATTAATTGTTTTATATATTTTTTTTTATAATTCCTTTTTATTTTATATATACAAAGGTCAGTTTTCCTTTTAAATTAGTCCTTCTGGTCACCTCAATATTGTAAAGCAGACGCCATTGACTTTACAACAAACACATACACAGACAAAATGAAATCAACCCAGAAAAAAACTACAAGATAATGTGAAATAAAAGGCGTTAACACCACTGAAAAGAACTAAAAAACTACAATAAAACCAACAACAACTATACAAAAAAATTCAGCCGAAACCGACTTACAAACTAACTGGGTTCTTATTATATTTTTTCTTAAAGAATTAATGGCTTTTGTAAATTTTTAATATGAACAATATAAAAAACTATAAGAAGCAGCCAGCACATACTTGGAAAAATATAAAACCAAACTAAAAGACAAACTCAAAAAGGGCATTCCTAAAATGCGTTTTTATGGTTAAAAGCAGCAGCCACTGCAGCAGCAGACATTGGCAGCTTGGACAAAAGATACAAAAAAAGAACAAAAAGAAAACAGCCGGTTGTCAGACAACCTTAACCAAATGCAAAATATGCATATAAAAACTGTTCTTAGCCCAAGATTCATTTTTTTTTCGAAAATTCTCTCAGAATCTTTTAAAAGAGAAATAAAAAGAGGAAAATCATGTTTTTTTGACAATTTAAAGATGATGATAGTCTTCCTTTTTTTTTTAATAATACGTAATGAAATTTTTAATTCCAACAGCGAGGAGGTCCAAATTTTATAAATTTAAACATTGAACTAAACCAAAAACTATGAGTGTGAAGTTGCAAGAATGAGTTTTAAACGGCAGCGGTTATTTAAGAAATGACGTTTCAAGATTTTGAAAAGGTGTTAATGAACTTTTTCTGGAATGTTTTTAAGAATTAGGAAGTTTTTAAGGGTTAGAGAAACATTTAGGACAATCATTAGATAAAAGAAGCATTTATTATGGTGTTTTCTTTTCTACAAAAAAATGTGCCTTTCTTTTTAAAAAAAAAAATTCAATTTGGTGGGTTTTTCTTTTCCCGAAAAGGGTGGCTTGTTTTATACTAAAAAAAACTCATGCTTTTCGGGAGCAAAATTTTTAAGAAACAGACACCAAATTGCATTTTTTTAAAAAAAAAGGCAAATTTTTTTGTAGAAAATAAAACACCATTAGATTATTTAGTTATAAATACTTATTAACATGTTTTCAATATTACTTATTTGGAAAGTTATAAGCTGTCAAAGATTAGAACTGCGGTCTCCAGAGTTTTATTGGACCCCTCGGTTTTTGTTAATTAAACCGTGTCCTAAGGTACCCATCGACTACACAATATTATTGAACACTTTATTTCTATTATTGTTGTCGTTTTGCTCTATACTATTGAACTAATTATGGAATATACAGAAAAATATATGGCGCAATTTTTAATTCAATGTATGTAAAAGTAAAAAAACCAAAGCATGTGCTTATTGTACAATATTCTCAACACATTACCTAACATTTTAATATAGACACAGTTAATTTTATTTTGCAATATAAATTACAGTATTTATCGCTTATTTGCACACCGATTAGAAGCATTTTACGCTTATATTCATCCAACCTTGTGCAATTAGAGTTTGCTATTTAAAATATTGCACATTTATGCATCACAATTTTAATGAAATGCATTAAAAAAGTTCTTTTATAAGCATCGTTTCAAACTTGAGTCAAATACAATAAAAACGTACAAACTTATTTCATCAAAACTAAATTTGATAAATTGAAATCAAACTTTCAATGTATTAATGCACTTTTGAAGCAAGTAAAATAACTTTTTTTATATGCTGATAAAATTAAGCATGTTTTTTTTATAAAACAACTACATTCCAACATCAACTTTTGCGAATGAAACAGCTTTTCTAAGCCTAAACAGCCATCAAGCATTTTGATACTCTATGGATCTTATAAAGGGTGTTTTTTATGGAGTGGCACAAGTTTAAATCATAATAAAACAAGGAAATATTTTTTTAATATCAATGAAACGGGCTTTATTGGAAAGAAAATTTAATGAAATTAATGTTTAAAAATGTTTTCTGCCATGTGGCCGCCACGGCTGACGGGTCGAAGGCACAATATGGAACACCAATTTTCAACAATTTTCGCAGCATTTGCGGATTTATTTCGCCGATAACTCTTCGAATGTTGTTCAAAAGTGACTTAACAAAACCCAGTAGAAAATAATCCAATGAGGTTAAATCACACGATCTTGGTGGCCAGTAATTTGGGCCAATTACGTAAAATTAGTTTTTCATGAAAAATTTCTTTTATTAAATCAATTGTAGTGCCCGCTGTTTGGCATATTGCTCCGTCCTGTTGGAATTTTCGAATCATGTTCCGTTCACCATTGACAGTAACATTCTGACCATCATCATTTTTGAAGACATATACATAGGTCAATGACTCCGCCAGCACATAAAGCGCACCAAACAGTAATTTTCTGTGGATGTTATGGTGTTGCGAAAAAAGCTTGTGGATTCTCCTCAATCCAGATGCGACCATTCTGCTTATTTACACTCACAATATTCTGTACGTAAAATTAACTGAAATTGTGATATAAAATAAATGAAAGTTCAATTAAAAACCGGTCTACCTATTTTTCATTTATTTTTAAAAAAAAGTTCATTTAATTTTAACTGTCAAAAATTCAACACCATATTCCGTAAAATCAAATAAATATTCAGTTATTTTGTAAAATTTTACTGTCAAAAATTCAACACCATATTCAGTAAAAACGATTAAATATTCAGTTATTTATTAAAATTTTACTGTCAATTTTTTACTGTCAAATTGACCCCATATTCAGTAAAAACAATTAAATATTCAGTTATTTTATTTAATTTTCGTTTACACCACAAAAGAGCCGAATTTCTAAAAATACCAGACAGACACCTGTCCGCTTGTTTTTCTTATAAGCGATAGAGGGAGAATATTTTTATTTACTTACCCAGTTACACACGTTTGTTTTACTTTTGTTGTACTGACCACGTTGTTTACAGAAGAACTCTCAATTATAAGACACCAGCAGCATGCCCGATATGGCTTCGCAATTATTTTACTTTTAAAATTTGATGTAGGTATTTAACTAAATTATTTTAACAAATAGAAAATGGGTATTGCTTACACAAAACAAGCAATTCATTTTTTATAGATAAGTAAAAATTATTTTTGGTAGTAAAATTATATAAAATAACTGAATATTTATTTGTTTTTACTGAATATGGTGTTGAATTTTTGACAGTAAAATTTTATAAAATAACTGCATATTTATTTGTTTTTACGGAATATGTAGTTAATTTTTTGACAATTAATTTATATAAGATAACTGAATATTGATTTGTTTTTACGGAATTCGCGGTTGAATTTTTGACAGTAAAAATTAAATTAGCTTTTCGTTGCTTTAAATTTCATTTTCATTTAATTTTACATAAAGAAGAATTTAACTCAATCAACGGACAATATTAACTGCAACTGAAAATCCGTATTAATATGCACTTAGTTTTTTGAATAACTGTTAGAATCAGTTAAAAATAAATTTGCTTGGAATTTTAAATGTTTATTTATTTAAAAATGACTGAACGGAATATTTCTTAAATAAACTACAGTCCGTTACTGTAATAATATTGTGAGTGTACTTACGCATTCAGCAAGAAATAGGTTTCATTGGAAAATAAAATTTGGCATGTTTTGAATTTTGAATTGAACAATTATTTTGATTGAAAATTTCAATGATTTGCACGCAAATCAAAGCAAACTAAACAAAAAGAAACTATCAACTGTTAAATGAGTACTCAAATAAAGCAGTGATGCCAACTCAAAATTGTAACACTCTATAAAAAACACCCTTTATTGCCATTTCAAATATAAATAAAACAATATAAAACAGAGGCAGTCGTGGTTTTTGCTCATATCTCAGGCATTTATGGATCGATCTGGCTGAATTTCAATAGCAACTTTAAACGGAGTATATGTGACATAAATATAAACCAGCCTAGCTCTTATCGTTTCTGGGGTCTTTGGAAATACTATTTCAACATACACACGAAAAGACGGACATCGTTAAACCAAATTCGCTACTCAAAAGGACCCAGAATATAAATACTTTACAGCGTCAAAGATTAATATTGTAACAATTACAAACGGAATGACAAACTTATTGTATACTCTTTAACCTTCGGTTAAACAATAAACAAAAAAGTACAGATATAATATTACCTAACCCAACTTTCGGATCTTAAATATTTCGGTATACATCTTGATCGACGCCTTTCATGGAAATGTCATATAGAGCAAAAGATAGGATTGTAAAATTTTGCCTACGAACTCTATCTTAAAGTCATTCTAGTGCTTTGGTTATCAAGTATGGAGCACTGCATCGGCATTCAACACATTCTACACAAATCAAAAAAGTCCAAAATAATCAATTCCGTCCCTTAATGTGTCTTATACATATTTACAAAATGTTTAATAATATAACTAAAGATATAGAAGAATAGGTGTAGGCGGGACTTATTGTAATAGAACAACGATGATTTCCAGTTGGTCTAGCGTTGGCTAGAAATAAACTTAAGAATAGCCTAGTTTTAAGCGGCCCATACACTTCTTTCCATTTTGTCCTATATTATGCACTAAGTCGCACTATGGTTTCATTCATTCAATAAAAAGATGAACATAACCTATAAATAACATAAACAGCATTGTACAATGTTGCCAACGCATTTCACTTTCTTTTCGTTGTGCAATAAAAATCAAAAGTATTTTGATTGTTGTCAATATATTGTGCCACCATCGTATATCACATACACATTGGCGATATAATTGTACAATACGTAAAACTGAACAATTTTATTGCAAGTGTATGAGCCGCTGTAGATTTGACTGATTATCTGATTATGTGTATAAAACATAAATGCAAAAACAATAGCAATTTCCTTATATTACACTGTGCAACAAAAAAAACCAGCCTCAACACTTGCAACGCGAAATGAAAGTAGACTATTAGTAAAGCAAATATGCTTAAGGGTTTTGAAAAGTTAGCTCCGGCTCCCGAAATATGGGCCCCTAATGATTTAGAATTTTTTGAAAAGGCGTTTGGTATAAATCAAAAAAAATATACTAAATGTACTTCTTTTTTTAAGACTTATTAACCCTCTAACTCTCATTTTTAGGGGTAATTTTTGTCCTTTTTCCCAACTCTTACACAAAAGTATACATTGTAACAGTTAAAAGTGCCGTTTTAGTATACTTTTGTGTAAGAGTTTGGAAAAAGGACAAAAATTACCCCTTAAAATGAGAGTTGGTTGGTTTATAAATTTTAAGAAAAGAATCGCCATACGATTCTACAAAAGACATCTGAAATTATTTTTTAGATCAGAAGTACATTTAGTATATTTTTTTGACTTATACCAAACGCCTTTTAAAAAAAATTCAAAAACTTTAGGGGCCCTTATTTCGGGAGCCCGAGCTAACTTTTCAAAACCCTTTGGCATATTTGTTCTACTAGTAGTCTACTTTCATTTCGCGTTGCAAGTGCTGAGGCTGGCGGCGATGACCCGAATTTTGTTGCACAGTGTTATCAGCATTTATTTAACAAACGATCATTTAAAGAACAAACCTTAATTTCTTTTAATCATACGTGTGAAAGGTTAGAAATATTTAAAACGTAGGCGGCTTTTTTTGTTGTTCGAACGTTTTAAAAATTTACTTTTCTTTTTTAAATACTTTTCAAAGCGTGATATGATAAATCATAATTCCCTAGTAATTAATGACAATCAAAGTTCGCGTAATAATAGAAATAATTATTGAAAATGTTTATAGCCATGCAAGCAACACTCGAATAATAATTGATAAAAAAAAGAAGTTACATTTGAGCTTCAACAGAAATTTGAAAGGTGTAAAAATGTAAAAATGTACGACTGTCTATTATCATTTATTTTTTTTATTTCTTTTGACTTAATAATCGATTTCTTTATAAAAAAAAACATCATCAATCTTTTACATGAGCTCCGAGGTATTAAAAATATATTTAAACATAATAAAATAAAAACAAAAAAATAGCTAAAAGATAAAAATTAAAAAAAAAATGAAGAGTGCCGGCTGAGTCGTATCTTCAATACCCTTCACTTTACGTATTGCAGCGTCTTGGACCGTTCACCTACTAACACACATTAGCTGCGTTCGAGACCACAAAAGTTTTTACTATTTTTTACTGAACTTTACTACATTTTACTAAATTGCGTTCGCGTACATAAAATACAGTAAATGAAGACACAAATTGAGAACGAAAAGTGACAGTTCTTGTCTGAGTATGCATTAACAAATTTTTACTGCAGAAATGTTTGCAGTAAAATTTAGTAAATCGAAAAAAAATATGTTTCAAAAGATAAACAAACAAAAGTATCAAACCCAAATGCTTTCAAATTGTTAAATTGTTTCGCTTAAAACACATTTCTCTATTAAATCATGTGTGGAAAAAGCAAAAAAATCTGCACACTAAAATAAAAAATAACTACAGCGGATTTTGTTTAAAAGAATTAGAGGCAGTCGTGGTTTTTGGCCATATCTCATTCATTTACAGACTGAGCTTTAGATGAGTATCTATTTTTATCTGCCCAAAATAATGGTCTTGGAACAATAGCGGCCACACCATATGGGCTAGGAGGAGTATTAAATAATCAAAGTCAGCCAAAGCGGTCCTTATTGCACCTGGTCCCAATACAGGTCTCCTCCCGAGTTAAGAGTTTTAGTGTGATAGAGTCCACAAAAAAAGATGTCTTAATAAAACTGAGCGCAAATATTTTCTCTATAGTATATGATTTGTTTGGTTTTGAAATCAGCGCGAATATCATTTGAGCGTCTATGATAAATGGTATATGGTCAGTTCCATCGAAAAGTCTACTTCTTTTAACGTAACGCCAGTAGACTTTTTTGCTGAAAATTCCCATATATTTTGATTCGGCATAGCCGAATATAGTTTTTAAATTTCAAACATATACATAATATGTTAATCCATACACAACATCTGCCAAAAAGTGTGCTCAATTGGAAAAGTGGTTGTGGCTCCTTTCATACAAAGACAATATAGATTGCTTTATATATTGGTGTCTAAATATCTGGAGAAGGATAACAGTAGAAGTGTCTTAATTTGGTAAAAATTGCTTCGTTACTAAGACACGAGATGTTTTTTAGTGAAGCGCTACAGGTTAAGCTAGTATAATATAAAACATCAATTTTGCTTTAAAACTTAATTTGTTTAAAATTATAGTACTCGTAAGATGTGGACTGAAGATATAGAAAATTTTATTTATTTTTTTTTTATTAATTTTTTTTTTATTAATTTTATTAATTATTTCACATATCAAGAGAACATCGAAAATCATTTCTTCATTTTGGTAATGAAGCCAAATTTGCCGTTGTAATTTCGATTATCAGATATTTCTCTCAAGATTCCAATATATGTAGTCATTAGTGCCAAAAAATCCAGTTTTTGTTAGGAAATTGCTTGTTATATTAAAAAAAAATATAAAATTACACACAAAAAAACCAGTTTTCTATAATTTTCGCGAGTTTTGAAAAACTTTTTTTCAAGCTAATTTATTCGGTATTATAAATTATCTTTAAGAATAACCGAAAATTCGTTAGCTTTAAAATTCTCTATTTCTTTTTTTGTCGTCATAGAAGCTTATTCTGCTTATTATACTCTTGAATACTTCACTGCTTATTTTCTAGAAATCAGCAAATATTTATTGTCATCATAGTCATTATCTTAATTTTCTTTCTTTTTAAGCTCACATATTCCAAGTACTTTTTCATATGTTTTTCGTTATCTGTGTACAATAAACAGACAAAAAAAATAAAGTTTTATAAAAACAATAAAATATTTGATGTGTTCCTTCTCCCGTTTACATTGAAAATCAATTAATTTGTTTTACATGTACGAGTGAGTTCGTTTCTTAATCATTGATAACAAAGAATTTTTATTTAAAATTCTTGGTGCTCTCTTCATACAAGTACTTTTTTTTTTTTTTTTTTGAATGAAGTCGGTGCTTGTTGTCTTTAAAATTATCAAATGTTTGCATTTTTGTAATTAAAAAATACTTTTCTTTCTATAAGTATTTGTTTATTTGCCTAATTTTTGTATAGAAAATGTTATTGATAAGAAATTTTGAATATTTCAAGAACCAAACAATTCTCATAGACTTTAGTTTAGTACGAGTACAATGAACCCCTAGGTTATGAAAACAGGCTTCGAGTGTAAAAATAGGGTAGGGGTTGAAAACATAATTCAAGATAATTTTTGTGGTTATTGCTAAAAAAATGCAAAGTATTTTTGGCAAAATAGTTTAAAAATATAGATTTCTTTGAAGTTCAATATTTTTATTTTATACATTTTCATATTATTCGAATAATATGAGAATTTATATAATAAATGTTACTCACCATGAGAAATAAATTCCCAGATTCTATTTATATTTTAGTTGTATTGTTTGACAATAGAGTAATTAATTTAATTTTTCTTTTACTTTTAGTGTACGTTCTCAGCAAATTAACCCCGAGAAAAGCTTTGAAATGGAACAATTTTATGGTAAGTGTTTTAAAAATGTTATTTTTTTATTTTAATTTACTTCAAAAACTTTTTTCAGATTAAAATTATTTAATAAAACAAAAAGTTATTTTTATAATATTAGAAATTAAAAAATATCTTATTTACTGAGTTCCAAAAAATAAGTACTTACAAGTAAAAAAAAACTCTACGTTAGACCTATAGATATAATATCTGAACAAAAATTGTTGAAAAATTTTAAGAAATTTTTCGTTTTTAAAAAAAGAAATGTGGATTTATTACACTTATTTCAAAAAAAAATGCTTATACTTTAAGAAATTCATGGTAGAAATTTTCTTTAATTTACCCAAAACAATTTGTTTAACAAAACAGTTTCTCATCTTATATATAAAGTAACGATGAAGCCCGATTCACAATAACAGCAATATTTTCACTGTGTGTTCACAATTACAGCCCAAATACACACATTTTCAGTCAAAAAAATAACACATTTTCAAATTCTGTCCCAAACGTACAAATTATTTTTTTTTAAACTTATTGTTAAATTTTTTTATTAATTTACAATTTTATACCAATATTTGCTTAATTTTTTTTGACAAATTTTGTCCACAATTTTGTTAAATATATAAAAGGAAAATACATAAGATACTTTCCAGAAAAAATGAGACAGGAAAAACCAAATTGTTGCTCCCATTGTGAATGAAGCTTGAAAGTTAGTTTAACAATTTGCAATATCTTAATAAACTTATTAATTGAATTAATTGACCAAAATTAATAAATTTTGTAAACAAATGTGTATTTGAAGTTGTACATAATAAAACAAAAACAAGTAAAAGTATATATATTCATCTATGCAGAATATTTTATACCCTTCACTATAATATTAAAATTTGGGTAAACGCTTGCATTGGGATTGGGGCCAGCCGAAATAATGGGCCAAATTGGCTCATTTTCAACAATAAATAGCCCTTATATATATCGCAACTGATCTACAAGAGGGTATTTACTGCAAATATATATTTTGTCGCTTTTTGGAAACAATATTCATATCTACCCGCTGAAAAAATATCGTTCTATTTTGTATACTTTTTGATAATAAAACTGTAAGTTTAAAAGCTTATTTTTATATGCCTTTAAGGTAAAATTAAAAACTGTTTTGCTTTTACTGCAACTTTTTAAATTTTGAGTTAATGCCATCTTGTTGATCAAGTGCGATTATATTAAATATCTAAGCCAAATTTGGACCTCCTTATTCATATGTATGTGCGGTATTGTGCCAAAACCATTATTTCGAGAAGAAAAGGGTTGGTTTTTGTATGTATGTATACATATTTTTGTTTTTGCAATATTTACTACAAGTGTAAAAGAAAGTTCATATATTAAAAGAAGACTTTAAAAAATGAATTTTATCTGTGAATTTCACGGTGTCGCTATTTTGATAAATCTAGTTGTGCGGAAGGAAGAGTTATATAGGCAGTATGAGTAAAATTTATATTAGGCATTTGCGGATCAATCTATCATAAATAAAATAAATATATCGCGACCTCAGGACAACAAGGTTCTATTTGCACCTAAACTACATGTAAGATAGAACCTTGTTGTCCTAAGGTCGCAATATAATAACTTGGGCCCTATCATACTCACGAACAGACAGACTGACGGCCGGACAGACGGACACAGTAATCAACTTCTCTACTCATAAAAGGTCCAGATATTGATATTGCAAAAATCACTATAAGGAATGTCAAACTTATATAAAACGATCTTATTTATATGTCTATACCCATTACACCTGTGGTAAAAAGGGTACAGAGTGTTGCAATTTTTATATCCTTTATCGAAAAAAAAAATTTGCAATTCTTTTGAGAATTAAAAAAATACATCTTAATCATGCTTGTTATAAATAAACGTTTGAATTTTATAAATTCTTGTTTGTTAAATTTTGAATAACACAAAATATTATAAAAACTAGAAAGTTATAACAGTTTTCCCTTTGCTTAGATAAAATATTTGCAGAAATGGTCTCAAAATTAACATTGAAATATTTTTATATATACTTCCCTCGACTTTAATAACTTTTTAAAATATCTTTGCTTACACTTTAATATTATAAAACATTTTTGAAAAAACCACACACGTTTCGTACATAAAACACTTTCATCACATTCAACAAAAACTACATGCCACTGATCAAAGTAACAAAACCTCGATTCACAACTCAAACCTTTTTTCTTTTGCTCTTTATTCTTCTGATGGCCTCGCGGCCAGGCATATTCACTAACGTTGTGATAAGTGAGTGGCGCAGTAAAGTGTTATGCGAAATACACGGACAAAATAATGTGTAATAAACATCACAAAACACGTAACTTCTAAGAATTATTTTTATTGCCATAGCAGCCAGATACAGATACAAAAAACGCAAAGTTGAACAACTAAAGTGAGGCTTATCTTAAAACTAGAGATCTAATATAAAAAAGTAGAAAAAAATAAAACGCTGTTAAGGCCACTTCATCCAACCACAACTTATGTGTGGTGGTTGGTTTTTTCATTAAAAGCCGCTTTTATTTGATACAAACTAGAAATAGGAATTATTAAAGCAGAATTTTTGTTCTTTTTTTTTGAAGGAGGTTACAAAACTGACAGTTTTTTTTATTAAAAATTTCGAATTGTGAATGGGAAAATGTTTATGTGCGTGCACGCAAGCATGCTAATTCTAAACTCTTTGATGAGATCATATAATTTTTGTTTTTTAAGCAAAAGTTTTCTAAATAAAAACAGAAATGATATCATTTTCCGAACGTAATTATTTTTGGTGAGATAGAAAAACCGAAATTAATATTTAAAAAGTACCCACCCTAAGTTCTGCTTCCAATTGATTGGTATGCCCGGCTAAATTGGGTAAGGCGGTCATATTATAGCCCAAACCCTGGCAGGCGGTAACCGTTATAACTTGACATTGTAATCCATTTGAAGTTTGTGTAAGTAATGCACCACTAGAAGAGGCTGCTATTAATCCTTGTGTGCCACAAATCCAGGTACAGGCCACTAGGGCTGCTAGCAAATGTTTCAAGATCGCCATTTAGATCACAGCTGTTTCTTAAATTTAACTCAAATAAACTTTAACAGCTGTTTATAAAAAACAAAAACTTATTTATTTATTTTATAAAATTTTCACTTTGAAGATCATCTTGAATATCATTAACTTTTTGAATAAAATTTTTTTTCGCTTTTAAAACATATTTTTCTTTATTTTTGTTGTGTTTATTAAAGTATAAGTAAACACATTAACCCTGTTTGCCATAAAATATTTTTCTATCTTCTCTTCTTGTTTTAAGATGTTTAATTTCATAGATAAATAATCAAATTTCACTTTGAACTCGGCATGTTATTATTTTTTATTTCTATTTTTCTGCCACTAAAAACTATTTTTTCTTGATTTATTTTTTTGATTTTTTCGTTTTACATCCATAAAACGGAACAAATATAAAACATCAAAGACTTTTTGTATACATCATCTCTATCATCGTCATTTTTTGGTTTATTTGATTTTTTCTTTCTTTTTTTTAGATTTTAGTTGTTTTTACGCAAAACTACACACTTTTGATACTCTTCTAATCCCTGAAGCATATGATTTTGATTGAAAATGATCTCTCCTTTCCATAAAAAGTTCGCTTTTCTTTGCAATTATCATACGCACGCAGAGTACTAAAGACTACAAGGAAATTTCACTAAGTGTGCGAGAATCTAAAAGTTTTGTACATTTGTAGATAGTTATTTATTAGATTGTTTTGGTTTCACGATAGTTTTTCGTTATTTTATTAAATCAGCAGCGCACGTTTGTACTCCGTGTTTGCGATACGAACACTTTGAGTTTAACAGGCAAACTGTTGTAGTTGGCTGATGTGCAAGCTGGTTTTAATTTTGTTGTGTTATGTTTTATTGAATGGTTTTGGTTTGAACATCTCAGTTTGATCAAACTGTTTTTTTTAATTTGTTCATACTAATTGAGTGGTATGGGGAAGTAAAATGTAGGCTTAGGTAAGGGAGAAAGTACCCTATTTTTAAAAATAGATCTTATTATTGAGAGTCATGTTCTAATACAAATTATGGTTTATGGTTTTTTTATAAACTAGTGATATACTACCATAGTAAAACCTGATTGCATTGCAAACGTTCGCTAACAAATACTTAAGACATATAATCGGCATATGGTGGCCCAGTCGTATAAGCAACGAAGTATTATGGACTCGATCGGATCAAAAGCCAGCACCAATAAAAAAAGAGCGGAAATGCGTTTGAAAGGACATATACTTCGAATACCTTGTCACAAGATAGTCGGCGTCGTGGAGAATATCAATTGATGATAAGCTGATGTCAGAAAATTAAAATTGGAGTGCCATCGTCCGAGATACCAATAACAGAGTTAGATACGGAAGAATAGTAGAGGTACTATGCTTACGGTGACCATATTTTTTAAACGAAAAAATTGGCATTTCGAAATTTATTATTTTATTTTATTGTCTATGAAAAAATCAATAAAATTACCTAGAAATTCACATAAAGAAAATAAATTATTTTTTCAATGGAACGAACAATTTTAGAATTCGATCTAACGCTGGCATTAGTGTTTACCAGTGTGTTTTGCTGTATTAATGTTGAAATTTTGGGGTTTTGGGAAAATAAAACTTTTAGTTTTTGAGTTTAAAAAGAAGTCATAATCTAACAAAAGGACAATTTACTAAAAAAAAGGACAATCTATTGTCCTTTATTTAAAAAAAATCTTAAAGGACGTCGTATCAACAAAAAGGACTGTTCTCTTAAAAAATGGACGAATGGTTACCGTACCTATGCTCTAGTAGAAGATAATGATGACAGAAGCAGAAAATATATTGGCCGCTGATTTTGTGTATACTAAACGTCTATCTATTACTATAATCAAAATCCCAAAAATCCCGACGATATATTAGTTCTCTTAATTTTTTTTTTAGATAATTTTACGTCTAGAACTGACTGATAACCTGGATTAAATCTAAACCTGTTCTTTCTTGGGTGATGAAATGACACGATATTTTAACCTAGATTAACTTATTTCATCCAGATAGATTCGTTGAATCAAAAAAAAAAAAACAGTGTCGCGGCTCGTAAATGTGTCAAAACTGTGCATCAATGCTGCCTGCAGTGATGTAACATTTTGTTGCCTATGCGTGATCACCAGTTATGCTTGTGATGCTTTTTTAATGGACAACAGCTGTGCAATGTTTTAATTTTTGAACACTAGCTAAATTTTAAAAGTTTTGCGAACATTAAACATAATAACAATAGCGATGGCAAATTTTATTGAAAATTTTTAACCAAAAAGTAAAGGTTTCCTTAAAAATTCCAAGGAAAAGCATAAAAAAAGAAAATTAAAACGATTTCTTTTATGTTGAAAGTTATTGCATCTGAAAATTAATTGATGCAATAATTGCCAAAATTTGCTGAAGAGCTGCGGAATCACTGCATAAAAAACGTTTGACACATGAGAGTGATGCCAAGTTTTTTACAAGTGATGATTTTTCTAATGCGCAAGTGATGTGTAACAATTGCATTTACGAACGTACTCTTCACTTTCATTATGGATCGCTTATAAATCTTGTAACTAAGAAAGTCTTTAAACGTGTAACCACAAAAATACGATGGTGAAGATTAAGTTTCTAACTTTTTATGAGCAATTATTGCTTGATGTATATACCACCATCAATAAAACACTTACAAGAAATATTTTCTTCCCCCATCACAAACCAAGTGGCTTTCATTAGAAGCATTAGTAATTCAAATTCTACAATAAGTATATCGATACTGCAAAAAATAAACACTAGAGCCCCAATTTGCTTCGGTCTATTTGCGTCGCTTTTTAAAAGTTGGTTAAATCCGCTTTGCGTTTTTATGATTTTGATTTGCGTCGCTACATACGATTGGATTTTTTCACTGAAGTCATAATCACATGTAAAGAATTTTTCTATTTGCGTGTAAAAAGGCGAATTCCCATTTAATTCTGTTAGGTAAGTTATTCTAAGTATAGTTGCGTGTTAAGCCTGGTACTCTGTTCAACATTTCACTTGAAATAAAGTCAAAACTTATATGAAAAAAACTTGTGCGGAATATCTATGAAATAATGTTGTTCCGAAATGTTTCTGGCAACATTTATTTACAACTGCGAAATAATGTAAGCTGCACTTATTTCACGTGGAATTTTAAGCAAAAGCTAAAAAGTATGAACTGATTTTTAAATAAGAGATAAGAAATTAAAATAACACAACCGGTAACAGTTTTATATCCATATTTACTTTTTTTTTATTAAAAAAAATAATTTGTAGTAAAATACATGTCAGGTTTGCTTACATACACAAGACAAGGTCGCATACTCTGCAGGAATTAAAACGTCAAACTGTGCAAACTCGCAATATAGGTAACATTGAAACATGTCAAAATTTTCTTGTGAAGTAATAAATGTCGATAAACATTTTTCACAAATTTGAACAGAGTACTAGGCTTTAGGAAGTAAGAAGTTAGTTCGTAATATGAAGTTGTGTCGAAAAATTAGTTCAAAGGTAAGAAAAAGCATGAGTTTGGAACTAAAATTGGACGTAATAAAACGTTTCAAGTCGGGTAAAAAGGCTGTTCATATAGACAGAACCCTTGGCTTATTACCTTCAACAATAAAAACAATTTGCAATAGTGATAGCGCTTAAAATTAATCATTTAAAGATAGCTCCAGTTTATAGCAAATGAGATTTTATTTTTTTAATTAATGTTTTTGTGAATATGGATAAATGATATACATACATAAATAAACTTTTGTTTTAATGAAAATATATTTTTTTTTATGTATTTCTTTTCAAATGATAAATATATTTCAGTTACTTTCTGAAATAAATAGAATAAAACTTAACCATATCACTGACTTTCTTAAATAATAGAATTTCTTGCTAAAAATTGTGTCTGATTTGTAAAATTTAAATATTTGACGATTTGTAGACGATTTTTTATTTATTTATTTATTTATTTTACTAAATGTTCTTGACGATTTTGACGAATTTTGTTAAAACTTTTGATGAATTTTTAAGAAAAAAAAAAGCCTAACAACCCTCCATATTGTTACCATGAACGCAAACGGTCGTAGCTACATAAGAATTTTAAATCGTGTTATTCATTGATTATGGTTTGCTTTTTTAAACTTCATGTTTATGGAAATTTTTAGAACCCTGCGAATACTTTAATACTTTATTATTAGTGATTTAATAACGTATTTTTTGCTTCCTCTTTAAAAAAAAGTGTGCTTATCTCCATTTACATTTAAGGTGACGATATATAGTTTTAAAGCCCGAAGATAAGTGGTATATGAACGTGGTTTATCATAGTTGATTATTACTGCAGTTCTAAGCAAAAAACTCTGTTCGGTGATAAAACTACAGTAACCGATATTTAAGCAGATTTTAAATAATCGTAAGGAGCCCATTTATCACAAAGGGACCAGTGAAGAACGCAAGTGAGCTGAGTCTTGATGGCTGCCTATGAAACCTTGGGAGCCCATCCTTATCTATTTGGTCATCTCTGAAATGGCGCACCTTTTTATAGACTTGAGGTGAATTTTGTATGAGTTTTGATAACATAGACGAAGAGTAGATAGTGTGAATCATCCAGCTTCTTTGTTTTTTTATCATCCCTACCAAGACTTTAAATCAAGATACAAGAATTCTTAGATGTAGGCGTCAGAAACTTAAGTTGTCAGAGCGGTTAAACTAAAACTCGGTTAAACTTAAACTCAAATTGGAGTCTCCCGGATGAATTTTTTTTCAAAATCAATATAATAGTTGGTGTTGTTTCTTATGTTTGTTTACATTCGTTAGACAATATATTCCTTAAGCTAATTTGGAGTGTATTTAGCATAGATTTTGTCTTTGATTTTCTTGATTATTGCAAATGTAAATTTAATTATCTTTAAACATTTTGACTCAGTTAAAGTTATTTTAATCCAAACAGTTATTTTATATATAGGACGCACTGCTTTTTATAGGATTTTGGAAAACCTATTTTGCAGTATTTTACGATTCAATATAAAACCAAAAATTTTTTATTTTATTCCAATATCCTTGTACCATCTTTTTAAGTCGCCTATTAACTCCATCAAACTTCACCCAGTTTTATTTGTATGATCATTATTTTACCAATTTCACATACTCGATTCTCCCGCGTACTCTTTGTTTTGGCTGAAAATGCCTCGCCCTCCATATTTACTATCTGATATGACTAAAGTGCTAAAATTGTAGAATAATTTTGCATGTGTGTTCCTGTTGTTGTTTTTTATTTATTTATTTTTTTCAATTTTTCTTATTCATTTCACTTTACAAGTATGTCCCCTCAACATTCATACACCATTTGATTATGAATGCGCACTCTCATCATAATTGCCGGCATAAGTTCTGTGATGTAAAGTTCTTGTTGTTGTTGGTTTTATTTATTTATTTTTTTTTTTTTTGTTTCTGTTTCCATGTCATAAATTGTTTGGGGATACTTGTGACGATACTCCATAAAAGCCGGTCGTTCGAATATTTTTTTTTTATATTCGATTGGGGTTCGAATGTTTGTTGCATCATTAGGTGGGTTTGGTGTGGATGTTGTTATCAGTGTTACCATATCTCTAAAGAAAAAGTCAAAATTGTATTATTAATGTAGTTATACATATATAAGTTTTAAATAAAAAATAATTACACATTTTTAAGAACTAATTAAATTGAATGGATTGTTACTTCGTCATTTTGCAAAAATAAAAAAAAAATCGAATGTCTTAATCTCTTCTAACGCTTAAGAGGCACAAATCTTATTAGATTTTACATTTCTTTGGCAAATTGGATTGTCATCTTCTTTAGTTGTGCAAAATGTTGTAGTTACTATTATTTCTTAAGAAAATATTTAGTTCTTAAAATGCCACGCAGCTTGTGCAATTCCATTCGGTATCAAGTTTTATTTGGCAAATAGGGAAAAATTATGCCTTTAGAAATTAGAATTACAATAACAAAAGACAGTTAAATGCGAAGAAAGAAAGCCTGCAAAAAGCAGATAAACATGCACATTTGGCAACGTCGGTTGTTATATTCAGTTGTCTGATGAGTACGAAGTTCCAACGCTCCGTATTCGTTACAGTATGAATTAGCTAAAGAAAGCCAACAAAATTACTATGGCATAGATGATGAAGGAATCCGAGTAGAAGTCAGGCAGAAGGAAAATGCAATAATGTACAAACATGCATACAAACATATGTTGCTTAAATCCTCTAAAGAGCATTAAAAGTACAGAGTAGCTTAAGAATGATTTACTTAAAGTTGATAATGAGAAAGAAATATTATCGGGCCAATAGGGACTACTAATATCAATCGACATCGAATGCCGCAAATTCAAATATGTTTTTTTTTTGTTAATCAGAGAATAGATCTGAAAAATAAAAGTTCATATTGATTAACCCCGATTTTCTCCAGGGCCAATTAAAATTTTCATAAGAATTTATTAGGATTATCGATCTCCACTTTAAGCGATGAATTTAAAATTCGATTTTAAATGAAAAATAACACGGTGCTACAGTGTAAAAAAACTTGGAAAACGACATAGCGTGGGTTATTGGTCTTGTTGAGTACATAAAAAATTGTGTCAAAAAAATTCAGAAACACCCTCAAATTCAGAAGTTATTTAAAAAAAACCGTTTTCAGTGATGTTCGTCAACTTATCGACCTGTAACTGAGTCAGTTCTTGTCCGATTTTAATTTTTTTAACGGGTTTGGAAAGAAAACTAATTACGCTTTAAAATGACGTGCATTTTTTTATACATTTGTAAGTTATAACAATTGTTTTTGTTAAGAATATCTACAAAAACAAACGAAAATTATAAACTTTTTTGATTTTATTTAGAATTGTGGTTATTTTGTTGAACTATTTATGGTTTTTAATCCAAATTTTTTAATTTTTAATCAGGCTTAAGTTCATCAAATTTAATTTTCATTAAATTATTTTTATGAAGAAAGGAATTTTACAACATGAAAATTAATTAAAATTGTTATTGATAATCATTCATTCTTGACTGACCTGACCTGAGATTTGAACCCAGGCGGCTGGTTACCATGACATGTTTCGATCGCAACCACTCGATCTCCTCAGATGGATTTGCCGTCTTACACTCGCAGCCATCGACGACTGCTGACGTCAATAGTCAAATATCAATCCTTAAACCAAATTGTATTTTTAACCTTTGGTAGATCGAAATTTGCTTCTTTGAATGATTATCCATTTTTTTAATTGATTTTACATGTTTTTCCTAACTTCTGTTTTTTCCGTACTTGTGTCAAGAATTCTTCTTGAAGTCCAAAGTACATTTTTTTTTTGTTTTTTTCATTTTGTCTTTCTTTTTCTTGTTGACCTTTTTCAGCACAACTTGAAGGACAAATGTACACATAGAGCTCGTGCCTTAGCTATAACAATATTTAGAATTGTGGTTATTTTGTTGAACTATTTATGGTTTTTAATCCAAATTTTTTAATTTTTAATCAGGCTTAAGTTCATCAAATTTAATTTTCATTAAATAATTTTTATGAAGAAAGGAATTTTACAACATGAAAATTAATTAAAATTTATTGAAAAATTTTCATTCTTGACTGCCTAATTAAAATATCAAAATTTTGATTAAAAACCATAAACAGTTCAACAAAATAACCAGAAAACTAATTACACTGTGCTCGAAATTGAGACTTTTTTGGACAAGCTGGGCACTTTGAGTGTTAACATAATTCGGGTACGCTGAAGCCAATGGTGCTAACCGTTTTTTTTTAGCTTAGCTCTTGTTTTCGAGATATACCGTTATTTCTAAAATAGAGGAGGTTGCATAAACATATATTCGCGTGACCCAAAAACGGCTTAAAATTACTTAAAAAAACGGAAATTCCGCAAAAAAATTTTCTAATATGCGCAGTCGTTTTAGAAACATAATTTTTTATCCAAATTTCGAATTTTTGTTTTTTTAAAATTCATAAAAAAAATTGGAAAATGTAGCTTGGCTTCTAATTTTTTGCAGTTTTGGCTGTCATTCAAGTCGGTGTAGAAAGGTCATTTTCAGCACTCAGATTAATATTGGGACGTTTGAGATATAATTTATCTGAGGAACATTTAAAATAAATTATGATGGTAAAATTGAACACCTGAAAACGACCTCTTAACACTAACTTGAATGGCAGCCAAAACTTATAAGCTATTTCTATGCATTCATGTTTTTATAGCTGATAATGGATAAGTCACATAATATATTATATTCATATAGAAATTTGAATGAAGCAGCATATTATAATACATACGGCATCGACAAATAAATAAGAGATTTGAATTTTTGATTGTTAAAATAAAAATCAAAAATTTAAATATCATGCAATATGTTGGATACATTTCGCCTAAAAATCATGATGGTGTAATTAAAAGTTTTCTACGATGTTCATTAATGTATGATTTTTTTCTTCAAAAATTTAAAAATAACTCTTATTTCCGGTCCCTGGTAAAAATCTTAAAATATTAATTTATTTAATAATTTAATAAAACGCAACATTTGTATGGAAGCCCCCATAAGAAGTTGGTATAAGGGGCAAGTATGTCTCGAGAAAATATTTAGGACATTATTTTCCACTAGAGGCGACTCCTGGGCATTTATGGGACTTGTCTTCAATATATTGCTAGTCCGCATTAAACATTTTGTAGGGAATGGAGATAGCGGGTAGGTATGTATGTTAGAAATAAATGATTGAGATAAAAAATAAAGTAGGATTGGTCATACAGTTGACCCATCTAAGGGCATCCTAGGCGCTGCAGGGGCAAAATTTAAGAATTTTATTAAACCGCCTTATGTGTATGGTTGAAATTCTTAAATTTGGCTACTGCAGTGCCAAGGATGCCCCTAGATGGGTCAAATTTATGACTAACAAAACTTTCAGCCCAATTATGAACAAAAATTCCCCGGGAGTTTTTTCCCTTTTCCCATTTTTACAATAGAATTAACATAGGAAAAATGCGTGAAAGGAGAAAACTCCCGGGGAATTTTTATTCATAATTGGGTTGTTTATTTTTCATCTCAATCATTTATTTCTGAATTTCAAGAGCAAATTTTTCTGGGCTATATGTGATATATAAAATTTAGTCCTCAGTTTAATTGAGGTCTTCATAAAACCTATTTCAACCAACACATGTATAAACGGACATCGGTTAATCAACTTCGCAACTCATAAAAACCCAGAGTATGTATCGTTGGTCTCGTATAGAAAGGCCCTACCTTGATTTTTTGAAATTAAGTTTTTTGGAGATTCCAATGCTTATTACACAAAAACACCTCGTCACAAAAATGTAATGCAATATTTTTAAAAATAACGATTTAGCAAGAAACTATACAAGCAATTTTCCTTTTACAGTTTCTATTATATTTTTACCTTTCCTGTAAAGTTGCACTTATGTGAGTTAGCGCCGTTCTACTTTATAGGATTTCACATCAATAGTAGAAATTACAAACGAAGTGACAACCTTTATATACCCTCTCCAAAAAGAGTTTGAATATAACATGGTCAACCAATTCATTTAAATATCTGCCCGATGATGACTGAATATCTTTTTTTTTTTTGTATTTTTTTTAGATTGAGGGTTCCTTGTGGCCGTTGCAAAATTTTTTGTTTTTTCATTTAGTTTTTTACATTCGTTTAATTTTCGAATTGCATGTAGTGGATTAAGAAAATGCGGCATATGCAGCAATTCAATGCAACAACAGTAGTAAGGAAGGGCTGTCGTTTAATTTGCAGCAACAGCAAAAAAAAAAACAACGTCTTGGTTGTCTCGTTTGAATGTTTTAGTTGCTTCTCTGCCACTTTAATGCAATGATGCACCTTATATTTTTTTCTTGTATAAGTTTCGATTTGTTTTTTTTATTCCTCATCGGTTGAGATCATCTTTAACATCATCGATGTGAAACATCATTGGCGCTACTATTAAACGTTGTTTTTTATTTATAATAAATATACACATTTGTAATCTTATGTATTATTTTATTTTGAGATCCTCATCTTTTGCGTTTTAAAAGTAGATGGATGCCTAGTAGAGATGTATTTTGAAAGTTTTGGTTTCTTTTGGCCATAATTCAAAGGCTTTGCGTTTTTTTAGTGCTTTAAGAGTTTTTGTGTAGTTTTTTAAATAATGTTTTATTTTCAGTACTCCTTTGGGGTAAATAATACAGTATTGGTACTTATAATAATGATGATGTTGATGACTTACAAGCTTTAAGAACTATTATAAAAATTAGCTTTCAAATTGTAATGAATCTACTTTTGATATTAAGTAAACTGTTCATTAATTGAAATCTTACATTGCGTTTTTTTTAAAGTTACCAAACACAATTGTGGAAAATATAAGATCATTAGTTTAATGCTATTTTTTTTTTAAGTAATAAATTGTTTAACATAATTGCAACAGGAAATTAAAATGTTATTCAAGATTAAAATTTTTATAAAATTGTATGTATTTCGAATAATCCTGTTGTAAAAATTTTAATTTAAAAAAATATATAACTTTGCCATTATAAATTTTTTGAGTATGTAATTTTTCATATGAACTTATTTTCAAATTTTAATTGAATCATTTTTACAAAGTAGTTTCAAACATATCCACATACTTATTTGGGTTGGAGTCATGTGCCCGATATTTAAAATCCCGAATTTAAAAATCTGTAATCGCTTACTTAAGCTTTTCTGCGAAGCCTGTCTTCGGTCGGACGAAAGGATTTTCCCCTCTATTGCACAACAAACACCGGCCAAAGACCGCCTTTGCAGTAAAGCTTTGTTAGTGTAGCTAAATCATAGAGGAGAACACCCTTGCGCACGGACGTAGAATTTTGAAATTTGCGATTTATGAATTCGGGATTTTAAGTTTGGGATTTTGAATTGAGGATTTAAACGAAAAAATATATATCAGTTATTGAAAACAAACGTTATTTTACCTGAATTTGAAGAATTTGTCAAAAAAAAAATCTCATAAGAAATTTCAAAATTACAAGTAAAAGAGAAATTTGTATTACTAAACAGTTACGAAAAATCGTCCAAAAAATGGGTTATGATTCTAATGCAAAATCAGCCAAATTCGTATGGAAAATTTTTGGGCGATTTTCCACACATGGCTTTGCCTACACTCTCATTACTATCTCATTGAAGAATTGGTCAAAATAAGAAAACGAAAAATCGCCAAAATTGGTTTTTCAACTATGTATGTATATGCGGGATTTCATTTCAACAACTGAACCTAATAAAAGATTGACAAAAAGCAGAAAATAAAGGCGATACATAGGAAAGATGAAAGACTGGTCATTTAAAATTTGCAAAATAAACACACTTTCATCAGCTACAACAAATTAAATGTATAAAATATGATATAAAAGGATCTAATGTGATTAAGATTAAATTTTATAAAATTATTTATCTTTTTATTATTATATGTATATTAATTTAATTATTATCACAAATAAAAAAAATGAATTTGTCAACATTTCTATAGAAAAGAGGTGATTTTATTCCTGGGATTAAAATATTGTGGGTATTACAGTATCGATGGTATAAAATGCTTGCTAGGTATGCTACATACCGTCGGAAAGTTTAATTTGTCTTTTGTCTCAGCATAAGTTTTTTTTATGGTTTTAGAAACACTTAAAGACCAATAGGAAAAAATTCAAAATAGTGCATATTTTAAAAATTGAAAAACTCTCGTCTAGAGTTAGAAATTATTTTTTTATACATAAGCCACTCCCAAAAAGCGGCCAAAACTTAAAGGAAAAGACATTAGCTTTCTTTTGAGCAAAAGCAAAAAAAAAATTCCCGCTAGAAAAAAATAAAAAAAAAGGTTTTAAATTTAAAAAAAAAATTAAAAAAAATTTTTAAAGAAACAAAAAAAAAATTGTTCAAAAGATTAATCAAATAGCTATCTTAACTACTTGGGACAAATTTTGCTAACACCAAAAGGTAATAAGTAACATGGATGAGAAAGAACAACTGTTTGGCAAAATGTAAAATTTTGACCCCATCTAGCTCCGAAACCTTTGACCGATCTTGTTGATTTTGTGTCTGTACTACTATCCAATAGGACTAACCTTGAGGCAAATTTCATCCAAATCGGAAGATACCGATTTTAAAATTGGGTCACTTGACATAAAATCCCCCGTATGTATAATACCGTCGATCCTACAAGAACCATAGAGTATCTTTTGCAACTATGGTAAAATTTAATTATTCCCTAAAAAATATTAAAAATCGACTAAAAAAATTCAAATATTTCTTAAACAATACCACCCGAATGTTTATGGAAATTTTGTGGTCGATATTTAACGCATTGCTTTAGGTTATTTTGCTGCAGCTGAAATAAGTCCCAATTTTGAAAATAAAATGAATCCCTAACGAAATGAAATAACGCCCCAAACAGATATGAAAAAACATGCTAATGGTTGAGGAACATATTTATTTCAAATTAAATAGAACCCCAATTTATAAAATAAATTAAGACCTTAATATAATACATTTAGTTGTACAGTTTTGGTTTGAAAATTCGCGCGATTGACAGCGTGGCTGGGCCTTAAGCTGAAGGTCCACACCATGCGTTTATGCGTCTGTCCTTTTTATGCATTTGACAAAAAAGTTGAATCAGTGTAATTGCATATGACAAGTTACACACCAAAATGCATAGAATGCATAGACGTATGAACGCATCAAAGTAGGTTTACTTTCTACTTCTGTATCCGTCGCATGTGTGGTGAATAAAAGTCAGCTGTTATTGATGGCCATGGATGACAAATCATATTTTATTTTCAATGTTATCGATAAATATGTTTGTGTGGTGGATTACTTTTTACTATTTTTTTGTATTAAAAAAGGTTTTTAATAAGAGAAAAGCTTTCGTTATTAAGATTGTATAAACTTTAAAGAATAAAATACATTAAAATTAATTTTAAGCACAATTTTACCACGAACAAAATTTGCCATTCTAGTTATCGATTACTTTTATGTTCTGAGTGTCATCTTTGTTGTGTTTATTATATTTTTTTTTTTTTTGAACAAATGCCATGAACTGAAAACTTATTAATACCGTGAAAAATCACGAATATTTTTATAATAAAAGCTTACTTTCCTATGAATTCTTTTAAATAAATTCTATTAAAATATCAATTACACTTTCCATTTTTGGCAAAATTGCTTTTAATTGATAAACATATTAGCACAACAGCTGATTAAAAAAAACTTGAATTTAGAAACGCATAAAATGCATAGAAAGTATCATACGCATCTACGCATGAACGCATGGTGTGGACCTTCAGCTTTCGACCGAGCGCAAGGATTTTCTTCTCTTCGCTATAAAACCACCTGCTTCGCTAACATAAGCTTCTCTGCATATCCTACCTTCAGCCAGACGCAAGTATTTTGACCTCTGTATTACAAAAAACACCACTAACAAAAGCTTCTCAATTCGGGATTTGATACCGTATTTTTAAGATTTAGGATTTCAGGATTACAAAGTTCAGGACTTTAATATAACTTTTTTTAATCTATCCAGTATTTGACACTGGATGTCGGCGGAAATCTTCAAAAACACAAATGTAGCGTTCTCTGATAAATGTGACATTGTACATGCAAAATATATTTTAAATTTAATAAAAAAAAATTAAATTTAATAAAGGTTTAAAAAACTATTAATCTATGAAAATTTTACTTAAAAACTTTTGTTAAATTTATTAATCGTTTTTGAATAATACAAACATTTAAACTGCGATCATTAACTGCATTCGGCTGCATTCCAAAGAGAACTAATTTCCAACAACGAACGCTGGCAAATAAATTGCCCCATACCCAGGGATGTTAGATGTGACGATTTTACGTCATTTTGACGATCTTTTTCGATGAATTTACCAAAATGACGATTGACGATTTTTGATGTAGAGTCTCTAATGTTTTGACGATTTAATCCCGTCAATAAATTTACTTTAAACTTTCATCTGGCATCAAATTTATAACACTTTAATCTGGCAAGCAGGGTTGGTAGATGTGACTATTTTTCGTCATTTTGAAGATTTTTTTGAGAAAATACAGTAAAATGACGATTTTTTGACTAAAAGTAATAGTGTTATGATGATTTTCTGGCATCGATAAAACACACAAGAAATATTTACAATTATATTGAAAACAGTCCAAAAGTTGAAAATCAATTTTTCGAAATACAAAAATTTTTGGAAATTAAACAAAAAAATTCCTCCCCCATCACAAGCCAGGTGGATTTCATTAGAAGCATTAATAATTCAAATTCTACAATTATAGAAATGCCATCGATACTGCAAAAATATACACTAGAGCCCTAATTTGCGTCTGTTCTATTTGGTCCGCTTTTTAAAAATTGGTTAAATCCGCTTTGCGTTTTTATGATTTCGATTTGCGTCGCTACATACGAATGTATTTTTCGATGAGGTCATGTGAAGAATTTTTCTCTTTGTGTGTAAAAAGGCAAATCCCATTTAATTCTGTTAGGTAAGTTATTCTTAGTAAAATTGCGTGTTAGGAAGTAAGAAGTTACTTTTTAATAAGAAGTTGTGTAGAAAAATGAGTGCAATGAGAAGAAAATGTATTAGTTTGGAACTAATATTGGACGTAATAAAACGTTTCAAGTCGGGTAAAAAGACTGTTGATATAGACAGAATCCTTGGTTCTTAGCACCTTTAACAATTAAAACAATTTTTAATAGAGATAGCGCTAAAAATAGCTAGAGTTAAAGGAAAATTAGATTTTATTTATTATTTTTCTGAATATGGATAAATGAAATAAAAAAATTTTTGTTATGCAATTATGCAAATATATTTTTTCTTATGTTTTCTTTTTAAATGATAAATATATTCAGCTCACTTGCTGAAATAAATAGAATAAAACTTAACCATATCACTTTCTTCATCATAAATAGAATTTCTTGCTAAAAATTTATGTTTTCGAACCAATCCATGCAATAAATTGTCTTTAATTTGTAAAATTTATATGTTTGACGTTTTGTTGACGATTTTGTTCAATTTTCGTGACGATTTTGACGAATTTTGTTAAAACTTTTGACGATTTTTAAGGAAAAAAGTCTAACAACCCTGCCCATACCACGAAAGCAACAGCAACAAAAACATCAAGAAAAGACAACAATTTAACTAGAGTCTTTAACTAATTACACATTATTGTAATTATATAAGAAAAAATAATATATATTTTAAACAAAATGCACATTTTGTTGCACGAGCGGAGTATTTGCGAGCATTAAACAAATTGTGTACCTTGACATATCCACGGAACAAACCGAACCGAACCTATCCAGCCAACCAACCAACCATACATCCATTTCATTTTAAACAAACACATGTGTACTTACACACTACTTATTTGTTTATAATATTCGAGTGTAGTACTTACTTGTTTGTATGTAAGTAGTGTGTGAGGTTTTTGGTGTGGAGTGGAGTGGAGTGGTGCAGTATAGTAAGTGTAGAGCGGAGTTTACACTCATACAACAAATCAAAAAAGTAAACATGCAATTGCCTTAAACCATGAACAAACATTTTAAAAACTCTAGAGACTATAAAATTCCTTTAACAAATAAACGGCTGACGTCTGGTAGATGGATGGATGGACGAATGGCTGTTGGATGGTGGATGAATGTATGATTTTCAAAGCGAAAAAACCGCCACATTAAAAAACAAAAACTATACAAAAAAAGGTACAAACAAAAACACTGGTATTCGTATGTATTGGGAAAAAGTACAAATAAAAAAATTACGAAAAAAGTTCTGTTATATCTGTTAAATCTGGCTTTAACTCACTGCGATAGTACATACCGTTGGGAAATTTGATCGCTGAACTGATGATTTACAAAAAAATAAACAGTTGTTTACACCATTTACGGCTTTGCTAAATTCGTGTCCGCGTGATTGTGATAAGTTTAAATATTAATCTTGCGTGAGCAAGTGGGCGTGATCGTGGTTGAATAGAATTTTAAAATTCGTTCTTAAAACATTTAAATTAAAATTTAAAAACATTTTTATAAAATGGTCCGAATTTAAAGAATTTTAAGTTGAAAACATTTATAATCAATTGAATTAAAGATTCGTGATTTTTTCTTTATTGTTTTATTTTATTCTATTACAAGCCCTTTTGTCACTATGCGCCCACGATTTGGCGTAAAAGCAACAAATATATATAATATACAAGCCCTTAGTGGGCCAAATAGCTGTAGTCAATACAACTTGACAGTGCGTTCAAATTCTGTGGGCGATAGTACAAAAATATCGTATAATCCATGACACATGATCCCTTATTCCCAAATTATAAATATATACCCAGTAAAAAATGTGCTCCAAAAGGAGCAGGTTTTATGTATGAATTCATACCTCAAAACGCTTCAAACCTGCTGATGGGATGCCTGATTTTTGTACTGGGTGTTCCCGGTTTAGTGGACTATTTTCTCCTAAAGTGCTTTTTTAAGGGATAACTAAGTTAACATAAGCCTTTTTTCAATCATTTTCGTGAACCATAATATTGTTTCTTTATCATTTACTGCTGTATAAGAGTTCACTTATTTAAGCTCTCGATTATGAGCTTTTTCTCTAAAGTGCTTCAAAAACCCCAATTTTTTTTACTGGGTAGCTCACTATTCTATTAAGGGCCATTATAGCAACTTACAAATAGTTATTTTTAGGATGATATCTGACAGGTATGGTAACTTCAATGACAGATTTATGTCAAATTAAATTATTCAGACTTTTTTAAAAAGAACAATTAAACACAAATCAAAAACAAATCAAAAACAAGTTAACATCAAATAAAAATATAAATATCACTAAAATGGACTTCTGCTTTAAATTAAAGAAATAAACAAAAGTAAGTCATTGCCACTACGTATTATAAACAACCAAAAGTAGTCGGTAGGTATTTATTGCAATGTTGCCACAGCATTTAAATTACATTGTTTATGTTATCGGACAGTTGTAATAATAAAGAAAACTGAGCAACGCTCGGCTAACGGGGTCTTTACTGTCATTAATAATAATGCTATTTTTTTCGTTAAAGGTATTATCACATTCATATGAATTTGACGGTTCGAACTTTATGATTGTCCGGCGCAATTTTCTTGTTGGCAACTGCCCAGCAAATAATAATTTCCACCAATGCGCTGTTGAAACAATACAAAGTTAAACGCGACCTTTGTCTTAACCCATTTATGCCCAAACAAAAACTACCGGACAAAAATAAAATTTTAATTTTGTTGTTTCTTTTACCCACTTACAACTACAATTCGGGTCGGAAAAATGCCAACTAGTTGCAGGGGAATGTAAGAAAAGATAAACTCACTGTTTATTGTTGGTGTTTTGTTTTAGCTTTGACATTGTTGCAAGTAAGACTAGGAGTGTTTATAATTCTTATTTGCTTTAAGGTTTTATTTGTATAATATTTTCATAATATATTCTAAAATCTTTGGAAAAGGTTTCCTGATGATCTGGCCTAAGCAACCTGTGAAATGCGCATGGAAGCTAGCTTTCCCTCAACAATAAATTTCAGTGTACATATTTATCAAGTATAGAAAATTGGGAATTTAGCACGTCATACAAAAAATCTCAATTATTTAAAATAAAGGTTATTTTGTATTTTTTTATGCGTTTACTCTACAACAAAGTTAACAATCTATTAAATTTTTAAACAAGTTTCGATTCTACCGTTATCGAATGTTGTCATCCGGTTTTCGATGCGAATCAAAATTTTATTCGATATTAAACCTTATTGGATTGACGGATTCCCAAAAAAGGTTTGACCTTTTTTATCTTGAACAAGTTATTGTTGGTTAAACCCATATGAGAGGTCAAGGTAGAGCATTTAAATGTAGATTAGAGACTCATTATTTGTTTTTAGAACTTCCTACTTTTCCACTTTTTTCGAAGACGAAACTTTATTGACAATTCCTGCACGCAAAGAAAAAACATGGTTGTGGTAAACATATTCTAAGAGCAACATATTATGATAAGATTCATGATTGTAGTCACCATATTACGATTGTTATTAAATCATATTATGACCAAATATGTTCGTAATATAACATCATAATATTTTTCTCTTAATCATATTATTATCCTGTTAATCATAAAACGTTAAGAAGTTATAATATTACTGTCATGGTAATCATAATAAGTTAAGAAGTAATCATATTACTGTCATGGTAATCATAATAAGATAAGAAGTAATCATATTATTGTCATGACAATCATAATAAGTTTAGAAGTAATCATATTATTGTTATGGCAATCATAATAAGTTTAGAAGTAATCATATTATTGTCATGGCAATCATAATAAGTTTACAAGTAATCATATTATTGTTATGGCAATCATAATTAGTTTAGAAGTAATCATATTATTGTCATGTCAATCATAATAAGTTTAGAAGTAATCATATTATTGTCATGGCAATCATAATAAGTTTAGAAGTAATCATATTATGATGCAAAGTGATATGAACTGTTATACATAAATTTTTTACATCATAATATGATACAACTTTAAACATAATATTTTTATTGGAAAAAAATACTTATGATAAAATAAAAAACATAATATAGTTACTGTAATCTTTTTGTCGTAGGTCGCAATTATTTATAAATTATTTTATGGAGTTTTCATTATTTTTCTCTTAAAATAACACAAAACTTACCAGTAATGGTTAATATTTTTCACCAATATTTCACAAATTTTTCCACCACTTTAAGATTATTAAAATTTTTTAGCAAAGATATTTTATTTTGTGACACTACAACCCTTTTTTAATGTTTTTTCTTTATTTTTTTTTTCAATTTCTTGTTTATTTTAATGGTTATTTTGTTATTTTTTTTTTAATATATTTTTTTAATTTCTTGTTTATTTTAATGGTTATTTTTTTTATTATTTAGCCACTCACTAACAAATAATTCGATATGTTTATGTAAAACACGACACAACTATTACAAAATTATTTTACAAATGGCGATACCAAAATATTATTAGAGTAACGATATTTTGATTGCATCTTAAACTTATTATGATAAATGTATATAAAGTTATCATCAAGGACCGGATTTTTATGCAAATGCATATTTGTTGTCGTCAGTCTGAGATCAACATTAACTTAATATCTTTTCTAATCAAGAAATTTTAAATAAAATGACATCGATTTGTTAGTGCATATTTTTGCATATTATGCTTTAAATGCATATTTTTGCATATATTGCTGACATTGCATATTTTTGGTGCATTTTTGGGAAAAAATGAAGAAAAAATATTTTGCAAAGCACATCGCGTTTTGTCGCATATTAGGAGAAGTATCCTATAACAACAATGTCGTTGAAATCAGTTGTGTATTATGCTGAAAATTTTTAACAATTCAAGGATGTTATGGAACGATGGTAATGCAGTTGTAGTATACCTACCAAAATCAAGTAGAGTGCATAAAGTTGTTGACACATAATATTAAATTGTTTACATTAACGCAGTGTATTGAACTGCAATAAAGAAATTTGATTCTGCGTGTGTCAACATTCTTTGTTTATAACTGCACTTTACTAGACTGAACCATTCATGTATGTTAGTGTGCAAACCATTCTGTTGCTTATTAAAAATAGTCAGCATAAATTCGGCTATTGCACTTGAACTTCACACAAACATACATGAATGAAACATACACACAAACAAAAATAAGTAGTAATAAGTATTGAGTGATTTTGTTCACTCAAAATAACGATAAAAAATTAGTATATAAGAAATGTAAATTTAGAATAAAATAATCAATAAACAATCATAGTTTTGAAAATCAAGACAGAAATTGTTTTATTAACTAGCCAAATTCCAAGTTATAATCTTGCTTCCAAGATAAACTTGGAAAGGAATTAAGTTTAAAAGGTAAATCATACTACACAGTACAAAAAAAAATAAATAACAAATTTACAAAATATAAAATTTCGGATAATTTTTAAGTCTTCAAATTACGGATTTATCTCTGAGACTATTGTTAAATTAGAGAAATCAAATCCATTGATAATGCAAATCAAATTAATTGATAATGTCATAAATAGAATGTATGCAGTTAAGGGAAACTTAAGTAAACAATTTCGTATCAAACTTGATAAAGTTTTTAGAAATAAGAAGGACACAAAACAATAACACAAACTGCTGGCATATTTAATTTAAATTTTTACGAAAACAGCGTAGTGGAAAATGAATGTATATGAAAATTGTATATGGAGGTTCGCATATCTATCTAACAAGTGACTTAATTTACATTATTGTTTTACTTTATATTTTGTGTTTTACTATATTTTTACTTCTGCTTTTTTGGTGTACCTTATTTTCGTTAACGGGACTGAATTTTTAGGGGTTTTATGTTATTTTAATGATTTGTTTATGATTAAAAAATGTGTTAGGAAAAATTTAAAGTGCATTTTTTTTCAATTTAAAGCGCATATTTTTCTATTTTAAGTGTATGTTTTATGCGCATAAAACTCGATTTTAACTGCATAAAAATCCGGTCCCTAGTTATCATGCTATGGCTATTAAATATCATGTTATGGCTGTGAGTAATATAATATGTTTTGAAAATTATCTTAATTTAGTTGTTAGAAAAATAATTATTTTTCGGTCAACAATACTCAAATTTATAATTGCGATAAACATTAACATGTTTACAGCAACTATAATATTGCTGATATTTAATAAAAATAACAATTATTTGTGTACAACAACAATATATTGTTACAATAAACACAGTGTGGTTGCCGTAACCATGCCCAACCATATTTTTTCTCTGCGTGTGTTAGTGCAAAATTTTTATATAGCAATCCAGCTATAATCGTGTTTAATATAAGCCAGATCATTGATTTTAAATATAGATTTTTGACCAAAAGGCTTAAAAACCTTTACTTTGGCACACCTTTTTCGATTCTAAATTAAAATCCCCTTTAGAATATTTAAAAATTAAATGCTCTTGAAAATGGTGTAACAAGTACTTTGGAGAATTCAGAATGTAAAGTACGTACTTCGGTCAGCCATGACAAAAGCGAAATTGAAGACAATCACATAAAAGTAGAGAATATTGATTTCATAGATCGGTGATAGATGGCGTTGTTTGATCAATACCGTTGCATAAAAAAAATTAACCGTTGTTGTCAAGAAAAATTTTATTTTGTGCGATGCAGTGACTTGTTTAATAGCGGCCTTATTCGTTTTAAGTCCATTTCGTGTTTTGTGTATTTGATAAAGTTGTTTTATTGTCAAGTTGTGCAGGGGCGTTGTTAAAAAGGGAGAGTAAATTAATTGGTTTTTTTTATTAGCTTTACTGATTTAATTGCAATTTGTATTGTAAATTGCTGATTTTTTTATTCAAATAACATTTATTTGAAATATTTATTATATACCTATCTAGATTTTACTGTTGTATCTACTAAATATTTCCATTAAACAAGCTTCAGATCTGTTTTTTCTGTTTAACAAAATGGAGTATAAGTAATATATATTTTAATTAACTCTGTCAGATCGGCTTAACATGAAGGTATAAAGGCAATATCAGGGCGGTACATATCAAGAGTATGGATAGTATTGGCTCCCAATGCAAAATCCCCTCGATACCACTGCACTGGTTCCTCCTTAAGACGAAATGATGACGATACTTTTTTCAAACACTTTCTATGTTGATTTTTTATTTAGTTTTTAAGGACAGAACTTTTTGTGAAAACGAACAATAATCAAACGCTTTAAGCTGTTTTTTGATATGGAATTTTTTATAATATTTATCTTTCTTCAAAACTTTTTAGTTTCTTCAATTCGTTGTGTAATATTTTTTTTCTTGTACAATGAATACAATCAAACAAATCATTTATTGCAAACGGTGGACGAGAGGCACAGAGAGGAGTTTCTTTTGTTGTAAATTCAATAGTTGGTGTTTTTATTTTCGTACGCCTTGACTAATCGGAAGATCTCTATCATTGCTTTACACACATTTAGGCGCTAGTGTTCCGCAAAAGTCCGATCTCCAACACATACATGCCAGTGAATGGGCGACTGATGACAGGGCTGCCAGGTCCTTTTTTCCTTGTCCCCAAAAAATTTAAAAAAATATCTCCAAAAATCCCCGAATTAAAAAACAAAACCTTAAAAAGTATTTTTTTTTTACCAAATTTTAAACTTTTTATGGGATCCAGTGAGGAATTACAAGAAAACCAATATGCTGGTATTGAAGACGAGTGAGCCAATTTATAAGAATTAGGAGCTTGTTCAATTGGTTTAAGCCATCCTTATAATCAACAAAAAAAAGTACTTATATCCGTCGTTTATTTCATACTTCGATTCATTATAACTACTAACCAATAGCCTAGCATTCTGTTTCCAAAACTTTATTTTAGTGTCGTTCATATTTACTTATTTTTAGAGAAGACATAAATATTTGCTTGAAAATTGTCTTTAAAAAATCAAAAATTGTATGTCTTGTCAACGAGTTAAGATTCTATTTTTAAATTATTTTTTTAATACTCACACAAGAAAAAATACATCAGTTTAAAAAGTACCTTTTACACACTTAACAATAATGGTAATCTTAATAAGGACCATTTACACTGTATAATAGTAAGATACAAGTTTTGCTACTTTTTTCATATTTTATATACGAAACAAAGAAAAATAAGCGTTAATAAAAAAAGAAGGGAAAATAAAATTAAAAAAGTGTAAAATCTCCAAAAAAAAAATCCTCCAATTTTTTTTAAAATCCCCAATCCCCAAAAGACTCTTTGTCCTTTTTGCTCACATGAAATCACCAACTTTTGGAATAAATCCCCAAATCTGACAAATAGAATTGGGAATGGAAAAATGGTTTGAATTGAAATAATAAAAACAAAAGAAAATCTTAATTTGTGATCCGTTTTTTCGAACACTGATAAAATATGAAGTTACTATCATGCAGTTAGGTATTACTTGGGATTTTAAATTAACTTGCGATAAATTCTTGTAATAATTTGTCGTAAAACTTAAACATTTTATAAATGCAAAACATTTAAATTTATTTAACACGCCATAATAATCGTATTACATTACATTACAAAAATGAAGAAAAGATCCACTGTTATTTGAAGCAATTGTTTAGTTATCGTAAGAAAATTATCGACAACTCGAATAAGGCAATTATTATCATTATTAAGATAATTCCAATCACATTCCACAAACTGGAAACTCGTTCGTTGCGGTAGATTGAACAAAGTATAACATCTATCGGCAATAAATTGGAAAATATCCCTGAAATGCAAAAAAAAACTCGGAGAGATATTTTCGTTCTGAAATGGAAGTACACATACTTTTAAAATTTAAGTATTTTTTCGTAAAATTTTCTATAACAAAGCACACAAAATCTGATTCATTAATTTGGCAGTCAAAAAATTAATTTGTTTTTAAGAGCCGTTAACCCATTCTGTTGCACGCATCTAGTTACATTTTATACAGCATCATATAAAAAAACACAATGGTATTTATTTTTAACAAACCCACTTATAATTGGAGGGCTCAGAGCTAAAGCGAACCAAGTCAAAAAAGAAAATTCGAAAATATATATAGTTTGACTAAGTAAATTTCCATTGATTACTGGAGCCACTGACTTGGGTTTATTACCGTTACCTTAAGAACGAAACTGTTTTTAATTTACCCCATTACAGAACTGGATTGAATTAAATTTTGCGGAGATTTTCGCACTAGATTTCACATTGATATTATTAACATTTCTAAAAAAAAATATATGTTTCTTAATAAATGCAATGTTATTAATGAATTTAAGTTTTAATGGCTGCCTGTCCACGTTAACTTTGTACCCAAAGTGCAGGTCGAAATTTTAAAGATAATTTGCGTTTTGATTGTCATAAGGACCAAGCGAATTGAAAATGATGACCATCAGTCCATAATATCACAAAGTCCCAATACCACTTCTTTTCAGAATAGAGGCTTTGGGACGATAAAGCATCTTTTTATATTGGTATTTCGATAAAATTTGGTCAAAACATATTTGAAATCATCTTACCGAAGTTTCTTGGAATCGGTCCATATTTGATCATACGAATAACATTCCCGAATAAAGCTTTTAATGCGATAAATACCCTCCCTAAAACCTCTAAAAGTCGAAAAATCTCATATACAGTTAGGGTTGCCATACGTACTGTTTTTAACAGTACATGTACTGATTTTTTGCAATTGTACTGTTTTATGCATTATGTCCAAAACAGTACGCAAATGTGCTGTTTTTTACACTTTGTACTGTTTTTTGTACTGTTTTTTTTGGTTCAGTCTACAAAAAACCAAGATATCAAGAAAAACCCTGTTTAAGTCATATTTTGAAAATATCCTAATATTTAACAGTACATAGATTAAAAAAAAGGTTGTGTTCCAAACAAAAAAGCTCTAAAATAATAAGACTTTTTACGCTGTGGTCATTGTTTTCTCATAAACACGCAGTAGACATCTTAATTATAATGGGTGACTCGCAGCAGTTTTATATTTTCATGTTATTATTTTTAAGACATATGATTTTATAGCTACATCTTCCAATAGTATTTTCCTTTAAACACCTGAGAAAGATAAAAACAAAATCGAAATTTTGTTAAAAATATTATATTTTTTAAATACTAACGCCTGTATTTATAAAAAATTTTTAAATTTAATAAAGGTTTACAAAACAAATTTTGTATAAAAATTCTCCTTAATAAACTTTTGTAAGATTTAATAATCGTTTATATATACGGGGGTAAATAAATACTTATTCCAACACAACTATCGTTAATTCCTAGAATTTTTTTTTAATATTCGGGCGAGTTCTGGAAATCGAAATCACGTGAAATTGAAAACGTACAAATTTAAAAAATTCTCTGGGCCCAAAATTTATAAAAATACCTAATTCCTTTCAGGACCACTTTTCTCTACCTAAACTACTTTTGAAATAAAGAAAAGCTACGTTAATTTTTACAAAAATGTTATTGAATATCTTCAGCGTATAAATTTTATTGAAACTTGTTTTTTACTATTTTAATATTTTCAGATTTTGTTAAATAAAAATACACCAAACTATGTTTTTTGGAATTTATAGATTATAGCTGAACTTGGTAAAATTGTCCGTAAATAGCTTAAAATTTTTTTTTAAATTTGAAAATTAACTTGGACACATACATACATTTTTTCAAATTCTATTTGATTTGTTCAACTATGTGTGTGGTGGAAATTGCTTTAACTACCAGTATGCTTAAAGAAAGTCCTACTTACACAAATGGAGTAATTTCGTATACGTTTAAAATGCCATAAAACAGAAATCATTCCTTTGACGTTACACATTTCAAGTTATATAATTGTTGCATATTCAATCAAAAGTTTTAAATATATAATAATTTAAATAAATAGTTGTGTTTTCGCCAAAAAAATGTACTGTTTTTTTCCTGATTGTACTGTTTTTTTGTGGTCAATGTACTGTTTTTCCGAATTTAAAATCTGGCTACCCTATATACAGTTAGGGACAAAATTGTTCACAAAATTAATGTTATTGGCAAAATGGGCTATACATTTTTGTTTTATTTATAATTATTTAATATTTTTAACTATATGAAATGTAGAACATTTCGACAATTTAAAAATAAAAACTTTTAAAAAAAATATGTCTTCATAATATTTTACACGGTATTAGTATTAAGTTCTGAATGTGAACAGTTTTGACCGCATCTAAAGATTATTGTTGTATTTGCAGTGTTAGGCGGGTTCATCTGAGCAAAAAAATTTGGCGTTTTGGAATGGACCAAATGTACTCAAGTGGGTACAACTCTGGCGACTGAGGGGGTAAATTTATTTTCGAATTTTTATTTTCTTCAAACTAACTTTTAACTATTTCTGAAGTACGCTTAAGATCGTTGTCCTGCATAATGGTATCACCCTGTCGTGGTTCTTAGCCGAATATGGCTAATTTTGTAATCTACGGGTCATTATGGATGGTTATGTAGTACTTGGCACACATTTTTCTTCCGAATTAGCGGAGTGCTCGAAGCTGGTTCCCGCGAAAACAATCTCAAGTCATTTATGAGATCATCAAAATTTTAATATTTGGAATTATTCCGCTTTTTTACGCTAACACTTTTATCCAGCCATGTTTACTGCCGTCCGACTGGCTCCAATCGCACAATTTTTGTCCGATCTAAGCATGTTACACACATTGAATCTTTAAAACTGAACTTTTCTTACTCTGTTGCAAACTTCGGCCGTTTTCAGCCTTTATTTTTGCTGAAAGGTGGGTTGTCGCTCTTTATTATAGCTACTTATCGACGAGAACTTAAGCAACTTTGTACGACTTTAGTGCTTACATCTAAATTGTACCCTATGCTCAGTATTTCCCGAACCTTAATAGCTATATTGACTACACCAGTAACAATAAGCCGCTTTGATTCGTGAAAATCTTTTGGCGAAAGTTTTTTTTGGGCGACCAGTTTTGTTGCTTTTGATATCCAAACCACACTTTTTTTTATTTTACATACAAATCTTACTGAAATGTTGTATTTTTTGTGATCTTGCGATGTAAGCCTCCTTATTGTAAAGTTTTCACAATGCTTTGTTTTAAAAGTTCCGCTTTTGACTTGGCGTTATTGAAGAAGCAAGGCAAAATTTAATTGCTGAATATTTTTCAAATTTTAAAAAAATTTAATATTAATTTTTTTATTAATTTACTCACTTTGGGCGTGTGTGAAACGGTAGCAAAGTATTATGGTAAAAAAATATTTTGATGTGGGGAAAAAATTTTATGTTTGTGCTGTGTGAAATAATATCTTTTTTGACGATATAAAATTTTGACTTTTGTAAAAAATAATTAAAAAATATTTATAAATGAATGAACAATTCAGGAAAATAAATACCAAGACAACATTTTTTTGTAGATGTCTCCATTTGCATTTTATTTGTTGTTTATTTTGAGTTCATACAATTTTGTAAACGTTTTTATTTTACTTTTTCAATTTAAACTTCTAATTGGCTGCTTGTCAGAAATTTTATTGGTTGTGTCAAAAATTCTACTAGCCCCCAGGGCTAGTGAAATTTTATTCACCTCAGAAGTGTCAAAATTTTACTTTCAATAGTACTTTGCTACCGTTTCACACACGCCCTTTAAAAGCAAATCCCACAGGTAAAACTTGAAATTTTTTTGGAATTTTTATGATAGATTCACACAGTTGACCAAGTTGACCATATTGTTCACACAAATGGTTTGGATGTTAACTTAGTATAAATATAAAAACTAACGGTACTTTTGAAAATAAGTTTACATAGTATTATTATAAAATGTAGAAAGCCATACAATAGTTTAAGAAAGTTTCCAAGTAAAAACTTTAATAGTTTTCATGATAAACATATATTTTTTTATAATTTCGTGAACATTTTTGTCCCTAACTATATGTAGATGTCTATCTATATAATATTCAGCACAACGGGCACTTATAAGAATCTTAAGCTCATTACATAGGGCTTAACCGACTAATCTTTCTTTCCTTTGTTGTTTTTATATATCTACTGCCCACGTATAAAATGTAAATGCTATTTATATTCTTTTTTGCCAATTTATAAAAGCCATGGGCGTCATTTGGTATAGAATTTTGATTTAAAACTATCTGCCAATTGCTTCCCTTTACAACAGCTCTAATTCCGAACAACAGTAATAAGAAGCGAAGATATAAAAAAAACAAAATTATAATTGCAAAAATTTTTAATGCAATTTTGAAAGAACTTGGATCGTGAAGCACGCTGCAGAAATTAATGTGCTAAATTTTAATTTATTATTTGCTAAAAATGAGCTAATGAACTTAAATTAAATTTATAGACGACTTGAAAAAAATGTCATTCTAATCACAATATCAAAAAAACACAAGCTACGACACATATATACATATGTTCCTTTAACTCCTCCATAACAAGGTGGTTACAATAATCTCGATCCTCGGATCGATGCTTGACTTCGTTGCACTTCATGGGCAACCTGGAATGTTCTGTTGTTAGTTGCCGCTTTCAGGTACGCGCTGTTCTCCCGACTCGTCCGCTTCCCTACGGGTTCAATCCAGGCATTTCTTGGCAATATCATCGTCTGGTTTACGGAGGGTGGGACCTATTCCGCTTGCTTATTCCCGTTCTTATAGTCTACTGTTTAGCCTTCATCCAGAGTTGGTTGCTGGATATTGTCACAGGCCAGAAAATCCGTAAGATTTTGCGAAGGCATTTGTTGAGAAATACCTGATGACTTTGTATGGCACGTTGTGCCATTTTCCATGTCTCGCAGTGGATTTTGTATTGGCGTTAAATAATTTGATTCTGGTCTGTTTCAAAATATTAGAAGATTTCCAAACCGGTTTTAACTGGGCAAATGCGCTCCGCGCCTTGTTTATGCGACTGAATATATCTGCTGCTGAGCCATCAGTTGTATCAATTGTGCTACCCAGGTAGCAGAAGGAAGGACTATATATCTTCTATGTCTTGATCACATTCGAAGAAATGGCTACGTGTGTTACTGTTGATGCGGAGCGATTTTGTCTTGGGTTTATTAAGCATCAGCCCAACCAATTTTGCGATGTCACTGATGGTGGAAATTTTCGACTGCATCTCTAAGAATGAGTGGCTAAGTAGACATTTGTAATCGGCATAATCTAGGTCCACAAACCTTGTAAACCCCACTTAATACCTCTCTTATGATGGTTTGTTGCCTTTTGCATCACAGCATCGAGGACGCAGTTAAGAAGTAGATGTGATAAGACACACCCTTGTCTTACTCCAGAGTTCACCACGATACTGTTGCTCAGTTGTTTTTGATGCAACACACGACAAGTTTCATTCTTGTGCAGGCCTTTAAATAGCCGTGTTAGTTTTTCGGGGACACCATTGCAAAGCAGCGTTATGGTTCAGTGTGTCAAAGGCCTTCTCAAAATCTAAAAAAATTAGGAATAATGGGGTTCACATTTTATACCTAATTTCAATCTTTCAAAAAAAAAGTAAACAAAAATATTTTTTACCTAAATAAAAGAGAATTGGTTGAATAAAAATATGGCTTTCATTCACCTTAAACATTTTTAATTTCTTGTGTAACATTAAGGGCTAATAAATAAGAGCAAGTTAAACTCTTTTTTTTGGTTTAAAATGTGTTAAAACCAACAAATCTATAAATCAGTGAACTACTACGTTTAAACTACCAATACAGATCATATGAATTTGCCAAGATTTATCGTAGTGTTGCCACATGTTATTTTTTTAACTACATTTAATACATGGGGGACTGATTTACAGGTGTTGAGTTTAAACTAAATATAAATTTAAGTTTAGTTCAACAAAACCAGCGTTTAACCATTCACTTTTTGGGCTAGAGCGATTAAATTAACTTTAATCTCCGTAATTACTTTTTAGTTGTATTTATGTAACTTTTTTTTGATAGTTTAAGCGTCCAATAGTGGTGGCTTAAACCTAAACTTTAAATGTCAGCGTACACATGTTAAACATAAACAACTGTTGCAAAAATATAAACAAAAACAAATTTTTGTAAAATTATAAATTGCTTAGCACTTTTATATAATTTTTCCCTTCTATATTTTTCTTAAATATATATTTTTTCTTTAAACACAAAAAATGTTTGCCTTGTTAACAAAATGGAATTCGCTCATTTTCTTCTTCTTCTTTTAAAACAGTCATATCGATTTAATAAAAATTTGAAATTTGCAAAAAAAAATGTTGCCATTGGTGTTATTTATGTCATCCTCTGGACTATAAAAGAATTTAATTCTAAAGGTCCTTATAGCTGAAATAAATAAAAATAATAAATAAATAAATAATAATTTATTTATGCTCAGTATGGTTACAGTACATGGTTTAAGCCACCACCCAAAAATATCCAATTCAATTGATACTAGATCAACTTAATTCTCAGATAAGCTAATTCTAGAGTTAAATAAACTTTAATCTTAAAAAGACTTAAAGACCCAAATTTACAGTCGTTGCACTGAAAAAGCAAATCAATCCATCCGTCCTTTAATCAAGCCGTAGCGGTGTCAATAGTACGGTAAGTACGTATTTCTTTAAATCAAGTACACAACACTTGATTCAAGTACGGATTATTCAAGTGCGAAAAACTTAACTTATCCATACACAACGCTTGATTCAAGTACGGATTTTTCAAGTGCGAAATACTTAACTTATTCATACACAACGCTTGATTCAAGTACGGATTATTCAAGTTCGAAATACTTAACTTATCCATACTTACTTTACAAAACCAAAGAGAATATTATTATTTTATTAGCTCTTAACACACGTTTATTTCACTTTTGTTGTACCTCACTTTGTTACCTGAAGAATTCTCAATTATAAGACACCAGCTGCATGCCCAATGTTGTTTCCGCAATCATTCTACTTTGCTGTATTTGACTAAATAATTTTAAAAAATAGAATATGGGAATTATTACTTCTTATTTTACTTTTTAAACATGAAAGTAATCTCTATTTTTCTTCTTGCAGTTTTGTTATTTGTCTACAACAAACTTTTATAAACACGCGCGTACTTTTTAGTGTTACCCGTACTTACATTTTGGAGTACGACTCGTACGAAAGTAAAAAGAAAAAACTTAAATTTAGTACGAGTTTTTTCTTTTTGTGCAGTTAATTATTAGTAAACTAAAATGATAACTAATATTTCATATTTACAGTATATTGATAACGGCTAGTTTACATTACCTCACAAGTAATGCGTTTGTTGCGACTGTCAAAAAATCTAATTTAACACGACAGTTTTTGTTCACACCATCACACAAAGTTTAAACACTGACACATTAAATAAAATGCAACCCTGATCCAATGAAAAGTATTATTGTTTAGACATTTTTCAAAAAACTATGGAGTCGTATGGTGTGTCAAACTTTTTTCCATAAAACTTGTCATTTTCTTCACACATGCATTCACACTTTTACATGTTACCTCAGTTCTTGACATTTATTAATACAAAGTATAATAGTGTAAACTAGCCTAAAAAGTTAGCAGTGTTGTTGTTGAAATTTTTATTCAGGCATGTCACGAATTCCGATCGGAATGGTTTTAATTCCGTATGTTCAATTTCGATCGATTTAGTTTTAGCTTCTTCAGATTCCGATCGATTTTGCTAAATTGTGTTACAATTGGATATGAAAACTTTACATAAATCCCATATGATTTTTGTGTTAAGTATGGCAATGTTCAGAAAAAAGTGGTTTGTGAGGAAAAAAAAGGTGGCAACGCAACGGTAAAGAATTTATTATGTTTTAGTAAAATCAATATAAAATAAAATAAATAAATCAAAAGTGTGTTATTTCTTCAATCTTTATCATAAAAAACATTTATTTATCCATAAAAAATAGTTTTAAGTAGTTTTTTGGGTTATAAAATACTGAAACAATCAATTCCACTTAGAAAAACAAAAGTGGTTTCATTCCGAAAAAATTTTTCGTTTTTCGTTTTCTGAAGAAGCAAAATACGGAATTCAAACCACTTTCGATCGGAATGGAATTCTATGACAGGCCTGATTATTTTAAAAGATGAAAACTGCTAAACAAAAGGAAGGCGCGTGGCAGCGTCTATGTACAACATATAATAGCCATTTTCCGCAACAGAAAAGACAAATGTAAATATTAATTTTAAACGCAACAGCTTTTGTCTAACTAGTAGTTAACCAAAATAATTTGATGGTTTAACTAATGGTTTGCAAAAAGTTGGAAATAATATTTTATTGGTTAAACCATTGTTATTAGCAAACTAATGACTGTAAATTTGGGCCTTAGAGATCAGAGTCTGGGTAGGATATGATAATCATGAAACCAAAAATATCCAATTGCATGTTTTATCTATGCATCCAATGAAGGCAGAAAAATATTTATCCGTTTTGGAGCTTTTTATGAATTTCGGCATCGATTTGTTAGTGAATATTTTTGCATATTTTACTGTTTGCATAATTTTGTGTCTAAATTACAGCAAATTAAATTATTTTCGAATCGGTTCATATTTGCCCAAAGCTCCAATCCTTAAAAAGCTTTAACTTCCTTTTAAATGTTAACATTTATTAAAAATTTAGCGACCGTACCTAAAATGCCTTTAAGACAAAATCCCATATGGATGTTAATATCTGGATAATATTCGGTGCTAACATCTGTTATATGAATTCTAACCTTATATGGGCTTGAGCAATAATACCTTTGGGTTTTTTTATAATTTTCTTATTAAATTGTTTTGTCTTCAAATAAGCAATTTTTAATTTTTTAGGGCATATTTTTAACAATTTTCAGAGCAATTTTTCCAGTGTTTACTGCATATGTAATGCGCATAAAACGCGTTTTTAGAGCATATCTCTGGTTTCCCTGGTAAAATGAAATATGAAATTAAACATCTAGTCCAATATTCCATTAAAAAAATGAATTTGGATCAACAACAAAAAAATTTGACTTGTGAACTGTTTCTGGGATTTGCCTATATGTAATAAATTTCCTACATTTTCTGATAATTTTTTAAATTGAATTTGATATGGCAACTCGAATTTCATAAGTCTGCCAACATGATGACGAATATGAAGATTACAATATGTATTCGAATATTGTCGGTACGTGTGGCACTTCGTTTCGGCATGGTTGTTGCAGCATTTGTTGCTTTTGTTTTTCTCCATTTAGTTGTTCTTCGGTTTTATATGTGCAGCGAATTTTTAAATTGCAGCCTTTAGCTGACAGCATGAATGATAGCGTCAAAGGCGAAGCTAATCAAATTTGACCATCATCATCATTATTATTATCGTCATCGGTATTGCATTATGGCAATTTTCAATACGTTGTTGCGGTGTGGTGGCGTGGCATGTTGTTTTTTTAATGTTGCTGGAAAATGTTGGAAAGGAAACGACAACAATGGTCAAAAAAAAAAATATGCGTTGTGATTTTATTACATACGGAATTTTTGTTATTTTTTTTTGTTTTTGTAGCCCCATAAAAGTTTCCTGTTATTTATTATAACACGCTTTTTTTGTCTCTCCTCATCTTAATTTAGTACTTAATATTACCTTTTTATTCTAAAAAAAACCATCTGTATAACTTGTGACTTATCTTTTAAACGCTTTGATCTATATTTTCCATACAAAAATATTTTTGTAAATCATTCTTTCGCAGGTGGTCCTATAATTCTTAGGCGAACATAATAATTTAACATTTCAATGCTAAATAACTAAATATTGACAAGCGTATTGATTAATGCAAAGTACAACAACAGCATATTTAAAACTTCTATGCTGTTAAGTCTTTTTATGACTAGCCATAAGTAAAAAAGTAATGGAAAAATATTCGTACAACGACATTTCATGAAATCGACAGAAAATACAATGTGAAATTAAACAGACAAACCATGCCGGCAAAACATCAACTGAAAAATTAAATAAAGTACTCAAATGTGCTTTATAATAATTCAATACTTTTAAGTCACAAAAATCGTTGCAATTTGCAATAGACAACAAACCTTATACCCTACACGAGATTGTGTAATAGAGGTTGTCAAATGAAAAAATAAAGGAATAAAACTATTCTATGTATTCTCCATAAAACGAAAGGTTGGTCCAATCAGAACGCACGATGTTAATTATAATAGAGAAGGATTATATGTGAAACAAAATATCGGCCAAATGCTTGCCACAGCTTCGGTGGCATACCTCTTTCCGATGGACTATGAGACATAATTGAGGTTCAATGTCTTTAATGTGCTGATTTATCTCATCTTTTAGCTCTTGAATTGTTCTTGGCTTATTGACGTACACTTCTTCTTTTAAAAATCCCCAAATAAAGAAGTCCAACGGTGTCAAAGCACATGTTCGTGGCGGCCAAATAATATTGCCACGACGTGAGATAACACGGTCACTGAATTTCTCGCGCAAAAGATCCATTGTCTCGTTGGCTGTGCGAGAAGTGGCATATGGTCCATATCCTCATTTTCGGGGCACAAGAAGTCGGTTATCATCTCGCAATAGCGAACAGCATTCACGGTAACTACTTGACCGACCTCATTTTCGAAAAAGTACGGCCCGATGACACCGCTACCCCATAAACGGCAACAAACAGTCACTCTTTGTTGATGCATCGGCTTTTCAACAATTACTCGTGGATTCTCGTTTACCCAACTGTAGCAGTTTGATTTGAACGCCAATTTTTGTAAAAGGCTTCAAGAATCTTAACGCGCTGCTCAATTGTGTACCACCTCTCCATGGTTGAATTTGTCAAACAATGAAACAAAGAAATGTCAAATTAAGTTGGGCAAAAAACTTGACGTTTAGGTCTTAAAGCACTTATCCCGTGACCAATGAAGACAACATTATAATAAAAAGGAACAAATTCTAATATGTGAAAAAAGGCATACATATAACTTAACTCCAGAGGAAAGGTAATTGACACAAAACTCTTCATGTGGCTGGATTTTGTGAGGACGGTGGCTGATTTTATCCGGTTGTAATACTTAATATGATGGGGATCTATCATATTAACATGGTTCAGTCGGGACCACATCTGCGGCAGGCGTTATATTAACCGAAATTTAATTTCAGTTACCTGTTACAACATGGCAATTAACCCTCTCATAGGACATCGCCATGTAACAAATACCCTTCATATAAAGTGTTGGAACTAGGACCGGTCCCTACCGATTTAGAATGAAGTCACCATAAGGAAATTGTTTCATTTCCAATTAGGACAAAATTGAGCCATAAGGCAAACCAGTAACAAAGATCGGCTTTCGGCGAAAATTTTCACTATCGGTGAATATAAACGAATCACAATTTTTGGCTAACTCCAACACCGAACCTGAACGTTCGGTCGGGCTTAACCAATCATTAATCCCTTACGTAGAGTACTTTGAAAAAATCAAATAAAAATAGTACTTCAAACAACTCATGTACACAGATTAATAAATGTAGGGAACATGATGTTATTGTTGTTGGATTTCTGTTTAATTTCATTTGTGTGTTTTTGTTGCCATTTAATAGTGCTTCCACTCTACGGTTGTTTTGAACTCAGCCGACCAGAAAACTAGTTAATGGCAAATAATATCAAATAAACATTTGCAAACAAAAATAAAAAGTTTAGAGAAAAATAGCAAAAAAAAAAAATTAAAACGAAAATGAAACTCTCGAACACATTCATCCCAACTAAACCACTAAACTCCTCATATATACCATTTTAACAAATATCCATTAGAGAAACTTAAATCAAACAGCAACAAAAAGAAAAAAGAAAAAATATAATAAACTAATATACAACATTAAGCATTGGAGTAGTCTTTGTATTCTTCCCTCAATTATAAGTCAAATAATGTTTGTTCGTTTCAAAGAGCATTAAACAAGATAAAGTTATAGATCAAAAGCAGAAGAGCAAAAAACGAACGAAAAATCTAAAAGCAAATGAAAAATATTGTCATCAATAGATTATTAAGTTAAACTTTAATGGATGTGAAGACATGGCAACTGCAATCAAAGCAAACGAGAACAACGGCAACATAAACAACTACAACTACATTAGCTACAATATGACACATCAAACGTTGCCGACTTATGACTAGAAGAGGAAATGCAAAAACAAATATATACACACATACCTACATAGGTATTTTATGCAGTTCAAATTTTTTCATAACTACAAGGTAAATAATCCACTTTTACTTAGATTTGCAATGCCCCTGATAAAAAAAAATATAAATCTGGATCGAGATTTTTAAAAACCTTGCAATATTTTCCAAACTAAACATTGTCCATATAGAACTATGCAATGTTTCATACACATTAAAGTGTTCTATAAAAAACTATACAATTTTCTACTTTTTGGCGATCATTTCCCCTTTTTATACCCTTTACTTAGGCTGGCCAAAGCGAAATCGGCAAAAAGCTTGACATTCAAAAGAAAAAGCCCTATACCTTTTTCTTGACATTTAACTATTCAGTTAAAGTAAAAAACAAATTTACAGAGTACAGAGAGTGCTCGAATTAAACTCTCTCGCGATCGAATTCAATTCGAGCGAGTGATATTTTCCACATAAGAAGTTTTTTTTTTAATTCCCTAAGCTAAACCCCGCGAAACTCTGCGCTTGTATGCAGGAAAGAAACCAGAGTCTCTAGCGGCAATCGAACCCGCAACCCCGACGCTGATAGACTAGGTCACTACCAGCTAGCCTACCAGGGCAGTCGAAAAAGTGAGAATCGAAAAATAAAACTCGCGTAAAGAATTAAAACTTTAAGAGTCAAAAATAAAACTCAACTCGCGATTCGAGCTTAAAAGAATTGTTCGCGAGTTTTATTTTTGTGTGTAAAATTTTTAAGGTAAAATTATGTTTTTCTTGTTTATTTGTTTGTAAATGTGAGTTAATGTGCATATGTATTAATGTTTATCGAACACACGACAAATAATACGTTGTGACAATCATAACTACCCTGCAAATATTATTGGACCACCTGATCCAATTTCATGAAATGGACTACTCCATGGACTCGTCCGATGTAATGCAAGCATGGACTATGTCATTGTTAAAAAGTGTTTGTAGTGAGAAGACATGTCTTCGTTTTTTTACGACATGGTTTCGTTTTTAAACGAAGTTAAAACCAGGGCTGTAGAGTTGTCCGAAAAAAGTACTACCTCCGACTCCGACTCCAAATGCTGAAATTTTTTAAGTTCGACTCCGACTCCTACTCCGACTCCTACTATAATCTTGATGCTAAATGTATATGAGACTCAGTGACGTTAACTTTAATTTTTTCATTACCGTACGGCCTTCTAAAAATTAGAGTTTTTGAGAAGCAATTACCGTACGCAAACATTAATGTGCTGTTTCCAAATGACAGGCAATTGATTATGTAGCAAAATTTATCAGAGGTGTGCTGGAAATCGCAAAACGCAAGAATTTGGAAGTTGTTTTTAATAAACTTTAAACCTAATTCTTATAATTTTTGGTTTAAAATCCTGTTTAATAGGAAAATATTTGTTAAATATTTGTCATAAAATTCTATTATTACAAAAATCTTATTCAAAAACGACTTTTAAAATTCTTGCGTTTTACGTTTGCGGTTTCCAGCACACCCCTGTATATGAAAAGCACTCAGTCCATCGCCTGTCATTTGGAAACAGCACATAAGAGCAGTATTCATAAACCATTTATTTAAATTTTAAATGTGTTTTAAGAAGATAATTTTTATTTTGGAAATTTTTTTAAAATTTTTTATGCCGAAAAACTTTAGAGTGGGTACTACGACTCCGACTCCGGCACAAAAACATCAACTCCGACTCCACAGCCCTGGCTAAAACTAATCCTCTTGTGTACACAATGAAGTAGTTTTAAAACTACTCCTTTGTAGTCCAAAGATGGGTTATATGGTCCTGCCCTAGGACACGCGTGTTTGGACTGGTCCTATTATTTGCAGGGTAATCATGAAGTAGAAATAGCAATGGAAATGATTAATTTGAGAGAATGCAATCATGTAATATGTTTTGGAAACACAAAAATACTATGGAGAAGCAGTTTTCAGTTTTAAATTGGGAAAATCATATTTACTATAATTGTATTGAAAATAAACGTTTGTTGCTATCAGTGTTGCCAGGGCTGGAAACAAACATTAGCTAAATACGTATGTTTTAAATGCTAAATCACACAAAAAACCAAAATTTTTTTTTATTAAAAACTCCATTTTTTTATTATTTAATTAGTAAAAATACATATTTTATTTAGTGCAGTTTTTTTATAACGAGCACAAAACTTACTCGTTTAACTTACATACAAAACAAAACAAAATTTGTTTTTATTTTAAATGAAATAAAAGCAAGAACGCATACATTTTATTACGCAACATTCAACATTTTGCATGCATACATAATTTTAAACAAGAGTACATACATACATTTTCATTTTTTTATGACCAGCATCACATGCTTGTATATGTTTGTGTATGTGTACGTTTACCCTGCAAATAATAGGATTAGTCGAAACACGCGTGTAAAATGTAGCCCACATGGGACTAGAACTAGTCCAAAAGTAACCCAAAACATGGTATAATTAACATTACGATGTCCTATGGCAGGACAATATAACCAAGCCTTGGATTGCAAAGGAGTAGTCTCAAAATTACTTCATTGTATACTTAAGATATTAATTTGTAATTGAAGTCGTTTAAAAACGAAAACATCTCGTTAAAACACAAAGACATGTCGTCTCACTACAAACACTTTAGCAATGACATGGTACATGCTTGCAATACATTAGTTCAGTCCAGGAAGTAGTCCATTTGATCAAAATGGATCAGGTAGCCCAATATTATTTGCAGGGTATTACCATTTTACACACGTCTCTCCAGCCCATCTTTTCCTTTAAAATACATATATGTACGTTTTTACCTCGCATAAGCAACCATGACTTTGTTATAAGACTTGCTAGTTTTCAACTTGGTTGTGCTCGTTTTCTGCTCGCATAAAATTTGTACTTACGAGCTTAAAAATAAAACTTTAAAACGAGTTGTATTATGCTTACGAGGCGAGCAGGAAAATCTTGAGAGTCGAAAAAAATTTTAAAACGAGAGAATTGACTCGAATTGTAGAAGATTTTTCTACCCCACAAATTTATATTATGTCGAAGTTTGAAAACAACCATTTTTATCTTACGGAAATTTTAAGAAATATACACCTGTACCTTAATTCTGTAACTTTTTGAATTTAACTACCGATATCGTTAAGTAACGAGAAATCTCGGTTACTTTAACGAATTTGTTATTCTCTATTTTAAATAAACAAATAATTTTGTTTAGAAATATAAACGACAAATATCAGTACAAATATAAGAACGTCAAAGTTAAAATTTTTTTTAAATTAATAAAAAATATAAAATAAATTTGGTTGTAAAAAATTTATTTTAACAAAACATGAATGAAAATGTGTAAATATTGATTATATTTCTAAACAAATATTTTGGTTTCAAATCTTTTCATACATAGGGAAAAAGTTCGAAGTGCCTGAGCCACTATAGCACAACATTCTGCTCTTACTTTTTATACACAGACTGCTGTATGTAGTAGAAGAGGATATTATGGGTTTGTGCAAATGTGTGTAACACATTTATATATAGGTTCGGGACCCAACTTTTAGTAAACCGACTGACTCAGAACCAATTTCAGAATCGATCTAACGAGTTCCGTTCTTTTATCAGGCTGGCCGGTTGTCTGCCCAAGATAACCATGTGCGCAAATTACAGGTCGTAGAATTGGAAACAATTTTATCAAATTTGGCACATATGCGGTTATTGTCACAAGGTCGACAAGAGCGCAGATGCGATTATTTTTTTTTCTTATCCCACATGGAAACTTGTTTCCGGAAATATGGTTTTGTGCCCATTAACCATTTTGTTTTATAGACATCTGGGTTTAATTCGGTCCAAAAATATTTTGTTGCAACCTGCATAAATCAGCAGAGCACATTTTGTTAGAATCGGTCCATATTTGACCACAGCTACCATACGAATACACTTATAATAAGTAGCCTTAATAATAGCTTCTACGTTATCTCATAGTAGTATTCTTAGTAATAGTAGTAGATATTTAGATACTATTTTGCACACAAATCTCTTATATGAATCTTAATTTCTTTTTAGCGCAAACATGATCGCCCAAATACTGTTATGTAGGTTCGGGCTTGCTCACAGTACATTTATTATCGTTATTACTTAACAAGAACTTATGTTGTGTCGTTATCTACCGACATTGTTTGCCGATAAAAATTGTTAAAATTTCATTACAGAATAGCTCTTAACAACAATTATCGTAAGCTAACGACTTTTGACTACTTAACGACAATTTTTTTTCGTTAAAAAGTTACAGAATTTCAGTACTGATATTTGTATAATATATGTTTAAGGGCCGATATGATTTTGAATATAACACAAATTCTTTAGGAAATTATTGTCATTTCTTTTTATCATAAAAATATTGGTATGGTTCAATTATGTATGGAACAAAATATCGGCCAAATGGTCACCACGACCTCGGAGGCACACCTCCATCCGATGGTTCAAATTTGCGATGACGCTGAGGCATAATTGAGGTTATATGCCGTTAATGTGCCGAATAATCTCTTGAATTGTTGCTTGCTTATCGACGTACACTTTCAAATAACACCAAAGAAAGAAGTCCAACGGTGTCAAATCACATGATCTTGGCGGCCATCACGTGAGATAACACGGTCATTGAATTTGTCGCGCAAAAGAGCCATTGTTTCGATAGCAAGTGACACCGTCCTGTTGAAACCGCATATCATCGTCATCCATATCTTCCAATTTGGGCCATAAAAAGTTCGTTATCATCTCGCGATAGCGAACACCATTCACAGTAACTGCCTGACCGGCCTCATTTTGGAAAAAATATGGCCCGATGATGCCGCCAGCGCATAAACCGCACCTAACAGTCACTCTTATCGGGACCATTGGTTTTTCGACAATCACTCTTGATTTATTATTCAGCCAAATGCGTCAATTCTGCTTGTTAACGTATCCACTGAGGTGAAATTGTGCCACGTTGCTGAAGATGATGATGCATGAAATGCATTTTGATTTGAACGCCCATTTTCATAAAAATCCTGAATGACTTTAACGCGTTGCTCGATTGTGTATCTTTCCATGGTTGAAATTGAGTAGGTCTGAAATTGAGAAATGTCAAATGAAATGCAGAAAAAAACTTGACGTTTAGGTGTGGTTCACATTCATTCCTATTCCAATACGTATCACTTTAATGCTATTTTAGAATTTATGCACTGCTTTAGATTTAAAAAATTTTCCTACGGTTTACAATTCATCGCGGTTCAAAATTTCTTGAAAGGTTTTAGAAATTTGCTTTCCTGTGTGAGGACAGGAACGAGGTGTTTTCATTACTAAAACATTATTGGCCACTCCGTGGTACTATGCCAAAAATACCCTATAACTAGGGTTGCCATAAGAGCTTGATTTGGCTTGATTGTCAAGCTTTTTCAATATGTGTCAAGAATCAAGAACAAATGTAATTTGCAAAGCTAAATCGGAATTTTAAAACAATTTCCATTAAATGGTTCAGAAAAGTCAAGAAAAACTAACCATTATAGATCGTCTTATTTATATTTGACCTGCAGTTTAAATATATTGTCGAAAAGAACTATGGGAATTTGTGGAATAGTAGAATAATGTATAGCAGAAAGACTATCAGAGTCTTATCTGTAATTCATTTGTAACATAATCCATTAATTGCATGTATCCATATTAGCCTTAGAAAGCAATTTGGATTTTGATATATTATACGAAATATCTGAGCAAAATTAAGTTCTCCTATTTCGTATGGAATGGGCGTTACTGTACCAAAAGCATGCTTTCTATTAGAAATAGGTAGTTATTTGTCTCTAACTTGTTCATTTTAGAACGATTTTGTTATTTTTAGTACCAGTATTCTACAGTATTTTATGTGAGAGTTGAAAAATAAAATTCTGAAATTAATACCAGAAAATGTAAAGATTTATGTGTAGAAATGAGTGCCCCGGTAGGCCAATTGGTAGTGAGCTAGTCTATCAGTGCCGGGGTTGCGGGCCAGCCAAAAAACAAGAAAGAGGCGTTCATAATTTATTGCTGATATCTCAGCTATTTGTATACCGATCTCGCAGAATATGAATACCGTACTATGCGCGATATAAATATCTTCTTAAGAAAGCCCATTTCAACATAGACACGGCCAGACAAACCAACAGACGGAGAGACGGATATCGTGAAATCAGCTCCGCTACGTAAAACATCAGTATTGTAAAAATAACAAACTAAAATACAATATAAATTTGTTTGTGCATTTAACCGAATTTTTAATTGTCAAGAAAAATCAAGCTTTAAAAATATCTACCCATTCATATTGGAGGCTCTAAAATAAAGACTAAATCACCCTTATTGTGTTTGGCGTATTTAAAATACGCCTACGACTGTTTGGTAATAGATTAAAGTGAACTTGAACTTAATAACAATAAGGGTGAATATTGCCTTAAGTACTTTGGTGTCATGATAAAAATCGTCTATTGCTTAGGCGCCATTTAAATTACGTAAGGTATAAGCTGTCAATATTTCTTAAGAAGCGTCATTCTCTTTGCAACTCCAATATGAGCAGAGTCTACGAAGTTTAAGGGCTACTGCGGTAAAATCATTACTGTCTACAGACTAGCGGTACTACGTATATACTCAGCATATATGACTGTGTCAAACGGTTCTGGTTATTGCAGGGTTAATGCAAATTGATATTTTGGCTTGAGAGGTAAAATATGAGTTCTTGGCTCGGCGCAGTTGAAAAGGAAGTGGCTTACTGCTAGCAAAGGTCCACCTGGACGTTTACGCTTATACCTAATTTAAAAGTTTGTAGCAGTAGGCCGCATGGTTTTCTGGATTTTTACCCGACACGGTTTCTAAGTGTGCACGGTTGTTTCCGTTCGTATTTATATCGTTTCGGACTTGACAGCTCGTCGTTCTGTCCACGTTGTGCTAAGGAGGATACCGAACATGTGTTCTTTGTGTGTTCGCGTTTTGACCTGGAGAGAGTGAACCTCCGACGGCAAGTTGGAGAAAATGTGAGAACGAGTAGCATAGTTCAAATTATGTTGGTGTCCTTGGACAATTAGGTAATTGTAACTAAAAATGATAGATATTATTATGCTTTTGGAACTACGAAGGCAAGATGATGTTCGAAGAAGAACTTTCGCTAATTAAAGTTTGACAACTTCCCCCCTGCGAGGGAATACTTCTGAGGTGGTTCCGCAGGAATGGGGGCATGTGACGCTCTGTTGTTTTAGCATGTTATAGTCTCACACTCCTGGCACGACCATCTGGCCTGGGTCTTTTGAAAATTGTTTCCTCTTAAAAAAACAAACACATAAATTTATGATCTTTATCTGATCTAATACGTTTACAATGGCACATTTAACTACTTGAACATCAACATTTTAAAAAAAAGCTGGAGTAAAATTACAAACAATTGTTTATTTATATTTATTGTTTGTCATTTTTCATACTGATTAAAATCTCTAAATAAAACACAACCACTTAGAGATGAAATTCGAGATGAATATCTTTCAACAGGATTGCTTAAAAACAACATAAGTAGTCAAAATCCCTTTAGAATTTCTAAAGCACTTTTCATTTCTATATTGCCAAACAAAATCGTTTAACATCATAATTTCAATATTTTTTAAATCTTTTAACAATTAAAAGTACTACTTACATATTTCGTAGTTACCTTTGAACTACTTTTGTGTTGACATTTACATCTGCATATGTTCACAAAGCGTTAGAGGGACAGACGGGGCAGGTCATTTGGATTGCTTACTTAAATTAAGTTTTTTTTAAGTAAACTATGGCTTTTGTTTAAATTAGAAATTTTAATTTAGAATTTAATATACGAGTGTGAATCTGTTAGAAAATGTGAGTCTGGGTTTTGTTCAAAAATTTTAAAATAGCACACCATTTCTTATTTGAATCGTACAGATTTTTTTTTAATTGCTTTTCTTAACAAATGTTTTCTAAAGTAAATAGAGAATTACAGCCATATTCATAAAAAGTTCTTATTTTAAGCTTATAGTATGTAATAACTATCAAACGATTTTTGTCTTATAAACCTCTTATAAAAATGTGTATTCATAAACGTACATTAACAGCTTTTTTACTATTAACTGTTTGTAGCGAGTTTGTGTTTAAGTATGGCAACTTTCTTTATATTTTGCTGCCATTTTTTGCTAGTGATGCATTTGACTTCTATTCGGTTCACATGATATGCTATATTTAATTTTGGTTTATTTTTTTTAATTGTAGACCTTAAAAATTATTCTTAACAAATTAAACTACATATTATTTTAGTTTCTGAACAAAATGTTGCCGAAAGGTATCATAAAAACTTTTGTTTTTTAATATATGATAAGAAAGTATTCGAATAAAAAGTTTGATATCTTTTTATTAACATCACTATTTGGGGATAGGGTATTTCGCAGAGGTGCACTTGTAAGGAAAGCTATCTGCCTGTCATCAGCCTGGGTATGACAAGAAGCGAATTCTCTGTTCGAAATTCCCAAGCAGCTCACTACTTCCGGTCTTATACCAAGTATCCCCTGGTAATGTCTCTCTGACACCCGTCTGTCGACAGCTAGAGTGAGAAGGCACACAGTTGAGTAACCTGAATGACATGTTAAAACCGATGCGTCTAGGTGGCCACCGAAATGAACAGGCACTGAAACTCAACTGTTCGACCTGCCTAGAGGTTGTTGGCAGCCCCAACACTAGGATCGGATGGGAGGCCTAATCAGTCCCTCAATCTTAAACTGTAATGATTACTGAAACCGCAACAAATAATAATCAACGGATCCCCAAGATGACGACCTTTAGCATGAAAAAAATGACACGAGTTGGAACATGGAACGTGCGCACTCTCCTAGAAACATCTAAACTGGCCCAAGTATGCAGAGAATTCGCCAACTACAACCTGCTACTTGTAGGATTGTGCGAAACCAGATGGCGAGAAGCAGGAGAATTCAAGACCTCCGAAAACTTTACTTTTTTATATTCCGGCAAACCGGAAGATCAACCAAGGTCGAGTGGAGTCGGATTACAATTATCCAGAGAAGCCCGAAGTGCACTGATGAACTGGAAACCTCATGGTGACAGAATAATCACAGCAAGATTCCGCACTAAAGCCAGGAACATCACCTGTGCGCAATGCTATGCACCAACAGAAACCTTTGACACTCTGGATATTGCGGCCCTTTGTTCCTCCTAGGAACCACAGGACATAATATAACATCACTATTATTATGATTTGTTTATGTTATTTTTTTTAATATTTTTGAACAATAATTTGTTGTTTTAAGCCAAAATGTATTAACAAAGTGACCTCAGTACTACCACAATGAAATCGTAGAAAAAACAACAGGCATTTTGTTGCTAGAACTGAGACGGCAAATGTCAAAAAGGCTTAATAAAAAATGTAAATAAACAAAAAAAAATGACGCCAAACGTCACACACGAAGAAAATCACTGCAAACAGCTGCGCTTGTGGGGTTACTTTATTAGTTAGGGTCCGCCAAATAACTTTTTTTTTTGAAAATGCTTTAAAAAAATAACTACTGAATATTTTCTCAAATTTCTTTTTTTTTTATATGAAAGCACAATCCTTCCGGTTAATAATGGAAAATAATTTCATTCAAATGGCTGCGTCGGCTGGCCATGCAGTAGCCCACACGATCGGTCCAATTTTTAAGCAAATTATCGATTGTGTGCAGCTGTATTTCACCAATGGCTTCACGAATATTGTCCTTTAAAGCGTCAATTGTCTCTGGCTTATCGGCGTAACACTTATCATTATCATGGTACCCCACAAATAATAGTCCAACGGTGTCAAATCGCAGCTCCGAAGTGGCCAGACGACATCAGCTCTGCGGCTGATAATGCAAAAACAGGCCGCAAAACATCGAGTGTAGCTTCGGCTATGTAGCACGTAGCGCCGTCCTGTTGAAACTAACTAAATGTTGCCAATATCCTCCTCTTAAATTTTTGTGAACAAAAATTCGTTCAACATGGCCCGATAACGATCGCCATTGACTGTAACGGCCACTCCTTGCTCCTTTTTGAAGAAAAATGGCCCAATTATACTTCTGGACCAAAATCCGCACCAAACAGCCACTCGTTTTGGGTGCATCGGCTTTTTGCGGGTTTTCTGTGCCCCAAATGCGACAATTTTGCTTGTTTACATACCCGCCAAGATCAAAATGAGCTTCATCTGAAAAGATGATTTTTTTTGGCAAAATCGGCATCTTCTGTATGTCGATCGCAGGCCCACTTAGCGAAGCGAAAACGCATTGGATGGTCAGTTGGCTTCAACTCCTGAACCAATTGGACTTTGTATGGCGTCATACCAAGGTCTTTCTGCACAATTCGTCTCAATGATGTCTCCGAAATATTCAATTGTTGAGAACGACGGTGAATTGATGTTGATGGCGTTTAGAAAATCTTCAAGTTGTCTGATCTTCTCTACCGACAAAAAACGCATACACCTCTTGCAATGAACACTTGAAAGTCTTATGCAAGGTGTTTTTTTACATCTAATAAATTCTACTTGAGCATTAAAGTGTGAATACTAAGTATACACACGTTTACGTTTGTTTGCTCTTTTACCCCCTTATGCAAAAATAAATTTAACTTTTTTTTAAGGGGATTACCTTAAAAATTTTGAATTGATATAAATTTTAGATTAATGTCTAACTATTACCTTTCTTGTTTAATTCTTTTTCACATTTTTCTTATGCATTATTATTACTTTTTTTACAGAATGTCAAAGAAACACTTTGAATGAAGCAAAGATGGGAGAACCATGGATTGAAGAGGATCATGTTTTTAGAGAAATTAATACTAAAGAAATTTGGTAAGTCTGAAAATGCTTAAAAAATTACTAGCGGTTTTCACTCTTGATAGTAAAGTCTCTTCTAGACATTGTAAATCTTATTAATTTAGTTAAAGTACTACCATTTACAACACTGAAACAACTAAATGTTTTAGACTAAAATTTACTACGCTGTGGTTTAAAAATCCAACAAAAAGCTGTAGTAAACACTTTTGTTAAATAATTTAGAATAAAACAGTTTAAGAAACAATTTCTGTCTGTTTCCCTCACTCAGAAACTTCATAAATTTACAATACCAACGAAAAAGACACTCACGCTTTATAATTATAAAATGTATTAAGTAACACTTAATACAAAGGGTGAAACCCGCTATTATATTCAACACTTCGTTTTATGATTTATATTAAATTCTCAAATCTTAGTTTATAGAAAATGTTAAGTATTTTTTTTAATAATAACTAACACACGCGAACAAAATTTTTGTGCGGCTTGGAACTTTATTGCAAATTTTTACTAATTTGAGATTGCTGATTTCAATTCTAATCTCCATTTTGCTCTATCAGTTCGACTTTTCGAGATATACCGTTATGTTCAAAATTAAGGCACTATCACTACATACATACATATATTGGAATAACTTGAAAACGGTTCTCTATATGCAGTTAAAACATATTCAGTTAAAAAGAACAAAAAATTTTTTTTTTAATTGTTATTTTTTAAAAAACTTCAAGGATATCTCTGAAAATACTGGGGAAATTGAAAAACAAATGCAGGGATTTACAAGGTGTCATAAAGTCATATGTCTTAAAATAATAAAATAAAAAAATACGACTGTTGTGAACAACCCCTCATAAATTAGTGTGCTGTTTTGAATATAAATCAGCTGATTTAAAACAAATATAAAAAAAATAATATTTACCTTAAATAAAAATATTGTTATTAAACAATTAACTTTTGTGATTCATAAATATTCATATTAAGATGTAGAAAAAATTTTCATATTTGCGAAATTGTACCGTAACTCCCCCTAGAAATGTTCTTTCCATCAAAAATTAGGCGTGGCGCATCGTCTCTCAAGTTTGAATGTACTTTTGTAAGGGGAAACAACTTTTTTTTAGTTTTTGTATTTTTGCAATTAAATGTGCAAGAATCAAAATGTGTGCTAAATTATCGTTCTAATTATATATATAAAAGACAAAATTTGGTTAAAGAATTTTAAAGTTATTAAAATTTCACAATAAAATTAACATATTTTGGGAAATATTTGAATAAGAGCTAATTTTTACTTAAAATATACACGTATTTACTTGTATATGAGTTTTTACCTTCGAAAGATACCGTTAACCTATTAGCACAAATTTCGAATTTTCCGAACATAACATTTGAATTTATTGAGGATATATAAATCAACACAAATATGAAAAAATAATTTTCCGTACCTGTGATTTAAATTTTGCAATTTTCGGCAAAAGTGGGAAAAAAGTGTGACTGCAACTCATGTGGAAAATACCAAAAAAGATTGTCATTACGTTATTAATGTTATAATATTCCACTCGAAGCCAGCCGGTGTGAAATTGCAGGCGTTGAGATCGCCAGTCACACATATTGTTGACGGCGCCAGATTTACCTAAAATTTGTTTGTATTAAAATGTTTTCCCACCCGATTTTTATTCGAAAGTTTATTTGACATTTTAAAGCGGGAACTTTCTCACAAAAATTTTACAGGCACACTTTTTCTGTAAAATGGCGAGTCAATTACTTACACGACAACAATTATTCGCCAAAACTTTTACAGAAGCAGTTTGTTTCAATTTGTGGCATTTTTGTTTAATTTCTTACATTTTAATCGAAAAGTTTCTCGACGCGGGAGTTCCTGAACACAGATCATTTTAAATATGCTCTGAAGGTTTTACTAAACCCGGAAAACCTTAACCCTTAAATCATGAAGGTCAAAAGTCAAATTTTAACATATTTGGAATTTCAAAGGAAAATATAGCGAAAGTCCCAATTTCCACAATGCAAGTCTTATTGATCAGCTTGCTACTTTGTAGGCGAGAGGGCCGAGGGGAAAAGAAACGAGTACTCAGCTTGCTGTACTCGTCATATGCGTTTTGTTTTCTCATTCGTAATTTTCAGCAGGTCTATTTTGACAATTATCTTTCATATTTAATTTCGTTGTACAAAGTTAACTTCGTAGCGTGTGTGATTTTTTTTTAAATATTTGTTATTTAACAAAAGAATTTTATAATTAAAAGTACATTTTACACAACTTTAATTTTAAATTAAACAATTGTTAAAATATTCAACACGAATTTGAATTTAAATACATTTTAATAAGAAATATGTTTTAAACGAAATGTCAAAACGCACATATACATTCATACAAATGGAATAACAGATAAATAATAAGACTTGACACGTGAAAACGCCGTAGCTGATTCAAAGAAGAAAATGTGATAAGTTTATCAATAAGACTTGCATTGTGGAAATTGGGACAAAGTTTGTATATTTTTGTGCCAATTTTTATGGAACTGTAAATAAATATACTCTTAAGTCTTACGAAGACTAAAACAGTGCAAAAATGGAGATTAACATTTTAAATATTGAAAAACCTGTCAAATAAACAAAAGAAAAATAAGGCGTAGCTTAATATACATATGTATGTATTGAATTCCATTAGAAAATCGATGGCCTATATTCGATACCTGCTAAAAACCAATTTTTTTTAAAACGCTTTTTTAGAAAAACTGTTCGCGGATGACAGCTACAGCTTTGACACAAATTTCGGAGGGAAAAAATTAATTATGTTATATTATTTTTTATCTTTATTATTTGTTTGTTATTAATAAAATTGAAGGCTATCCTATAGGGTATTTTATTAAGCTGCATGAGAACTTAAAATGATAACGAATAACAGAAATATTGTTGGAATGAAATATGCTTATTAAAATCTGGTAGATAATTGAATGGCATGTATTCTTTAAATATGATATCCGACATGTGTCCGCCGCGGCTACAAGTTACATTGTCGATTTGATCAATCCAATTTTTGACTATTTTTTCAAATAAATCTGGATGTATGGGGTAAATGGTGGCTTGCATATTGGCTTCCAATACATCAAGATTATTGGTTCGTCGGCATAAACCAATAACTTAACATAGCCCCATAAAAGCTAACCCAACGGCGTTGAATCGCATGAACGGGGGGAGGGGGACTGAGCCGGACCACTTATGGAAATGTAGCTATTATAATTTTGCAATGAATCGATTGTTAAGCGCACTGTTTGGCAAGTTGCGCCGCGCCGTCTTGTTTGAACCAAATGTCGTTTATGATTAGCTGATTAATTTTTGAAAACAAAAATTCAGTCAGCGTGGCTTGATAGTGCTTGCCATTCACCGTAACGGCAGCTCATTGTTCGTTTCTAATGAGCGTGTTTACCGCACGAAAGAGTCAATTTTAATTCTAATATAGATTCGTTAACGGCTTGAGGCTTGTCTTCGTTCCAAATTCGGAAATTTTGCTTATTGGCGTAGCCATTTAACCAGAAAGGAGCTTCGGTATATGGACGATGTGCTCTATGAACTTCGTGAAGAACAGATTTATTTCTATTTTTTTGTAAAGTAAGTTTCAACAATTTGAAAGCGTTATTTTACCGTTAAACTATTCATGATGACTTGTCAAACCTTAGTGAACATGTTAACATAGTTTGACGTTCTCAGCTGTCAAACCAGAGTTATCGGTATCAAAAGTTCTTTCTAATGCAGCTCAAAAAAACACAAACTATATGTTTTGACCTTGCAATACCGTATTTGAGCCAAGAAATAATTGAGTTCTTATATGTAATAATATTTATGAAACATTGTAGAAGATAGTATGACTATGAGGAATTCTGGCATACATAAGTTTTTATCTCTCCTGAACTGTTTGGAGTATAGCAGGTATTAAATTTAGGCCGTCGATCAACTACCTTCATTTAAAATTTTTTCAACTTTGTCTTACAACGTTCCACTTCCTATCAAGTATATTAAAAACGTATTTTACAACGAGATTAACCAGTGGGCGTCGGTGGTGTAATGGTTAGCATAGTTGCCTTCCAAGCAGTTGATTCGGGTTCGATTCCCGGCCAACGCACAAAACTTTTTCTGGAACCTATGTGCGTCGTAGTTGCTAAAACAAATTTTTTCAAACATTCGTTTTTCCAAAAAAAAACCTAAACTGTCTTATCTGTCTTAATGTCTTTTAAGTATCTACACGCTAAATTTTAGCTATTCTGCAATTTTCTTAAATCCCTAACAGTTTTTTTTTTTTTTTGAATTTATAAGATCAAACGTTACTCAGCTATTTAGATTTGCTTTTGAGTGTTTGACGTTTCAAACAAAAAGCTATGAGCTTGGTTTTAAAATATTGAAATTTTATTTTAAAAGACATAAAAACTTTTTATTTTGTTGTTTTGTAGAAAACTAAACTAAAATTGGTTCATCTTATTCATGTTAATGACATTTAAAATAAGTAAATTTGCTTTCCGTACTAATTTATCCCTTCCAGAACCTCAATTTTTCAGCTCCAAGTATTTCTACTTCAATACAACAAACAATATAAATAAAACAATTGGTAAACGGTCTCTTTATTTTTAAAAGCGGCCTTTTTTAATTTTTATTTCTTCTTTATTTATACAAAAAAAATGGGAGTTTCTGATCCTAAATGCACTGCAGCATAAATGCAACATGTTTGTAAGGATATGCATGAATGTATTTTGTATGAACATGTGTGTGGTTTCTAAAATAAAGTCATTAATTTAACCCCAAATAAAGCAACAAACGAATCAGAAAAATTAGTCCTTTTAACCATTGAAAACATTGACCATCTGTATTATAATGATGAAAGGAATGCATGTGTTTGTTGTAAATTTTATTTTTTTCATGCTCAATATTAAAGATTATTAAATAGAATTTAAATGTTTCCTATCTCATGTAAGTGTGTTTACTTTATTGCATGTTCGTTGAATCTTTGTTAAGCCCTTTTCATGTTTCTATTGTTTACACATGTTTAAAAAAATCGCTTGGGATTTTCAATATTTATTCATATTGACGTTTATAAAATCGAAATTAAAAATTGCATTAATCGCTATTTAAGCCAATAGAGATCAAAAGAATAAGATTTTTAAATGTTGACACAATAATAAATAGCATGTACTTTTTTAGCTCCTACGTATTAAATAATGCAAATGACATGTTTGTTTTTTTTAAGCTTTATTAAAATTATGTATGTAAAGATAATAAATAATAGAAACTGGGAATTATTTCCTTCCGAAGGTTTCTTTATATTATATTCAACATTTTTTATTTTTCGAATTTATTCTATGAGCTAAATTTCAGTTATGTATTTTATAAAGCTTTTTTGTAATAGTCATATTCCTTCAATTTTTCAGAAATGACTTTATACACTATCAGACTATTATATTGTATTTTCTTGTTACATTTCACCTTAGCTTTCCGTTGGAAAGCAATGAGGTACATTGTATGTACAGAAAAATTTACAATTATTAGACACCAGCAGAATGTAATGCATTTTCTGGCCCGCTACGGCCTTCGACTTGTCGGTCGACAGTTTAACATTTTTAACATTATCCATTTATTTATTGTCAAATTACTGTATTGCCACATCAACAATTCCACAAATAAAACGCTAGTTTAAAAATAAAAATCTGCAAAACATATAAATTAAGCCATAAAAATACAACAAAAAAACCAAATTTTCACGATGATTTAAAAGACATGACTTTTTCAAAGAAACTTCCAAAAACTTTTTAAATTTTCACCATGTTTCTATTTTTGCAGTCAGCGTTGATATTTTCTGATTCACAAACAAATATTTAATATTTCGTTATTTCACATAATTTTGATACATATAAATTGAATTATTTTATTTTTCAATAATTTCATAAGCATTTGTCACTTTGAAATAAGAAAAACACATAAATTAAAAAACACAAATAATTGCAAAGAGGAATGTCAAAAAAACAACACAGAAAATACGATTCATGTCTTTTTTCTACCCTACATACTTCTCTACCCCTCCCGCTCTTAAAGAAAAAATACATTATTTAAAAATAGGGGAAAAAATCATCGTGAAAAATGGGTGAAAAAATAAACAAAAAATATAGAATAGAATTTTGTGATAAATATAAAAAAAAAATTATAATAGAATTACACCAAATATTCTTTTTTAAAGAATCTTCAAAAATCTTGTAAAATTTTCACAATGTTTCTTTTTTTGCTGATTTTTTTCTGTTTTCATTATAAATTAGGGTGCAATTCAAAACTAAAAAGTACGCAGGTACCCCTTTGACTCATTTAGTACTATTTCCGAATTTTTAAACCTTTTGTTAATTGATATTAAATGGCAACTCGTATTTACTTTCCAATGAATACTTCATTGCTGTCCAAAGGAAAGCTAAGGTAAAATGTAATAAGAAGATACAATATAATAGTCTGGTAGTGTATAAAAAAGTCATTCTGAAAAATTAAAGGAATAGGACTATTACAAAAAAAGCTTTATAAAATACAAAACTGAAATTTAGCTCATAGAATAAATTCGAAAAATAAAAAATGTAGAATTTTCTTTATGTATTTTAATAAGCAATTGTTACTTTGAAATAAAAATTAAACATAAATAAAAAAACAAAATTAAGTGCAAAAAGGAATGTCAAAAAAGAAACACAGAAAATAAGATTCGTGTCTTTTTTTTCTACCCTGCTGATTTCGTTTAATACAAGGCGAATCCATACAAGGTGGTCTTATTTTGAAAACGTTTACAACACTGTAAAGTATTTTAACGTTGTGTCAAAAATAATACAACACTGTAGTGAACAATTTAAACAAATATTTCATTTTATTTTTACTTTAAAATTGTTTGTTTTGAAATTTAATAATTTAAAAAATTTCTAATTTCATAATTTTAAGCGAAACTTATAAAATGTAGTAAATATTCCCCAGAACCACATGAACGGTATATCATTTTGACACAAGGTTAGTAATAAGCTGTTGCTTTTGTAGCAAGATAAGATCACCTGGTATAAATTCGCCTTGGTTTAATATTTTAAAAAAATGTTTCTGTCAACAACCACAACAAAAGTGACTGATGTTAACCATGGCACAATTAGTAGGTCTGCGCACAACTACAACAATAGAAAAACAATATGCATTTTGTTTGTGTAAAAAATGATAAATTATTATTTCTTATATTAATTCCCTAAGCTAATCTCGCAAAGCTCTACGCTTGTCTGCAGGTAAGAAACCAGAGTCTCTGGCGGGAATCGAACCCGCAGCCCCGGCGCTAATAGACTAGCTCACTACCAGCTAGCCTACCGGGGCAGCATTTGTTTGTAAAAAATGGTAGAAAAGTCAAAAACAATAGTACGATAAAAACACAATTCAGCAAAAAATCAGCAGGCATTTCGGCCAGGCTAGAGTTTTTCTTTTCCCGGATTTTTCATTCCTCAAGAAAGCGGGATTTATTTTTCAATTTCCCAGAAATTCCCGGGAATTCCCGCTTCAATAAAACTGTGCAAAATATAATTTATTTTAGTTTTTTATACAAAAAATATAATTTATTTTAGCTTTTTAAACAAAAAAACCAATAATAGTTCAAAAGATCTTTAATATAAGTTTATTAATGCACTAAACGTGAGTCAAAAGTAAAAATTTTTAGTTCTTTCGGTGGGGGCTAATATAAATGACATTAGCGTAGAAATTCTTGAAAATTTTTATTCACCATAGAACTTTGCTACCATTTCGTACATACCATTTTTTGCAAAGCCAACAAAATATTTCTTTCAAAATAGGATTTTATTAAAGAATAAGCATTTACAGAATCGTTTGACTAATTGTTGCATTCAAATTTTCCTTAAATGATAATTTTTCACTTTTGTAATCACCTCTTACAAAAAAAGGATTTACAGCATTTTATGCAGCTTTTCTACGCATAAAATCATTAAATTTTTTTAAGGAAGTAGGATCAACTTTTTTCGTTTTAAAATTAAATAGTCTTTAAAATTATTGAAAAATGTGTACATTTTTACTGCTCTTCTTTTACTTTTTTGCAATTATACCAGCAGTTAAGTTGCGATAATTAGAAAAAATTTCCCGGAAACTCCCGTAGAAATTTCCCAGGATTTTTTCACCGAAAAATGTGAGGGATCCCGGGATAAGTATGAAAACTGTTAAATTATCGTTCGCTTGCATTGCCGATCGACTAGAAAATTCAATCTAACGATAGCGGTCGACATCGTGAGCCTGTCTCATTATAAAAATCACATCATTTCAACTTTTAAATAAACTCTTTATACCAGGGACCGTAAATAACAGTTATCCGGAAAATTTAAACATAAAAGCTCATCATGTTAGAGCCAATCAGACGCGGATTCGGGGGGGGGGGGGTGGGCGGTGGGAATTTCCTTATTAAATTATTAAATATGTTTGCTTAATCTCGATAATACAAAAATTCCCAATAATAATATTTTTTTATATGCATAAAATGTTAGGAAATCCCAGCAAGGTTTTTTTTTATTGAATCTAACGAAATTTTCAATAAGTATCCAAATCTTAATTCTAATAGTTATTTATTAGATATTTCCAATGAAACATCTTGTTTACTGTATTCAAATACTTATTATTCAACAATCAATCCCAGCATGTGCCATCTATATCCAAAGAATAAACGTTTGGCTTGAAAATGCGTGCGGTTGAATTATTAATAAGCCTTAGTATATGCAGTGTTGCCAGAACTTTAAGAGGAAAAATCAGCAAAAAACCATAATTTTTCATCAAAAAATCTGCAAAATCTGCGTAAGGTTTTAAAAATCTTCAATAAACCTTCAAAACACATTAATTACATTTTTATGTAGCTTATTTAGAAAAATATATTACAATTAATATCAAAATATGTTCCCGAATTTAAAATCGATTGTTGTTTTAAAAGTCGTTCTGGTAAATATGAGTGGTCCTCGAAGTGTGAGGTATACAAAAGGAAATATTTTTTCGAACTTTCAACTCAGAATGTTTTAAAAATTTCTCAAACAAATAAATATTCAAGCTCGAGGTCAAAAAACATTTATTAAAAAAACGTATGACCTCGAGCTTGAATATTTATTTCTTTGAGATTCCATTACGAAAAGGTCGAAATAAGAACCCAATTTTTATTGTTTTAAAATTTGTTCGATTTTTAGAACATGGATGATAATTTTTGGATATTTTAACATTAAAAATATCTCTCCAAATTTCTTACTCAGGCTAAGTAAGGATCACAACTTTGTTATTGTAATCAACCAATTTAAAGTTAATTGCTTGACATTGTATTTAAACTATCAGGGGTCTTATTGAAAATTTACAAGAAATCCAATATTGACACTATTAAAATCGTCATAATGTCCTAAATAATATTTTACAATTGTTTAAAAAAATACTGTTGTGTTTCAAACAAAGTTAAAATTGTAATGCTGTGTTCATTGATTCGTCATAACTGTGTAGTATAAATGTAATTATCTTAGCTGCGTTCGAGAACACAAAAGTTTTTACTATTTTTTACTGAACTTTACTGCATTTTACGAAATTGCGTTCGAGTACACAAAATACAGTAAATGAGAGCACAAATTGAGAGCGTAAAGTGACAGTTCTTGTCTGAGTATTTACAAATTTTTACTGCAGAAATTTTTGCAGTAAAATTTAGTAAATCAAAAAAACATATGTTCCAAAAGGTAAACAAGCAAAAGTAACAAATAAAATGCATATAAATTGTGAAAAAATTGTTAAATAAAAGAAATGTTGAAATAAAAATTAAACCAAAACAAAAAGTGAATAACTATTAATGAATTAATCTTGTTTGTGAAGCATTTATTTGGCTAAATACAAACTTTTGAAATTTTTTTTGTTAATTTAATTTTTTAGAGTTGTAAAAGTGTGAAGTACTTGGGGACTTAAGTAGTCAATAGCAAAAAAATTATTGATGTTCTTTTAAATAATTTAACCCGCTACAAATTAGTAAAATCAAATAAAATTAAAAACAAACAAATATGAAAGATTAAATAAAATAATTTGTTTGTATTTTCCAAAAATTTTCGTGTTATAAAAAGTTTTTTATCGAGTACCAATAAGAAAACGAATTTAGTAGTCAAAAGTGTAAACATTTTTCAACACTTCAATTATTTGCCATCAGCTGTTGCCTTTATTTTACGAATTTTTACAAATTTTGCGTTCGCGTACTTTTTTGCCAACAGCTTTTTGTGAGAGCAAATTTTTCAGTTTACTCATTTACTGCAAAAGTACTCAAACGCACCTATTAAGACATATAACTTTACAACTTTATGACTACCTTGTGAATTCCGCAAATATATAATAATTTATTGATACGTACATATGCATATTATTTCGTGTAAAATCAGATGACATAAGTCCGGCGATATTAATGTGTCAAGAAAATGCGAATTTTTAATTTTTAAGTAATCTTTTGTGAATAAAATTTCTACTAATGAATCTATTTCCACACGGTTCTTCCATGAATGGTTGATATACTATATTTACATATTTATCAATGCAAGAAGTGGAAATAGTACAATCATGACAATGTAAAGAAGTTTTCACCGAGCTAAAAAATCTGCAAATCTGCATTTCGACAATTTGGGGGATAAAAACTTCAAAATGCAGATAAATCTGCACTTCTGGCATCGCTGAGTATATGCAATATTTATGCATATGTATATGTGTTATAAGAATCAAAATTCTATTCGATAATTTTTGACGAAAACAGATATTTCAACATACAACAAAAAGTTGTAAGGAAAGCATTTATTGAATTTGAAGAGGCTTCAAAGAATAATGATAATGGCGTTGATGTGTCAATTGATGCGAAGGCACTATCACTATCATCAATAGTTCTAAAAGCTTTGACAAATTGTAGTCTTGACCTAAAAATTTGTGTAGGAAATGGAACAGATGGGTGTCCTCTGATGTCAGCAGAAATTGCAGCTGTTAAAAAATTATGGACAAATGCAAAACAAACACCTTGCTATTCCCATAAATCAAAAAATTCAATTTTAAAAACCAACAAAGTGTATCATTTGCTAAAGAAACGACAAATTTTTTTAAATATAATCATCCCAAGCGAAACGCAGTTTAAGCAAAGTATTTGGGAGCCAAACTCTATACATTATGCGAGACAAGATGGTGGGACCGTCACGACTCAATTTTACACTTTGGAAAAAATATCTGAGTGGATAGGTAGAGATACTTCATCAAAAGCCTTATATTAAGGAACTCGCTTAGTACTTTTGAATTCATTTACGGAATAAACATATTAAGTGTGATACTTATTGTATCACAGCCGATTAGTATCATTTTACAAAAGCACGATATAGATCTTCAAAAAGGATCAAGCCTTATCAAAACTTAATTCATGTGTCTTGAAGAGAAAAGAAATAAAGCCAAAGAACTATTTAAAGAGATTTTTCGAAAAAGTTAAAGTTATCTGCGTTCAAATCGAGGTTCCAATCACATTCAAAATGTTGAAGATTTCTACCGAGTTGTAGGTTACATTCCTCTTTTTGCATTTATTTTAGAAGATCTCAAAACACGTTTCCCAATAGATATTCTAAATGTATTGAACATTCCTAAACTTCTACCTCAAAGTTAATCAAGTCAAATACATATACAAAACTTTTAAAATCACAACTAGCTGATGAGCTGATTATGTTTGATAAAAGAGATAGATAAACACCTACTAACATCTAAACTTGAGTCTGAACTGTTGCATTGGCAACAAACATGGAAAATATCTGAAAATCTATCAGATAACGTTGTAGATGCTTTAATAAACTGTGATGAAGATGTATACCGAAATCTAAGAAAAATATCTAAAATTTCTGTTAAATGGCACGAAAAATGGTTAAAAATGGCTGGCAAAATGGCACCAAAAAGTATAAAAAATGGCACGAAAAATGACAAAAATAAACATTTGTTTTATTATGTGCGTTCGTTTACTTTTCCAGTAAAATCCTGTAGGTGAGTTGTATGAAAATTTTACAAATTAATGTGTACGCGAACGCATTTCAGTAAAATCCAGTACAAATTTGTACAAATTTTGGGGTAAACGAACGCAGCTATTGTAAGTACAAAAGTATGTTTCTTCAAATTGTCAAAAAAAAAATACTAGGGGGCAAAACGCATTTGGAAGATGTTTTTAATACACTTAATCTAATTTTTGTTATAAAATAAAGATATATTTTTATAATATTTGTCATAAAATTTTTTTATCACGGAAATCTTATTAAAAAACGACATTTAAAATTCTTGCGTTATGCGTCTTCGATTTCTAGAACACCCCTGATAATCTCCTGTCATCAGATAAAACAGTTCTTTAAATGAAAAACACTCTTTCAACATCGCAAGATGTAACTGGAGCATATTTTAACACTAAAAGTTCAGATGGAGTAAGGTTGCCAATAAATTCATCCGTCTCACTTTCATTAAAATAAAATTGTGAGAAAATCGATTAAAACACTTTTTTAAAATTGAAATGCCAAGCCATATAGATTTTTCAGGAGTATTGAATAATTTACCACACGTTTTACGATCTTAAACGTTTCTTAAACTTTTCAACAAAATCTTTTTTACTGACATCTTGTATTATTTTCCTTAGCACTTTCAATTAAGCCAAAACTTTCATTCATAGAAATCCCTTTCGTTTGTAACTTCAAGAGGCTTGAGCAGATGCATGGAAAGTACTTGTTACGTCCGATTTTTGCATTATTCAGTTATCATTTCGAATAGATTATGCCTCATATTCGCTAAGCTTATTCATATTCTTTGGCAAGCTGGGCCAAAAATTGCATTTTAAAAAAATAATTGAAGAAATGGCAAAAATGGCATATGCCATAAAAAACTTGCCCTACTCGTCAGTAATGCTACGAGAGAGAGGTCATTTCCTACCCATCGTCTAATAAAAACATGGCTCAGATCAACAATGACAGAACTATCTAAATTTGCCTCACAAGGAAATCATAAATTGCTTATTTAAAAAGATTAATTTATATTGAACTGATCTTATATTTTATTTAACCTTATTGTTGAGTTTTTTTAATGTGGCATACACATATTTATTTTAATAAACTTTTAAAAACAAATTTTTTACTGTTTTGTATGTTCCGTCTAAAATAAAACTCTTTTTTGGAGTTTTATTTTTTCCGTCTAAAATATAACTCATTTGAGGAGTTTTATTTGTTCCGTCTAAAATAAAACTCATTTAAGGAGGTTTATTTTTTCCGTATAAAGTAAAAACCATTTTACGAGTTTTTTCTCGTCTAAAATAAAACTCATTTCGCCTCCATAAAATAAAGCTCTTTTGAAGAGATTTATTTTTTTGCCTTTATTAATTTATTTTCTTCTTTTTTAACTTAACAGATTTGGCAAACAGTTGACGAAAAAAGCGGAACCACGATGTTTGCGCAGTATAAGTATAATTTATCTGGTATTCTTTATTACAAAACAAGATTAATTGTGCTGCAAAAGGCTATTTTTACATAAGTTTCAATAAATGCGAATGCATATTTAAAAAATATATTAGAATCAAAGAAAATAAACTAATTTTGTCTGTTGGTTACGCTTGTTTGTCAAATGTTTGCAATATGTGACCATAACTTAAGCAATACTACTTTATTAGATAAATACGAACAATAATAAAAACACTTACACAAAGTACATCCAATCCTGTTTTAACACGGTAGTTTTTACATTTATATTTAATACCGTGTTCAGATATGCACCTTAATTGAGTTTTACTCAATAAATGACATTTGGGGTATTCACAAGGTGTGGTATCATGTTGTATTGCCATAATATTCTAACATTTTACAATGGTTTAAAAATATTGTTGTTGCTTTGTAAACAAAAAGCTTGCTATGTTTATTGTGCTGTCGTAATAAATAAGAAGAAACCTGCGCTGAACGGCTGAGCCGAGTGGCTATGTTCTTGTAGCCGTCGCTGTTGATGGTATAGTTTTATCCGGCAAACTTCCGGATTTAACCTGCGGCTAGCAATTTTTGCAACAAAACACTTGCGGCGTCAAATTATACCGGCTTGGGACTCTGATGTTTGGTAAACAAACAAAAAAAATTAGAAAAAAGGAAAATAGTCAGGCAAGATTTAATTTAATTTATTAATATATAGATAAGAATTGAAAAATATTTTGATTGTAGGAAAATATTTATTTTTTTATAATAATTAGAATTGTGGTTATTTTGTTGAACTATTTATGGCTTTTAATCCAAATTTTTAATATTTTAATCAGGCTTAAGTTCATCAAATTTAATTTTCATTAAATTATTTTTATGAAGAAAGGAATTTTACAACATGAAAATTAATTAAAATTGTTATTGATAATCATTCATTCTTGACTGACCTGAGATTCAAACCCAGGCGGCTGGTTACCATGACATGTTTCGATTACAACCACTTGATCTCCTCAGATGGATTTGCCGTCTTACACTCGCAGCCATCGCCGACTGCTGACGTCAATAGTCAAACATCAATCCTTAAACCAAATTGAATTTTAACCTTTGGTAGATCGAAATTTGCTTTTTTGAATGATTATCCATTTTAATTGATTTTACATGTTTTTCCGTACTTATGTCAAGAATTCTTCTTGAAGTCCAAAGTACATTTTTTTGTTTTTTCATTTTGTCTTTCTTTTTCTTGTTGACCTTTTTCAGCACAACTTGAAGGACAAATGTACACATAGAGCTCGTGCCTTAGCTTTAACAATAATTAGAATTGTGGTTATTTTGTTGAACTATTTATGGTTTTTAATCCAAATTTTTAATATTTTAATCAGGCTTAAGTTCATCAAATTTAATTTTCATTAAATTATTTTTATGAAGAAAGGAATTTTACAACATGAAAATTAATTAAAATTGTTATTGATAATCATTCATTCTTGACTGACCTGAGATTCAAACCCAGGCGGCTGGTTACCATGACATGTTTCGATTACAACCACTTGATCTCCTCAGATGGATTTGCCGTCTTACACTCGCAGCCATCGACGACTGCTGACGTCAATAGTCAAACATCAATCCTTAAACCAAATTGTATTTTAACCTTTGGTAGATCGAAATTTGCTTTTTTGAATGATTATCCATTTTAATTGATTTTACATGTTTTTCCGTACTTATGTCAAGAATTCTTCTTGAAGTCCAAAGTACATTTTTTTGTTTTTTCATTTTGTCTTTCTTTTTCTTGTTGACCTTTTTCAGCACAACTTGAAGGACAAATGTACACATAGAGCTCGTGCCTTAGCTTTAACAATAATTAGAATTGTGGTTATTTTGTTGAACTTTTTATGGTTTTTAATCCAAATTTTTAATATTTTAATCAGGCTTTAGTTCATGAAATTTAATTTTCATTAAATTATTTTTATGAAGAAAGGAATTTTACAACATGAAAATTAATTAAAATTGTTATTTTTTTATCTTTGTTTTAAATCAGCTGATTTAAATTCCAAATAGCACAATAATTTATGAGGGGTTGTTCACAACAGTCTTATTTTTTCATGTTATTATTTTAAGACATATGATTTTATGACACCTTGTGAATACCCCAATTATTAAGGTTAATTATGTTATAAATATTGAGTAAAATTAAAATGCGACTCTGTTACAAGTGTGCTTAGTGAGCAAAACACAACTTACTAAACAAGGTGTTTTGACATTTGAAACTGAAATTACAACAAAACAAAGGCCTATAAATTAGGTCTGCGCAAAAGCCAGATGGTTATTCCTTAAAGATGTGAAATTTTGCTTATACATGTACATTTTTGTATACGTTGAATATTGTTGTATGTAGTACATAGTAATATAAATTAAGTTAGCTAAATTGTGTATATGTGAACAGAAAGATAATTATGTCAATCAAACGAATATTGACTTAATAAAAAAGGTATATCTGAACACGGTATAAGGGTTTTTTTAGTAGCACTTTTTTTATATTTTATTTCCTATTGATATTTGAACGTGGTCAGTGCAACGCAAAGGCAATTTATAGCGAAAAGAAATATCATATACACACGTACATTTGTATATGTATATTCTAGGTGTCTTTTTTACATGATTTTTTTACACGGTATCCTTTGGAATGTATCTACCGTGTAAAAACAGGATTGGGTGTACACAATACAAGCAACAACAGGCGTTTTGCAAATATAAAAAAGACTTTACAAAAAAACGTGTGTGAAGATAAATATGAAAAGTTAAATTCGTTTTTAAAAAATATCTCATGCGATAAAAAATATTTTAAAAAATATCGCATGCGTATTATAAAGAAAATACGACTATTTACGCGAAATTTTGCAACTTTTATAAAAAATAAATCATTTTTATTTAATATTTAACAATAATAAGATATTTTATTAGTCTTTTAATATTAAAATGTATGATTTTTGAAAAAATACGACTTAGAGTGAAATTCTCATGAAAGTCCTGTATGAGGGATATGGCCACTGTGTCCAAACCCTTCGACCTCAGGGAATCAAACAAAATGGAAAATGAAGCTTATGGATAGGGCTACAATAACCTATAAGCACTTTTTCCCAATTGTATTTGTGAAAATTTTTATACATTTTTGAAAATTTGACTAAGAGTGAAATTCTCATGAAAGTGCTGTGTGAGGGATATGGCCACTGTGTCCAAACCCTTCGACCTCAGGGAATCAAACATAATGGAAAATGAAGCTTATGGATAGGGCTACATTAACCTATAAGCACTTTTTCCCAATTGTATTTGTGAAAATTTTTATACATTTTTGAAAATTTGACTTAGAGTGAAATTCTCATGAAAGTCCTGTGTGAGGGATATGGCCACTGTGTCCAAACCCTTCGACCTCAGGGAATCAAACACAATGGAAAATGAAGCTTATGGATAGGGCAACAATAACCTATAAGCACTTTTTCCAAATTGTATTTGTGAAAATTTTTATACATTTTTGAAAATTTGACTTAGAGTGAAATTCTCATGAAAGTCCTGTGTGAGGGATATGGCCACTGTGTCCAAACCCTTCGACCTCAGGGAATCAAACATAATGGAAAATGAAGCTTATGGATAGGGCTACAATAACCTATAAGCACTTTTTCCGAATTGTATTTGTGAAAATTTTTATACATTTTTGAAAATTTGACTAAGAGTGAAATTCTCATGAAAGTGCTGTGTGAGGGATATGGCCACTGTGTCCAAACCCTTCGACCTCAGGGAATCAAACATAATGGAAAATGAAGCTTATGGATAGGGCTACATTAACCTATAAGCACTTTTTCCCAATTGTATTTGTGAAAATTTTTATACATTTTTGAAAATTTGACTTAGAGTGAAATTCTCATGAAAGTCCTGTGTGAGGGATATGGCCACTGTGTCCAAACCCTTCGACCTCAGGGAATCAAACATAATGGAAAATGAAGCTTATCGATAGGGCTACAATAACCTGTAAGCACTTTTTCCGAATTGTATTTGTGAAAATTTTTATACATTTTTGAAAATTTGACTTAGAGTGAAATTCTCATGAAAGTCCTGTGTGAGGGATATGGCCACTGTGTCCAAACCCTTCGACCTCAGGGAATCAAACATAATGGAAAATGAAGCTTATGGATAGGGCTACATTAACCTATAAGCACTTTTTCCCAATTGTATTTGTGAAAATTTTTATACATTTTTGAAAATTTGACTTAGAGTGAAATTCTCATGAAAGTCCTGTGTGAGGGATATGGCCACTGTGTCCAAACCCTTCGACCTCAGGGAATCAAACATAATGGAAAATGAAGCTTATGGATAGGGCTACAATAACCTGTAAGCACTTTTTCCGAATTGTATTTGTGAAAATTTTTATACATTTTTGAAAATTTGACTTAGAGTGAAATTCTCATGAAAGTCCTGTGTGAGGGATATGGCCACTGTGTCCAAACCCTTCGACCTCAGGGAATCAAACATAATGGAAAATGAAGCTTATGGATAGGGCTACAATAACCTATAAGCACTTTTTCCCAATTGTATTTGTGAAAATTTTTATACATTTTTGAAAATTTGACTTAGAGTGAAATTCTCATGAAAGTCCTGTGTGAGGGATATGGCCACTGTGTCCAAACCCTTCGACCTCAGGGAATCACACATAATGGAAAATGAAGCTTATGGATAGGGCTACAATAACCTATAAGCACTTTTTCCGAATTGTATTTGTGAAAATTTTTATACATTTTTGAAAATTTGACTTAGAGTGAAATTCTCATGAAAGTCCTGTGTGAGGGATATGGCCACTGTGTCCAAACCCTTCGACCTCAGGGAATCAAACATAATGGAAAATGAAGCTTATGGATAGGGCTACAATAGCCTATAAGCACTTTTTCCGAATTGTATTTGTGAAAATTTTTATACATTTTTGAAAATTTGACTAAGAGTGAAATTCTCATGAAAGTGCTGTGTGAGGGATATGGCCACTGTGTCCAAACCCTTCGACCTCAGGGAATCAAACATAATGGAAAATGAAGCTTATGGATAGGGCTACATTAACCTATAAGCACTTTTTCCCAATTGTATTTGTGAAAATTTTTATACATTTTTGAAAATTTGACTTAGAGTGAAATTCTCATGAAAGTCCTGTGTGAGGGATATGGCCACTGTGTCCAAACCCTTCGACCTCAGGGAATCACACATAATGGAAAATGAAGCTTATGGATAGGGCTACAATAACCTATAAGCACTTTTTCCGAATTGTATTTGTGAAAATTTTTATACATTTTTGAAAATTTGACTTAGAGTGAAATTCTCATGAAAGTCCTGTGTGAGGGATATGGCCACTGTGTCCAAACCCTTCGACCTCAGGGAATCAAACATAATGGAAAATGAAGCTTATGGATAGGGCTACAATAACCTATAAGCACTTTTTCCGAATTGTATTTGTGAAAATTTTTATACATTTTTGAAAATTTGACTAAGAGTGAAATTCTCATGAAAGTGCTGTGTGAGGGATATGGCCACTGTGTCCAAACCCTTCGACCTCAGGGAATCAAACATAATGGAAAATGAAGCTTATGGATAGGGCTACATTAACCTATAAGCACTTTTTCCCAATTGTATTTGTGAAAATTTTTATACATTTTTGAAAATTTGACTTAGAGTGAAATTCTCATGAAAGTCCTGTGTGAGGGATATGGCCACTGTGTCCAAACCCTTCGACCTCAGGGAATCAAACATAATGGAAAATGAAGCTTATGGATAGGGCTACAATAACCTGTAAGCACTTTTTCCGAATTGTATTTGTGAAAATTTTTATACATTTTTGAAAATTTGACTTAGAGTGAAATTCTCATGAAAGTCCTGTGTGAGGGATATGGCCACTGTGTCCAAACCCTTCGACCTCAGGGAATCAAACATAATGGAAAATGAAGCTTATGGATAGGGCTACATTAACCTATAAGCACTTTTTCCCAATTGTATTTGTGAAAATTTTTATACATTTTTGAAAATTTGACTTAGAGTGAAATTCTCATGAAAGTCCTGTGTGAGGGATATGGCCACTGTGTCCAAACCCTTCGACCTCAGGGAATCAAACATAATGGAAAATGAAGCTTATGGATAGGGCTACAATAACCTGTAAGCACTTTTTCCGAATTGTATTTGTGAAAATTTTTATACATTTTTGAAAATTTGACTTAGAGTGAAATTCTTATGAAAGATATGGCCACTGTGTCCAACATGTTCGTTGCAACATTTTTAAATAAACCAGTCGAACTTAGAAGAAAACAAAATTGTCAAACCTGTTGGTAAGAAAAAAAAAATTAAAAAGATTAATTCAAAAATAGCAAGGAATTTATTAAGTTAGAAGTTTTCATAGTGAAAGTAAAGTTTTAAGTGAAGTGTAAAAAGTGAAGTTTGAAAAGTGAAGATTTCTTTTAATTAAAATGCTAAAAAAGGAAATATTTGGATTTTTTGTTAAATTATTCTATTTACAAAATGAACATTTTGATGGTATTCTGTCTCCATTGGATGCGTTTGTTTGATTCCCTGAGGTCGAAGGGTTTGGACACAGTGGCCATATCCCTCACACAGCACTTTCATGAGAATTTCACTCTAAGTCAAATTTTCAAAAATGTATAAAAATTTTCACAAATACAATTCGGAAAAAGTGCTTATAGGTTATTGTAGCCCTATCCATAAGCTTCATTTTCCATTATGCTTGATTCCCTGAGGTCGAAGGGTTTGGACACAGTGGCCATATCCCTCACACAGGACTTTCATGAGAATTTCACTCTAAGTCAAATTTTCAAAAATGTATAAAAATTTTCACAAATACAATTCGGAAAAAGTGCTTACAGGTTATTGTAGCCCTATCCATAAGCTTCATTTTCCATTATGTTTGATTCCCTGAGGTCGAAGGGTTTGGACACAGTGGCCATATCCCTCACACAGGACTTTCATGAGAATTTCACTCTAAGTCAAATTTTCAAAAATGTATAAAAATTTTCACAAATACAATTCGGAAAAAGTGCTTATAGGTTATTGTAGCCCTATCCATAAGCTTCATTTTCCATTATGTTTGATTCCCTGAGGTCGAAGGGTTTGGACACAGTGGCCATATCCCTCACACAGGACTTTCATGAGAATTTCACTCTAAGTCAAATTTTCAAAAATGTATAAAAATTTTCACAAATACAATTCGGAAAAAGTGCTTATAGGTTATTGTAGCCCTATCCATAAGCTTCATTTTCCATTATGTTTGATTCCCTGAGGTCGAAGGGTTTGGACACAGTGGCCATATCCCTCACACAACACTTTCATGAGAATTTCACTCTAAGTCAAATTTTCAAAAATGTATAAAAATTTTCACAAATACAATTCGGAAAAAGTGCTTATAGGTTATTGTTGCCCTGTCCATAAGCTTCATTTCCCATTATGCTTGATTCCCTGAGGTCGAATAGCTTGGACACAGTGGTCATATCCCTCCCACAGCACTTTCATGAGAATTTCACTCTAAGTCGTAAAAATCATACATTTTAATATTAAAAGACTAATAAAATATCTTATTATTGTTAAATATTAAATAAAAATTATTTATTTTTAATAAAAATTGCAAAATTTCGCGTAAATAGTCGTATTTTCTTTATAATACGCATGCGATATTTTTTTAAAAAAATTTTTATCGCATGCGATATTTTTTAAAAACGAATTTAACTTTTCATATTTATCTTCACACACGTTACAAAAAATATAAATAAACAAAAATAAAGAGACACCAAACGACACATCACGAAGGAAAACACTGCGAACAGCTGGGCTTGTGAGCCCACCACCTTATTACATCATGATTAAAACCATGGCAGAATAAATACAAGGAATAATCATTTGGGGGATTCACAAGGTAGTCATAAAGTTGTAAAGTCATATGTCTTAAAATAATTACAAGGAATATATATGACTCCTGTGGGCAGCCGCTTATAATTTCGATTTCTTCTGTACAGTTATGCGAATCAATAAACACAGCATTAAAATTTGTATTTTGTTTGAAACAACAAAATTTTTTTTAAACAATTGTAAACAAAATTTTTAGGACATTATGACGATATGACTTGATAGCACACCTTGTGAATCCCCCAATTATAAATTTGTTCTCAATTTTATAACCCATAATATTACAACAAGCGTATAGTATTACCACTCTCCCCACTGAACATACCTTGTACTTATATTACTATGAGTAAAACATAACTAAATTCAAAAAAGAAACAAAAGCTGCCAAATTGACGAAAAACACATCGGACCAATCTGCTGGGGTTTGATAATTGAAAATTTATTTGCTTGAAAATATGTTTAAATGTCAAAAACAAATAAACTAATTATCAAAACTATATCGACCCCTTTGCGCGAAATTATCGTATGTTACAAATACCAAATTTTACAGGACAGCCATTTTTCTATTTTTCTCTGCTTTCACTTGCAATATCAAAATAAAAATATACATGTGCTTAGATTAAATAAGATATGACGAAGTGGAATTCGCCTACATTATTTTGCCAGGGGACGTCTCTTTGAATGTAGAACAAGATTGCATCAAAAATTAAATTTCAAAAAAATTGGCATATACGATAATTTCGCGCAAAGGGGTCGATATGTTGAAAAATTTTTTTGCATGAACTTAGTGCAAAATAAATTGTTTTAATATGCAAATTTGTTTCTGACGGAAAAAATAAAACATAACCAAGTTTTATTTTCTGACGGAAAAAATAAAACTCCTCAAATCAGTTTTATTTTATGAAGGCAAAATAAAACTCTACTTTTAAGATTTTGTTTCGACTAATGAAAAATCCCGACCAGTCCCGGGATTCCGTTTTTTTTTTATTAAAAATCCCGAGTTTCAAAAAAGAATTTTTCTATACAATGAACAAATTTTTCAAATATAAATTTGTCTTTAGTGCATTGTTGTCTCCATATAATGAAAAAGTTCAAAAGATGTTGACATCAATCACACGTGCTCTGTGCACGAAAGTTTCGCACCAAAGTAGCATATCTCTTGAAAAAAAGTTATAAGTATTTAATAAAATTTAAGAATACAAAAGAACAAAATACATATAGCTAAACAGTTTGGGATTCTTCCCAATACTTTATGAAATATAAAAGAAACAATGCAGTTATTCTAAAACTGTAGGGGATAAGCAGTTAAGAACTTAACAGAAAATGCTTCATCCTGCCTTTTTAGGGATTTTGATAAGCAAAGTGTAATCGAAACTAAAACACATGATTATTTTAAATAAAAATATAATTATATTCGACATTTTTTATTATTCGAATTTATTCTATGAGCTTAATTTCAGTTATGTATTTTATAAAGCTTTTTTGTAATAGTCCTTTTCCTTCAATTTTTCAGAAACGACTTTATACACTACCAGACTATTATATTGTATTTTCTTGTTACATTTTACCTTAGGTTTCCTTTGGAAACCAATGAGGCATATTGTATGTACAGAAAAATTTACAATTATTAGACACCAGCAGAATGTAATACATACCTCATTGGTTTCCAAAGGAAACCTAAGGTAAAATGTAACAAGAAAATACAATATAATAGTCTGGTAGTGTATAAAGTTGTTTCTGAAAAATTGAAGGAAAAGGACTATTACAAAAAAGCTTTATAAAATACATAACTGAAATTTAGCTCATAGAATAAATTCGAATAATAAAAAATGTTGAATATAATATAAAGTAACCTTCGGAAGGAAATAATTCCCAGTTTCTAAAAATATTATTTTTTATAACGTAGTTTCTATATAATGAAGTGATTTTATCGTCCTATGAACCTGCATTATAGGGCAGTTCGACTGTTTATTTAACTTTTTAATATTATTTATATTTAATATTTTTAACAAAACGAATTTATAACAACAAGGTCCCACAACGTTTTTACGAAAAAATTTGTAAAATGACTTTGAAGAGATTTTGTATCATGTATTCGGTCGAACATCAAGTGTCATTAACATAACACTAATTGGTTGTTGGTGATGATAGTGTTGGCTAAAATATCTGTTGGAAATATATAGTTTTTTTACCATGGTGTTTGTCCATAAATGGTGTGGTGAGAATCTGAATGTTGAATTTATGTGACCGACCGAATAATAAAGTATTAAAGTATTTCTAAATTTAGCTATTATTCAATACATACATTTGGCAGCACTGAAATCTATCTATTATATACACGAACCTAAAAAATTAAAAGGTCTAGTTTCTTTGCTAAGAAACATAGATGTGGGTAGTGCACTCATGTTATAGCTTCAACTCACACAATAAAAGCAATCATCAGGTTATTGCAACTTATTTTGTTCTTCACTCATTTGATGAATGCAACTAAAATTGTTGCACTAAATTTTAAATCAAAATTATTTTACGTTATTGACAAAAATTTGCTTTTTTCAATGTGCTGTTTTCACAACACAAGTGACTGAATTTATATGAAAAAAACTCAAAAAACTGAGTGCTTATGCATATCCTCAAAAGAAATCATAGTTAAATTTTATAAATTTTAGTGAGACAATATTTGTATGCAGCTGTTTTGATTGCAAGTTCATTTTGCACTATTTGAATTGAGTGCAGATGTTTACCTTCAATCTGCGTTTAGTGATAGTGAAAAAATTTGCAATATCATAAAAGTTGTTCAGTGGTAGTTAAGAAAATAACAATCATCACTAAAGCTGGTAAAAAAGAGTGAAAACGCTCAAGTGATAGTGAACTGTTGATTTAAATCTATATTTAGTGCACTATCCACAACTATGCTAAGAAACAAACACCTTACTCGCGTTTAGCATTAAAAAGTTGATAGTTTCAAGAGCAACTGAAACCAAGTACATACATACATATGTACATATGTTTATACATTTGTATGTAATTAATTATTGTATCAAAATGACATTTCAAATCCGTATAGAATGAATTACTAAATCTAAATCAGCGTTTAAAAAACTGCAGTCGAAACCAAAAACTGTCGATTAAAAATAAAATTTGTGTAACATTTTTCACTTTTAGAGTTGGTTTTACAGCGGCTGTTTACATTTGAAGAACTTGAAGTAAAAGCAACAGTTTTCTTTTTGGCCAGTGACAAATGAAGAAGTGGAAGAAATGGCAGTCTTTTTCCTTTAACTGCTGTTTTTTAAACGCTGATCTTAATACCATTTCTCTTAAATAATAGAGAAATTAATCGAATATAAATAGGTACTATGTACTTACATAAGTATGTACGTATGTATGTATGTATATGTATACATAAGTATCTGCAAGTGAAGATTTTTAAATTGATATATGAATGTGAGTGCCTACGACAAAAAATATCAATTGCAACTAGATTGTACTGGAAATTATCCAATATGTAGGTACAACAACATCTGTTATGACAATAGCTTTATTAACAACAACAACAACTAAAAAAGCACCAACAATTTATAACAAGTGTAATCATTATCATGAAAAACAACAATTATTCAAACCGACTGCAGCAAATGGAGAAGAGAAGCACAAAATCACGCCACTTCGTCGTACTTTGAACTTATTGTAGAAAAACTCAACGACGACAAAAACAACAACAATTGTTTTTTTGTTCGACTCATTGTTGCCAGCAACAAAATGTTAAATTACACATGGATCATGCCAAAATTACACATGAAAATACGAATGTCACAGATACAAATTTGGATCAAATGTGGAATTAAAACCGTATTTGGCTTCTTCAGAAAACGTAAACCAATTTCAATTTTCTAAGAGGAATTGTTATTTTAAGCAGCATATATGTATACCAAAAAACTTATTATTGCCACCTTTCAATTTTGTTCAAACCACTAACAATTTATGAAGCTAAAGGCGAAAATACTTAAGTATGTACATAGGTATAGAATTTTTGTTTGCAAATACCTTCACCTAAAATGCAAAAGGGCGTAACAATACATTTTGAATTTTTTTACAGGAGAAGCAAAAAACTTTACAAAATCAATAACAAAAAGGTGTAATTGTCGTTTAAATTTCTTTAATAAACTCACAATTTTTTATCTAAAATTGTTTGTGAACATAAAGTTTAATAAAACGAAGAAAACTCAATAAAAAACTGTTATTTCTAATTTTGTTTTGTAGCTAAGCCCTTTTTCATATAAGGTGATGATATGTAACTTACATTTCATTTGGGTATGCGAAAGGATCTGATGCATCCCTCAAATGACGTCGACGCAATTTTTCAACGGAATGTTAATTCTGTTCCTCTATTGCTGCAACATTAGATATGCCGGACATTTTTATATTTTTTACTTATCCAACACAAAAATATTTTTCAATGTCTCTTTTTGGTTTTTTGTTTACAAAAATCGTATCGTTGCTTTTTGTCTTTTAGCAACTTAACTTCTGAATTATACTATCCAAACATAACATTAGGTGCAAGGCCCATTGAAAAGGTCTGCGCAAGAAGCCTGATGATCATTGTTTATGTTCTTTTTAGTTGTCTAAAGTTGTTTACATTTTGCTTACATGTGCATGTATACGTTTATAGTATGCCACACATACACGTTTTTTCTTTTGCTTTGTATATGTGGTAGTAAATTTTTGACAACTAAAAAGAATCGTTTTTTGTTTTTGTACAAGTAAGCAGACCTGATAGATGGGCCTTGATTATGTGTATCTGATGCAAATTCAACTAGATTTTCAAAAGGAATCCCTTTTTCTATTTATAATTTTTTTTTCTGCAGGAAAGCAACCAGTGTTTTTGGCGGGAATCGAACCCGCAACCCCGGCGCTGATAGGCTAGCTGACTACCAGCTAGCCTACCGGGGCTTTTGAGAAGCTCAAACATTTATTTATTATCTTTGAAATAATAAAAAAAAGATTAATGTCAATTGGTTAGTAGTTAATGATCCAGCCATTTTTAGTTCTGCTCTTTTAACGCTTCCATTATTTTAATTAAATTTTTAAGTTTTGCTAAGAATAATAAACCTTTTTACTTCTTGTGAAAAAATAATAACAAAAATCAGTGCTAGAAAAAGTTAAAATATTAAATTACACATGAATTACACATGCAGTCAATTACACATGGGCTATACTTGAATAAAAATATTACACATTATATGTGTAATTATATTTGAAAAAATTATGTTATTCTTCCTAGAAGCATTAAACACATTCGAGACAGCAGGCTACACGAACACAATAGTTACTACAAATGCTGCTGGCTGAAATTTTAGTCGTGTAGTCAGCTACTGAATTATGTTGAAGACGGCAGCTACAATTCAAAAAAATATAAGCAGCTGTTTTTGTTTACTTTGTCTTTATATTTCAATGGTGCCACTATCAATTTTTTTTTTACTTTTATAAAATGGAAAAATATGACTAATTGCAGACTCTTATTCAAACGTAATTTAAGATTATAAATAAATAAATACTTACATACTTATAATACATTTTATAACGTAAAAACAAATGACTTTATTAAAAAACATTTAGAATATTTTAATTTTGTTGTTTTTGTAACTAATAAACAACATCCCCCGTATTCATAAACGATGATTAAATTTAGTCTGTGATATTAAGTGTTCCTTAAAATAGAGGAATTACAAAAACATATTTTGTATCTAAAAGTCGAAAATGTTATTGTACCTATTTAAAATTTTTACCGTACAAACGTAAGTTTATGTCCTTTTAAATAGAATTTAATGTTAATTCATCTAATTTGTTTTTATAAAAATCCAGATTAGGTAGATCTTAACATTGTACACAGGAACGTAGGGAAATTATAAAAATTCTTTATAGACAAGGTAAAAGTCATAGAAGAATTGCAGATTGAGTATAAAGAAGAAAAAAGGGAAAGAAACCCAAAAATTGCAGAGGCTCTTAAAAGAAAAATGTTACGCAACGTAAGGAAGGATCCGTTTGTTACTTCTACCGCCTTAAAAAAATAGTATAATCTCGACGTAGCAACTTTAACTATACGAAAACTATTAATAAAAACAAATTTAAAAGCAAAAAGTGCAAGAAAAGTTCCATTCCTTAAAAATTTCATCAAAAAAATAGGTTGCAGTTTGTCGAAGAACATGTGAATCGGCCTGCCATTAAATGGCGAAATATTTTGTGGTCCGATAAAGCCAAAATAAATTAATTTAACCCTGATAGAAGCAATCAGTGTGTACGAAGACCACCGAAGACTGAAAACCTTCCCCAATACACCATAAAACAATTAAACACGGTGGGGGAAATATAATGGTGTGGGCATGTTTCTCTTGCAGTGGAATTGGACCTATCGTACGGATTGAAGAATTAATGGATGCTGTTTTTTATACAAATCTGCTTAACGATTATATGAAGCCCTACGCGGAATAGGAAATGCCGCTTCGATGGGTGTTTCATCAAGACATTGGCCCGAAACACACATCGAAGAGGGCAAAAGATTGGTTTGAAAATAATGACGTGAAGATTTAAAGGAGGCCTGCTTAGTCACCACACTTAAACCCCATTGAGAACCTGTGGCGAGTAGTATAGGTAGCTCTTAAGGGAAAACAAGCAACAAATAAAGATCACCTATGGGCATTGGTAAAAGATGCGTGGAATAGTATTCCAACTGAGACATACCAAAACCTTGTAGACTCTATGCCTGCCTTAACGTTTCTCGGCCGTTATCAAAAATAAAGGATGTGCCACTAAATATTAAGGTTATTAAGAAATAATAAAATCTTATTGCATTGCTCATCTGTTGCAATTTTGTTGTCTTTAAGGTAGTTGAAGTCGATGGTTTCTTTTACACCTAAAATAAGATATTACAAATTTTTTTCCATATAAATATATTTTTTAATTTTTTTATCAAAAGATAAATATTGTTATTAAATTCTTATGTTGTTCAGTTATATAAAAATAAAAATCTAAAACCTTGTTCTAAAGATTTATGGCCGTTTTCTCATTACACGATTAACTTTTTCCCCAACGAAAAACTGCACATTAAAGAAATTTGGTTTTCTCAATGTCTCATTGGCTTCTATTCTGTCGCAAAGCTAACCAGCACTCATCTGCCGATTATTTATTTTCCTTTTATTTGCCGTACAGATAAATTTAATCAGCTGACTCCCAACTTTAACATGTATTTTGAGAGGTGTTGCCAGCTTAAAACCATGTTTTTTGTCGGTATATTGAGAAATCCAAAATTGTTGACAGACAGTTTATCGGTCTAATAAATTTATGTTGACATTAAGTAACAGGCAGTTTGACGGTACATTGAGAAAATGGCCATTAGCATATCATTTTTTTATTTAACATCTTTAGCGGAAGGTGGCTCTAGTATGGTCCCCATACGAAAAATTGAATGTATACATATAAATGCAGCTAAAATTTAATTTAAAAAAATGGATGTGTGGGCGGGCGATGGTAATGTGTTAGAACCGAATGTAACAAATTTTACAGCAGCGGTAAGACGCAAGAGAATATTAATAATCCACTCTAATCATAAATGCAGGCAAAAATTAGGTTTGGAAAAAAATTATACATTTTGGAGATACAATTTTGTTGCACATTTATAGCAGCGCTAGAATGTAAACTTAACAAGCAGACGCTGACTTTTGCTACAATCTTTCGCTATAAATGTTTTTTTTTTTGGTGTATGTGAAGAAGGCATATCCTTGCACCAATTTTTTTCAAATTTCAAATTTTTCTTAGCCTAGAACAGTGTTGCCAGAAGATTAGGAAGGAAAATCTTCATTTGGCAAAAAAATCTTAATTTGAAGAGAAAAATCTTCATATTTTTTATAACAAGGCAAAAAAGTAAAAATTATTAAGTTTTTGTAAGAAATTAAATTAAAATATGTACAAACATACATAAACACATAATTGCGGTATTTATACAAAATTAAATTCTAGGTTTAAATTGAGTTTTTAGTTTTATTTTACATACATTTTTTTCCAAAACTGTATTTTAAATCTATTTAATTTTTAATAAATAAGATCGTAAACAAGTCCATCTTAATAAAGAAGTTTCATTGAGAGTAATTAAATGCTTTAATTAGAGATACAAACATTTTGGGCAAGATTATTTTAGTTAGGGAGCTATGAAGCTCATACTTTCTATGAAATCTTAAGGGTTCTTCTTGAGAAAATCGCATTTAAAGCTCATTGAAAATATATGGATTTTCCTAAATATATTCCTGATAGAATAGTTTAGTCTTAAGCACTAATATATATGTTTATATAGTTTGTTTAAAAATTATCATTAACATGGAATGTGGAAATTTCAAACCAAAAGCTTCTTAAGTTTTATTAGTTTTACCTTTTGGTACTAAATACTAACACGCGTATACAAAAACGACTATTAAAATTAACAAACGTTTATTAACGATAATTTTCATACAAAATTTGTTTTGTAAACCTTTATTAAATTTAAAATATTTTTATGAATACTGGCAATAAACTGTTTTGTTCTTTTATGTGTGAAACTTTGTAAGCATACGTTTTTTCATTTCAAAAATAATTATTTTTCATCAATATTTTCAAAATTAACAACCGCTAATGCTAGACTAGACAATGGGTACAAAAGTGTGCAAAACCAATAGACAACAAGTTGATACAAAACCTAATTTTTTTAAAAATTGATTGTTGTTAAAAACTTTCAAAAATGTATGTATGTTGTACAATCTTGAAGTAAAAATCTTTATTTCCAAAAATAAAAATTTTTCATTCGAGAAAAACAAATCTTTTAAAATAAGATACAATTTTCATTCTGGCAACGCTGGCTAGACATTAAATATCAGTAATTTTATCCTTCTACGATATTTATCTTTGTAAGATAACTTCTCTTGTTTTGTCGATTCATTACATAAGGACAAAGCACTGTGTGCTGTGAATATCTATATGTATTTCCAATTTCTAGGGTACTATTAACCTAAGCCTAGACAGTAGTACAAACTCTGCAAATATCGGATGGTCCCTGCGGAATAGATCCAGAGACATAATTATTTTTCTTAGAAGAAGCCCGTATGGTAAAATGTAATCAAGATCTGGCAAAATGTGGATTTTCTTTAAAAATCTGATGATCAACGTAACACAATTTTAAAGTATTGATATACATATGAATGTACCTTTGAAAAAATTTAAATATAAAAGATTACACAAAATAAGTTCTTACCCCCATATTCATCAAAAATATTTTTGATTTATAAAAGGTTTATATAACAAACATACCTGTGAACATTTTTTATGAATATGGGGGTTAGTATTTTCTTAAATTGTTCGTGTTAAAAATAGTATTCAATCGAGTACCGATAAGAAAACGAGTAAAGTAGTCAAAAGTGTAATAATGGTTCTACATAACATTAATTTGGCTCAGCTGTTTCCTAAATTTTACGAATTTTTACATCTTTTCCGTTCGCGTTTTTATTTTTTGTGCAACATCTTTTTTATAACTCAATTACTGCAGTTTACTGTAAAAGTACCCGAACGCACCTATTATTTAAAATATTTGGGGGATTCACAAGGTTGTCATAAAGTTGTAAAGTCATATGTATTAAAATAATTACAAGAAATATATATGACTGCAACCGCTTATAATTTAGATTTCTACTGTATAGTTATGACGAATTAATGAACACAGCATCAAAATATTTATTTTGTTTGAAGCACAACAATATTTTTTTTAAACAATTGTTAAGGTCAGTCAAGAATGAATGATTATCAATAACAATTTTAATTAATTTTCATGTTGTAAAATTCCTTTCTTCATAAAAATAATTTAATGAAAATTGAATTTGATGAACTTAAGCCTGATTAAAAATATTAAAAATTTGGATTAGAAACCATAAATAGTTCAACAAAATAACCACAATTCTAATTATTGTTAAAGCTTAGGCATGAGCTCTATGTGTACATTTGTCCTTCAAGTTGTGCTGAAAAAGGTCAACAAGAAAAAGAAAGACAAAATGAAAAAACAAAAAAAAAAATGAACTTTGGACTTCAAGAAGAATTCTTGACATAAGTACGGAAAAAAACAGAAGTTAGGAAAAACATGTAAAATCAATTAAAAAATGGATAATCATTTAAAGAAGCAAATTTCGATCTACCAAAGGTTAAAAATACAATTTGGTTTAAGGATTGATATTTGACTATTGACGTCAGCAGTCGTCGATGGCTGCGAGTGTAAGACGGCAAATCCATCTGAGGAGATCAAGTGGTTGTAATCGAAACATGTCATGGTAACCAGCCGCCTGGGTTCGTATCTCAGGTCAGTCAAGAATGAATGATTATCAGTAACAATTTTAATTAATTTTCATGTTGTAAAATTCCTTTCTTCATAAAAATAATTTAATGAAAATTAAATTTGATGAACTTAAGCCTGATTAAAAATATTAAAAATTTGGATTGTTAAATATTATTTAGGACATTATGACGATATTACTTGATAGCACACCTAGTGAATCCCCCAATAATGTTTGGTACAACTGAGCTTAAAAATTACAATTTTATAAGTTAGTTTGTAAACTTTTTCATCCCTGGTCAGTGATACCAGGAGAAATTTCAAACAATCCCTACGTGTCTAAAAAATCGCATTTTCCCCTACAATCAAAAAAATGTCCCTACCCTTTCCCAACGTTAAAATTTTTTTTTTTTAGCAACTGGCAAACAAATACATACATAAGTATTTGGTTGACATTTTGAAAATATTATAATAAAAGTATTTATTAACAACAAGAAAAAATCCAAATAAATATGTAAATGCTGCGCACACATATAAAAATGCAATTTCAAAAATAACATTGTGTGACAAATTTAATTTTTTTTCTTTTAGCAGAAACGCCTCTATATATCCTTTAATCTAGAGACAAATAATCATAATCATAATAATTTCCTCATCTTTGTCCTTTTTAAAGAGCCTAATATTTTATAATACTTATTTTAAAAATTTTTTTGAATATAGGTATCAAATAATTTTTAACAAACTTGGTACCAAATAAAAGGGAAGGATCTGTAAAATTTTAAAAAATATTTTCTTTACTTCACCTGAACTAAAAAAAAAAATTCTGTTAAAATTATATCCTTTCATATTTTCAAAAGATTTTATTATTGTTTTTTTACAAATTAATTTCTATGTAAAAATTTCATTCATTATTCTCTTTAAATATTTGCATATATTTCAGCAAATGTAAGTGCGAAATAGCAAAAATAACATGAGGCCTTCACCCAGTGTTGCCAAGTTAGACATTTTCACCCCAACTTTGGGGGTTTCCTTTGCGTTTAGGGTCAGTTTTATTGACTAAAAAGTAGTTAGGGGGAAATTTAGTGTGTATAAATAGCATTTGGGGATATTTTAGGGTTAATATTATAAAATATTTTCAAAATTACAAAAAAAATGGAAAAAACCAAATGAATTCAAAGGTGATTATTTAATATAAGCATTCACAATGTTTAGTATTATAAAAAATAAAATAAGAAACCAACTGGCAACTTCAACAGTTGAATGTATTACTTTAAGAGTTAAGGTCTAACAAAAAGTCTCTCAAATGTATTTAGAAACATTTGATTCCGTATGGAATGTGCGATTAGATTCGCACCTTGCTTAAGCAAATGACAGTTTAATTAAACTTAGCAAAAAGTTTCCTTAAGTTCAAAATGGTTTTCCTCATATAAATAAGATGTATTCGCACATTTCCTTAAGCCAACTTAAGCACATTATGGTTGGGCCTTTAGATATTCTTTAAGCAATGAATACTAAATTTTTATTCCGTCTTATGAAAGCTTAAATTATTTAATTATGCAAACATGCACGTGGACGAGAGGGATAAAAATATACTAGACGTTTTTAATGAGTTATAATAATATATTCTGTTTTTCTAAAAGCTTTTTTTATATAAGTATTTGTTAAAATATATGTAGTTACATGCATACATATGTAAAAAATTAAATGAAATAAAATGGTATGTATGTTTAAAAAAATATTTAAAAAATTATTCCTTTTATTTTGGGGTTTTTTATTTTTACTCAGTACAAATTTAGGGGGTATTTTTTTGATTTGGGGTTATTTCTTTAAATTTACTTGGCAACACTGCCTTCACCTGACAATTTTTTGTCATATTAAACGTCAAAGTCTATAAAAAAAACTTTAATATTTTTGTCTGCGTTTTATTTTATATGAAGTTTGACGTTTGTTTTGAAAAAAAAATTGCCAGTGTAAAAGAATGGTTCGCAACAACGAACGCGAATATTCGTCTCCCCGTTATTATATATTAACGGTGCGACGAATAATTGGGTACATGGTTTAGGCAATTGTTGAAAATTGCCGGGCTGTTAGAACTCACAGGATGTACCTATATGGTTTCTGTTAAAAATACTACATTTGTGCTTAAATACTATCTGTTGTTAATAAGAAAAATATAAAAAAGTTTATTTCTTAAATAAAAATAAGACGAATATTTACGTATTGTTATACAATATATAGAAAATTATATAAAATTTTGAAAATTTGTCCTTTTTTCCCTACGCCTGAAATTTTCCGAAAGAATCCCTACAAAACGGGAAAATTCCTACTATTGGCATCACTGTCCCTGGTACATACGACAAACTATGTATGTATGTGGGTGGGTCAATTTCAAAAAAAACGTACACATCGAGTTTTTTTTTCTTATTTTTAAAGTTTTTTCAATTCGCCTGTAAGAGTGGCAAATTTATGTAGAAATTGATGAAGAATCCGGTGGTACTTTTAGGCTCTCAAAAAATCAATATTTTTTGATTTTTTTTAGGTTTTCTATGATTTCGATCTTGAGCGTCACACACCAAATATGTATAAGAATTCGCTAAAAATGCAAAAATATTTGAAATTCAAGCTTACTTCAATGTATACATATAAATGCAGCTAAAATTTAATTTAAAAAAATGGATGTGTGGGCGGGCGATGGTAATGTGTTAGAACCGAATGTAACAAATTTTACAGCAGCGGTAAGACGCAAGAGAATATTAATAATCCACTCTAATCATAAATGCAGGCAAAAATTAGGTTTGGAAAAAAATTATACATTTTGGAGATACAATTTTGTTGCACATTTATAGCAGCGCTAGAATGTAAACTTAACAAGCAGACGCTGACTTTTGCTACAATCTTTCGCTATAAATGTTTTTTTTTTTGGTGTATGTGAAGAAGGCATATCCTTGCACCAATTTTTTTCAAATTTCAAATTTTTCTTAGCCTAGAACAGTGTTGCCAGAAGATTAGGAAGGAAAATCTTCATTTGGCAAAAAAATCTTAATTTGAAGAGAAAAATCTTCATATTTTTTATAACAAGGCAAAAAAGTAAAAATTATTAAGTTTTTGTAAGAAATTAAATTAAAATATGTACAAACATACATAAACACATAATTGCGGTATTTATACAAAATTAAATTCTAGGTTTAAATTGAGTTTTTAGTTTTATTTTACATACATTTTTTTCCAAAACTGTATTTTAAATCTATTTAATTTTTAATAAATAAGATCGTAAACAAGTCCATCTTAATAAAGAAGTTTCATTGAGAGTAATTAAATGCTTTAATTAGAGATACAAACATTTTGGGCAAGATTATTTTAGTTAGGGAGCTATGAAGCTCATACTTTCTATGAAATCTTAAGGGTTCTTCTTGAGAAAATCGCATTTAAAGCTCATTGAAAATATATGGATTTTCCTAAATATATTCCTGATAGAATAGTTTAGTCTTAAGCACTAATATATATGTTTATATAGTTTGTTTAAAAATTATCATTAACATGGAATGTGGAAATTTCAAACCAAAAGCTTCTTAAGTTTTATTAGTTTTACCTTTTGGTACTAAATACTAACACGCGTATACAAAAACGACTATTAAAATTAACAAACGTTTATTAACGATAATTTTCATACAAAATTTGTTTTGTAAACCTTTATTAAATTTAAAATATTTTTATGAATACTGGCAATAAACTGTTTTGTTCTTTTATGTGTGAAACTTTGTAAGCATACGTTTTTTCATTTCAAAAATAATTATTTTTCATCAATATTTTCAAAATTAACAACCGCTAATGCTAGACTAGACAATGGGTACAAAAGTGTGCAAAACCAATAGACAACAAGTTGATACAAAACCTAATTTTTTTAAAAATTGATTGTTGTTAAAAACTTTCAAAAATGTATGTATGTTGTACAATCTTGAAGTAAAAATCTTTATTTCCAAAAATAAAAATTTTTCATTCGAGAAAAACAAATCTTTTAAAATAAGATACAATTTTCATTCTGGCAACGCTGGCTAGACATTAAATATCAGTAATTTTATCCTTCTACGATATTTATCTTTGTAAGATAACTTCTCTTGTTTTGTCGATTCATTACATAAGGACAAAGCACTGTGTGCTGTGAATATCTATATGTATTTCCAATTTCTAGGGTACTATTAACCTAAGCCTAGACAGTAGTACAAACTCTGCAAATATCGGATGGTCCCTGCGGAATAGATCCAGAGACATAATTATTTTTCTTAGAAGAAGCCCGTATGGTAAAATGTAATCAAGATCTGGCAAAATGTGGATTTTCTTTAAAAATCTGATGATCAACGTAACACAATTTTAAAGTATTGATATACATATGAATGTACCTTTGAAAAAATTTAAATATAAAAGATTACACAAAATAAGTTCTTACCCCCATATTCATCAAAAATATTTTTGATTTATAAAAGGTTTATATAACAAACATACCTGTGAACATTTTTTATGAATATGGGGGTTAGTATTTTCTTAAATTGTTCGTGTTAAAAATAGTATTCAATCGAGTACCGATAAGAAAACGAGTAAAGTAGTCAAAAGTGTAATAATGGTTCTACATAACATTAATTTGGCTCAGCTGTTTCCTAAATTTTACGAATTTTTACATCTTTTCCGTTCGCGTTTTTATTTTTTGTGCAACATCTTTTTTATAACTCAATTACTGCAGTTTACTGTAAAAGTACCCGAACGCACCTATTATTTAAAATATTTGGGGGATTCACAAGGTTGTCATAAAGTTGTAAAGTCATATGTATTAAAATAATTACAAGAAATATATATGACTGCAACCGCTTATAATTTAGATTTCTACTGTATAGTTATGACGAATTAATGAACACAGCATCAAAATATTTATTTTGTTTGAAGCACAACAATATTTTTTTTAAACAATTGTTAAGGTCAGTCAAGAATGAATGATTATCAATAACAATTTTAATTAATTTTCATGTTGTAAAATTCCTTTCTTCATAAAAATAATTTAATGAAAATTGAATTTGATGAACTTAAGCCTGATTAAAAATATTAAAAATTTGGATTAGAAACCATAAATAGTTCAACAAAATAACCACAATTCTAATTATTGTTAAAGCTTAGGCATGAGCTCTATGTGTACATTTGTCCTTCAAGTTGTGCTGAAAAAGGTCAACAAGAAAAAGAAAGACAAAATGAAAAAACAAAAAAAAAAATGAACTTTGGACTTCAAGAAGAATTCTTGACATAAGTACGGAAAAAAACAGAAGTTAGGAAAAACATGTAAAATCAATTAAAAAATGGATAATCATTTAAAGAAGCAAATTTCGATCTACCAAAGGTTAAAAATACAATTTGGTTTAAGGATTGATATTTGACTATTGACGTCAGCAGTCGTCGATGGCTGCGAGTGTAAGACGGCAAATCCATCTGAGGAGATCAAGTGGTTGTAATCGAAACATGTCATGGTAACCAGCCGCCTGGGTTCGTATCTCAGGTCAGTCAAGAATGAATGATTATCAGTAACAATTTTAATTAATTTTCATGTTGTAAAATTCCTTTCTTCATAAAAATAATTTAATGAAAATTAAATTTGATGAACTTAAGCCTGATTAAAAATATTAAAAATTTGGATTGTTAAATATTATTTAGGACATTATGACGATATTACTTGATAGCACACCTAGTGAATCCCCCAATAATGTTTGGTACAACTGAGCTTAAAAATTACAATTTTATAAGTTAGTTTGTAAACTTTTTCATCCCTGGTCAGTGATACCAGGAGAAATTTCAAACAATCCCTACGTGTCTAAAAAATCGCATTTTCCCCTACAATCAAAAAAATGTCCCTACCCTTTCCCAACGTTAAAATTTTTTTTTTTTAGCAACTGGCAAACAAATACATACATAAGTATTTGGTTGACATTTTGAAAATATTATAATAAAAGTATTTATTAACAACAAGAAAAAATCCAAATAAATATGTAAATGCTGCGCACACATATAAAAATGCAATTTCAAAAATAACATTGTGTGACAAATTTAATTTTTTTTCTTTTAGCAGAAACGCCTCTATATATCCTTTAATCTAGAGACAAATAATCATAATCATAATAATTTCCTCATCTTTGTCCTTTTTAAAGAGCCTAATATTTTATAATACTTATTTTAAAAATTTTTTTGAATATAGGTATCAAATAATTTTTAACAAACTTGGTACCAAATAAAAGGGAAGGATCTGTAAAATTTTAAAAAATATTTTCTTTACTTCACCTGAACTAAAAAAAAAAATTCTGTTAAAATTATATCCTTTCATATTTTCAAAAGATTTTATTATTGTTTTTTTACAAATTAATTTCTATGTAAAAATTTCATTCATTATTCTCTTTAAATATTTGCATATATTTCAGCAAATGTAAGTGCGAAATAGCAAAAATAACATGAGGCCTTCACCCAGTGTTGCCAAGTTAGACATTTTCACCCCAACTTTGGGGGTTTCCTTTGCGTTTAGGGTCAGTTTTATTGACTAAAAAGTAGTTAGGGGGAAATTTAGTGTGTATAAATAGCATTTGGGGATATTTTAGGGTTAATATTATAAAATATTTTCAAAATTACAAAAAAAATGGAAAAAACCAAATGAATTCAAAGGTGATTATTTAATATAAGCATTCACAATGTTTAGTATTATAAAAAATAAAATAAGAAACCAACTGGCAACTTCAACAGTTGAATGTATTACTTTAAGAGTTAAGGTCTAACAAAAAGTCTCTCAAATGTATTTAGAAACATTTGATTCCGTATGGAATGTGCGATTAGATTCGCACCTTGCTTAAGCAAATGACAGTTTAATTAAACTTAGCAAAAAGTTTCCTTAAGTTCAAAATGGTTTTCCTCATATAAATAAGATGTATTCGCACATTTCCTTAAGCCAACTTAAGCACATTATGGTTGGGCCTTTAGATATTCTTTAAGCAATGAATACTAAATTTTTATTCCGTCTTATGAAAGCTTAAATTATTTAATTATGCAAACATGCACGTGGACGAGAGGGATAAAAATATACTAGACGTTTTTAATGAGTTATAATAATATATTCTGTTTTTCTAAAAGCTTTTTTTATATAAGTATTTGTTAAAATATATGTAGTTACATGCATACATATGTAAAAAATTAAATGAAATAAAATGGTATGTATGTTTAAAAAAATATTTAAAAAATTATTCCTTTTATTTTGGGGTTTTTTATTTTTACTCAGTACAAATTTAGGGGGTATTTTTTTGATTTGGGGTTATTTCTTTAAATTTACTTGGCAACACTGCCTTCACCTGACAATTTTTTGTCATATTAAACGTCAAAGTCTATAAAAAAAACTTTAATATTTTTGTCTGCGTTTTATTTTATATGAAGTTTGACGTTTGTTTTGAAAAAAAAATTGCCAGTGTAAAAGAATGGTTCGCAACAACGAACGCGAATATTCGTCTCCCCGTTATTATATATTAACGGTGCGACGAATAATTGGGTACATGGTTTAGGCAATTGTTGAAAATTGCCGGGCTGTTAGAACTCACAGGATGTACCTATATGGTTTCTGTTAAAAATACTACATTTGTGCTTAAATACTATCTGTTGTTAATAAGAAAAATATAAAAAAGTTTATTTCTTAAATAAAAATAAGACGAATATTTACGTATTGTTATACAATATATAGAAAATTATATAAAATTTTGAAAATTTGTCCTTTTTTCCCTACGCCTGAAATTTTCCGAAAGAATCCCTACAAAACGGGAAAATTCCTACTATTGGCATCACTGTCCCTGGTACATACGACAAACTATGTATGTATGTGGGTGGGTCAATTTCAAAAAAAACGTACACATCGAGTTTTTTTTTCTTATTTTTAAAGTTTTTTCAATTCGCCTGTAAGAGTGGCAAATTTATGTAGAAATTGATGAAGAATCCGGTGGTACTTTTAGGCTCTCAAAAAATCAATATTTTTTGATTTTTTTTAGGTTTTCTATGATTTCGATCTTGAGCGTCACACACCAAATATGTATAAGAATTCGCTAAAAATGCAAAAATATTTGAAATTCAAGCTTACTTCAATGTTCTTTTGTTTCTCAAGATTGACTTTTGTGAAAATCACCTTTTTGATTATAAACACAAAATCACGATTCACTTTGATTTTTAATTTTTTTTAATTTTTTAATTTTATCAATAATAAAAACTGGGAATTTAGCACGAATAACAAAATCTTTTGAAATTTAAATTTTGTATTCCCAAAAATTGAAATTACTTTTTGATAATAAAGGGGCAGGTGCACGGCCTAAAAAACACTTAATTGACAACATCTTTTTGTAAGTTGTTGTTGTTTTTTATTTTGTTTTTCTTAACCTACTTACAACTACAATTAATGTTGAGAGAATTTCAACTAATTGTAGCGGGGAATGTAAGACGAAATGAACGCACTGTTTATTGTTGATGTTGTTTTGTTTAAACTTTGATATTATTACAAGTAGAACTGTTGCTATAAGTCTTATACGTTTAACATTTTATTTGGTTTAATATCTTTAGTTTTTCTAAAATCTTTATGGATGAAGTTTCCTGATGATCTGGCCTAAGCAACCAGTGAAATGCGCATAGGAGTAGCTTATCCCATCAACAATAAATTTCAAGTGTTTTTATCAATAATAAAAACTGGGAATTTAGCACGAATAACAAAATCTTGTGACAAGTTATTTTAAAATTTTAAGATGAAAATATGTAAATTTTTGTTGAAAAAAGACTTGAACTTAGCGTACATACATTCATGTACTTAGGAATTCGTAAATATCAAATCGTCGCAAAATGCTTAGAAAAATTCTAAATACCTATGTATGCTTTTATTATTTAAAAAGAGAAACTGTCAAAACAAATCCATGCACATTTTTACCACGGTACAATTAATAAGGCAACTTCAGTAGCCCAGATGAATATTCTTTTCGAAGCTCCTTACGCTAGGTATCTACGTAGTAATTTTTTTTGTTAAACACAAGCAATAACTTCGGCAGAACCATGGCGCAATAATTGCTGACTATATTGCTGGAGAACACGTGAAATTGCTTTGCCGAAAAAAAACGTACAGAGAAATTATATGTCAGATAAATAACAGCTGATTTTACAGCAGATTGCTAAGCAATAATTGCTCAAGCAATAAGAAGAGCAATCAATTCGCAATGGATTGCCACTCATGGCAATATGCGGTCTATACGTCGCAAATTTGATGGAGCAATCAAATTTGACGTTTGCCGCAATAAATATTGCTACGTGAAGACCCGGGGTTATATTATTGTACAATTGGCTTTAAATTTTGTTTGTTTTTTAATAACAGTAGGTACCTATTTATTGTTAATAATAATACACATACATATTTTTGACAATCTATCAGATTTTTCTACCAACAAAACACGTGTTGTTTTTGCCTGGTTGTACTTGTTGTAGAATTAGGGTTGCCTTATTAATTGTACCATGAGTCTTGCTTTCTGTATATGTTTTTCTAATTTTGGCATACATTTTAAAATAATTGAAGTTTCTTTTAAATATTTTTAATAGTAAGCTTAATTTTTTGTTGGCTGTACTAAAACTAAAAAGCCCGTATGCAAAGAATTGTTGTTTCTAACAACAACAAAATTTTTATTGCACTGAAAAAATTTTTCTTAATAAAAAAGTGCTGCAGAAATTCAAACTATTCTTGGCAAATTTTATAACAGGCCAATTGTAGATTGTGATCTCGACACATAAATATTTAAGACACTGATTGTAAAATTTCCGTCAAGCAAAACAAATATCTGCAAAATCAATTCAAATAATTCATAAACATCGAACAATGGTTTGCATAAAAATAACGGTATTTTTATTCCCTTCACCGAAGGTTTAAGGTTATATAGGTATAAGTTTGTCATTCCGTTTGTAATTTCTACAATATTGATCTTAGATCCTATAAGGTATATAAGTATGTACATATTCTTGGCCCTTATGAAAAGCGAAGTTGATTTAACGATGTCCGTCTGTGTGTCTGACATTTGATATGGGTTTTCCGTAGACCCCAGATATGATATGGACTAGGGTGTTATGTATATATACATATATATGTCAGGTATGCTATTGAAATTCAGCCAGATCGGTCCATAAATGACTGAGATATGACCAAAAATCCACGAAAACCTAATTTTTTCATAAAATCCCATGTTGTTGTGGTTATTTTAAACCCATCACCAAAAGTAACAAGTTATATAGGTATACCTTGTATATATTTTTATACACCTGTAATATTATTGTACATGATATTCGCCATATTATTTCCATTTTGTCCTATATTATGCAATAAGTCGCACAAAGGTTTCATTTATTCAATAAGAAGGTAAACATAACCTATACGAATAACATAAACAGCATTGTACAATGTTGCCAACACATTTCACTTTCTTTTCGTTGTGCAATAAAAATCAAAAGTATTTTTATTGCTGCCAATACCCTGCAAATATTATTGGATCACCTGATCCAATTTCATGAAATGGACTACTCCATGGACTAGTCCAATGTAATGCAAGCATGGACCATGTCATTGTTAAAAAGTGTTTGTAGTGAGACGACATGTCTTCGTTGTTAAACGAAGTTAAAACTAATCCTCTTGTGTACACAATGGAGTAGTTTTTAAACTACTCCTTTGTAGTCCAAAGATGGGTTATATGGTCCTGCCCTAGGACATCGTTATGTTAAATAGACCATGTTTTTCCATACGTTTGGGTAACTTTTGGACTAGTCCTAGTCCCTTGTGGGCTACTCTTTACACGCGTGTTTGGACTGGTCCTATTATTTGCAGGGTGGTGAACCATTTTCAAGTTATTTCAATATATGAAGTGAAAGTGCCTTACTTTTGAACATAACGGTATATCTAGAAAAGTGCTGATAGAGAAAAATGGAGATTAAATTTGAAATCAGTGACCTCAAATTAGTAAAAATTTGCAATAATATTCCAGGACGGACAAACAAAAAAATTTTGTTCTCTTGTGTAATTTTTATTTTTTCATTTGCGAACAAAACTTCAGTTAATGTCAAATCACTCTTCAATTTTGCTGTTTGCAAAATTTGCAAGACAGTAGACAAGACAGTTGGAAAAGTGTGCATTTTTTTTAGTGAAAAAATGTGCTTGTATTGCTACTTTCTTTACAGTACTGGCAAATGTAAACAACATATTAGATGAAAGAAGAAATAAGAGGTAATTTCGAGTTGTGGCTCTTTAGTCTTCGGGCATAATGTTAAATGGCGCAACACAAACCTTATCAGTTTATTTTTTAAAGCGTCACAACTCCAAATAAAATGTATTAAGTAAAAGTAAACTACTCAATCTTCTACATATATGTACATATGTATATCGTACACTAAATCATAAACAAGCACAACTCAAAAATTATCAAAATCGTTTTTTTTCATAAACCGGTTCACAAATTAAATCTATAGCGACCACGAAAATTTCGTTTGCGTGACTGTCTGTTTTAACTTTTCTTCTTTAACATTTTTGAAACTCAATTTGATTAAAAAATGGCAACCATGTTTTTAAAGCCAGTTTTTTGCATCTTCTAAATAAACAATTTGTAATTTTGTGTTGTGCCTGTTTATGTTTTAGTGTGCGATACATGTATACAAATTATAACTTTACTGACTGGTTCATCATCGCACAGTCTAAATGTCTGATGCAAAAAAATTTAAATTTTTGACCGGAAGTTGGTTGGACCGATCCCCTGCGACGGGATTTTTGAAAATTCAAATGTTTTGGGTGTAAAAAAGTGTAATTTCGCTAACATCATATCTCTTTAATTAAAAGAGACTCCAAAAAATGTAACACTTATTGTTGTACATTAAAAAATACGCGTTCAGGTGTCTGGTACTTTTTTGAAATTCGGCTCTTTTGGGGAATAAACGGGTAAAACCTTTATTCTGAAACTTTTTTGTCGCCCCATCTTTCTTTTAAACCAAATAACATAAAAATATAACATATTCGTAACTTATCTTAAAAATACAAACGTACTTTTTCGAAGTTCGAACGTTTAAGAGGTGAAATTGAAATTTTTGAATCTTCAATGTGGAGAAAAAAGTATCAAAATAAATTTCTTTCATTTACATTCTACATGCGCTACCTTTTGAATTTTCTATAATATTGAAACATAAAATTATAGGAGCAGGGCCCTGTGTGAATGAGAACCTAGGGATGGGCAAGTTGAAAAAATTTATCGATATATATCGAATCGATATTTTTTTAGAGTATCGATATTTATTATTTCAAAAATAGCGATATATCGAACGTATTTTGCTGTAACTATTACCAAATTATAAAATTCAGTATACCTTTGTACAAACATATTTATGAACAAACATATTATATGTAATTACATTGTTACTTTTTATTGTTTCATTTTATTTTAAAAAAATTAATAAAAACAAACAAATTTAATCAAAACAAAAAATTCAATTATAACAAAAACAAAAGGGAAGAATACAAAAAAACCATATGAAATAAAAAAAAAAATAAATTACGAAAAATTTCAATGGAAGTAAATAAGTCATGGAAGTACCAACTTTCCTTAAAATTTAAATTTCACCCCAAAAGTACCAACTGGTTTTAGTCAAACCAGTAATCATCAGATATGGACATCAGGGGCACTCTCTGTTTTATGTGCTCTCCAGTCAATCTGCTTGTTGTATCCGGCTCTGCTTCTTATAAATGCCAATCATTTTAGATCTTCATATTTGTTTAAAAAAAACATATGATGCATGCAATGATTCCAATTCTTAAAAAACATATTGTTTGAAAAACGGCTAAAATTTTGAGTTCTTAATGAAGACTGACTTTAAAAAATATCGAATTCGATAGTCGTATTTCAATATCGATACATCGATATATCGGTATTTAAAATATCGGCGATATATATCGATTATATTTTTTTTAAATATCGATTTTTTGATACATCGATATTTGTTGCCCATTCCTATAAGTTGAAAAATGTTAGTATGTACTTTTTTCTTGAAACCTAGTAACATAAACTTTGGCATATAAATATTTGCACACACGATAGGGAACGCTAACAAAGTAGCAGGCTTACTGCTAGTTTCTCACAAGCGGCACAAGTAACACTAAAACAGACATACGGCTATTTTTCCAGTTAAAGAAGACAGTGACGCAAACGAAATTTTCGTAGTCGTAAGGGGTTTGATTTTTAAAATGGTTTATGAAAAAATTTCGATAAATTTTGAGTTGTGGATGTTTATGATTTAGTGTTCGATATTTATTTACTACCTATTTTATTTTGCTAACTTTAATATGTGCATTTGTTATAGGGATAAGTATGTAGGTATATAAAGTAAATATTTAGTTTAGAAAAATAAATAAATTATTTTGGAAACTTGTGCTCTCGGTTATTTTTGTGTGTACAATTTTGGGTATAATCTTCGTTCTATGTAACATGAGTTATTTGTGTCACCTCACCCCTCTTTTTTAACCACTAATTCGCTTATTTTTGGGATTTAAAATTGGTACATACTTATTTTCAAAATATGATAAATAACTCTTTACTTGAATGTTTTATATTTTGTAGTACAAATAGGTATAACGAGTTTTGTAATTTTGTTGCTGGAGACATCCACAACCACAAGACTCCAAAGTCCAAGCAAAAAGATACTCATGCATTTTGAAAAAAATAGTGTCTTTTGCGGTGATCTGTAGTTCTTAAAGTAATAAATAAATGGCAATTTATTGTGAATTTATATTTATTCTTTCTTTTTTTTTCGTTTATTTAGGCTTTGAGAAAAACAAGCATCAGCTCTTGGGTATACATAAAAAAAACTTGTACAACCAGTCGATGAATCAAGTGATGATGACAGAAAAATATGAGTGGAGCAAAACAGTCTGCGGTGGATTTTAGTTTGAGTCTATAAACCACAATTGGAATTGCCGCCGATCTTTGTTGCTGCTACTAATGAAGTGAATCGATTTTAGTGTTTATAGTGTTTATATTATTTTCTCTAATAAAACAACAAAATGCTTGTTAAATAAAAAAACGACTGTCTTAAAAAATGATTTAATATTTTTCAATTTTAAATAACGGTTTATTTCTAATTGATAAAGTCTGATGGATGCTTTAGGCTATGAAATGTAGTTAAAGTTTAAAACGTTGTTAAGGGCTTCATACAATCAAATTTACTATACGTAAGTAAGATTCAGTCTGGGTACCTCATGAATATTAATTTTGGCTTACAAAATCTTCCTGAAAAAAGCTGTGAATTCTTAAATACAAGACTAATTTGATGGACCACGCATACTTGTCCAAACTAGTCCTCAATTGATTCCATATCTAACTTCCAAATTTTATTTGATAATCTTGAATAGTTTTCGAGATATTGAACGGCATATCATGTAGTTTTTTAACCTTAAAAATTTAAAAAAATCAAACTAAATTTTTTTGCGAAGTACCAGGCCAACAGAACTTTTTAGTAGGTGGATTTCTGTTAAGTTTTTTCTTCAAAACTCTATAACTCGAAAACCGTGTAAGATATTTGTGCGAATGTTTCACCATATGATAGAGTGGGACTCTGGCTACGAGGTGAACAACCATTGGCCCCCAGTCGGCCCGCCCAAATTATTAAAAAATTAATTTATTTCATTACTGCCCTTATAAATTCCTAAATAATGATCTCACAAATTTTATTTAAGAGTTAGTCGAATCAGAAACTCCTGTTCTATATATAGGTGTACCAAATTATATAATTTTATTTTCATTAACCTCGTGGATATAAATGAATTTCTTAAAAGGTTCTGTTGCAACAACTGTATAAAATGTACGTTTTGGAAATAAGTTCAGGTCTCAATATCTCAGAAACCGTTTGCAACATCTTAATGTTATTTTTTTCATTTGATAGATCTCTGAACCGACTACCACCTGGTCAACTTTGTTTGCTAAAAATAAAATTCATACTTATTGAAAAATTCAATTTAAAGTTAACCGCCCACAATATATTTGGTAAGTAGGCGTGGCAAATAATTTCGAATGTCCAAACTAGTCCTACATTGATTCCCAATCTAACTTCCAAATTTTATTTGATAATCTTGAATAGTTTTCGAGATATTGAACGGCATATCATGTAGTTTTTTAACCTTAAAAGTTTTTAAAAATCAAACTAAATTTTTTTGTGAAGTACCAGGTCAACAGAACTTTTTAGTAGGTGAATTTCTGTTAAGTTTTTTCTTAAAAACTCTATAACTCAAAAACCGTGTAAGATATTTGTGCGAATGTTTCACCATATGATAGAGTGGGACTCTGGCTACGAGGTGAACAACCATTGGCCCCCAGTCGGCCCGCCCAAATTATTAAAAAATTAATTTATTTCATTACTGCCCTTATAAATTCCTAAATAATGATCGCAGAAATTTTATTTAACAGTTAGTCGTATCAGAAACTCCTGTTCTATAAGTGTACCAAATTATATAATTTTATTTTCATAAACCTCGTGGATATAAATGAATTTCTTAAAAGGTTCTGTTGCAACAAATGTATAAAATGTACGTTTTTGAAAAAAGTTTAGGTCTCAATATCTCAGAAACCGTTTGCAACATCTTAATGTTATTTTTTTCATTTGATAGATCTCTGAACCGACTACCACCTGGTCAACTTTGTTTGCTAAAAATAAAATTCATTCTTATTGAAAAATTCAATTTAAAGTTAACCGCCCACAATCTATTTGGTAAGTAGGCGTGGCAAATAATTTCGAATGTCCAAACTAGTCCTCAATTGATTCCCTATCTAACTTCCAAATTTTATTTGATAATCTTGAATAGTTTTCGAGATATTGAACGGCATATCATGTAGTATTTTTTTAACCTTAAAAATTTAAAAAAATCAAACTAAATTTTTTTGTGAAGTACCAGGTCAACAGAACTTTTTAGTAGGTGGATTTCTGTTAAGTTTTTTCTTCAAAACTCTATAACTCGAAAACCGTGTAAGATATTTGTGCGAATGTTTCACCATATGATAGAGTGGGACTCTGGCTACGAGGTGAACAACCATTGGCCCCCAGTCGGCCCGCCCAAATTATTAAAAAATTAATTTATTTCATTACTGCCCTTATAAATTCCTAAATAATGATCTCAGAAATTTTATTTAACAGTTAGTCGAATCAGAAACTCCTGTTCTATAGGTGTACCAAATTATATAATTTTATTTGCATAAACCTCGTAGATATAAATGAATTTCTTAAAAGGTTCTGTTGCAACAAATGTATAAAATGTACGTTTTTGAAAAAAGTTTAGGTCTCAATATCTCAGAAACCGTTTGCAACATCTTAATGTTATTTTTTTCATTTGATAGATCTCTGAACCGACTACCACCTGGTCAACTTTGTTTGCTAAAAATAAAATTCATTCTTATTGAAAAATTCAATTTAAAGTTAACCGCCCACAATCTATTTGGTAAGTAGGCGTGGCAAATAATTTCGAATGTCCAAACTAGTCCTCAATTGATTCCCTATCTAACTTCCAAATTTTATTTGATAATCTTGAATAGTTTTCGAGATATTGAACGGCATATCATGTAGTTTTTTAACCTTAAAAATTTAAAAAAATCAAACTAAATTTTTTTGTGAAGTACCAGGCCAACAGAACTTTTTAGTAGGTGGATTTCTGTTAAGTTTTTTCTTCAAAACTCTATAACTCGAAAACCGTGTAAGATATTTGTGCGAATGTTTCACCATATGATAGAGTGGGACTCTGGCTACGTGGTGAACAACCATTGGCCCCCAGTCGGCCCGCCCAAATTATTAAAAAATTAATTTATTTCATTACTGCCCTTATAAATTCCTAAATAATGATCTCAGAAATTTTATTTAACAGTTAGTCGAATCAGAAACTCCTGTTCTATAAGTGTACCAAATTATATAATTTTATTTTCATAAACCTCGTAGATATAAATGAATTTCTTAAAAGGTTCTGTTGCAACAAATGTATAAAATGTACGTTTTTGAAAAAAGTTTAGCTCTCAATATCTCAGAAACCGTTTGCAACATCTTAATGTTATTTTTTTCATTTGATAGATCTCTGAACCGACTACCACCTGGTAAACTTTGTTTGCTAAAAATAAAATTCATACTTATTGAAAAATTCAATTTAAAGTTAACCGCCCACAATCTATTTGGTAAGTAGGCGTGGCAAATAATTTCGAATGTCCAAACTAGTCCTCAATTGATTCCCTATCTAACTTCCAAATTTTATTTGATAATCTTGAATAGTTTTCGAGATATTGAACGGCATATCATGTAGTTTTTTAACCTTAAAAATTTAAAAAAATCAAACTAAATTTTTTTGTGAAGTACCAGGCCAACAGAACTTTTTAGTAGGTGGATTTCTGTTAAGTTTTTTCTTCAAAACTCTATAACTCGAAAACCGTGTAAGATATTTGTGCGAATGTTTCACCATATGATAGAGTGGGACTCTGGCTACGTGGTGAACAACCATTGGCCCCCAGTCGGCCCGCCTAAATTATAAAAAAATTAATTTATTTCATTACTGCCCTTATAAATTCCTAAATAATGATCTCAGAAATTTTATTTAACAGTTAGTCGAATCAGAAACTCCTGTTCTACAAGTGTACCAAATTATATAATTTTATTTTCATAAACCTCGTAGATATAAATGAATTTCTTAAAAGGTTCTGTTGCAACAAATGTATAAAATGTACGTTTTTGAAAAAAGTTTAGCTCTCAATATCTCAGAAACCGTTTGCAACATCTTAATGTTATTTTTTTCATTTGATAGATCTCTGAACCGACTACCACCTGGTAAACTTTGTTTGCTAAAAATAAAATTCATACTTATTGAAAAATTCAATTTAAAGTTAACCGCCCACAATCTATTTGGTAAGTAGGCGTGGCAAATAATTTCGAATGTCCAAACTAGTCCTCAATTGATTCCCTATCTAACTTCCAAATTTTATTTGATAATCTTGAATAGTTTTCGAGATATTGAACGGCATATCATGTAGTAGTTTTTTAACCTTAAAAATTTTAAAAAATCAAACTAAATTTTTTTTGTGAAGTACCAGGTCAACAGAACTTTTTAGTAGGTGGATTTCTGTTAAGTTTTTTCTTCAAAACTCTATAACTCGAAAACCGTGTAAGATATTTGTGCGAACGTTTCACCATATGATAGAGTGGGACTCTGGCTACGAGGTGCACAACCATTGGCCCCCAGTCGGCCCGCCCAAATTATTAAAAAATTAATTTATTTCATTACTGCCCTTATAAATTCCTAAATAATGATCTCAGAAATTTTATTTAACAGTTAGTCGAATCAGAAACTCCTGTTCTATAAGTGTACCAAATTATATAATTTTATTTGCATAAACCTCGTAGATATAAATGAATTTCTTAAAAGGTTCTGTTGCAACAAATGTACAAAATGTACGTTTTTGAAAAAAGTTTAGGTCTCAATATCTCAGAAACCGTTTGCAACATCTTAATGTTATTTTTTTCATTTGATAGATCTCTGAACCGACTACCACCTGGTAAACTTTGTTTGCTAAAAATAAAATTCATACTTATTGAAAAATTCAATTTAAAGTTAACCGCCCACAATCTATTTGGTAAGTAGGCGTGGCAAATAATTTCGAATGTCCAAACTAGTCCTCAATTGATTCCCTATCTAACTTCCAAATTTTATTTGATAATCTTGAATAGTTTTCGAGATATTGAACGGCATATCATGTAGTAGTTTTTTAACCTTAAAAATTTTAAAAAATCAAACTAAATTTTTTTTGTGAAGTACCAGGTCAACAGAACTTTTTAGTAGGTGGATTTCTGTTAAGTTTTTTCTTCAAAACTCTATAACTCGAAAACCGTGTAAGATATTTGTGCGAATGTTTCACCATATGATAGAGTGGGACTCTGGCTACGAGGTGAACAACCATTGGCCCCCAGTCGGCCCCCAGTCGGCCCGCCCAAATTATTAAAAAATTAATTTATTTCATTACTGCCCTTATAAATTCCTAAATAATGATCTCAGAAATTTTATTTAACAGTTAGTCGAATCAGAAACTCCTGTTCTATAAGTGTACCAAATTATATAATTTTATTTGCATAAACCTCGTAGATATAAATGAATTTCTTAAAAGGTTCTGTTGCAACAAATGTATAAAATGTACGTTTTTGAAGAAAGTTTAGGTCTCAATATCTCAGAAACCGTTTGCAACATCTTAATGTTATTTTTTTCATTTGATAGATCTCTGAACCGACTACCACCTGGTCAACTTTGTTTGCTAAAAATAAAATTCATTCTTATTGAAAAATTCAATTTAAAGTTAACCGCCCACAATCTATTTGGTAAGTAGGCGTGGCAAATAATTTCGAATGTCCAAACTAGTCCTCAATTGATTCCCTATCTAACTTCCAAATTTTATTTGATAATCTTGAATAGTTTTCGAGATATTGAACGGCATATCATGTAATAGTTTTTTAACCTTAAAAATTTTAAAAAATCAAACTAAATTTTTTTTGTGAAGTACCAGGTCAACAGAACTTTTTAGTAGGTGGATTTCTGTTAAGTTTTTTCTTCAAAACTCTATAACTCGAAAACCGTGTAAGATATTTGTGCGAACGTGCGTAAAAAATTAATTTATTTCATTACTGCCCTTATAAATTCCTAAATAATGATCTCAGAAATTTTATTTAACAGTTAGTCGAATCAGAAACTCCTGTTCTATAGGTGTACCAAATTATATAATTTTATTTTCATAAACCTCGTAGATATAAATGAATTTCTTAAAAGGTTCTGTTGCAACAAATGTATAAAATGTACGTTTTTGAAAAAAGTTTAGGTCTCAATATCTCAGAAACCGTTTGCAACATCTTAATGTTATTTTTTTCATTTGATATATCTCTGAACCGACTACCACCTGGTCAACTTTGTTTGCTAAAAATAAAATTCATACTTATTGAAAAATTCAATTTAAAGTTAACCGCCCACAATCTATTTGGTAAGTAGGCGTGGCAAATAATTTCGAATGTCCAAACTAGTCCTCAATTGATTCCCTATCTAACTTCCAAATTTTATTTGATAATCTTGAATAGTTTTCGAGATATTGAACGGCATATCATGTAGTAGTTTTTTAACCTTAAAAATTTTAAAAAATCAAACTAAATTTTTTTTTGTGAAGTACCAGGTCAACAGAACTTTTTAGTAGGTGGATTTCTGTTAAGTTTTTTCTTCAAAACTCTATAACTCGAAAACCGTGTAAGATATTTGTGCGAACGTTTCACCATATGATAGAGTGGGACTCTGGCTACGAGGTGAACAACCATTGGCCCCCAGTCGGCCCGCCCAAATTATTAAAAAATTAATTTATTTCATTACTGCCCTTATAAATTCCTAAATAATGATCTCAGAAATTTTATTTAACAGTTAGTCGAATCAGAAACTCCTGTTCTATAAGTGTACCAAATTATATAATTTTATTTGCATAAACCTCGTAGATATAAATGAATTTCTTAAAAGGTTCTGTTGCAACAAATGTATAAAATGTACGTTTTTGAAAAAAGTTTAGGTCTCAATATCTCAGAAACCGTTTGCAACATCTTAATGTTATTTTTTTCATTTGATAGATCTCTGAACCGACTACCACCTGGTAAATTTTGCTTGCTAAAAATAAAATTCATACTTATTGAAAAATTCAATTTAAAGTTAACCGCCCACAATCTATTTGGTAAGTAGGCGTGGCAAATAATTTCGAATGTCCAAACTAGTCCTCAATTGATTCCCTATCTAACTTCCAAATTTTATTTGATAATCTTGAATAGTTTTCGAGATATTGAACGGCATATCATGTAGTTTTTTAACCTTAAAAATTTAAAAAAATCAAACTAAATTTTTTTGTGAAGTACCAGGCCAACAGAACTTTTTAGTAGGTGGATTTCTGTTAAGTTTTTTCTTCAAAACTCTATAACTCGAAAACCGTGTAAGATATTTGTGCGAATGTTTCACCATATGATAGAGTGGGACTCTGGCTACGAGGTGAACAACCATTGGCCCCCAGTCGGCCCGCCCAAATTATTAAAAAATTAATTTATTTCATTACTGCCCTTATAAATTCCTAAATAATGATCTCAGAAATTTTATTTAACAGTTAGTCGAATCAGAAACTCCTGTTCTATAAGTGTACCAAATTATATAATTTTATTTGCATAAACCTCGTAGATATAAATGAATTTCTTAAAAGGTTCTGTTGCAACAAATGTATAAAATGTACGTTTTTGAAAAAAGTTTAGGTCTCAATATCTCAGAAACCGTTTGCAACATCTTAATGTTATTTTTTTCATTTGATAGATCTCTGAACCGACTACCACCTGGTAAACTTTGTTTGCTAAAAATAAAATTCATACTTATTGAAAAATTCAATTTAAAGTTAACCGCCCACAATCTATTTGGTAAGTAGGCGTGGCAAATAATTTCGAATGTCCAAACTAGTCCTCAATTGATTCCCTATCTAACTTCCAAATTTTATTTGATAATCTTGAATAGTTTTCAAGATATTGAACGGCATATCATGTAGTTTTTTAACCTTAAAAATTTAAAAAAATCAAACTAAATTTTTTTGTGAAGTACCAGGCCAACAGAACTTTTTAGTAGGTGGATTTCTGTTAAGTTTTTTCTTCAAAACTCTATAACTCGAAAACCGTGTAAGATATTTGTGCGAATGTTTCACCATATGATAGAGTGGGACTCTGGCTACGAGGTGAACAACCATTGGCCCCCAGTCGGCCCGCCCAAATTATTAAAAAATTAATTTATTTCATTACTGCCCTTATAAATTCCTAAATAATGATCTCAGAAATTTTATTTAACAGTTATTTGAATCAGAAACTCCTGTTCCATAAGTGTACCAAATTATATAATTTTATTTGCATAAACCTCGTAGATATAAATGAATTTCTTAAAAGGTTCTGTTGCAACAAATGTATAAAATGTACGTTTTTGAAAAAAGTTTAGGTCTCAATATCTCAGAAACCGTTTGCAACATCTTAATGTTATTTTTTTCATTTGATAGATCTCTGAACCGACTACCACCTGGTAAACTTTGTTTGCTAAAAATAAAATTCATACTTATTGAAAAATTCAATTTAAAGTTAACCGCCCACAATCTATTTGGTAAGTAGGCGTGGCAAATAATTTCGAATGTCCAAACTAGTCCTCAATTGATTCCCTATCTAACTTCCAAATTTTATTTGATAATCTTGAATAGTTTTCAAGATATTGAACGGCATATCATGTAGTTTTTTAACCTTAAAAATTTAAAAAAATCAAACTAAATTTTTTTGTGAAGTACCAGGTCAACAGAACTTTTTAGTAGGTGGATTTCTGTTAAGTTTTTTCTTCAAAACTCTATAACTCGAAAACCGTGTAAGATATTTGTGCGAATGTTTCACCATATGATAGAGTGGGACTCTGGCTACGAGGTGAACAACCATTGGCCCCCAGTCGGCCCGCCCAAATTATTAAAAAATTAATTTATTTCATTACTGCCCTTATAAATTCCTAAATAATGATCTCAGAAATTTTATTTAACAGTTAGTCGAATCAGAAACTCCTGTTCTATAAGTGTACCAAATTATATAATTTTATTTGCATAAACCTCGTAGATATAAATGAATTTCTTAAAAGGTTCTGTTGCAACAAATGTATAAAATGTACGTTTTTGAAAAAAGTTTAGGTCTCAATATCTCAGAAACCGTTTGCAACATCTTAATGTTATTTTTTTCATTTGATAGATCTCTGAACCGACTACCACCTGGTCAACTTTGTTTGCTAAAAATAAAATTCATTCTTATTGAAAAATTCAATTTAAAGTTAACCGCCCACAATCTATTTGGTAAGTAGGCGTGGCAAATAATTTCGAATGTCCAAACTAGTCCTCAATTGATTCCCTATCTAACTTCCAAATTTTATTTGATAATCTTGAATAGTTTTCGAGATATTGAACGGCATATCATGTAGTTTTTTAACCTTAAAAATTTAAAAAAATCAAACTAAATTTTTTTGTGAAGTACCAGGTCAACAGAACTTTTTAGTAGGTGGATTTCTGTTAAGTTTTTTCTTCAAAACTCTATAACTCGAAAACCGTGTAAGATATTTGTGCGAATGTTTCACCATATGATAGAGTGGGACTCTGGCTACGAGGTGAACAACCATTGGCCCCCAGTCGGCCCGCCCAAATTATTAAAAAATTAATTTATTTCATTACTGCCCTTATAAATTCCTAAATAATGATCTCAGAAATTTTATTTAACAGTTAGTCGAATCAGAAACTCCTGTTCTATAAGTGTACCAAATTATATAATTTTATTTGCATAAACCTCGTAGATATAAATGAATTTCTTAAAAGGTTCTGTTGCAACAAATGTATAAAATGTACGTTTTTGAAAAAAGTTTAGGTCTCAATATCTCAGAAACCGTTTGCAACATCTTAATGTTATTTTTTTCATTTGATAGATCTCTGAACCGACTACCACCTGGTCAACTTTGTTTGCTAAAAATAAAATTCATTCTTATTGAAAAATTCAATTTAAAGTTAACCGCCCACAATCTATTTGGTAAGTAGGCGTGGCAAATAATTTCGAATGTCCAAACTAGTCCTCAATTGATTCCCTATCTAACTTCCAAATTTTATTTGATAATCTTGAATAGTTTTCGAGATATTGAACGGCATATCATGTAGTTTTTTAACCTTAAAAATTTAAAAAAATCAAACTAAATTTTTTTGTGAAGTACCAGGCCAACAGAACTTTTTAGTAGGTGGATTTCTGTTAAGTTTTTTCTTCAAAACTCTATAACTCGAAAACCGTGTAAGATATTTGTGCGAATGTTTCACCATATGATAGAGTGGGACTCTGGCTACGAGGTGAACAACCATTGGCCCCCAGTCGGCCCCCAGTCGGCCCGCCCAAATTATTAAAAAATTAATTTATTTCATTACTGCCCTTATAAATTCCTAAATAATGATCTCAGAAATTTTATTTAACAGTTAGTCGAATCAGAAACTCCTGTTCTATAAGTGTACCAAATTATATAATTTTATTTGCATAAACCTCGTAGATATAAATGAATTTCTTAAAAGGTTCTGTTGCAACAAATGTATAAAATGTACGTTTTTGAAAAAAGTTTAGGTCTCAATATCTCAGAAACCGTTTGCAACATCTTAATGTTATTTTTTTCATTTGATAGATCTCTGAACCGACTACCACCTGGTCAACTTTGTTTGCTAAAAATAAAATTCATTCTTATTGAAAAATTCAATTTAAAGTTAACCGCCCACAATCTATTTGGTAAGTAGGCGTGGCAAATAATTTCAAATGTCCAAACTAGTCCTCAATTGATTCCCTATCTAACTTCCAAATTTTATTTGATAATCTTGAATAGTTTTCGAGATATTGAACGGCATATCATGTAGTTTTTTAACCTTAAAAATTTAAAAAAATCAAACTAAATTTTTTTGTGAAGTACCAGGCCAACAGAACTTTTTAGTAGGTGGATTTCTGTTAAGTTTTTTCTTCAAAACTCTATAACTCGAAAACCGTGTAAGATATTTGTGCGAATGTTTCACCATATGATAGAGTGGGACTCTGGCTACGTGGTGAACAACCATTGGCCCCCAGTCGGCCCGCCTAAATTATAAAAAAATTAATTTATTTCATTACTGCCCTTATAAATTCCTAAATAATGATCTCAGAAATTTTATTTAACAGTTAGTCGAATCAGAAACTCCTGTTCTATAAGTGTACCAAATTATATAATTTTATTTTCATAAACCTCGTAGATATAAATGAATTTCTTAAAAGGTTCTGTTGCAACAAATGTATAAAATGTACGTTTTTGAAAAAAGTTTAGGTCTCAATATCTCAGAAACCGTTCGCAACATCTTAATGTTATTTTTTTCATTTGATAGATCTCTGAACCGACTACCACCTGGTCAACTTTGTTTGCTAAAAATAAAATTCATTCTTATTGAAAAATTCAATTTAAAGTTAACCGCCCACAATCTATTTGGTAAGTAGGCGTGGCAAATAATTTCGAATGTCCAAACTAGTCCTCAATTGATTCCCTATCAAACTTCCAAATTTTATTTGATAATCTTGAATAGTTTTCGAGATATTGAACGGCATATCATGTAGTTTTTTAACCTTAAAAATTTAAAAAAATCAAACTAAATTTTTTTGTGAAGTACCAGGCCAACAGAACTTTTTAGTAGGTGGATTTCTGTTAAGTTTTTTCTTCAAAACTCTATAACTCGAAAACCGTGTAAGATATTTGTGCGAATGTTTCACCATATGATAGAGTGGGACTCTGGCTACGTGGTGAACAACCATTGGCCCCCAGTCGGCCCGCCCAAATTATTAAAAAATTAATTTATTTCATTACTGCCCTTATAAATTCCTAAATAATGATCTCAGAAATTTTATTTAATAGTTAGTCGAATCAGAAACTCCTGTTCTATAAGTGTACCAAATTATATAATTTTATTTGCATAAACCTCGTAGATATAAATGAATTTCTTAAAAGGTTCTGTTGCAACAAATGTATAAAATGTACGTTTTTGAAAAAAGTTTAGGTCTCAATATCTCAGAAACCGTTTGCAACATCTTAATGTTATTTTTTTCATTTGATAGATCTCTGAACCGACTACCACCTGGTCAACTTTGTTTGCTAAAAATAAAATTCATTCTTATTGAAAAATTCAATTTAAAGTTAACCGCCCACAATCTATTTGGTAAGTAGGCGTGGCAAATAATTTCGAATGTCCAAACTAGTCCTCAATTGATTCCCTATCTAACTTCCAAATTTTATTTGATAATCTTGAATAGTTTTCGAGATATTGAACGGCATATCATGTAGTTTTTTAACCTTAAAAATTTAAAAAAATCAAACTAAATTTTTTTGTGAAGTACCAGGTCAACAGAACTTTTTAGTAGGTGGATTTCTGTTAAGTTTTTTCTTCAAAACTCTATAACTCGAAAACCGTGTAAGATATTTGTGCGAACGTTTCACCATATGATAGAGTGGGACTCTGGCTACGAGGTGAACAACCATTGGCCCCCAGTCGGCCCGCCCAAACTATTAAAAAATTAATTTATTTCATTACTGCCCTTATAAATTCCTAAATAATGATCTCAGAAATTTTATTTAACAGTTAGTCGAATCAGAAACTCCTGTTCTATAAGTGTACCAAATTATATAATTTTATTTGCATAAACCTCGTAGATATAAATGAATTTCTTAAAAGGTTCTGTTGCAACAAATGTATAAAATGTACGTTTTTGAAAAAAGTTTAGGTCTCAATATCTCAGAAACCGTTTGCAACATCTTAATGTTATTTTTTTCATTTGATAGATCTCTGAACCGACTACCACCTGGTCAACTTTGTTTGCTAAAAATAAAATTCATTCTTATTGAAAAATTCAATTTAAAGTTAACCGCCCACACGTAGCCAGAGTCCCACTCTATCATATGGTGAAACATTCGCACAAATATCTTACACGGTTTTCGAGTTATAGAGTTTTGAAGAAAAAACTTAACAGAAATCCACCTACTAAAAAGTTCTGTTGGCCTGGTACTTCACAAAAAAATTTAGTTTGTTTTTTTTAAATTTTTAAGGTTAAAAAACTACATGATATGCCGTTCAATATCTCGAAAACTATTCAAGATTATCAAATAAAATTTGGAAGTTAGATAGGGAATCAATTGAGGACTAGTTTGGACATTCGAAATTATTTGCCACGCCTACTTACCAAATAGATTGTGGGCGGTTAACTTTAAATTGAATTTTTCAATAAGTATGAATTTTATTTTTAGCAAACAAAGTTTACCAGGTGGTAGTCGGTTCAGAGATCTATCAAATGAAAAAAATAACATTAAGATGTTGCAAACGGTTTCTGAGATATTGAGACCTAAACTTTTTTCAAAAACGTACATTTTATACATTTGTTGCAACAGAACCTTTTAAGAAATTCATTTATATCTACGAGGTTTATGAAAATAAAATTATATAATTTGGTACACTTATAGAACAGGAGTTTCTGATTCGACTAACTGTTAAATAAAATTTCTGAGATCATTATTTAGGAATTTATAAGGGCAGTAATGAAATAAATTAATTTTTTAATAATTTGGGCGGGCCGACTGGGGGCCAATGGTTGTTCACCTCGTAGCCAGAGTCCCACTCTATCATATGTTGAAACATTCGCACAAATATCTAACACGGTTTTCGAGTTATAGAGTTTTGAAGAAAAAACTTAACAGAAATCCACCTACTAAAAAGTTCTGTTGGCCTGGTACTTCACAAAAAAATTTAGTTTGATTTTTTTAAATTTTTAAGGTTAAAAAACTACATGATATGCCGTTCAATATCTCGAAAACTATTCAAGATTATCAAATAAAATTTGGAAGTTAGATAGGGAATCAATTGAGGACTAGTTTGGACATTCGAAATTATTTGCCACGCCTACTTACCAAATAGATTGTGGGCGGTTAACTTTAAATTGAATTTTTCAATAAGTATGAATTTTATTTTTAGCAAACAAAGTTTACCAGGTGGTAGTCGGTTCAGAGATCTATCAAATGAAAAAAATAACATTAAGATGTTGCAAACGGTTTCTGAGATATTGAGACCTAAACTTTTTTCAAAAACGTACATTTTATACATTTGTTGCAACAGAACCTTTTAAGAAATTCATTTATATCTACGAGGTTTATGAAAATAAAATTATATAATTTGGTACACTTATAGAACAGGAGTTTCTGATTTGACTAACTGTTAAATAAAATTTCTGAGATCATTATTTAGGAATTTATAAGGGCAGTAATGAAATAAATTAATTTTTTTATAATTTAGGCGGGCCGACTGGGGGCCAATGGTTGTTCACCACGTAGCCAGAGTCCCACTCTATCATATGGTGAAACATTCGCACAAATATCTTACACGGTTTTCGAGTTATAGAGTTTTGAAGAAAAAACTTAACAGAAATCCACCTACTAAAAAGTTCTGTTGGCCTGGTACTTCACAAAAAAATTTAGTTTGATTTTTTTAAATTTTTAAGGTTAAAAAACTACATGATATGCCGTTCAATATCTCGAAAACTATTCAAGATTATCAAATAAAATTTGGAAGTTAGATAGGGAATCAATTGAGGACTAGTTTGGACATTCGAAATTATTTGCCACGCCTACTTACCAAATAGATTGTGGGCGGTTAACTTTAAATTGAATTTTTCAATAAGTATGAATTTTATTTTTAGCAAGCAAAATTTACCAGGTGGTAGTCGGTTCAGAGATCTATCAAATGAAAAAAATAACATTAAGATGTTGCAAACGGTTTCTGAGATATTGAGACCTAAACTTTTTTCAAAAACGTACATTTTATACATTTGTTGCAACAGAACCTTTTAAGAAATTCATTTATATCTACGAGGTTTATGAAAATAAAATTATATAATTTGGTACACTTATAGAACAGGAGTTTCTGATTCGACTAACTGTTAAATAAAATTTCTGAGATCATTATTTAGGAATTTATAAGGGCAGTAATGAAATAAATTAATTTTTTTATAATTTAGGCGGGCCGACTGGGGGCCAATGTGTTGTTCACCACGTAGCCAGTGTCCCACTCTATCATATGGTGAAACATTCGCACAAATATCTTACACGGTTTTCGAGTTATAGAGTTTTGAAGAAAAAACTTAACAGAAATCCACCTACTAAAAAGTTCTGTTGGCCTGGTACTTCACAAAAAAATTAAGTTTGATTTTTTTAAATTTTTAAGGTTAAAAAACTACATGATATGCCGTTCAATATCTCGAAAACTATTCAAGATTATCAAATAAAATTTGGAAGTTAGATAGGGAATCAATTGAGGACTAGTTTGGACATTCGAAATTATTTGCCACGCCTACTTACCAAATAGATTGTGGGCGGTTAACTTTAAATTGAATTTTTCAATAAGTATGAATTTTATTTTTAGCAAACAAAGTTTACCAGGTGGTAGTCGGTTCAGAGATCTATCAAATGAAAAAAATAACATTAAGATGTTGCAAACGGTTTCTGAGATATTGAGAGCTAAACTTTTTTCAAAAACGTACATTTTATACATTTGTTGCAACAGAACCTTTTAAGAAATTCATTTATATCTACGAGGTTTATGAAAATAAAATTATATAATTTGGTACACTTATAGAACAGGAGTTTCTGATTCGACTAACTGTTAAATAAAATTTCTGAGATCATTATTTAGGAATTTATAAGGGCAGTAATGAAATAAATTAATTTTTTTATAATTTAGGCGGGCCGACTGGGGGCCAATGTGTTGTTCACCACGTAGCCAGAGTCCCACTCTATCATATGGTGAAACATTCGCACAAATATCTTACACGGTTTTCGAGTTATAGAGTTTTGAAGAAAAAACTTAACAGAAATCCACCTACTAAAAAGTTCTGTTGGCCTGGTACTTCACAAAAAAATTTAGTTTGATTTTTTTAAATTTTTAAGGTTAAAAAACTACATGATATGCCGTTCAATATCTCGAAAACTATTCAAGATTATCAAATAAAATTTGGAAGTTAGATAGGGAATCAATTGAGGACTAGTTTGGACATTCGAAATTATTTGCCACGCCTACTTACCAAATAGATTGTGGGCGGTTAACTTTAAATTGAATTTTTCAATAAGTATGAATTTTATTTTTAGCAAACAAAGTTTACCAGGTGGTAGTCGGTTCAGAGATCTATCAAATGAAAAAAATAACATTAAGATATTGCAAACGGTTTCTGAGATATTGAGAGCTAAACTTTTTTCAAAAACGTACATTTTATACATTTGTTGCAACAGAACCTTTTAAGAAATTCATTTATATCTACGAGGTTTATGAAAATAAAATTATATAATTTGGTACACTTATAGAACAGGAGTTTCTGATTCGACTAACTGTTAAATAAAATTTCTGAGATCATTATTTAGGAATTTATAAGGGCAGTAATGAAATAAATTATTTTTTTTATAATTTAGGCGGGCCGACTGGGGGCCAATGGTTGTTCACCACGTAGCCAGAGTCCCACTCTATCATATGGTGAAACATTCGCACAAATATCTTACACGGTTTTCGAGTTATAGAGTTTTGAAGAAAAAACTTAACAGAAATCCACCTACTAAAAAGTTCTGTTGGCCTGGTACTTCACAAAAAAATTTAGTTTGTTTTTTTTAAATTTTTAAGGTTAAAAAACTACATGATATGCCGTTCAATATCTCGAAAACTATTCAAGATTATCAAATAAAATTTGGAAGTTAGATAGGGAATCAATTGAGGACTAGTTTGGACATTCGAAATTATTTGCCACGCCTACTTACCAAATAGATTGTGGGCGGTTAACTTTAAATTGAATTTTTCAATAAGTATGAATTTTATTTTTAGCAAACAAAGTTTACCAGGTGGTAGTCGGTTCAGAGATCTATCAAATGAAAAAAATAACATTAAGATATTGCAAACGGTTTCTGAGATATTGAGAGCTAAACTTTTTTCAAAAACGTACATTTTATACATTTGTTGCAACAGAACCTTTTAAGAAATTCATTTATATCTACGAGGTTTATGAAAATAAAATTATATAATTTGGTACACTTATAGAACAGGAGTTTCTGATTCGACTAACTGTTAAATAAAATTTCTGAGATCATTATTTAGGAATTTATAAGGGCAGTAATGAAATAAATTATTTTTTTTATAATTTAGGCGGGCCGACTGGGGGCCAATGGTTGTTCACCACGTAGCCAGAGTCCCACTCTATCATATGGTGAAACATTCGCACAAATATCTTACACGGTTTTCGAGTTATAGAGTTTTGAAGAAAAAACTTAACAGAAATCCACCTACTAAAAAGTTCTGTTGGCCTGGTACTTCACAAAAAAATTTAGTTTGTTTTTTTTAAATTTTTAAGGTTAAAAAACTACATGATATGCCGTTCAATATCTCGAAAACTATTCAAGATTATCAAATAAAATTTGGAAGTTAGATAGGGAATCAATTGAGGACTAGTTTGGACATTCGAAATTATTTGCCACGCCTACTTACCAAATAGATTGTGGGCGGTTAACTTTAAATTGAATTTTTCAATAAGTATGAATTTTATTTTTAGCAAGCAAAATTTACCAGGTGGTAGTCGGTTCAGAGATCTATCAAATGAAAAAAATAACATTAAGATGTTGCAAACGGTTTCTGAGATATTGAGACCTAAACTTTTTTCAAAAACGTACATTTTATACATTTGTTGCAACAGAACCTTTTAAGAAATTCATTTATATCTACGAGGTTTATGAAAATAAAATTATATAATTTGGTACACTTATAGAACAGGAGTTTCTGATTCGACTAACTGTTAAATAAAATTTCTGAGATCATTATTTAGGAATTTATAAGGGCAGTAATGAAATAAATTAATTTTTTTATAATTTAGGCGGGCCGACTGGGGGCCAATGGTTGTTCACCACGTAGCCAGAGTCCCACTCTATCATATGGTGAAACATTCGCACAAATATCTTACACGGTTTTCGAGTTATAGAGTTTTGAAGAAAAAACTTAACAGAAATCCACCTACTAAAAAGTTCTGTTGGCCTGGTACTTCACAAAAAAATTTAGTTTGTTTTTTTTAAATTTTTAAGGTTAAAAAACTACATGATATGCCGTTCAATATCTCGAAAACTATTCAAGATTATCAAATAAAATTTGGAAGTTAGATAGGGAATCAATTGAGGACTAGTTTGGACATTCGAAATTATTTGCCACGCCTACTTACCAAATAGATTGTGGGCGGTTAACTTTAAATTGAATTTTTCAATAAGTATGAATTTTATTTTTAGCAAACAAAGTTTACCAGGTGGTAGTCGGTTCAGAGATCTATCAAATGAAAAAAATAACATTAAGATGTTGCAAACGGTTTCTGAGATATTGAGAGCTAAACTTTTTTCAAAAACGTACATTTTATACATTTGTTGCAACAGAACCTTTTAAGAAATTCATTTATATCTACGAGGTTTATGAAAATAAAATTATATAATTTGGTACACTTATAGAACAGGAGTTTCTGATTCGACTAACTGTTAAATAAAATTTCTGAGATCATTATTTAGGAATTTATAAGGGCAGTAATGAAATAAATTAATTTTTTTATAATTTAGGCGGGCCGACTGGGGGCCAATGTGTTGTTCACCACGTAGCCAGAGTCCCACTCTATCATATGGTGAAACATTCGCACAAATATCTTACACGGTTTTCGAGTTATAGAGTTTTGAAGAAAAAACTTAACAGAAATCCACATACTAAAAAGTTCTGTTGGCCTGGTACTTCACAAAAAAATTAAGTTTGATTTTTTTAAATTTTTAAGGTTAAAAAACTACATGATATGCCGTTCAATATCTCGAAAACTATTCAAGATTATCAAATAAAATTTGGAAGTTAGATAGGGAATCAATTGAGGACTAGTTTGGACATTCGAAATTATTTGCCACGCCTACTTACCAAATAGATTGTGGGCGGTTAACTTTAAATTGAATTTTTCAATAAGTATGAATTTTATTTTTAGCAAACAAAGTTTACCAGGTGGTAGTCGGTTCAGAGATCTATCAAATGAAAAAAATAACATTAAGATATTGCAAACGGTTTCTGAGATATTGAGAGCTAAACTTTTTTCAAAAACGTACATTTTATACATTTGTTGCAACAGAACCTTTTAAGAAATTCATTTATATCTACGAGGTTTATGAAAATAAAATTATATAATTTGGTACACTTATAGAACAGGAGTTTCTGATTCGACTAACTGTTAAATAAAATTTCTGAGATCATTATTTAGGAATTTATAAGGGCAGTAATGAAATAAATTATTTTTTTTATAATTTAGGCGGGCCGACTGGGGGCCAATGGTTGTTCACCACGTAGCCAGAGTCCCACTCTATCATATGGTGAAACATTCGCACAAATATCTTACACGGTTTTCGAGTTATAGAGTTTTGAAGAAAAAACTTAACAGAAATCCACCTACTAAAAAGTTCTGTTGGCCTGGTACTTCACAAAAAAATTTAGTTTGTTTTTTTTAAATTTTTAAGGTTAAAAAACTACATGATATGCCGTTCAATATCTCGAAAACTATTCAAGATTATCAAATAAAATTTGGAAGTTAGATAGGGAATCAATTGAGGACTAGTTTGGACATTCGAAATTATTTGCCACGCCTACTTACCAAATAGATTGTGGGCGGTTAACTTTAAATTGAATTTTTCAATAAGTATGAATTTTATTTTTAGCAAACAAAGTTTACCAGGTGGTAGTCGGTTCAGAGATCTATCAAATGAAAAAAATAACATTAAGATATTGCAAACGGTTTCTGAGATATTGAGAGCTAAACTTTTTTCAAAAACGTACATTTTATACATTTGTTGCAACAGAACCTTTTAAAAAATTCATTTATATCTACGAGGTTTATGAAAATAAAATTATATAATTTGGTACACTTATAGAACAGGAGTTTCTGATTCGACTAACTGTTAAATAAAATTTCTGAGATCATTATTTAGGAATTTATAAGGGCAGTAATGAAATAAATTAATTTTTTAATAATTTAGGCGGGCCGACTGGGGGCCAATGGTTGTTCACCACGTAGCCAGAGTCCCACTCTATCATATGGTGAAACATTCGCACAAATATCTTACACGGTTTTCGAGTTATAGAGTTTTGAAGAAAACACTTAACAGAAATCCACCTACTAAAAAGTTCTGTTGGCCTGGTACTTCACAAAAAAATTTAGTTTGTTTTTTTTAAATTTTTAAGGTTAAAAAACTACATGATATGCCGTTCAATATCTCGAAAACTATTCAAGATTATCAAATAAAATTTGGAAGTTAGATAGGGAATCAATTGAGGACTAGTTTGGACATTCGAAATTATTTGCCACGCCTACTTACCAAATAGATTGTGGGCGGTTAACTTTAAATTGAATTTTTCAATAAGTATGAATTTTATTTTTAGCAAACAAAGTTTACCAGGGGGTAGTCGGTTCAGAGATCTATCAAATGAAAAAAATAACATTAAGATGTTGCAAACGGTTTCTGAGATATTGAGACCTAAACTTTTTTCAAAAACGTACATTTTATACATTTGTTGCAACAGAACCTTTTAAGAAATTCATTTATATCTACGAGGTTTATGAAAATAAAATTATATAATTTGGTACACTTATAGAACAGGAGTTTCTGATTCGACTAACTGTTAAATAAAATTTCTGAGATCATTATTTAGGAATTTATAAGGGCAGTAATGAAATAAATTATTTTTTTTATAATTTAGGCGGGCCGACTGGGGGCCAATCGTTGTTCACCACGTAGCCAGAGTCCCACTCTATCATATGGTGAAACATTCGCACAAATATCTTACACGGTTTTCGAGTTATAGAGTTTTGAAGAAAAAACTTAACAGAAATCCACCTACTAAAAAGTTCTGTTGGCCTGGTACTTCGCAAAAAAATTTAGTTTGATTTTTTTAAATTTTTAAGGTTAAAAAACTACATGATATGCCGTTCAATATCTTGAAAACTATTCAAGATTATCAAATAAAATTTGGAAGTTAGATAGGGAATCAATTGAGGACTAGTTTGGACATTCGAAATTATTTGCCACGCCTACTTACCAAATAGATTGTGGGCGGTTAACTTTAAATTGAATTTTTCAATAAGTATGAATTTTATTTTTAGCAAACAAAGTTTACCAGGTGGTAGTCGGTTCAGAGATCTATCAAATGAAAAAAATAACATTAAGATGTTGCAAACGGTTTCTGAGATATTGAGACCTAAACTTTTTTCAAAAACGTACATTTTATACATTTGTTGCAACAGAACCTTTTAAGAAATTCATTTATATCTACGAGGTTTATGAAAATAAAATTATATAAAGATATTGAGACCTAAACTTTTTTCAAACACGTACATTTTATACATTTGTTGCAACAGAAAATTTTAAGAAATTCTTTTATATCTACGAGGCCTATGAAAATAAAATTATATAATTTGGTACACCTATAGAACATTCGACTAACTGTTAAATAAAATTTCTGAGATCATTATTTAGGAATTTATTTAAGATATTTGTGTGAATGTTTCACCATATGATAGAGTGGGACTCTGGCTACGTGGTGAACAACCATTGGCCCCCAGTCGGTCCGCCTAAATTATTTAGTTTAATTTATTTTATTAATACCCTTATAAATGTGCTTAGATAATTATAAACAAATGTCTTCTAAGCCGTAAATTATCTGCCATGCCCACGATGTGACAAAAACATTTTTTTTTTGCATATTTATATTGAAAATAATAATTAAATACTAATATTTGTTTTTGTTTTCAATACAAATATACGAAAGAAATGTTCTTGTCGACATCGAGGGCCTGGGCCTATGTATATTTCAATGAAAGTTGTATGACGTATGACTCTAAAATGTTTTTACAAAATAGCAAGATAAAAAACTTTTTGTTTAGTGTTTTTGTTTTATTTCACTTACATATTTATTATAAAATTATAATAATCGAATATAAGAATTCATATTTTTAGATGCATTAAATTAACAATTATAATATTTATAATATACATATATTCATTTTTCATTACAAATGTTGATACACGTTAGATTAATTCTTTTTTTTATTAATTATTTTAGCTTAAAGTTCAACTTTGAAGCTTTGATAACTTATAAAAAAAACTAAATTATTAAAGCTTATTAAATAATAATGATAAAAAATAATTAATTTATTGAACGCAATTTTGTATTTGTGTAGGAAAGAAAATGCATAAAATGTTTAATAAAATATTTAAATTTTTAGCAAATGTTAACGTTTTTCTTTTCTTAATAAATATGTTTACTCTTAAAAATTTAAAACAAAAATTGGCTCAATAAATTTAAACAGGTGTTTTTTTAAATATGCAATTGTTTGTTTATAATTTTATTGTTTGATTTCTTTTGAAAGGGTTTAACTTAAAATCTAATAAATATAAATTGGTGCTTGGTATTGAAGACTGCAACTAACATTTGATGTGCAAAATCTAAGGGATGATAAATGTTTAAATTAAAAAACTTTCTGAATAAATGTTTTTTGTTGGCGGTTTTTTTTTCAATTAAATTCAACAATTATTTCTTTTTAATGATAAATAAGTTCAGTTTTTGTTTTTCTCTCTTTTTTTAACACACAAAACAACAGTAAAATTAAAAGGTAAATTTTAATAAATCTACTTTTGCGCTGTTGCAGATTTGCGGTTGTTGGAGGACCCCGTCGCTGTCGATGTGGATGAACTATCAGTCAATGATGATTGTTCCACATTTGTACCCATGGAGGAATTAATGAAATTAATGTATTGATGCAATTTTAGGGCTGCTATTAAAGAACTTAAATAGTCATTCACATTGCCTTTTTGGACTTTGCGGATCTGACGGGAGACATTTCTATAGACGCGACGGGAAATCTTGTTCTTAAGTCTACCAACGGTCTGGACAGTGTGTAAAACTGGGTCCTCGCTGGCGGGAACTGGCACTAAAAGTAGAAAAAATAAAAAATTATTTAAATTTAGTGAATTTTTAACAAAATTATTAATGAAAATTTAAAAATGCATACATGTGTAAAGTGTAATGAGGAAGGTGAGATTTAATCCTTACCATAAACTCATTTATTTGCCTATCTATAATATTGATTATTTCAGGATTTCTTTTTACATATTCAACAATTTCTGTTATTATTTTCAGGGACATTGAGAGAAATACTGTAGAAGCAGCTACTAGAAATCTAGTATCAAGTTCTAAATCAAGATCTACGCATTCTTCAACTAAAATTTAAAGAAAGAAATAGAAGGGATTGTATTAAAAAATGATCTACGGTAATGCGAAAGTTTTACTGCCTGCTTCACAATTAAAAGAACTAACCGCTTATTCTTCGATTTCGAACAAATATTTCGTTCGCTTAACTTACATATGTACATTTAAAACAAAGACAAATTTTAAAATATTGCTTTTGTTAGATTAATGATTAATTCGATATCGAGGGTTTGGCAGTAAGTTTTTTTCATACAAATTTTCTTGTGATAGAGGCAGTTAATTTCTATATAAAAAGGGAGGAGGTTAAAGTTATATTGGTGATAAGGGGAAAAGGAAATTTTAAGCAGGATTAAGATGGCTAGAAAAAAGTTTAAGTGCAAACATACTCGTCTATAAAAATAGAAACAATGCATAGATCATGTGATAATTTATGTTAAGAAATTAAAACTCTCTATCCTAAAATTTGATGTTTTAACTTGAATTAAGAAAACTTCAAATTGTTAAAACAATATTATAGCTGAAATCTTTGATTTCGATAAACTTTGTATTAAAAACGTTGATTTTTTGCTTATTTTTGTTTACCATTTTATGAAAATGTGAAAAGATATTTTTAGTAAATCTTTCCCGAATTGCAATTTTTTTTTATAACAAATGTGACCCAAATACTGTAAACTTAGTAATGGCAAATGTTCCCCTCACTCGCACTGGAGCATAGGGTGCCAAAATGTTGCAAAGTTTTCTCGAAACAATTTGGTTGAAATCATGTAAGCATTTTTAAAGTATGTATGTATATGTTGCTGAATCTTGTTGATCCTTGGAAAATGTTGCCTGAATCTTGAAAACTTGTCTATAAAAATAATTCAGAATTCTGTCAACTGTACTATAATGTTGACTTGTTTTACCAAATTTTACTCAAATTGTTCAGCCCAAATCCTTTCCCATACAAAATAGTGCCCAATTTAAGCCTGCTTTTAAAAGAAAATAACTGTTCTATAAAAATTTTGCCTAAATTCTGTCGACTTGTTGACTTAATCCTTTAAAACTTTTTTAAAGCATGTTTGACATTTTTAATTTTTTGTATCAATAAAAAAAATTTTTAGTTTAAGAAATCCAATTATTTTTTTCAATAAAAACATTGCCGAAGACATGTTACTTCAAAGACCATGTAATTTTGACCTACTTTAAAATTTTATTTGAAAATACTTTGAAATCAACACTACAATTCTTTAACAAAATGTTTAATAACAAAAAGAAAAAATGTGTTATAAAAAATGCCGAATTATTATTGTTAAGCATGCATTTTTTTTTGTCGAATATTAAACAAATCATGGGATTTCGTTAAAACGAAAACACTTACTGTCATTTTCTGCATGTTTGCCGTTATGGTCATTTTGCACGACAGCAATTTTTTTATCATCTAAGAATTAAAATATTAAAAAAAATTAACAACAAATTAAATATAACAATTTAAAAAAATATAATTTAACTCAAACTTAACAAAATAATATAGATAACTGGCTGTTTGGTCCCGGCGCAGCTCGGGATTTTCTAAATAAAAATAAAAAATTAAATACTGGAGAATTTTGTTAATAACTTGACCCCACCATTATCTATCATCAATAAAAAAAATTAAATATCACGACAACAGCGCCACCTATCGGGGTTTTATTTTTATAAACCATCACTGAAAGTAGACCTTTCCAACGCATGTACTCGTTTGAGTGGTTCTCGAGTTATAAAATGACGAACATAGGACAACTTATTTTTATATACTTATGTATAAATGCAGGTAATTTAGCAAAAGGTTTAAGAAGTTAATTACTCCGGATACCTGCGTCAATATCATGAAATCAATAAATCGGAGTAGCGAAGAAGTAATTAAAACGAAATATATATTTTTCTCATTAAATTCATTTTTCGAATACAGCTGGACTGTAACTCTTTTTTTAATTTTTGATATCGATAAATTGACTAGCTTTTGTTTAATGTACATATACAAATATATCATATTTTTTATGAAAACCCCAACTACCTTTTAACAATATAAATTATATTTTACAATTTAGCTGAATGAAACGGAAATACAAATCACTGTAAACTTTTTTCTTCGTAAATTAGTCTATTCAAAACGAACTTACAATCTCTTTAATTTCATTTGACCACTGTGTTTTATATATATTTTTTTACCAACTTACCATTGTCTTCTTCATCCTCTGAATCTGATTTGGGGAAATAGTATTCCAAAAGGCGTTCTGCCAAGGCGGTGGTTGTATCGACGCCGTTTACAGCCAAACTGCCGTATTGTGTGGCTAATACTTCGTTAGCTTTATGCCATGCCAAATCTTTTAAGGAGGCAGCTTTTTGTTGACCGGCGGCTTTAAATTTGACTACACGATTAATAGTGGGTTGAACGGCATCGATAACTTTGTTTTTGGCTTGAGCATAGATTTCTTGTGGGGTATTCTTGATGATGGGTGCTGAGACTTCCAACTTATCAATACCTTTGACTAATGTTTGATCGACGAATTGGATTTTATCATCTAATCTGGATACAATGGGAGCGGCAGTGGTAACGGCACGTGAAACACAATCTTCGGCGGCATTAAGAGCCCAGTTAAAAACACGATTATTGCCTAAAAGTATAGAGTAATAAAAACAGAATAAAAATAAGGAAATTAATAAATTATTTAAATACCAAGATGTTTTTAATTTTAAGTAAGCCTTTTTCTATAAAAAAAAATGTTGGCCAAATCGTAACCACTTTTCTTTTCAAAAGTTGCCAAAATTGGAAAATGGAAAAGCAGCCCAAAATGTTCAATATTGCATAGAAACATTTTTAAAAAAATTTTTTTAAAAACTTAAATTGTGAGAACTTTTAGTTCAAACATTTCAATTTTGCCAAATTGTGCAAATTTCATGAAATGGTTTTAAATAAATGATATTGAACAATTTTCTCACAAACTTTTATTTAGCGTAAACTTTTACCTAACAACATCTACTTTATAAGAATTTTTAATTCATGTTATTTATTAACTTAAATTTTATCAATTTATTTAAATCTTAATAAGCTTTAAATATTTATTTACCGCAGTCAAATAGTCTTTAGACTTGACTTTTTATACCCCTCACCGCTGGTGAAAGGGGTATATATCACTTTGTCATTCCGTTTGTAATTTCTACGATATTTACCCTATAAAGTATGTATATACATATGTATGAATGTATATTCTGGATTCTTATAAAAAAAGTTCATTTTGCGATGCTCCACTCTTCGCCGCTTAACATCAAGCTTGTGAAGCCCCTACACAACGTCAATATACATATATCTCAACAAGTTGGCAATAACGTCGGCAGAATAACAGTCTTCTTATTGCTCAGCTTATGTTAAAGGCATGGGAAAACGTATTTATGTTAACTCATAATTTGAAAAAAAACTGGCGCTATCTTGCAAAAATTATTTTTATTAATACAAATTTTTTCTTATTCGACTTTATTTAAATGTATGTATGTATGTACATACATATGTATTTTAATTTGTTTAAGCTTGAGGTATTTTTTATATAGAAATATTAAGGGTCCTCATGATGTCGCTTAACTTACGAGTCTTGTTTCATGAAGCCCCTTTTTTTACTTTTGTGTAATTGTAAACACTAAATGTCAGTTGGCAAGAAACGTCAATACAAAAAAAAAATTAAAATAAAATAAAAGTTAAAATGTGTGCCTAAAAAGTAAAATTTGTTTTTAAAAATGCCTAAAGAAAGCAAAAGACTAATCTACTCAAATTTTTTGAAGAAGTTGTTGTTTGTGATACGCTAACACTTGAATTTTTTGGAAAATACTACGGTAATCTTAAATTTGTTTTGTTTAATTTTATATATGTATGTATGTATATATGTAAACACTCTCGATTTTTTTGTATGTATGTATTTAAAAGATAACCAACGTAAGGCAGAAGAGGAATTTTTGGAGGTGTTCACAGGTGTTCTTGCAGATGGAGAATATTTTCGTTACGCATTGCCATTTGTTCATCATTCTGTTCCAAAATCCCACAATTTTTTATTAGAAGTACTGCCAAGTACTGTTTGTATAAATGCACAATTGAACAGCGCAAGTTTACGAGACAAATTTGTTGGGCAAACTTACCAAGTTTGTGTAAATGAATTCTCATACAATTTTTGACAGTTAATTTACGAGGGCGTTAAAATGCACAGTTTGCACAAATTACGAGACTTATAAACGATATCATGAGGAACCTTATTAATTTTATAAAACTTTATTTTGTTAAAGTAAAATTAATATTTTAACAAACAGAATCTGGGAATTTATTTCTCATGTTGAAGGAATAAGACTATTAAAGTATAAAAGCTTTTGAGGATTGTAATTTGACTTAGAATACACATTCGAATAATATGAAAATTTGTAAAATAAAATTAATATTTTTATATAAAAGAGATCTCCAACTTAAAAAAATTAATATAAATTTAAATAATATAGATCGAATAAGAAAAAAATTATATTAATAAAAATAATTTTTGGAATTTTATTTGAGTGTTTATTAAATTTTTTAATTTAATTATTTTACTAACATTAAAATTTGCTACCATTTCTCAAATTTAATTCTTTCTCACACAATTTGCGTTTATTTTTTTTTCTTTTTTTGCTTCTTTTTTCTCAATTGACAACTAAATTTGACGTTTTATGAGTTTATATTTGTTAAAATTGTTGAGTTAAATACATTCACTTTTTAAAGTATCACTATCCAGTGTGACACAATGAATGCTGACGAAGGTCGTAGCGGGCCAGAAAATGCATTAAATTCTGCTGGTGTCTAATAATTGTAAATTTTTCTGCACTTAAACATACTTCATTGCTGTCCAAAGGAAAGCTAAGGCAAAATGTAACAAGAAGATACAATATAATAGTCTGGTAGGGTATAAAAAAGTAATTTTTGAAAAATTGAAGGAATAGGACTATTGCAAAAAAGCTTTATATATTACACATAGAATAAATTCGAAAAATAAAAAAAAATGTTGAATATAATATAAAGTTACCTTCGAAAGGAAATAATTCCCAGATTCTATTTATTTATCATATTAAATAGTTTTTTGCTACTCCTGTAAAATTTTCGAAATCTTAGATAGGGCTTTTGCGTTTTGATGACGCCATAAACCTTATTTAAAAGATATAAAATATTACAAAATATAAAATTGATAAATTGCACTAAACTGTTTTTAATTAATTTTTCCTCTTTTTTTCTTTTAAAACCAATCAGTTGTTTTGACAATTACCAATGTTGCATATTACACAAACTGTTAGTTAGGTCTTTTAACAACTATCATACATACATTCTTTTGTAGATAGGGCCTTTTGTTCCACTGCCTCGAAACAAAAAATCTTAAGACCAGACTGTCTTTGCAAAAATCTTTTGATTTGCTGTGAAAGAACAGAAGAAACAATGTCAAAATATCCTATGGTGCGGCGAAACAAAAAAAATAGTTTAGAAATGACAACGGGTTGTAATGTGCGTCGGCTCACTAGTAAGGAATGTCATCTTGTTTTACAAAACGGATCGTAAAGCAAGGTTGTTTCTCGTCGCATTGTGTTGGTGTCCTATTTTTCGTATTACTGATACTATGGCACGGTTTGATTACAAAAACATATTGTAGGACACAACGTCGTCATACGCCAAAAAAAAAACATGTCACTTATTTACAGTGATGCCAACAGTAGGGAATTTTCCCTATTTGTAGGGATTTTTTCGGAAAATTTCAAGCGTAGGGAAAAAATTACAGATATTTAGTTTTAAGGCAAATGTAGGGAATTTTCAAAATATTATATCATCTTCAATATATTGTGTAAAAATACTTAAATTTTTGTATTATTTTCATTTATAAATTAAACCTTTTCATATACAATAGCATTTAAGTACAAATGTAGTATTTTTAAACAGAAACCTTATGCTTGGAGTTTTTACAGCATGCCAATCTTCAACAATTGTCAAAACCAATATTCGGGTTTGCATTTGAGAACTATTCTCTATTTGAATTCCCACTCACATTCGCTTAAATGTATGCGAATATTTAACGAAAAAAATAATCGCACCTTATAAACAAAGAATTTCGAATTTTTAAAGAAAACTTTTAAGGATATTGTTAATAATTTTAAAAGGAAATGTTGTTTAAATTTTTGTTTTGTTAAAATGTTACAGAACCTTCCCTTTTGTTTGGTACCCCAGGTTTGCTTAACATTTTTAGATACTTAAGTATTTAGCACTGCACATAAGGATTGTAGGATTGTATGCCTTACCTTACAGCACTAGAGTAAGACAGCCATTTTTAGAAGCAAAAAATATAGCGGTTGGGATGCTTCTAAATCTTGAAAAAATTTTACTGGGATTATAGCCTATTTTCGATGTGAAATAAGTATTCTTGAAAATTGTTAAGTTTTTTTTTGAAAAGGAAACAAGATGAGAAAAGTAAAAATCAAATACGAAATTTGACTATGTTTTGTCTCTAGAATCAAAGATATGTAGAAGTCTTTCTGCCCAAATTAAAATATACCGTAAACTAATTAGCATTTTGACATGGAGATCACACAAAATTTTACAAATAATGGAGGATACACAGTATATAATTAAAAAAAAAAAATAAGCTATTCATAACAAAATTGATTTTATATGGATGATTTAATGTACTTATTATTTTGTCCACTAATTTTTTTCCTATTCCATTCATACAAAATTCAGTATATGCTTAAAGGGCTTTAATGATAGTTTTTTTTTGGTAAACATAGTCCAAATAAATTAAATATAAAACTTACTCAGTTTAAATAATAAATAGACATAAATTTTTAACTGATCAAAATTTGCGGAAGAAAGTTATGTACTTAATATTTTGACTATAAGTGTTTATACATACATATGTATGTATAGATATGTGTTTATATATATAATTTTCTGTTCTGTTCGAGCCATGGTGAAGGGTACATAAAAATTCGTCATAGCCGAATATTTGTTAAATCAAAAACAAAAAATAACGTGAAGTGACGCATTCGATTCAACTTATACAAGAGCATTCTATAAATTAAAATTTATTAATAAATTAGTTGTTATTTAAACATTCAAATAAACAAGAATAAAAATAACTTTGTATACAGTTTTAGTAAAAGTACAAAGTTCTTTTGACTGAAACTTTAAAAACGGAAATTAATTAAACAGAACTTGCAAAAAAATAAAAACAAATTGGTTTTAAAAATATTCTGTGCTCAATATGAGCAGAAAATGTTTAACAATATTTCTTAATCATTTAGGCCAATAAGTATGTATGTATGTATTCGCAAAAATATAAAATACTAGTATCGATTTTTATTTTTCTACATGCATCTGTTAGCAAATGAATAATGCTCATTTAATCTCTAGAATTTTATATCCAGAAATAATGCGCATTTTTAAAAAACATGTACATATAATATGTATGAATGTACTATATGCACTTAGTAGGTATATGTATATAATATATTTATTATCATTTTTATTTTATTACACATTGTAATATTGCAATACAAATACTCACCAAATAAATAATTAACATTGTTCATTAAGTAGAATTTATTCAAAAAAATTTTGCAGTCACAACATGTTACTCAAATAGTAGACTTTACTCAGTTTAAATAATAAAAGAGAAATACTGCTTATTTCCAGATTGCTATGTACACGTATGTAGTTATTTTATAATAAAAGATGGGTTGAAACTTAAATGTTATTTTTTATAGCTTTAAGAATTTTTCTAGTATTTATTTTATTTTTATGTGTTTTCAGCAAGTTGAACAAAAAGATAACATGAAGATTTTAAAAACTATCTGTCAAAATGGAATTAGTTTAAAAACTTTTGAATATGGGTTGTTCTGGATAAGATTTGCTGATCTTCTGGTAGGTTTTATTGCTGATTCACACACATCAGGTTGGACTCATCAAGTTTTGAGTTCTTAGGAAAGAGGGTAAAAGAATGGAAAAAGGTGCAGGCTTGACCGTACTCGTCAATTCTAGTAAATACACAATTTTGGAATTCACAATTTGTCATAAATTCATATGTCTTAAAATAATAACATAAAAAAATACGACTGTTGTGAACAACCTCTCATAATTTAGTGTGCTATTTTGAATTTAAATAAGCTGATTCAAAACAAATATAAAAAAAATAAATATTTACCTAAAATAAAAATATTTTTTAGTTCTAATCTATTAAATTAATGAATTTAATAAGATCTTACCTGACTATTTTTCATTTTTCAGACGCAAATCACAAAAAAAAATTATTTTTTTTTTGTTTACCAAACAGCAGAGACATAAGCCGATCTAATATGCCGCCGCAAGTGATTTGTTGCAAAAATTGCTAGCCGCAGGTTAAATACGGATATTAGCAGGATTAAACTATAGCATTAAAGCCCACGGCTACAAAAACTAATGCGGAATGGCTCAGCCGCTCAGCGGTGCTCTCTTCTGATTAATTACGACAGCACAATAAACATAGCAAGCAAAGTTTTATAAATTTAAGACAATTTTTGTTCACAAAGCAACACCAATATTTTTAAACCATTGTAAAATGTTAGAACATTATGACAATATAACATGATAGCACACCTTGTGAATACCACAAATAATGTTTCAAAGTGATAGAAGTTATTGCATACAAGAGCAAATAAAATGCCTATAGTAGTATTTCATAAAAGAGTTTCTAAACAGATAAAAAAGAAAATAGTATTGGTTTTGTAAAGAGCCAAGGCGAATTGGCTAGAAGGTCGGGTCAAGTCAACATATGGGGTTTTTTCGGTGGTAGACTTGTCAAAGTTTGTATACAAACTAGTTTTTTTATGTAAACAACCCTCTTTTTTTACTAGCAATATTTTTGACAATCTGACCACAGAAGCAGTGTTGTAATAGAGTTTACCTCACCTCTTAGTGAATACACCTTGGTAAAGAGCTTTATTATTAAAAAAAAAACTATTAGCATTTCATGTCGATGAAAATAAGACTGTCAATTTTTCACCCATACGAGTAAATGTATATTGAGATAAAGTATACACAAGTATTTGTGAAAATTTATGAACTTTTGAATAGGTTTTTAAGCGATAACATAAAATTTTAATTAGTTTTCGTGTACGTAAAAAGTGTTATAGATTTATAATTTACTGATTTTAAAAATAGGGTTTTTACCAAGCGATTTAAATCAAATCGCCAATAAATGTTATCAGGACAATAAATGAAATTTTTATAATTAAACAAAGGTTTTTCGACTTTGAACGCTACTACAGTAAAATAAACTGAACTACCTAAATAAAAGCGCCAAGATTTTTTAAACATGAAAATTCTATTACGAATACATTTTCAACCGATCTAGTGATCTGTCCAAAAAGACTCTCCAACAAGGTGGTGTTGAATTTAAAACCCGCTTACGCATTTATTAAGGTAGCTCAGTAGGGGATACACCTACATTATAAAAAATAAATAAAAATTCTATTTATTAAAACTTAACATACATTTTACTTTTAACAAGTCTTAAGGGCAATATCACAAAGTTTTCGTTTTAATTTCTCACCAAAAAAATGGAATGACCCTAAACAATTATCGTTAATTAACAAACACTGCACCTGTATTTATTTAAATAATTTATTAAGGAAATATCAAAATAATTAAATATTACTACTCACTTTAATTCCTTCTCCATCACTATTTTTTTCAAAAACGTAAGTAAATGTTCAAACAATAAAGAACAAAAATAATATTTTCTCACATAATTTTGTGAGTTTTTATTATTACAAACTAATTGAAAACAATTAAATTTAATTAAAAATGTAAACTGCACAAAAAGAAAACGTGGAAAAGGTCAGGTTTCAATTGAAAACAAAAAAACTTTAACTGGCACGATGAAAGATGATAAAATACGTTCATTGAAAAATAATTGATTTTAACTTGGAAACCGAAAGACAATTAAATAAAAGACTACATATGTATGTATGTATATAAATTGATAAACAGTTCAATAACCCAATAAACAATTTGTAAAAGAGATATAAGACTTGTATTGTTTTGCTTTTTAAGGTTAGAACAGTTTAAAAATTCTTGAAATGTTTAGGTTAAAAAAAAATTTGAATATTAATTTTGTATAAGCTGGTTTTTTATAATGAAGGGTATTTTATATACACTAGAGCCACACTCGCGTCGATATTGTTTGCGTTGCTTTATAAAAAATGGTTCAACTCGAAGTTTCGAAATAAATTGCTTAATCTTGTAAACTAAAAAAGTCTCAAGACAAAGCGACCGACGGATACCATCAAATCAAATAAGGATCCAGAATATACATACATACATACAAAAATAAATTGATGGTCTATTGATTTTTGGGAAATCGAATCTAAAGGTTCAAAATGTCATACACAAAAATGTACGTGAAAATAGTGGCCCAATATTTTTGCCAGATATTTACATATATAATAATTTTACGTTTGATGCTGCTGAGTGGTTTTTATATGGGGACTATTGCAAATTATGGACCGATCATCACGAAATTTATTAGTGTTATTTCTAGTCTTACAAAACTGTAAAGTATTAAATTTTATTCTGATAGCATTATTTATTACGGTTTTAGGCGTAATAAACTGTTTTCCCGGAGTATGGCTTATATGGGTCTAACAGTAAATTATGGTCCGATCTACACGAAATTAAACAGTGTGATTTCCGCTCGAATAGAACGAATTTTTGCAAAATCTTATAGCATTCCGTGCATTATTCCACTTTTTATTTTAATTTTTTTAACAAAATTTCTTTGCCATAACCGAAATATGTATCCACATGGATAAAGTCCAAAAATCTTAGATCCGAATACTGCAGGCTATGCTGCTTCGTTAGGACTATTTGCTGGCAATTTTCAGCTTCCTTTGTCATTATGGGGCTTCAATATGAGCTAAAATGTCAAACAATTTAATTCTGCCACGCCATTTTTAAACGCTTTTTGTTGTATATCCGCAATTATGTTACATACTTTATTATAATGCATTAAACTTTTCGCAAAAGTGGGTAAACAACAAAATGGCTTCGTTATATTTCAAAAACTATAAGAGATAGGGACCTAAGGAGATTGATAGACGTGTTAGATTTACCACAGGAAACAGTCTATCTCATTTTTTTTAATTTTGTGCTATACGAAAAGATAGCATCGCCACGACGGAGAAAGGTTAAGAAACCGTTAAGTTAAGCACAGTTTAAACAGAAAGAGCCTTAATAAATCTTTAATTCAAAACAAGTTTAATCTTACACGTTAAAACCTTTAATTACTAAATACCTAATAATCCTTTTTGTAAATTTTAAACATATTTTTTGCACTTAACAAAATATTTGAAAAAAAGTTTTTTAAATATATATTAAACAAATAAAAAAAAGAGAAAATTGCAAAGACCTACAAAGCAAGAAAATTAATACAACAACATTTAAATAAATGATTTAAATAACAACAAAATATTTGAACATTGATTTCAACTTAGTTTCAGGTGAGAGAAGAAAGATGAAAGGAGGTTAGTACGGAGATGCCTGTACTCGGCCAGTACGCTTTATGTTTTCATTCGTTGGTATTTTCACTTTTTCTCTTTGATTCGCTGTTAAATAAATTGTTGTTATTTTGAACCGAAAACAGTTGAAACCGATTGCTGCGTGTGATTATATTGGCATCTTTGAAAAAGAATTGAAAAGAAGTTGAGTATCAAAAGATAAAACGTGTAAATATAGACTTAAGTGGGGAACATAATAGTCGCTGTATTACAACGTTACGAATAGCGCTGCAAGCTGTTAAAAGTTAAGAACGGCAGTTTCAAAGTACTGTCAACAGAATAAGTAGTTGTAGTAGTCGTTGCAGTTGAAGTGGAAGCACACAATTCGAAATTTTGAACTTTGTCGCGCTACAAAGCATTCGTCAGTTTCAGCTACTACTAAAACTACTTTATTCTGTTCCAGGCCTAAAGGCCTTACCATAATATGCATAGCCTTGATTAACCTATTGTAAAAAATTAACCCTTTCGCGCCCGCTCTTGAACGCATTGCCAGAAAAATTATTTTTTATAATTTCCTTAGTGATTAGATCTTAATTAAGGATTTTTGAAAATTTCGGACTTTTTTAATTTTCGGGCAACTTTGGGCCGTTCAGGAAGTATTTCACATTATGAAAAATTAAAACAAACTTTTCTATTTTTTATTCATTCTTTAACCAACTCTATATGTGCTTTAAATTTTATTACGATGGTTTTAAATAAAACGATGATTAAAATTCAAGTTGCTTATAAGCAACTTTGGGCGCGAAAGGGTTAAGAAAAAGTCTTTCAAATGTATTTAAAAAAACAAAATAAAAAAACATTTGATTCCGTACGGATTGTGCTATTAGATTCGCACCTTGCTTAAGCAAATTACAGTTTCATTAAACTAAGCAAAAAGTTTCCTTAAGTTCAATATGGCTTTCCTCATACAATTAACATGTATTCGCACATTTGCTTAAGCCCGCTTAAGCTCATAATGGTTGGGATTTTACAGTTATTTGCATAAAAAAAAGTTAAGGAGAACTATAAAATTCCATATATTTCAAAAGAGATTTTTTTTACATAAGTTTAATGTAAAATATCAACGGTTGTTTTGTTTTTGCTATACTCAAGGTTATAATTGCAAAAAAACTGATTTCAATATGCTATAAAAAAAAAGTTCAACGAACTTTTTTAAAATTATAGCACCAATTATATATAACCTTAAAATAATTAAAGCAATAAATTATAGAAAAACACATTTTCTATGTAGATCATACCTTTAACTTTGCCATAAACATCTTGAGATTTATCCCAGGCAGCACCAACGACGGGTAATTGTATGATGCGTTCCAAACATTCCAAATGAGGTAAAAGATTTTGGGAATCTTTAGTTTCAGCTAAAGCTGAATTACCATTACCGGTAGAATTTTTATTTTCCACGTTTGCCATTTTAATTTTATTTAATTTTTTTTATATTATAGATTTAAAATTGTAGCACTTTTTATTATTATTTAGAGTAAATTAGCTTTTGATTTTAATATAAATCTTATTATTTTTATAAAATTTGTATTTCAAAGTTTTGTTTTAGACAACTTTAATTTATTTTATAAAACACTGGATTATTACATATAAAACTTTTTTTTTTAAAATTGTAAAAGCTTATATCCGTAAAATATTCTTTTATACTTTTTCTATATCTTCTCTTTAGCGCGTACTTTTAACGTCTGACTTGTTGAGCTCTGGATTCCTATGATATTATATTGAAAATATCAAGTCGAAAAAAACTTGTTTGTTCGATTTGTGTGACTCTTTGAGTATTATGGGCGATCGTATTGAGAACTCTTATCATTATATTATGTATATGTATATTTTATGTACAAGTATTTGTTTCTCTTAATCTCTCCATATGTATGTAAGTTGTTTTGTTGGTATTTTACTCAGTTAAGTACAGGTATTACTCATATATTGCTGTGACTAAAAATATGTGATGGAACACTTGTCACAAATGTACATTTTTTTAACACTCCACAGTTAAAAGTTTTTATAATCCTGAAAATTTTAATACTTTTAAAACAATTTTAAGATTGCTTGCTACATATTTGTTTAATAAAAGTAAGGAGAAATTCTAAATTCATGCTCTATCTTTAAAGAAGGAATGTAAGCGATACCGATACAGTTTTTTGAACAAACAATTTTATGATCAATCCTTATTTTTTGCAAAACATATAAGACATACATAAAACATACATACATATAACACAATGCATGTTTTTAACATCTGACTTGTTAAATTTCCCACTGCGAACACGTCATGTGTTTATAGCATTGCTTCTGTAAAAGTCAGATGCAAGGTCATCTGACAAAATTTCAATTAGAGCGTGCTATATTTCCTTCTAACAAACCATCTTACATACATATGTACATATGTATGTAAGCTGTCGGAAATCTATGCCGGGAAGAAGCCTGCTAAAGTTAACAATTAACAATACCGATATACAAATGTATGTATGATAATTTCGCCCTTGAATATAAATATATGTATGTATAAAAAACGTTTCATTATAATATCCCAAATTGGTATCTTCGAATTGAAAGAACAAAAAATGTTAAGATGAACCCTTTAACGGCGCAAATAAAAGTTTTTCTACGCTATTTTGAAACCGAGAACTTCTTTGGTTTCTGTAATAACAATGCGTAAAAAACAGAGACAATGTTAGAAGCAAATTGCATTTACGTTTGTAACAGAATATTATAAACCTTCTGCAAAACAGCAATTTCAATAGACATGCATAATTACATGTGACTTGAAAAGTTGACAAGTTAGATATAAAAAATATGTCGTGGTCATACAGCTTTAGCATTACTCTGGAGAAAGATTTGAGGCTTCAGAGAATAATAAAATGTATTGTTTGTCTTCAATAATTGACCCTCGATACATAGCTCGAAAATTTGAAGATAGTCGACTTCAATTGTATCGTATGTTGCTGACAACCCCCCCCCCCCCCCCCCCTTAACCTTAAAAGCTCCGATAACTCTACGAGAATTAGTCTATGGGGCGTTTGTGAAAAAATAAAAAGAGAATTCGTGGAGAATGAGCCTCTATCCATTATAAGTTGTAGGGCTCGGCTTCTGATGTAAGATAAGCCGAGAGATACCTTCGATCTTATAATATTTCCAGAGGCGCAGATCCGGTTGTCTACTGGCGCAATGACATGTAAAACCGAAAGTTTAAGAAAATAACGCAGAAATACATACATACTTATGTAAGTTTTTAAATGAGTTTTGTCGCATCTGAGAGACTTCTTTTCACTGCGGTTCTGGTTCAAAAGGATTTGCGGAATCATTTATCTTGAAAATACTTGTTTTTTTAAGATAAATCTTATTAATATCAATTTTAAATATTAACCATTTCCTGCACTGTAGTTTTGTATAATAAAAAACTTGCTCTGCTTTAGTTTTGTTAATTTCGACATAAATTAAAATCCAATATGCGTAACGGTATCGCCGATATTTCTTTTTTATTATCGCATCGGCAAAAACGCGTGTCGTTACTTCGCTAATAAAAACCAGCCTTCTGATCCCAATTGCATTAACACATCGAATATTTTATTATGGCTCATTTGGACAACCTTTAATATTCATATTTGTGCTTCAGGTAAAAAGATCCCAAAAAGTACGATTTTTCTAGAATATTTCAAATAATTTTCAACAAAACACGTAAAGGGTAGCGGAGAATTAGCTATGTATGTATGTAAGTATATGGTTTGAATTCTTAATCCGCCCAATTGATATAGGAATAATGGGAGAAGGGAGAAAACTCCCGGGGAATTTTTATTCATAATTGAGCTGAATAACTTTTCATATAATCATTTTTTTGTTTGTTTTTTCAGCATTTTGTAAAAAAAGACTAGTGGAATTAATTCGAATAACTAGGTATACAATCGAACAAAAATAATTACATACATCCGAAATTTTGAAGAAAGTTATAGAAAATAATTAAAAAAGAGCACAAATTGAAAAAATTCCACAATAATACACTGTATTGAAAAAAAGTAATAATAATCGCATAAATAAAAAAAGTTATAAGCCATATATGTACATATGTACATTTTTACATAGCTTATTCTGCAACACCGTATTATTTTTTGAAGGGACACAAAATGGTTTCCACCCTGCCAGTATATTCCATAACGAAATTAAAAAGAGTCACATATTCCGTTATATCCCTGCGGAAAATTTGTGTCAATTGGTCCAAGCGACTGGTCCTGGGATTTGTGAAAATAGAACAAGTACAAAAAGAAAGGACTCATGACCAGTGAAAGAAGAACCAATCCCTTAACTGGTTTATAAAGAACAAAAAGGTAGAAAAAGTAATGAATTACAGAACAGTGTTCAGCGGTGACGTGACACATTTTTTGGTAATTTCTAAAATTTGGCTCTTAAATTTAATTCTTGGACTAATTTTATTGAAATAATACTACATTGTATTTAAATAATACTACTTTTTAGTAACTGACACAAAGCAGGTTCATTGAGAATAGGTCTGTGATGGGTCAAATAGTGTCAATTGACCCCCTCCAATGACAACCCCATGTAAAAGTGATAGGTCTTATTCATAGAAAGTGTTAGAACTGGAACCGGTCCCTACCACCAAAGACCTATCACGGGACTAGTTCAGTGTCAGTTCGCTTCCCTCTAGGGATCTTACATATTTAATTATAAAAATATTATTACAAACATAAGTAAGTATGCAGTACAACCAAAATACTGGCACAATTAGTGCCCAAACAAGTAGAATTCAATGGAACAATTAATAAATTTTCAATAATCATCCATCCCCATTGCTGGCTGTGTTTACCGCAGTTCTCTAGTCGCCATTATCATTTTTCATATGAAGATAAAAACAATTATAGAAATTGTCGTATGACATTACAATATGAGAAATATTGGACTATGTATTCTAAATTTCCACATACTATAGAAATATACAATAAAAAAATTGCCTTTCATAAGGTTATAACAAAGTATGTATAACGTTAATACATACATACATATTTATTGCTATTATTGTTATTTCCACTCGATAATTGAGTTTTTTTTATTATTATTATTATTTAATTTTGTTAGGGGTTTCTCTTTCTAGATCTCTTAGACATTAGCCCTACTCTTTGAATTACAAATAAATAAACGTTTATGTGAATGTTAATGCAAATGAAAAAAATAATATAAATTTTATATGTATGTATGTATTTCAGTACATTTCTTTAGATTTCATTAAATTTTTTGCGAATAGACTTTGATACCGGTATGTTTAATATATGTAGTTCTTGATTCTATTACATATTTGCTTTTGTATAATTGTATTATGCATATTTTTGATACTTAAATAATTGATGTGTCTGTCTCCCCGCTACAGTTTACTTTGAATGTGTTAAATAACTTGCTAATTAATCATTGTCAAACAAATTCAATATAGAAAAACTTACATAGGTACATACATACATACATATGTATGTAGGTATAATTTTTTACTGTTAAAGGTCAGTTTTTTTTAAATAAAATAATATCAACAGCAGCGTTGCCACGACCCAAAAAAATTTGTGACCAAAATCAAAACAAAAAATAACCAAAAGCGAAAAAAGTAACCAAAATTTTTTTGTAATAAATTAATGTACCTACATAGTATATCTTAATTGTGTTTGTTAAAACCTTGTAGGCGGGTAAGCTTTTCCTCAAACCAAAAATTGGTTATTTTTGTCTTGAAAAAAAGTAACCAAAATGGAAAAAAGTACACAAAAGTACACATTAGAAAAAATAACCAATTTGGTTAAAAGTAACCAAAACGGCAACGCTGATCAACAGCAAAATAAATTTATGACTAGTAAGAAAGCTTATGAAACTAGGAGAATCTATTAGTTTTGTAGAAAAAAAACACGCGATGTGAACACAAATAATACGGAAAATAATATGGAAAATTGTAACACACAATCACAAAAATAATATACATATGTATGTATGTACATACATATGTATATATGCAGCTACAATAAAATGTTATTTTTTGAGTTTTTAAGTACTTTAAACTTTTTGATGAACCAAAAACGTGATGTTTGGAAGGTCCAAAGTTCGATTCTTATTTAAAAATTTAACGTCATATGTACCTTAATATTTGTGTTATTTGAATCGTTTATTTCAGAAAACCGTCAAGTGTGCCTGTTTTTAATGAGAGTTGACGGATTTCTGAAATAAACGATTAATTTGCAGTTTCGTCATGTTTTAAACTTTGGACATTTAAAAAAAAACAAATACCTACAATTTCTAAAATACATATGTATGTATGTAGGTATTAGTAATACAAAATAACCAAAAGTTGATAGAAGTTTTATTAATATTATGAAATGGGTTATTTACTAGCAATTGTCTGGACTGATAGATTTAAAATTATTGTGGCAACTTGCTATAGATGAAAGCAATACTAATGTACTTCTACCAACGCTCTCGAGTTTCTGCATGCCTACTTGTATCATGAACTTTAGCCCTTACAAAGGAGCAGGTGCTAATAAATCTCAGCTAAATAAAAAAAATGTATATCTCTATTTACAGCCGGATCTTAAAGTATGATAGGTATATCAAATATTTTGTCTCGAAAAAGCCAATGTTTTACTCTAACAGCCATTGACCTCAAGTATACTTCTTGTATTTATCCAGATCTCTGTTTTTACCACCCTAATGTCAGAAAACTAAAGAAAGCGTAAAGCCATTCAAGTTTTTCTACTGAAGTATGTAAGTACATTTATTTGCACAAGGTAGACTCAATTGGGAGTGCATTACAAAATTACTCGAATTGTGTCCATATAAAACAAAAACCATTCAACGCACACATGCACATATTTTGGCTCATACCAGCAGAAATATGTTAAAATTTAGTTCACAAAAAATAATTAAAACAAGTTAAGAGTGGCGAATCTTTGATTTCATCCACCGGCATTTAGAATATTTTAGGAGCGGGCTCTATATGGGATCTTTATAAAAACTGAAGCTACTATTGGTGTAGACCTTTGTGCAATTATTGGCCGACCATCTTAAAGTTTCATGCCTTTATTTAAAGTCATATAAAACTTTATTTGAACTAATTTGAATAAAAGATCATGATTCGTAACAGCCTTATGGCTAATAAGTCAATGAATGCTTAAACTTTGGCTTAGCTGAACTAAACTTAAGGCCCTAATTATATAAAAAACATCTGCAAAGAATTACATTGAAAGCAACAGCAGTCTTAAATATTTTGTAATTTTGTTGTTGCTTTCTACAGAAATTCATTTACCGTTATAAAATTTTAAACGTCACAAGTTATGAGGCGCCTTAATTTATATGTAGTGCAAGTAATAATAATGTGGCAGCACTACGATTAATGTTGTCAAATTCATATGGTTTGTATTGGTAGTTTAAACGCCCAATTTTATGTTGATCTGGCCTAAGCAACCAGTGAAATGCGCATAGGAATAGCTTATCCCATCAACAATAAATTGCAGTGTTTTTATCAAGAAGCAGGAATAACAAAACTAAAGCAGGAATAACAAAACTAAATCATTTTAATTAAATTTTGTATTCCCACGAAAATTATTTTGGTATTAAAATTTGTTTAGAGTTTTATACGTTTTAAAGTTATTTCTGGCCATATTACGCCGATATCTATGTTTGCTACCCTTTGAGGCGTATTTAAATGAATTACCAGAGTGGGCTTTATATAGGACATATGATAAATTATGGACCGATCTTCACGAAATTTGTTAGTGTAATTATTAGTCTTATAAAACTGTGAAACCATATTTCATGTTGCAAGAGTGGGCTTGAATTATTTCTTTAGCAATATTTTAATGATTTTTTGCGAGCTTTGATTTTCTGCCAGTGTGGTAGAAACGGCGGCATGAAAATTCCCTCCAAAATATGTATATCCCTCTAAAAAAAATAAAGAAATAACCCCTTTATATGCAATAAAACCCCAATTTGGAAAACCTCCAATGAAATGAATTGATATGCATAGCCGGCCTTTGGTCGGGCACAAGGTACTTCCCCTCCATGGCATAACAAATACCGAATCCCTAACTAAAGCTCCTAAAACCGACCTTGTGCGCGACCGAAGGCCGGCTACGCAGAGAACCTTAAGCTAGCGAAACCGGTGTTTGTTACACCTTAGAGGAGAAATTCCTTGCGTTTTCTTTATAAATTTGAAAATTAAATAATCTCCCAAAAAATATTATAGGGCTTTATTTCATAAGGATTTTTTAGGTGATTATTTCATATAAAATTAGATTTAATTAAAAAAAATCAAATAATCCCCCAGAAATCGTTGTTGTTGTTCTCTTTACAAACTCTTGGGGGGTTATTAAATGACAAAGTTCAAGGTAAATAAAAGTGTAAAACAAACAAATTAAACCTAATAATATTAGATTTTATATAAAATTAAAGTGTACTAATGTTATTGTTGAAAATGTTTTAATATTTGTGGTCTTGAAATTTAAAAAAAAAATTTCATGTACAAATAAAAAGCAGTAAAAAGTAATGGACGACTTTTTCTTAGGACGCTTCAAACCACAGGAGAATACAATCCGTTTTTATTAAAAAAACCCAATTACATACATATAATATTTTTCACACATTGAAAAGAATTTAATATTTTTTGTTTGAGGATATTTTCGTCCATTTTTGTATTTTAATAGCAGTGCTACCCACTTTTAATCAAACTTCCCACTTGTTTATAAAAACAACTCTGTCATTGTCACGAGCTACGCAAAAATTTTACTTTTCGAATCGAAATACATAGTTTAAGTTTACCAAGCCCCTACACAACGGCTAAATATGTATAATATACATATGTCTAGATCGGTAATATGCCCGTTAATTTTACTACTTAAAATTTGTAAATAAGAAACTAGCAAATCTGTGCAAAAATTGCAACAACATTTTTAGAGCCCCAGTATTACCTACACTGAAAGAAAAATGCTTCATATATTTCATGAATCATTTTCATACAAAAATGTTCATTGGTTAAATGAATATTTTCATTATCTAAATGGAATTTCATAGTTATAATGAAGTATTTTCGATAAAATCGCTTCATTGGATTTCGTAATTACGTAAAAAATTTTCATTGGATATATGAAAACTTAAGTTTGTCCAAATTAAACAAAAAAATTTTAATTGGGAACATAAAAAAACAATATATGTACATACAAACATAACTATATTCATAAATTAATACAAAATTATAGTTTCCTTAAAAAATGTTTAATTGTTAATTAAAAAATTTAAGATTTAATTATTTCATACATATAATGTAATATGCCATTAAATTTATAAAATCAAAAAATTTTTTTAAAGCAACATATTTCAATAATGAAAAAAAAAATTATTTTTAATAAAAAATATTATTTTCAATGAAATTGTGTCATTAAAATCTTGTATATTTATCATCAAATTAATGAATATTTTCATGAATATTATGAAATAAAATCATTGAATCTAATAAAAATATAATTTTCATTAAAATGTATTTAATGAAACAGGTTTCATTGATCCAACGAAGCGCTGCATAGGTTCCTTTTTAATGCAATTTTTCATTCATGGGATTAATGTCAAAATTTATTGGTATTGTGAAGAAAATTCTTTCAGTGTATAGATAAGTTTTATCTATATACATATATAAAATTGTAACGTTACTGACTGATTCATCATCGCACAGCCTAAACTCCTGAAGCTAAAAACTTGAAATTTTGACCGGAGGTGTGTCTCTTCCCAATTCGATCCACTGAGACGGAAGTTTTGGAAATCGAATGTAAAACAGGTAAAAACCGGGTAAAATCTATAACATTATATCTCCAAAACTAAAAAGAGACACAAAGAAACTGTAGTACTTATCGTTGTTCTTTAGAAAGTAAGCGGACAGGTGTCTGGTACTTTTTTGAAATTCGGCTATATTTATTTTGTCAGCTCATCTATCTTTTGAACCAATAAAACCTAGAAATAAAGTTTATACCACATTCGAAAATTATCAAAAAAATACGAATACGAATTTGGTACTTTTTCGATATTCGAACATTTTTTGAGGGTGAAAATCGTAACTATTTTTGGTACTTTTTTACAAAACATTTTTCTCCATAAATTATGGGCTGCCACTGCAAGAGTGCAAACTAATTTATTTGCAGTTTTATTTAGTGATAGTGCACTGCTGATTTAAGTCCATATTAAGTGCACTACCCCCAACTATACTTTAATGGGGGAACAAAATAGTACCCAGAAAAGGAAGTACGGGAAATTTTATATTTTTCTTTAGCTTTTTGGTTCTACAACTGGTATTTTTTTTTTAATAAACTTTGACATAAAAATTTGTCCACGAAGGAAAAGGAAAAAACGCGCTAACGAATTAGCGTGTAAAATGCTAGTATGTATATAAAAAGATCGGAAATTATTTCACATAAAATTCGGACAGAAAAATAAACACAAGGTAAAAAAATTTTAAAAATTTTTGGAAAACAGAGATCTTCTTTATAAAACTTTCTATTCTTATTGGAATGGTAAATCTATGGTTAAAGGATATATAATATTTGGCGAATAAACCACTTTTAAATGTTTAGTTTTTAAAACAACATCAGACTATTAAAATTATAAAATACAAAATAAGATACGGATAATTAACCCTTTATTTTTTGATAAATAAATAATATTGATGATTGGATTTTTAAACCCGTGTAAAAGATATATTTAGAGATTAATTGACCATTATTTCAAAAGTTTGCCAGATTTAAATTTTCTCAATTTGATACATACATTTTCCGCTTAAATCTCGAAGATCTTAGTCACAAATTTTATTTCCACAATTTTCTTAAATCTATTTATTATATTAAGGGAAATCATAATGGGTAGTGCAAACGATGCAAATGCGTGCAAGAATACACACATTTACAAAACACAACAACAAAATGTACGTATTTGCAATTTGCTCTATTTTACTTCGTTTGTACTTAAGAAACCATGAGCAAAGTAAGTAGTGCATATTTGCTCAGTTGCAAGCAAATGTAAACAGTAACATTTGATATATTAAGCTCCATATTGTTTTTAAGGAAACTTATAAATTTTACATTTTCATGGGTTTTAATAAAATTTTAATTAAAGTTAAATTAATTAAAAAGATACCATTTTCATTTGCTTGCGTATTTTTTTACAGTGCTGCCATAAGTTGTTAGTGTTGACGGAATAAATTTTAGAAAAATAGCACATTTGCACAAAAAATAAAGCGGTTTGCTCACGATCATAATATGCCCTGCAAATTTACAAATTGCAAATATGCACAATGGCCATCATGATTATCAGGGAAACCAGAAATATGCTCTAAAAAACACGTTTTATTCGCATTAAATATGCATTCATACTTGAAAAAATGCCCTCAAAATTGTTAAAAATATGCACCAAAAAAAATTGCAAATTTGAAAACGAAATATTCAAAAATTTAATAACAGTTCCACTTGATAAAAATAAACCTTAAAATTAAAAAAATACTGCTAAAAGGCTCTTTTTTTACCAAATTATGCAAAAAATGCTCTGAACGGTAAAATATGCAAAAATAGGCACTAACAAATCGATGCCAAAATTCATAAAAAGCCCTAAAACGGATAAAAATAATGTTTATGCCTTCATTGGTCGCACAAGGAAAAACATGCATTCCGTTACGAACCGTTTGGTCTGGCGAGGTTTCCCACTAGCTCTTGTGCATTTTTTTCTCGGGGGGGTCCAACCCTCCTCACCAGCCACGCATTCGAACACGAAAAAACTAAGAAAACAAACAAATCAAAACTATCACTAAACACAACTCTACCACATAAATTACTGTTTAATCAGACTTTGTACTTTATGATCAAATCATCCACACTTTAATAAAACATATAAATACCCCCTACTGATTACAACAAAATATCACATATATTATTTATTAACAACTAATGTTTATCAACAAATTTGCATACAACTTTTAAATGGACTCTGACTTTTGTTTTTAACTGAAATAAAACTGAACCTGGAAATGTGTTTTATTTATAAGTAAAATGATAAAATTGATATTATGTATTTAACCTAAAAATTAGTATATAATAACATTTAACAGAAAATGTTTAATATTGTACATGCAGTATGAGCTCAAAGTATACAGTCAGTAATCGATATTAATAAACGATAACTTCTACATTTTATATCTGTGATTAATTTTAACCTTTTAGGCGTTTTTGTATTTCATTAATAATTTTATCAGTTATGTTTAGAAGTAATTATACCGACACCCCAACAGTTGAGAGGGTATAATGCGTTCGTGATGATGTATGTAACACCTTAACATATTGATCCTAGACCGACGTTTAAGTAGTTATACTGATCGATTTTAAATCAATCTAACGATGTCCGATCGGTCGGCTAGATGGGTGTCCATGTAATAGGCTTTTTACACTAATCAACATTTAACATCTACCCTCAAAAATTTAGAAAATGTGTAACACTAGTTTACATTATTCACATAAAATATCTCCCATCAAACAAACATTTTGAAAACAATTTTTTTTTCTACAAAGTGCCAAATTTTAAAAGAAAACGCAAAAATAGTTTTGAAAATGTAAAAACAACACATTGCAAAAAAGGGAAAATTTGAGAAAAGGTAACGCTGTTTTCAAAACGAATTTTTTTTTGTAAGTGATGCCCCAATAATAACAGAACTTATTACCACTTTTTTAGTGATGACACTAAAATAATCGAAAGATGTAGAATAGTATAAAATGAGATAGAAACATCTTAGAAAAATGTTGATTTGTATCCCTATGTATTTCTTAAGGTAGATAGATGTTGATGGTTTGTGTTTTTATCAAATAATGAAAATTGGGAATTAAGCACGAATAACAAAATCATTGAAATTAAATTTTGTATTCCCACGAAAATTATTTTGATAAGATGTTGATTAGTATAAAAATCCTATAAACCTTGTGCGCAATTTTGGAGATAATTTGGTAAAATTTGGTACATAAGTTCTAATTGTCACAAAGACCAAGCCTTTTGAAATTGGTGTGAGCCGGCCCATAATTTTACATATCCCCATACAAGCTTCTTTCATAAACCATTTTACTATGTAGTGGAATCGGTCGATATTCGCCCATATATAGGTATAGCTTGCATACAAATACTTATTCCGAAAATGAGAATACTGACATAAAATTTGGCGAAACTTTGACGAAAGCAACATTTCAAACATTTTGTGTTGATATGTCCAGTATAAATCCCCTTTCTAAAATCACTTACAACCAAAAAAAATTTAGTATGATCTCGTCCAAGCTAAAAATTACTTATTCTAAATATACAGCCATGTCACAGAGTACAGGAAGCGGAGTTCATTCCGTATTTTGGTGCTTCAGAAAATGACGAAAACATTTTTCGGAACACACAGAAAAAAATACCAATGTAAAATTAACATGGAAAAATGTTGATTGAGAATCATAGTAAATTTCTGCAAAAGTATGCCTTTTATTTAAATGTATCATTATTTCATATTAATTTTAAATGAAAAATATAAAAATAACCGTTAATCACGTTTATTAAATATTATTCACTGTTAAAAAAAATTTAAAAAAAATATTAAAATATAAATAAATATGGATTCAATATTGAATACATAAAAACCTGTTTTATATTAAAATCAAAAGTTTATTTTGTTAAATTAACATGCATGCATAGTTAAGTATGTTAATTTTTTTATTTTCATTCTTAAAATATGTTATAAAAAGAAGACAATTCCCGTATTCTTTTAATTAAAATTATTTAGTTAAATAGTACATCAAGTAGAATGATGACGAAAACCATATCGGGCCATTCTGCTGATTGATCTGTTAACAAAGGAGACTACAAAATAAGTTAAACATGTGTTACAGGGGTAAGTGTTTTGAATTATTCTTAAATAAATGCATATGTTGTCTTTGAAGCTTCTTCACACTGTTATAACACACTCAAACCAATTTAATTCTACATGAAATTCACGTTGTTTCAACTTGAAATAACTTTCATTCAACGTGATTCGGATTGTTATTTCAATATAAATGACATTTTGCTCTAAATTTACTGCAATGTTAAATTAACATGAATTATAGTTATTTTAAAAGAAAAAAATGTTGTTCGCAAGTAATACTAAAATCAGGTTGAATTGACATGAAAAACGTATGAAGCAAAATCACCACCGAAAAATTTAAAATCAACCTTGTTTTCGACGTTTTTAACTTGATTTTTTTCTGTGTGAATGAACCCATTTTTGTTTTCATAAACGAAATGTGAGTTTTCTGTATCGGAAAGACCACAAAACTATCAAAATACACTTTCTATCAATAAACAAATATGTTTTCTTCGGTTCCGAACGGAATTGAACTCTGTGACATGGCTGATATATTGGTTTTAGCAAAATGTTTCTGTATTTAAAAAAAATCAATCAAAAATCAAGAAATTTTTATGGATTTACTTGTTTTAAGAAACGACATTGATTACTTTAAAAAATAAACTTCTTTCTGTTCAAAAGTAATGTGAATGAATCTGAACCTCATAACATTCATTATTTTGTTCTGGCGAGTCCATAATTGCCTATAGATCCCAATTAGGGTGCAGTCTCGAAAATTTGTTTTTAAAAAAAATAGGTTGTTTTTCATAATTCACAAATGAGACAGGAATGAGAATGCGGCTACATTTTATTTTATTTATAAGTATGTTTTGAAACATTTGATAATTGGGGTGACTTGACAACTGTTATTATTAATTAAATGAATGTTTTTTCTGTTATAAATTTTTTTGTAAAGCTCAACATTCAACTTAAGTAAAGTGACCTTTGGACAAACATTCAGATATTGCTGTTCTTGATTAAAAATAATTCTATTTTCATATCACTTGGCAAACAATTTTATTAATTCCACATACAAAATACGACAACAGCTAGACATCAGTTTAATAAAAGCGAGAGGGACGTCCGTCCACTGATAACAAATGTTATTCGCTCACTTAAGAAGGACCAGGTACATACATATATACACATATGAGGTATGCAACATATAAAACCATTATAATTCCCAAAATTTATAAAAATTCGAAGAAGTTTATTAACAAAGCAAGACATTTTATTTTAGCAAAAGAATTGTACAAAAATGGCAGGCATGATTTTAAAAATTAACTTTACAGGATAAAATATCGAGCCCTTACTTGACGTTTAAGCATTGTACATTAGGGGTATAACCAAAATAAGAACCTATCATTACGGTATGGGCAATGTTATACTGATATTAAAAACCGATATCAGGGGTCATTTCGGTCCAAAACCCTTCGGCACCGAATGCAATTTCTAAATCACCAAACATTTTTTTTTTTAATTTTTATTACAAAGTAAAAAAATTAAAACAAGCTTAATTAAATAACATATAACATATTTTAACGCATATGTTTTATAATGGGAATCCTTCCCTTTCTCTAGTTTCCAGAAGCAGAAAACGCGAAGAAAACGTACAATACAATAACATAAAATAAAATTGTTTGTTTTTTTAGTTTGACTATTGATTTTTTTGTTGGTGGGAGTCCTTCCCCAAAAAATATTTGTGGGAACATCTAAGAAGTTAATTTTAATAAAAATATATGGATTTTTACGTTATATTTGTGTCGCATAAATTGTAACATAAATTTTTATGGTGGGTATCCTTCCCTTGTACCGTTTTTTTAGTTTCTTTTTTTGGAATGCAAGGAATCACCATTTCATAAAAAAACACGAAATGCAAAGACCAGCATGGCTTTCGACGTTAGAATTATGGATTTCGTATGAAACTTAAAAAAATTATAAGCTAAAACTTCATCGCGATCGGTGCCGAACCTTTTTGAACGCTCGAGAAAAAAGGAAGGCACATTTCTTCATATTTTTTTATTCACTATCTCACTATGATAGGTCCTTTTTGATATTTGCAAAAAAATGCAAATGGTTATATCCCTATTGTACATACTATTTAACTGAATTGCACATAATCTTGTTAAAAATTGGGGTTTTCGCGGGGAGAAGAATATCCACAGGTTTGTGCTATTACTTCCTCATGTGTTATGACGTTACACCCAAGGGACATTAAGGTACTTTAACTTCAACCTGTAACCACATGATCTAGTAGTCTCCGAAGAAATATTGATAAGTCCCTTCGAAAATCAAGTAGTGGCGATTGCAAATACAAAAATTGTGGCCCTAATGTTTCCCGCATTTGCAGTAAAATAATGGTTTACTTACAGGCCTCTGGTGCGCTGATAGCTCTAGGAAAGTACATATTAATCCAGATAAGGAATAAAGGTTTACTGATAGGATACCCTATCTGTAGGTTATTATAAATAACAATAAATAATTAAAATTACTGCCTGTTCTTAGATGACGAACACGCTTAACTCACATTTAAAACACAAACAAACTTTAAAAATTTGATTCTATACGAACTAGTTTTGCGTTCACCATAAAAAACAGGCAGTATAAGAAACTAAAATTCTCAGAAATTTTAAATTAATGGCAGGAGGGACTTTTTCACTAAGTAATAAGTATTTTTTTTTCTTGGCTGGATGAAAAGTTTATAATTCACATTATTAAAAAATTTTAAAATGATTTAGCTAATAATTAATTCAAAGTGCAATTAAAAATTTTTATTTTTAGCTCCAAATTTAAACATAAAAAGAATAATAAATAATTTAATTATAAAAAAATTTATTTGATATTTAAATATTCAAAAAAAATTCAAAAGCTTTTTTTTAACTCAATTTTATTTTGCTCTGATTATTACTGTATGAGTTGGTTGATTCTTTAGGATGTCTAGCTGATTTGCAGTGCTGGTGTCACGTAGTCCGTAAATGTTTACTTAGTTTCCATTAATAAATTGATAAGAAATTGTACAAGAGTACAGTGCAGTTGGTCATTTATTAATATTTATATGGAAAGTTTTCTACATTATTTCAGTACATAATATGATTATTTAATCAATACTGGGTACCCCGGTAAACTAGTTGGTAGTGAGCTAGTCTATCAGTGCGAGTGTTGAAGATTTCATGTCCGATTTACTACAACGGGCCTAAAGTCTACGTTTCTTTTGCTGGGTAAATTAAGTTTGAATAATATTTGTAATTTTATTTGAAACATTAAATAAATTCAACAATTTTTCTTTAGTAAAAATACAAAAAAACTTCTGTCTCCTCGAATTATATTACTTAAGGCTAACGTTGGTTTAGTTGAACTAAACTGAAATTTATATGTAGTTTAAACTTAACAGCTGTAAGTCAGTGCCCAATATATTTACGGGGACCATTCGTCCTTTTTTTAAGAGAACAGTCCTTTACAGACAGTAAATTGTCCTTTTTTAGTGAATTGTTCTTTTGTTAGATTTCAACAATAATATTATGTACTTATTCAATCAATTATTTTATCAATAAATAAAAATATTTATTTATTTAAAGCCCTTAAACCGTCCCGGTATTGTAAACCCTATTACAAATACATCAAAGTAAAAACATTTCCTTTTAGTTTTTGTTGAAGCGATAACACCATATTGTGTTTGTTTACGCGTAAATTGTAGACATGATCGTCAAGTCGACTGAACAAAATTAACAGTTCAAAGTACAAAATGTAATCGGCATTGTAATCAAATAAAATTATTTATTGAAATTTACGACACTTTTCGCAAAAGTATGTGTGTATGGGAGAGTAGATCCATTCGAATGATGGCGCGTTTACTACATTTGATACATATAAAAATCAAACAAATTGTTGTAAATTGGAAATTAAATTCGTCGTAATTGGTTCAACAATATAATAATTATTTAAGGTCTAAAATAGAATCAGGTGATTTATTGATTTGTATTACAAATTAACTAACTAAATAGACTAAATAGAAATAATCTAATCGGCAGTAGTCAAATTATACAGAAAAAAATGTCTGTAAATAAATTAAGTACTAATTTAAAAGTATTTGAAATCAAAGTTCCCTGTAAAAAATAAAAACATTTTCAAGGACGTGTTAAAAACACTATGAGACAAATGAAGACTTTTGGAAAAACAAACGGACTGAACAGCAAAGATTTGATTGTATTACAAACCAGTAGTAAAACTCGATACACAGTTAGGAGATTTTGGTGACCAATTTTTTTATGGGCCTCAAAAATTCTGAAAATTGGTGGGCCCTTAAAAAACAGGTGACATTAGCTTTTGGCCAACAGATTATTTAGACTTCGTGTTACCGCTTAAAAATAAATAAGAGTCCGCCGAATACATTTTGTTAAAATTTTTACCCAAAAATACTTCTTTTTTTTAGCACTTTTGTTGAAAAAAAAAATTTTTTTTTCACTTTTTTTTAATAACTACTAAGAAAAGTTTAAGTTACTGTAAAGCTGAAAAACTTTTGTAAACATATAAACGCAGCGTGTCTAGACACTCTAAATAGCTCATAAAGAACCCTTTGTACCTTTCAAATTGTCTTTTTTGACTATTTTTTTACGCTAAAACTAAGATTTTTTTACGCTTCATCAAAAAAGAAAACTTTTTTTAATGGCGATAAAACAAAATTTTTAATTTTTTTTTTTATTGTGTTGTTTTATTTTTGTAGAGTATTTGAACATTTTTTGGTCCACATTTACTTCACTGACATATGCATATACTTATAAGCATTTGAAATCACTGATGCAGCGCATTTACGAACGTACCTAAGCTGCATACTTCTCAGTTGTACTGTAATATATGTATTTACTCAGTACATTTAAAATACCTTTAAGAATTTATTTTCATTAGAATGACCAGTGCACATTAGGGCGCTGCAAAAGTATTTATTTATAATTTCAATAAACTAAACCCTTTTTTAGTAACGCATATATGTATATGTTATGCAACCTCCTTAACGTAATATCTCGAAAACCAGACCTTAATCACCATTGGATTCAACGTACCCGAATTATGTTAAAACGACAGGAGCCCGGCTTGTCTCAAAAAAAGTATCACATTCTAGCACAGTGTGATTAAAACCCATTATTTAACAATTTAATATAATTTAATAAGAGTTACAAATACAATTACAAATTATATTCTAACTTAATTAACCGAGCAATATTAACGTAGAGCTTCAGCCCGTTGTAGTGAAAACAGAGTCTCTGGCGTGAATCGAACCCGCAACCCTGGGACTAATAGACTAGCTCACTACCAACTAGCCTACCGACGAACCCGATTATTTAATATATTCGTAACATTACTAGTAAATACATTTTTAAATATACATACACTAAAAAAAAAATCAATCCATCCGTACTCAAATCAATCCGAAGCGGTATTAATAGTACGGTGAGTACGGATTTTCTTGAATCAGGTACAGAAAGATTGATTCAAGTACGGATTTTTAATCCCAAAATACTTAAATTATCCATATTCAATCCGGTTTTCGTACTTGAAATAATCCGAAAATGAGATTGATTTAAGTAAAACTAAGATTGAATCAATCTCAAAATGCACTTCATTCAAAAATTTTAAAATTGTTTTAATCCGAACTCGTACCTCAAATAATCCGAAAATGAGATTGATTAAAGTAAAACTAAGATTGAATCAATCTCAAAATGAGCTTGATTCAAGTAATATAAAGTTGATTTTATCCCGAATTCATGATTGAAAAAAACAAAAAAAAAAAGAAATTACAAAGAAAAAATGATAATGATTGATTTACTTACCCGTATTACACATTACAGAATGATATAACACCAACATCATGCCCGATATGGTTTTTATTTTAGAAATCGTATGTACATATTTAACCAAAAATATAAACTAAATGAGTAGCATGAGTTCAAATTTAAAAAAAAACTTTGAAAAGAAATTAATTTTCAAAAGTAATCCCATTTAGGATTGTTTTGAGTACGTTTAAGTGTTATTCGTACTTGAATTTTTGAGTACGACTCGTACTTAAAGTAATCCCAAAAAACTTGATTTATCCCGAGTATTTTTCTTTCTGTGTACATATGCAAAAGCAATAATATCAATTTGTTAAACCGATATTTGCAAGCAAAGCAATTACTTATTTATTTTCTTGAGTAATTGGCAGAAAAATCTTTGAACATTTTAGCTTTACTCTCTCGTTGCTAGAAAAATTTTTGATGGAGGACAAATTTTAACATAATATGGTTGCCGGTGATTATAATACGATTAACTTGACCATATGTTTAAAATTATTCTTTAAAAATAGTTTTGTTGGAGGTGACCATATTGAAAAATAGTTTTCTCTGTGTACAGAGAACCCCCTCCACATTAATTTTGAAATTTTTAATGATGATTCCCAAAATGTTTGGGCTTTAGCCATAATCTCCCGTTTGCTAAACCGAGTCAAAGAATGGTTAAAAAATGGTATTATTCATGAAAAAAAAGTTCGGTTACCTTTTTTTGTCCAATGAATGACCAAATATAATTGATATTTAGGAATTCTTTAATTCTGCTTTAAAACATTTTAAATATCCAACCACAGATTCGAGATAGCGAGATGTTTGTATCAGTTTTTTTTTGAAGATTTTCAATTCGATTTTAATGAAAATGTAAATAACTTAACCATTTTTTGTACGATTTTCATTTCCAATACGTCGTTAGAAAGGTGTTAACCCTCGCTTGAGATTTTGGTCCAAAATTAATTAAAATTAAATGCACTCACTATCTTACTTTTTTATAACATTCATGAATACATCATTAAAACCCCATTAAATAAACACGGAAAGCATATATTTGTGCATGAAAGACTTTTTATTAATATATTTAGCTTCTTTTAAATAAACCCGTTCATGACCCACGTTTTTAAGAGAAATTGTGGAAAAATTTTAAGTGCAGTTGTAAACGTAAAAAAAAGGAATTGCTATCAAGGCAAATTTAACAAGACATCATTAAAAACCAGGGATCTAATCACCGCATTCGATACTATTTATCGATTAAACTATCGAAAGTTTTTGCATACGATAGACACTGACGTATCGAATGAAAACTCGAGAAATGTAATGTCGAGTTACTCAATATCGAATGCTATTATTTCAAATTCAATAAATTTCATTCTATATCGAGATTCATGATACCAAAATAAATAATTTCGATCAATTTTGCTCGATATCGTATGCGGTGATAAGACCCCAGTTGTTTAACTCCAAAAAGTGTTTCTCGTTTAGGAAACAATTTATATCAAATAGTGACAAAATTTAACCCTTTATGGCCAATATTTTCTTGAAAATAACATTTTTGGACCATTTTTTGACGCGGTTTAGCTCACGGGAGATTATCGCTAGAGTTAAAATATTTTGGGAAACATGTCAAAGTTAGTTTTGAAGAGGGTTCTACAACAACTTTTTTTGAGTCGGTCTAATGTACACATGACTGTTCAAATTTTAAATAATGTTTAATGAGTTTGGAATTAAGTGATTTTGATGGAAAGTTGTGCTTAACTTCCTTAACCTTTTTAGGTCGTCTCTACCATTTTTCATAGATTTCTTGTTAGTACGATTAAATTCAAAGTAAATATTAAAGCTAATACATTATATGTACATATATAGGTAATCATAATATGGGCTGCAGAAATACATACATACTTACATATGTACATACATATTTAAGTTTTTGCCAGTGTTGGGCAAAATACATGGTTTGCGGTATTTAAAATACAAAATACTTGCTGGTCATGTATTTAAAATACAAAATACTTTCAGGTTATGTATTTAAAATACTTACACTTCTGTTGGATTTAAAATACAAAATACTTCCATGTATTGTACGTATTTCCAATACAAATTATACTTCCACGTCATGTATGTACATGTGTGTAGGTATTTAAAATACGAAATATACCATTTTTATTCAAACCAAAAAATACATTAGATAAAACCAATTAACAAAACAATTGTTTCCTTTCATAAATATCAGATTTTTGAATGTGGCATCAGACAAACAGTTTCTTGTTGGAGAATAAATGAAACCTGCTGAAGAAAATAATCTTTCTACAGATCCTGATGAGCACAAACTTGTATTAAGTTCTGTGAAAAAATTTTTTATATTTGAATAGCTGTCAAGAGTGATAATGTCTTTGCTCTTGTCACTGAGGAAACTGACAAATTCCTACTACAAATTTGATGTCCTAGTTTCACTATCATTCCTATCTACAAACACAACAAAATCATCGTCTTCTTTACTGGTGCTTCTACTTCTGATATTTCCATATTCTGATAGTTACGTTTTTTATCGATTCCAGTTTTTGGTAGATCAAAATGCAAACAACGATCAATCAACTGACAAAATATATTTTGTAAACTATATTGTTAAAATACAAAATATTCCCATTTTTTTAATGTATTTCAAATACAAAATACAAACTTCTTATATTTATTGTATACTAGCTGACCCGACAGACGTTGTTCTGCCCCAATTAGAAAAAATGTTTGTGTTCGATTTTTAAAATCCGTTAAAAAAAGGAAAAAAGTATTTTTAAATTAAAATTTTATTCATATACACAGAAAAAATTATCCACAAAATATTTTCAAATAAACTGTTGTTTTAAATTGTTCTTTACTATCTATAAATATTTTGTTTTTAGCAGTAATTGATCATTTTCAACGCATCATTGTTGGAAATTAAAATATGCTTGCTGCTTGTGCATTATAATTCGTAAAAATTAAATATATTTGTTTTGGTAAATATTTATATTTACAAAAAATTTTTTGGAAAAAATATTGGAAAATGTTTTACTGAATTTACGAATTTCTTCATAGGACCTAAATTAAACAAAAATTTGTTTGATTGTGCGAATTTCTTTACTGAAATCGATTTTCAGTTTTTTCTGTGTAGATTTGGGGTATGTTTGATTTACATTTGATTTGAAAATACATATGTATGTGCTGTGAATCTTATAGTATTCTTTTTACATTTTAATTGATAGATCAATATTCAGGTAACCAGTAAAAAAAAATAAAACTTATTCGATTGCTTTGCAAGGATATGTTCATTGCAATGCTTTGTGATATACGACATTTTTTGTTTGGTTGTCTGGTGCGTAAACAAATAATGCTAATTGACTTCCGACGCGGGAACAGACGACATATAATTGACCATGCGAGAAGCATGGATTCTCAAGGTTAATGCCGCAAACACGCAATGACTGCCCTTGAGATTTGTTGATTGTCATTGCATATGCAAGCCTTACTGGAAACTGCAAGCGCTTAAAATCGAATGGCATGTCGGTTGGAATCAATGGGATCCGAGGTATCAAAACATTTTCTCCTTTGTACTTTCCTTTAAGTATTGTTGCTTCGATGACGTTATTCATCAATTTTTTTATCGTAAGTCGGGTGCCATTACAAAGACGTGGTTGGTTTATATTTCGTAACATTATGATTACCGATCCAACTTTTAGTCGGAGAATATGAGGCGGTAATCCGGGTAATTCCAGGGAGTTTAAAAATTCGATTGGATAGTTGACGACATCGTTCTGAGAAGAAACGGAATCCACCGATTTGTACATCTTCAATTCGCCAGCGATTTCACTTTGAATCTTAAAATTCAATTCGTCGACATCAACGTTTTTCGCAGCCAATATAGCACGTTCGCTCAACCAATCATGATTTCTCTAATTTTGTGTAATGTTTGGAAACACCTTTCGGATGAGTTCGGACTTTGATTCGGTGAGCTGGCAGAAATCGACGGGAAATTTAATACAGCCGGTCGAAATATCCACCGGGATTTTGCCGTTTCCTATGTCCAGCAATTGTTTGGAAAATACGTCTCGAGATTGATCGTTCTGCAGCTCGACACGCATGTTCAGAGTCAGTTTGAGTTTCCTGACGTATTTCCACAAAGCAGACGACTTCAAACATGCATTAAGTTCATCGGCTGGCGTTGATCGTGGTATCACTGGCAGCGTTTGCCGAAAATCACCTGCCAACAGAATCATCGCACCTCCAAATCGGCTTTGATTGTTTCGTTAATCTTGCAACGTTTTGTCTAATGCCTCCAAAGATTTTTTATGCGCCATTGTACATTCATCCCAAACGATCAGCTTGCTTTGCTGCAAAACTTTGGCCATCGAACTGTTCTTCGATATGTTGCATGTTGGATTTTCATTGGTTTGCATATTTAATGGCAACTTGAGTGCTGAATGAGCAGTTCGGCCGCCTTCTAACAACGTAGATGCAATTCCTGACGATGCGAGTGCAAGTGCAATATCATTCTGCGAGCGTATCGTTGCCAAAATTAACGCGATTAAAAAAGTTTTGCCAGTTCCACCGGGAAACGTCTAGAAAAAAAATCCCTTCAGCTTCATCTTTTACAGCTTTCATGAGAGTGTCGTATGCATATTTTTGTTGTCGATTCAACAGTGGAACGTTTGTTCGAACTGATTCCCTTAAGGCATCGAAATCGTACTGTTTTTCGCGTTGCAACCGTTGGAGCCGTTTTCTGATTTTAGAAAAATCGGACAAAGTGGGCGTGAAAGTGGGCGTGGCAAAATTTTCTTTCCGTAAAAACCTAAGTTGGACCATGGCGATCACGTTAAAGAAAAAATCGTCCAAATCGGTCAAGCCATCCTCAAGTTATGTGCTTAATAGAAAAAGTGGGCGTAAAAGTGGGCGTAAAAGTAGGCGTGGTAAATTTTTCTTTCGATGGAAACTTAAAATGCATTGATACGAACATTTGAAAGAAAAATTAGTCAAATCGATGGAGCCGTTTTCTGATTTTAGAAAAATCGGACAAAGTGGGCGTGAAAGTGGGCGTGGCAAAATTTTCTTTCCGTAAAAACCTAAGTTGGCCCATGACGATCATTAGAAAAAAAAAACTGTCCAAATCGGTCCAGCCGTTCTCAACTGATGCAATTACCAACGAACAACATTGATTTTTATTTATATACATACATACATAGATATTTAAAATACAAAATACTTGCACGTCATGTATTTAAAATACAAATACAAAATACATATATGTATATTTGTATACATGTTTGTATTTCAAATATTGTCCAGCCCTGGTTCTTGCTTTAAACTCTGTCTTCACAAATCGTAACTGTTTTTAGTATTTACTAGAATTTTCTTCACATATGTACATATTGTGGTATTCTACTTTGCGTGTACTATAGGCTTAAGTTTTCTTCAAAATATGAACATATCTACATACATATGTATTTTAGTATGTATGTATGTATGTACAAACGATCAAATCTAATCTACAGACATACTTATGTATTTGTTTTAGGTGCATAAACAAAAAAAAAAACAAAAATGGCCTTGTTTACAAAGAACTTATATTGATATACACATTTCACATAAGTACATATGTACATACATATGTGTGTACTTATGTACATAAAATTAAAGCCTTATCTAACATAAAAAAAAACATTAATTTTATTAAAAGGAATTTTTAACTTCGGTTTTTGTGCGAATTCTAAACTCTTCACCCTCTAAAACTTCATATTTGAAACTATCAATTATGATCTGCGGATAATGTAATTAATGTTTACAAATTTTCCATTTAGACATTTTTTGATCACATAAATATTCTTATGCTATACACATGCATATATGTATACGTATTTATATCACTGTTAGGATCTGACAATTCTTAAATTGTAACGTCTCAATTGCAAAATTGTACCAAATTGTACCAAAATTTCGCTATAAAATAAAAAAGCATAAATAGTAAGAATTCATAGAAATTGTTTTTGTTAAATAAAAACAAAATCCATAAAATTTATAATCCGTCAAGACCGAGCATTTGATGCTTTACACCACAGTATATACAGACAAATTTTCGAGAGTGGGGGGACCCACGGGCAATCATGGACCCGCCAGAACAAAATTATGCTATGAGGTTAAGATTAATGTAAGAGTTTTTGTGTCGACTATTATTAAGATACATACATATCTTCATCTATATGAGATGTGTTTACCTTTAAGAGATTTTATTTAGGAAGGGTGTTTTTAAAGAGACCCGTGGTTAATTTTGGACCTATTAGCGCAACATTTTGTATTGACAAAGTGGCTATCTTAAAAGTTATTGTCGCCAATTTCTAAATCAATACCAACATTTATAAGGTTGTCGTCAAACATGGATCGATTCCAATAAAAATGGTAAGATGATTTAGATTGCAATAAAATAAATCTTGTCCTAATTTAATGTAAATACCAACGTAATAGGATGGTTTTTATGCACAAACACTACAGAGAAGTATGTATGGGGACACGTGAAATTATAGACCGATTCTCACCAATTTTAGTTCATTGAATTACCTTAAAAATTGCAACTTGTACTTTACGCATAAGGTTAAATGGACAGACAACCAGCCAGCCTGCCGGACGGGGAACATCGTTAAATCGACTCAGAAAGTATTAGTTTGTAGTGTTACATATGTACATCAGTACCATCGCATTGTGATGTGGGTATTAAAATTAAGAAAAAACTAAAATTTGTCTACTTTTTTCTCAAAGGCAGTGAAAAATGTAGACGGTTGGTTGACAGTGTCATCAAAACAACTGACTAAAGCGGCAATTAAATACTTAAGTATGTATGTATGTATGTACTTTATATGTTCCCTGCAGGAAATGCCATTAGTAAATCTGTACTGAATTCACTATTGACACAGTCACCAGTAGTAGTGAATTATTAAACCCCAGATAGTTGGGGTATTCACAAGGTGTGCTATCTTGTTATATTGTCATAATGTTCTAACATTTTACAATGGTTTAAAAATATTGTTGTTGCTTTGTAAACAAAAAGTGTCTTATATAAATAGAACTTACCTTGCTATGTTTATTGTGCTGTCGTAATTAATCAGAAGTGAGCACCGCTGAGCGGCTGAGCCATGGCGCATTTGTTTTTGTAGCCGTGGGCTTTAATGCTATAGTTTAATCCGGCTAACATCCGAGTTTAACCTGCGGCTAGCAATTTTTGCAACAAATCACTTGCGACGTCAATTTATATCGGCTTAGGACTCTGCTGTTTGGTAAACAAACAAAATTAAATTTGCGACTGCTGAAAAATAGAAAATATGTAGTCAGGTAAGATCTAATTAAATTTATTAATTCAGGGATTCGAATTAAAAAATATTTTAATTTTTGGTAAATATTTATTTTTTATATGTATTTGTTTTAAATCAGCTGATTTAAATTCAAAATAGCACACAGAATTATGAGGGGTTGTTCACAACAGTCGTATTTTTTTCATGTTATTATTTTAAGGCACATGACTTTATGACACCTTGTGAATCCCCAAATAATGTAATTTACTATAGACATTTAACATGTGCGTGTCATTGAAAATCTACTACTGACGTTGGTATTATTGACAAGGTAGTTCTTTTGGGAACATATGTATGTAGACATTGGAACCAGAAAATCACTAGTACATTTTAGTAAATCTAGTCTACACTTTTTTTGGTACGAATACGAATTCATAACAACCTTTTTTTATGATTGCTTTAGCTTTTATAGGAATTATACTTCTCAGTTGTTTTTCGTATTAAACCAAATGCCACATATGAAGTGTAGTGTAGACACTGCGTTACTAAAATAGTCGACAAAACTGGTGACTTGGAGATACTTGCACCCAGTAGTGCGATTCTCTATTCAATTTTAACGTAATTTAAATTGTTAAAAATATTTAACAGCAAAGTTAACGTAAATTTTATTCAGTAACTTTTTTAACAATAACGTTTACTATGTCCTATCTTAACGTCAGGTATTTAAAAAAATATTTTTCATTGTTTATTTTTAATTTTCATAGTTATTTTTCAAAAAAAAACAAACAAACAAAAATTTTGGCATATAAAAGCCACATTAAAATTGTTAAAATTCGCGTTATTTACATACATTTTGCCAAAATAATATTAAAAAATTAGTTTTTTCGGAATTTATAAATATCATTAAAAATATTACATTTTTGATGAAGCTTATGGAAATCACTAAAAGTGTTTTCTTTTCTACACAAAACATAAGTGGTAGACTTTCCAATCATGCCGCTGTTAGCAAAAATTGGGCGAATTTTCCCTAATTTAGCAATTTTTACCGAATTTTTGCCATTCCTTATAATTTTTTCCTGTGGTTCTTTATAGCTTTAACGATTTTTAATAAACAGCCGCTTTTTGCAAATTTTTGCGAATTTCCGCTAATTTAACAATTTTTACAGAATTTTTGCAATTCCTTATAATTTTAGCGAATTTTAATCAATTTTGATATATTAAAATTTTTCGCTATTTTTGCAAATTTTCAGAATTTTTGCAATTTTCGCTAGAATAGCAAAACTTTAATGGGGTTTTGTTAGTTAATAAAGTACTTTAAAGCTGGAGGTCCATACCACGCGTTACTCGCGTTGCATGTAACTTGAAACGTAGAACACAAGTAAGGTTAGAAAAGCATGCACTGCGTGGAGGCGAAAACGCGTGATATGGACCTCCAGCTTAAGTCGTTCCACACGATAAATGTTTGTGTTCGTTAAATATACTAATTAATTAACAAAGATGCCACTTAATTGAAATTTTAAGCTATGTTGTTAAAATTGAGTTACTGAATTGCTGTATTGTTACCGTAAGCAATAAACTGTGCCGGTAAAATTAACTTTAACGTTAATCGTTAAAAGTTAGAGAATTCCACTACAGGGTTAGCATAACATCCGAACATTAATTAGCAATAATACAATTTTTGGTAGTTCTGGTCACAGAAAGATAAGAAAATTGAGTGAAATGAAATTGACCCAAAGAAATGATAAAACTTCGTGGGTAGTTTTTTTTTAATTGTACCAAAAAGTGGTACAATTGTACCGCAAATCCTATCTGTGAATTATATATGAATGTATGCATATAATGTAAAATCGCTTGCTTATTGAAAACATGATTTGTTATACTCATTTACCCAAAATTATAACTTCTCTTTGCAAAAGTTTTGAAAATAAATTTTTAAGAGTTCTCTTACAAATTGCTGTGAGTTGACTCTTTGATAAAAAAAAAACTTAGTGTATCTCTTTCGATCGTTATCTCCCTCGCCTTTTTCGAATTTTTATTTAATTACAATTGCGTGTACTCTGTCTACACAAACACTCTTTTTCGTCATTATTTAACATATATATTTTCCGTTGGACTTTGAACTTTTTACGTGTGGTTTGAAAACGTGTTTTTCTGGTACAATTTTAGATGACTTTTTCTTATTTATGAGTTGTTTTTGCCGGGATTCTATTTATGTACTAAGTTATTCGTTCCTTTTTATTATTACATTTGATTCAGATTATTTTTTCGTAAAAGTTTAGAAAGAGGAATAATTTAAAATGAATTTATTCATATAACTAAACTAAACATGTAACTAAAACTTTCCACGTTGTCGTGTACAATACTTTTTCGTCTGCATAGAATTTTTATCGATACTTCAATAAAGATAGTCTGTATTTGGAGGTAGAAATGTCTGATTCACAGAAAGGGATAGTAAAAGCGCAACTTCTTAAGGCCTCGTTACTCAAATGTACATACATACATATGTACGTTAATGTTGTGGACACGTTAACATTACGGTTGACTTAATTGATTGGTAGTCACTAAAAATACGTAAACGTGTTAAAATGTTATAAAAGGAAACAAAAAATTGATCAAAATTTATTTAAATTATTATTTTAAGCTTTTGTTATTTTTGCGGTGTGTAATTAAATAAAAAAAAACGTGGTGGGCGTTTCATCAATAAACGTAAACAAACAAAAATCCTTTAACAACTGATACGTAAAAACGGAAAAAATTTTAATTTAATCAGGTTCATCCGCAACGGAAAATCATGTTTACGTAAGTGTACCTGTTTATACATAAGCTTAGTAAGGAAAACGGAACTGCCGATGCGTTACGCATACGTTTACTTCAGAGTAACGAAGCTTTTAATTACATATAAGAAAGCCTTGAACGCTAAAAAAAAGCTTTAATTTTACTCCAATGTATATTTGAAAAGCTTACGACCTTACTACAAATACTTATTAAAGGTAACGTTTACACTCCCTTAGCTTAAATCTAATTTCATCAACTTAGATACGTTCATGAAATCATGAAATCACACCTATGTACATATGTATGTATATATGTACGTCCACCATTAAACACGGTCACAACAAACACCAGCAATGTGACCATATTAGCTTTTTTCGAGCTATATTTAGCTTTATTTTTTCATGTTTAGCTTGAGATATTTCATTTAGCTTTAAGCTTTTTTCGGCATTTAGCTTTTTCTGACTTTTTTTTAATTTCGTGTTTATGATTATTTAAAAATAAATAAAACAGTTTATCCAAATAAACTTTTGTGTGATTTAGTTAAAAGAGTAAAAGTTTGGCAGATTAAAAGAAATCGCTGTTGCAGATTTGATTTACATACATAACAGTGCTGCCAGGGAAAGTTACGCCTTTTTTCAAAAAAAATTAAGAATTTTTGTCACAAGTTACACTTCGATATATTTCTTGAATAAACCCTGCGGGAAATTGGTGTCAATTGGTCCAACAGACTGGTCCTGGGATTTGTGAAAATAGAACAAGTACAAAAAGAAAAGACTCATCACCAGTGAAGGAAGAACCAATCCCTTAACTGGTTTATAAAGAACAAAAAGGTAGAAAAAGTAATGAATTACAGTACAGTTTTAACTGGTGCTGTAACACATGTTTTGATCATTTCTAAAATTTGGATCTTAACTTTAATTCTAGGACATGTTTTATTGAAATAATACTACATTGTATTGAAATATTACTACATTTTAGTAACTGGCACTAAGCACGTTCTTTGAGAATAGACCTGTGACTGGTCAAATGGTGTCAATTGACCCCCTCCAATGACAACCCCATGTAAAAGTGATAGGTCTTATTCATATAAAGGGTAAGAACTAGAACCGGTCTCTACCACCAAAGACCTTTCACGGGACTACTTTAGTGTCAGTTCGCTTCCCTCTAGGGAATAGTAAGTTTATATGATTATTAATAACCAAATAAAAATTTACATTCCCTATTTCAGTGAAAATAGCAAGACTACAAATCAATTATTGGACAAAAGCATAGCTTAAAATAAGTTTCAAGCCTATGCCTATTGCATGATAATTGAAAAAAAGGTTTCAGCATACTGTACTTTTCGTTTCTAAGCCCAACAGTTTTTAGTCACTTTAGCTACCTATATAGATATTCCAATTTATTTGTTTTTCTGCCGTTATAATTAAATTCAACATAAGATTTACGTTATAATCCATTTAGCGATGTTAGCATATTTGCCATATATTTCATCTATAAGCGGCCAGAAGAGGCAAGTGTGCAAAACTTTCTTTTTAATTTTCGAAAACTAAAAACATATTAGTAAAAGTACTAAGAATTAAATCGTTAAATTTTTTTCATCAACACTCAACTTAAGAAAAATTAGTTTTTGGTTTGGGTATCAGGGAAAAAATATCTTACAACTACATTTTTGTTGACAAAAAATCAACCAATTGTAGTCGGGACTGTAAGAAATTATAAACTCACTGTTTATTGTTGTTGTTTTTCTTTAAATTTTGATATTGTTACAAGTAAAACTGGGGTTTATAATTCTTATTCGCTTAACAGTTTTATTTGTATAATATCTTTAGCTTTTCTAAAATCTTTGGATGAAGTTTCCTGACAATCTGACCTAAGCAAACAGTGTAATGCGCATAGGAATAGCTTATCCCATCAACAATAAATTTCAGTTTATCAATAGCATGAAATGGGAACTAAGCACATTTAAACGAAACCTTCTTTAAAAATATCTTGTTTGGCCTTCTTTTGAGTGTTGTTGTCATGGTCGAAAACTAGTCTTTTTAAAAAATTGGTATTATGACTGATGTAAACGACATACATATGTACGACGAACTTTTTACGTATGTCTTTTACATTGTAGTTGTCGTGATTTTGAAATCGGCAAAAATTTCAAACGACTACGACTACGACTTCGATCAAGAAAATGTCTGATAGAAAAATTTTAACTAGCAAGAATTATTAAACTGTTTCATATTTTTATTCAAAAATTATCATTTTAAACATATTAATAATATAATATTCAACATTTTTTTATTTTTCGAATTTTTTCTATGAGCTAAATTTCAGTTATGTATTTAGTCTGGTAGTGTATAAAAAAGTCATTTCTGGAAAATTGAAATACATAACTGAAATTTAGCTCATAGAATAAATTCGAAAAATAAAAAATGTTGAATATAATATAAAGTAACCTTCGTAAGGAAATAATTCCCAGTTTCATATTAAAAATGTTTATTTTTCTTAAATTGAAGAACAATGTTCTTCGGCAAATATTTCAAAACCATTAAATTAATTACGAAGTCATATCTTTCATTACATCAGGGGCCTGATTCTGGCAGTCGCTATCGAGTACTTTCTCGATTCGAAAGCAATTTAATATCTAATTATTATAATCAATACTGAACAAATCGGAATTTTCAGTGTTATAAAGCATTAATTTCAGTTTCACAATACTGAAAAAATAATTTCGATTCGTTCAGTATCGACTGAAATAAAATTGCTTTCGAATCGAGAAAGTATTCCATCACGACGGCCAGAATTAGGCCCCTGAATAGTGTCGATATGGCCAACTTGCTAGTTTTTGCTGGTAAAGCGTTCATCTCCTTTTTTATTTTTTTTTAATAAATGGGAGAACAATCTTTGTACATTTTAAATTTCTAAGTAGTTACACGTTTCTGCTATTAAAGAAAGTAACTATTATACGTCTAATTCAAAGTTAATAAGTAAAGTTTGGAATTATTCTCAGCTACATATAATTTAAAAAAAATTTTAAAAAATCGTAAAATGTAATTTTTCCAAATATGAGTATTTTGACATTGACCTTTAAGAACAAAGCTAAGGATATTATATAAACTTACTTGAACAATACATAATCTATTAAAAATTACGAAATAATTAAAAGTGGCTACAAGAAGCTTTTGGCTTTAAATTTCCTTCTTTAGCTCTATTTCAAGCATGGTTTAGCTTTTTTACTTTTTAAAAACCTGGCCACACTCAACACCAGATATAACGAAATTTACATTTCTTTAAGGAGCACTTGACTCCAGACCTATTGGATTCATTTAAACTACATTATGCCACAAAAAAATTAGATAATTTTTAAGCTAAATTGGGGCGGCTGAAGACAAATATGAAATTCTTTAAGAATTTTAATTTATAGATGATTATCTCGATTTTTAAGTGATTAGAGCTTAATTAAGATTATTAGCTCTGCAAATGTGAACAAATCATGTGCTATTATTTTTCACACATGTGTTTGCATGTGCATTATATAAAGTACTAGTTAGTATGTGGCCCGCGTGTTAATTTAACTTTCTTGAACATACAACACAACACGTCTTTTTTATTTTACTGATGAATAATTTTTCCTTTTCATTCTTTTAATGGGAAATTTGTATTTGTGTTCATGTGAAACTTATTCTTCAAATTTTATTATTGACGTATACTGGCAAAGATACACTCAAAAAATTATGTAGTTAAATTCAAACGAAAATTCATTTGAAACAACTAAAAATTCATTTAAAAAACGGATCATTTACATTTCATTTAAAACAAATGATTTTTACATTCATTTTTAATTTTTTTATTTATTAAACAGCATATTCCGAAAAATTGAATAGTTTTTACTTTAAAAAAATATATTTTAACCGAAAAAAATCAAACTACATAACAAAATAAATACGGAAAAACATTATTTTTTGGTAGTTTGTTTTTTGATTAACAAACACAAATGTAGAAAAATAAAATTATTCGTAAAATAACTATATTTTTATTCAATTTTAACAGTACGGAAAACGAATTTAATAACCCACAATCAGTTAATGTAATAATTTTATAAGTGTATGTTTTAAATATCTTCAGTTTTGCAAAATTTTTCAACAAATTGAAGACATGGTATTAATTGATAGACTTTGGTGAAAAGGAGTAAAAATCTACAAATTCAATTTAAAATTTTATTGATAAACTACTGCTACTGCTTTCAGAAATATTATGTAGCATTAGCATTTAAAAGTTTTGTAGTAACTATTATTTTGCTGTTTTAAATATGTTTCACAAAAATATTTGCCGCAACATTTTCTAGTTGTTGAACCAACCTTATACCTCAGATGTAAAGAACACATTGTTTCATATACCGATATGCTGCAAGAACAGGCCGAAAGGGTAAAACTTTAAGCCTCCCTAAAATAAAATTCCGATGTGATCTTTAAAAACGCCGACACAAGTATATTATTTTTGTCTTCTCTACCAGAATTCATTGTCAGAACTCCTTTATTTTGAAAAAAGTTCGAAATTGTTGCATAGTGTTATTAAAACATTGAAAAAAAGAGAAAACATTTTTTAAACACATAAATAAACAATTAAAAGTCAAATATTTTGATAACCTAAATGATTGTACTTGAATTCAAAAATTAAAGAACAAACAAATGCTATACATTTTTTATACGAAATAAATGCAGTTTTTTGTTTATAAATATTTTTGCAAAGTATACTTTGGTTATTGTTCTCTTTAAGGTGTCTTATCAAAATAATTTACCCCCGTGTTGGAATTAAAATTTGAAAGGAAATTTGAAGGTCAAGGTTTTAACAAAACCACAATCGCCGCCATTTGATACAAAACAAGCTAAGAAGAATTTTATATTAAAAAAAAACTTATAAAATAAAAGAAAATGCGAAAGAAATTTTTTACATAAATTCCAATTGCGTTCTTTGACGATGCTGCTGTTTTAAATTAGACAAAAAAAGAAGCTGCACAAACGAAAGAAGAAAGGTAATAGGTACAGGGGTGTGCTGCAAAACGGAAAGGTAAGACGCAAGAACTTGGAAGTCGTTTTTAATACACTATCAATAAACAAATTTTAATTTTTTTTATAAAATTCTGTTTAATAGAAGAAATATTTGACATCAAATTCTGATATTACAGAAATCTTATTAAAACTCGACTTTTAAAATGCTTGCGTTTTACGTTTCCGATTTCCAGCACACCCCTGATAATTTCATAACAACTAACATATCGTTAGCTTATGGTTGGTTTGACCTACCGATCGTTTTTGAAAAAAAAATTTTGTTAAGTATAGGGTATGTATGTATATTTTAAATACCCCCTTTCGGAATCCAAAACCGGTTTCACCAAATTTTTTATGGTTTCTGAGATAATAAGCATGAATATTGTTTCATATCAACTATTTGGAATTGTTTTGCTCTACACGCCACTGTTTGGCGAATGAACAAAATTCCTCAAACAAAAACGTACAAAATTAATTAAACTCTTGCTTCGCTTCATTGCCGTTAGAAAAAAAATAGTTAAAGCCAAAGTAAAATTAAAAGTCAACAAAGCAATAAGTATACGTATGCAGCACAAAAAAGCTACTTTTAAAAAGAAAAGTGGCGTGTGCGGCACAAAACAATAATTTTTACTTGCAATAAAATGCTATAAACTTCAATGTTCGTTAATGAATGTTCAAAAAAAATTTCATTTTTCTTTAAAACATATGCCAGAAGCAGTAGTGAAAATACAAAAAAATTCTATAGCGAATATTTTCAGAAAACTTCATGTAAACCTTCATTGTCTTTTTTCTTCACTACGACATATTGGCATATGCGCCAAACCAATAATAAGCTAACAATATATTGGTACGATGATGATCCGTTCTTTATATGTAACAAAGAACGAAAGAAAGAACATCTTTAATTGTTCTCTATTTAAAAAATGTTCTGTGTTTGTACTGTATTTATTAAAATAACTTCAACAAAAATACATTTCTAATTTATCTGACTTTTCTTAATACTGAAAAAATTTTACAATTTTTCTTTCTTTCTCGAAAATCTAAGATAATTATCAGGCCTAAAACTATGAGATTTTCGGTTTTTATTGAACATTCAAATATTTTGTTCTAAGATTATTATTATTTTTTTTTGATTTTCGGTAAATATATTCTAGATTATTTTCTTACTTTCAGTTCATAACGTTTTTTATTCACTTGAAATCCGAAATATTTAAAACAAGAAATCAGATTGCATTTTCAAAAGATTCCAACAATAATAAAGTTGTATAAAACGGGCTAAATTTGAAGAATATACTCGTAACTGCCACATCACGATTAATATTAATGGCATAAAAGATATACTTGTGGTTTCTCTTCCTGGGCCAATTTTTGCATAATATCATATTGTTGTGTACTGAATCATGATTTTAAAGATATGATCACCGTATATATTGGGCATATTCTTTAATTTCCCCGACGGAGTGGTCAATTTACGAGAAGATTTATGAAGAATTCAAAGTCGATTTTAGGCTCTGCAAAATATCAGTACGTTCAGATTTTTCTTAAGTTTTGATAAGGAGTACCAGCATTTCTGTCTTGAACCTGTTTTCCTTAATTTAGCTCATGCCCACTATATTACCCTTTTAAAATGAAACCTCTTTTCATTCTTTTAGAATTTCCATTTAAAAGTCATATTGCAGAGTAAAACCAAAAACCTAAGTCAAAATTATACTCTTCATATGTCCTTTTATATACCCCATTACGTTCCTTAATATTATTGTTGAATTCTGAAGTTGCTGGAAGCAATAAAAGTATTTGATATACAAATACGTATTTTGTATGAACTTTGTATTTTAAACACCTGTCGCTCAAGTATTTTGTACTTCAAATACTTTTGGTCTCAAAATACATTCACTATTTTTAAATAAAAAATAAGTTATCTTAATTATTATATTCTTTGGCCACTACGGAGGACTTGAATAATTTCCAAAAACATTCTCATATTAGAATGAGTTATGGAAAATTTTCAGAAGGTCTTGGACACGAGTTGTAATGTCCATGTAGCGAAAAATTAAGCTATATTTTGATAAGTTAGGTAAGAACGAACAATTTCTCAGCTATAAAACTGGAATATTAAGACCCTAATTGTGTAAAACGCACGGCTACGTCAAAAATTACATTGAAATCAAAAACAAAGTCAAAAATATTTTTAATTTTGTTGTTGCTTTCTACAGATATTCATATTGAATTAAAGTTAGCTAAAAGTTTCCCGAGAATATTTTCATAATCTTTTGATCGGTGAGTTTGGAGAAAATTTGCGGTTATTTTTGATAAATGCAGTGCTGTGAAGGAGGAGAAATAGTTCTAATTCTAACTCCGACTTCATCCTTGAAATTTTTAAAGAAGACTCCGACTCCTACTTTAACCTGGATTCTCTGTGTATATGAGACATGTCCTTATTTGACTTTTTTTTAATGCAGTACTTTTAAAATGGTTAAATGGTTATATGAAATTATTCTGTAAATATTTCAAATTGGTATTTCAATTCTAACACGTGCCGCATTGAGATTGAATATGAGTAGGTTTGAAGCAAAACTCGTTCGTTACACTTTATTCAAATTTTGGGAAAATGCAAAAAAACATATAGCGCCCTATAAAGTGGACCAAATAAGTTGAACTATTTCGATTCTGAAGTGTTATGGCATCTTGATTAAAAACTCAACAATTGAAAATGTTAAACCTACTGAAATATAGACAAAAATAGATTTAATTTTGGAAAGAATTCCGAAAGAAAAGACTTTTTCTACAATCCATATGGGATCGAACTAGTTTTGCAACACCCTATAGCCCACCAAGAAAATTACTCATTGAACGTTAGTTCATTTTGAAAGTTATATTAATCTATTAAAATTATGCAAACAGTGCTAAAAATGAAACAATAGTTCTGTAGGGGATAGATAAACTACACCTGTTGGAATCAGAATTTTTCCTCTATAGTAGGGTGGAATCTCGTAAATCCTACCTCATGTTGTTTTTGAGATAGAAAAGCTAAAAACAACACCAAGTCCAACTTGCTTAGATGAAAAGAGTCTATTAAGTGTGGTTTACCACTGAATTTGTAGACAATTTTCATTTAAACATGCAGATGCGCCTTCACTTGTTACTTGAATAATTTGTATTACACATTTCGAAGAGAAAAGTAAGGTAAAAAAAATTGTTGTAAGCCTTGTATTATTTTTGTTGTTGGACTTGGTGCTGTTTTGCTCAACGGATTGAATGGTACCAATACCATCATAGGAGGTTAAGAACACCAAGTCCAATTTAATAAGTAAAGGTATGTTACCTTATATGACGTAAAACCATATTAGAGTCATATAAAATATTCGAACAAAGACAAATTTTTATTTTTAATACAGAAATAAAAGTATTTGTAATTTTTAACATGTTTTTGCGGTCTGCTGTAAATTTTCAAAATGTTGCTATGTGTAGTTTATCTCCGACCTGCAGAGTTAAAAAATATAAATTTTTAAACAAATAAATTGAAATATTTTTCTTCAGTGTACTCGCCATAGTGTTTGCTTTCCAATAATCAATATCATTATTGCCCAAGACCAAAATATAAAATTGCAAGTCTTTGTTTTCTATTCAATTTTCCTCAAAGTAGATAATTTTATTCTCAAATCATTTTTGGGTTAACTCCCACACTGATGGGAAGTATGTCTGGAACAATGCCATACATTTTTTCCGAGTCCCTTATCCTTTTTGTCTATTAGCATTCGCTTTGAAGGTTGGAATTTAAAATGTAGTTCACTAAGTGCTTTCTCCACAGGAGCTTAAGCAGATTTACAATTCATATATATGAACAACGCTACAAAAATATTTTTTCAATATACGATTTATAAAAAACAAATATGTCCAAGCGAAATTGTTTACAAATTTGCATTTTTAAATTCCCTAATTCGACTCTATTTCATCAGCAAAACAATTTTTTTTTTTTGAAAATGCTATAAAAAAAACTACTGAATATTTTCTCAAATTTCTTATTTTATTTGAAAGTACAATCCTTCCGGTTAATAATGGAAAATAATTTCATTCAAATGGCTGCCTCGGCTGGTCATGCAGTAGCCTACACGATCAGTCCAATTTTTAAGCAAATTATCGATTGTCTGCAGCTGTATTTCACCAATGGCTTAACGAATATTATCCTTTAAAGCGTCAATTGTCTCTGGCTTGTCGGCGAAACACTTATCTTTAACGGCACCCCACAAATAATAGTCCAACGGTGTCAAATCGCAGCTCCGAGGTGGCCAAACGACATCAGCGTTGCGGCTGATAATGCGATCTTCAAAAACAGGGCGCAAAACATCGAGTGTAGCTTTGGCTGTGTAGCACGTAGCGCCGTCCTGTTGAAACCAAGTGTTGCCAATATCCTCCTCTTCAATTTTTGTGAACAAAAATTCGTTCAACATGGTCCGATAACGATCGCCATTGACTGTAACGGCCACTCCTTGTCCATTTTCGAAAAAAAATTGCCCAATTATGCCTCTGGACCCAAATCCGCACCAAACAGTGACGAGTTTTGGGTGCAACGGCTTTTCAATGTATGCGTGCGGGTTTTCTGTGCCATTTGGGGCAATTTGCGACAATTTTGCTTGTTTACATATCCGCCAAGATCAAAATGAGCTTCATCTAAGAAGATGATTTTTTTTGGAAAAATCGGCATCTTCTGTAAGTCGATCGCGAAAACGCATATTTCCCAGCGTTGTTCAAGCGTATACACAACCATATTCGTTCAGCGGAAGGATAAAACTAATTATCTGTCAAATCAGACATGAGCTAAGTGTTACGAATCACGAAATAAGCACTAGTTGAAAAAAAACGTTAGATGGCGGACCCGTTATATACATATTTATTTTCATAAAGTGCTGAAAGATTTGTCAAAATCAATTGTTATAATTCACCTACTCATATGAAAAGTAGAGTGGTCCTTATTTTCTGACTTGATAATTTTTAAAGCAGAATCTCTTCAAATTTTCTTATTTTGAAAAATATTATAAAAGTTTTTATGCCGAAAAATTTTGGAGTCGGAGTCGCCAGTTTTTGTGGGTACTACGACTCCGACTCCGGTACAAGAATCTCAACTCTGACTCCACAGGTACCCAAGCTTTTTTTCAGATCAGTTAGTTTTTTTAGTGTTTCTGACATAAGAACCTACACACATAACCTCCTTAATCTTATTTTAGGTATAAAAATACAGCGCCATTTTGATCCTTTGATTTTCTCTGGAGAGGTTGTAAAATTATATTTTCAGATTGTACTATAAAGCTTGTCTTACTTTTTCTTCCCTAAATAAAGAGATTGTCTTATTCTTTAAAAATGGATTTTTCCCTCCCTTCTGTCCCATTCACAAAGAAACCCACATTTTTTTGTAATAGAATGCCAACAATTTTTATATCTTCACAAATTTGCTCAATTCATGTCCTTCGTTATGTTGTAAAAGTTATTTTACCACAAATATAACAGAACTTGTTTGGATCATTTTTACACTTATTTGACATTGTTTAGGAATCACTTCACTCAGCAGACACCCAACACAGTAACATTTCTAAAAACAACATTCAAAGGTAAAAATAGTAATTGATAAAAAATTAATATTGAATTTTGCTAATAATAGCTGTAACACTTTAACTAGTCAAGGTTCAAATAAAATATACAGGGTAGGAAATAGTAGCATTTAAATTTTGTTTGCCAATAAACCCAAACATGTATTCCACACATAATTACCTCGAAAAAAATGTCAATACTTTTGGGTAATTTTACGGGGTAAACATTTAAACGAATACGTATAACTACCTAGTTGGTTTCCCTTTTTGTAGGGATTTGTTTAAGGTATATTTATAGAAGGAAGTCTTGGAAAGCCAGCTGTTTATTTTTTATTTGCTTGTTTTGTGATAGGAACTGTCAAATGTTGTTTATGGCCGTTACACACTATTCCCTGATTTAATTATTCTTTGAACATTTTCAAAACACAATAACAACTTGTCATGACATGGTTGCATTTTCGTAAATTACTAAAGACCAAGGTCTATCCAATGGTTAGGCCATGCTAAAGACTTTGTGGGATAGTGTAAAACGGCCTTTATCAAACAAGTAAACAAGTTTTTGTCTTTATCTTTTGTCTTGTTTTGTCTCTTTTCAACCCCTTTGCTGTTTGACGGTTCGTATCACATAACAAAAATAAAAAGCCCTGTTGTTTGTTTTATTGTACGTACGAAAAAAAAGGACAGATATTTTATTTTAAGACATATAAAGTAAATTTTCAAAAAAAATATTATCTCATTATCAATATATCGTGTAAAATTAAAAGTTTTCATATACAAAAGCATTTAAGTACAAGTGTAGTTTTTTAACAGAAACCCTATAATATGAGTCCTAACAGCCTGGAACAAGTAACAAACCAATTAATAAGTGCCAAAACCATGTACGTAGGCTTTAGGGGGCGGGGAATATTCGGATTCGCGTATATTCGGCGCTGATAGACTAGCTCACTACCAGCTGTGCTACCGGGGCATTCGCATAAATGTATGCGAATATTAAAAGCGAATATCTAATGAATGACATTTCTACATAGAAATAAAATCATAGAATATCGTATTTTTAAAAAATTTTAATAAAATCTTTTAAGGATATGGAAGGATTTTTTTAAATGAAATTTTTTTTATTTATTTGTTCAGGGGAATTAGAGTTAATATTTTTTTAAAATTCTACAGATCGTTTGCTTTTATTTGGTAACGAGTTTGCTTAAAAATATTAAATATTTATGTATGTGTATTAAAAAAATTTTTTAAAATATGTATTCTTGGAAAATGTTAAGTCCTTAAAAGAGGAAAAAGATTGGACTCTAGTTTAAAAGATATTTAGTGGCGTTTCTGCCAAAAATTAAAATTCAAATTTGTCACAGTGTTATTTTTGAAATTAAAATTTATATGTTGATGTAGCATGTAAATATTTTGGTTATTTTTCTTGTTGTAAATGAATCCTTTAATTAGAAATGTTAATATATGCTTTAAATATAATATTTACAAAATGTTAACAAAATAAGAATATGTTTGCCTGTTGATAAAAACAATATATGTTTAAAGTAGGGAAAAGTTCTTTGGGTTGAAGTCAAAAAGGGATTTTTTTCTAGAAACGTAGAGATTTTTTTAATTTCTCCTGGTATTATTATTTCGCTCTCGAATATGCCATACATATTTTGTTTTTGGAGCATATTTTTTTAAAAAAAATTAATGCTAATAAAAAACTTTTTTAGATCAAATTTTCGGTTTCCCTGCTTATTATTAAACATGGTTGCATTAATTGCTGTGTTGTTGTCAAATAGTACTGAGGCAATTAAACGAATAAAATGTATGTGACATTCTGTTTTGGGAGTTTAACTTTTAAGGCAATAACCTGAACGTAGATTTTTGTTTGAAAATGAAAGAAGAAGCGTGAAATGCATTTCAGCGTGGGGTAATTGAGCGGGTTATACTGTCCTAATATTTTAGTATTTGTTAGAAGTCGATTTATATGTCCCAATTTTAGAGTATACAATTTGAAAAAATGTTACAATAAGTTTAATCATAAAAGTTCATTGCAAAAATTTCTATGACATGGTATTTGGAAGGAAGATATCGATATTTTTTATAGAGAGCTAAGTTAGGTGTTTCGAAATACGTACGCACTTTTCTTGTTAAAAAATGTTGTTAACCACTGTAATCCTTATTAATAATTATATCTTTTATTATTTTACCTCCCGCTGTGGGAATCAACATATGAAAAATTAAAACTTAAGAACATTTCCAATTAAAAATAATATGTACATACGTACATATCGCTCCTTTATTGCAACATAGTCATATCTCAAAAAATCAAAAATTTTAAGTTGCTTAAGCTAAAGTGCTCATGCATACCTTCTTTATATGTAAAAAAAATCAGTATTAAATCTTAAACTGAACCGAAGTTAAAGCAAAATATATATTATTAAATCTGTATATGTGACGCGCAAAATAGAAAGGGACCTAAGGGTTTTGTTCAGGAGAGCCATTTAAAATATTTAAAATACGTGAATCTTTGTATTTTGTATCACTGAGCGTGTTGGTATTGGTCTCATTTGAAAGCGACACATCTCATGACGTCTGGAACGTGTTGGTCAACCTTGAAAACGCGCGTAGGTTGTCCCTACCTCTTTTTTTGTGTAGTTGGTTTGTACTGCTCCCTTTACCTTACTGGTCCCTTTCTCTATGCGCTGTCACATATAAAGGTGTATTTTAAAAGCTTTAAGTTAGATTTTTTTGAGATATGACTATGTTGCAATAAAGGAGCGATATATATTTAGTGCTTAGATTATTTTTTCCAGCAAAATGTTTGTGCAATTTTTTGTATATTGTAAATAACTACTACATATTTGCCATCTTAAGTTTTGAGCTTTTTAGTCAATAAATGCGTGTTGCTAAGTTCGCTGGGAATTAGTTAAATGAAATTATTTGAGCGAAGGTTTTTTGCAAAAGAATTAAACACATGTCTAAATCGGAAGAAAATTTAGGATCACCTTTAAATTTATTATCAACTGATAATCCAGTGTTTAGTTGTTATTGTTTTTGGACCAGCATTTTAATTATAAAAATGTTAATGATGTCGCTGTTGACGGCAATGAGACGGTTTAGGAAAAAGGTAATACATTTTCGTAAAAATTTTTTAAATGAAATTGATGATTATTTTTAACATAATTTCCAAATTGATTATCAAACGATATAAAAAATTGCACTATGAAAACTTACAATAGTAAAAAAATGGTACAAGAGTTAAAATTCACAGGCAGCGAAATATTAGGGTTGATGCATGCTTACGAAAACTAAAATAGGTTTGTTTTTTATTCTAATTTGAAATCCCTCGGGAACCCAATATGCACGAAAAGCGTTCCCGTACTTTAAATTTGAGTGAATGAGAGCTGTTTTGAGAGAATACAATTAGTTTTCTTCGTGCACGAAACAACTAAGACTTTTACTTCGTGCAAGTTGTGTAAATTATCAAACAGCTGTTAAAGCATAAACAAAATAAATATATTACAAAACAGAATTTCAAAGCAGATGAAACTGACTACCGTTCCTTAATCTTCTTACCTCTTTCGTCATTTAACTCAAGAGTTGCTGCAACAAAAATTGCAAGTCTGGATGCCTTAAAAGTTGCATACATATACATATGTTTATTCAGAAAACAGTGCACAGTGTACATTTTTTACCCGAGTTATCAAGAGAAAAGGAATCATGAAAATTTTTTATGCAAAAATTTTAAATTTTTAACCGATTTTTTCGATGTTTTTAGAACACCAAAAAAATTTGTATCATATTTAAAAATTTCAAGTCGACATCTGTCTTAAGTCATAAAATAACTTAATGAGCTGGAATAATAAAAAATAGGTAATTTGGAAATCCTTATAAAGGGTAGTTAAATTTTAAGGGCCGATGTTGAATGTGAACCACACCTAAACGTCAAGTTTTTTCTGCATTTCATTTGAGATTTCTCAATTTCAGACTAATTCAATTTGAACCATGGAAAGATACACAATCGAGCTACGCGTTAAAGTTATTCAGGCTTATTATGAAAATGGGCGTTCAAATCAAAATTGCAAATATTGCACTTCGTGATTTTTTCGGTCAATTTAATCGTCCAAATGTGCGTACAATCGGAAAATCATGCAAACATTTGAGCAAACGGGTCTGTAGGAGATGTGAAAACACTAGTGCATGCCCATACAGCTCGTACTGCAGAAAATATTGCTGCTGTTCGCGATAGTGTGTCTACCTCAACTCGTCGTCGTGCCCAACAATTGCACCTCTCACGCTCGTCGTTAATGAACATTATGCATAAAGACTTGCATTTACACGTTTCCAAGCGTTGACAATGGTCAGAATGGTGGCAAGAAATGGCAACAGTGGATGATCAATTTTCGAAGAAAATCAACTTCCGTGATGAGGCACATTTTCACCTCAGTGCACCCAGAGAAAAAACAAAAAAGTTTGGGGTTTTTTTGATCACGGGCATTTAAGGTTTTATCTCAATTTGCCCTGTTTTATCTTCGTATGTCTGAGGGTATGTTTTTCCAGTTTCGTAAAAATCGTCACAAAAATATTCAAAATTTTACATTTGACCTTCATGATTTTAGGTTCAATGTTTTCCGATTTTAGTAAAACCTTCAAAGTATATTTAAAATAATCTGGACTATAGTATTCTTAAGAAGTTTTGCTTAAAATTCATAATAAAAAGGAAATTGGGAACATTCGCCAAAAGATGGCGAATAGGTTGTTAACGGTATCCTACAAAGACAAAAACTCATTTGCAAGTAAATTTCTCCTACATTTCTTGCTCAAGTGACCTGAGACATGTTAATGGCCTGGTGAAATTTTAATAACATTTTTTTTTAGTAAAATTCACACAGTACCGGAACCAAGACCTGCCATACGTCGAGATGCCAGTTGGATTCTGAAGTAGTGGTACCGGGAAAGTCCTGAAATAAAACAAAACTAAACTAGAAAAGCCTGTAATAGAACCCGATTAAATAATTTTGTAATAGTCCGCCCTATGCTCCAATTTGGAACGACGGGAATAAATATAATATCAGAAAAATAGAAAAAGTTTTAGGTTTTGACGACAAATAATCAAAATTAGAAGAGAATTGTTTTTAATTTAAATACGAACATATTAAAAATTACCCAATATTATACGAGTATAAACTTTAATTACATTGTTGCTTAAATATGTACTTTAATTTTCCTATTTTACAGTCTTTTGTTAATCCTGAGGACATTATTTTAAATAAAGCACCCGAGGTTGTATTAAATGATCCTGATGTCGAACGTGTAAGACGGTAAGTAGTTCATTTAAAAACATTAAAAGATCAGAACTATTAAACATATAAATCTTTCATTTTAGGGCCCATCGCAATGATCTTGAGAATATCGTTCCATTTATGCTGATTGCCTTGGCCTACATAGCAGCAGAACCGAAACCTTTTGTGGCACGTTTGCTATTCCGTTTAGTTGCCTTATCGCGCATTTTACACACGTTTGTTTATGCATTTCGTCCAGTGCCGCAGCCAACAAGGGCACTATTATTCTTCTTGGCTTTTTTTATTACCATCTATATGGCGATTTATGTCTTGATAAAAACCATTGTGTATGTTTAAGTATTTTTGTGTGTGCGTGTGCACAAATTTAAGAATTTATATTTTGCTTTTTTTAAAAATACCGATTGTTATAGAAGTTATTGTACACACGATTTTAACGTTTGTTAAAAACCTGATGTTATACTACTGGGTTTTTAAATGCAAAATATTGCAAAGTTGTTGAGAGAAGAAAATATATAATTAATTAAATGTTTTAATATTTGATTTGCATAATAACTTTTGGAAGCACTTTAATTTATGTATACGAAATAATTTGGTAGCTTCAATATTAATAATTTTTTAGGGAAATTCCTTGTTTCTGTATTTTTCAAAAATTTTGTACATTCCTGATTTAGCAACTAAATAATTTTATTTTCTGACTTTTTTTAGTTTAGGCAAATGCCTAAACTATTTGTTTATATTTTTCAGATTTTGGGCATGATTTTACTTGATCCCCATCTAAAAAAGGTTCTTTTAGTATCCATATACATATGTACATCTGTATTTCAGCTGACATAAAATTTAAATAAAATACCGAAATTAATAAAGTAATTGAATTCACTATAGTTGACATATAAATATCACGCACGATAATCTCTTCAGCTTAAATAAATTTCGCATAGTATTACAACAGAATTTGCCTCAAACAGGCTCTAAAAATTTATCTGCAATAAATCTTGCAGACTTTAAATAAATTTAATTTATAATTTTTTTCTTTTTTTCATTCTTCGTACCGGAATGATCTCCGATACTCAGCCAAGGCATACCGACCCATCAACAACGTCTATGTTTTTTGGCAAAATTTTCAGTAAATTTTTACTTGTTGCTAAACAAATTTGCAGTTATCCGTTTAAATTAACTGATAAGGCAAAACAAATTTCTTTAACTGTAAGTTATTACTGATTCCCAGGGAAACCACAAATATGCAATTGCATGCTTTTCCTTGTGAGACCAATGAAGACAGAATTATATGCTTTTTATGCATTTTTTTTTAAATTCAGATAGCTTTTCTGTTTTAAATATCTATGTATCTGTAAACCTAACGTGTTGCTTTAATTTCGCCATCCACATTTAACTTTTACTGTAAAATGAAGACAAAGCAGGTTGTCATTAAAGATAATGTTATTTTAAACTTCCAAATTTTACATAAATGCAAAAATTAAGGAAAAAGCAATTAAAAACTTACGTTTTTGGCGATGTGTGCAATACATAGAAATATGAACCAATCTTTTAGTACACCGATCGACTGCGAATCACTTTTTAAAGTGATTTAACGATGCCCATCCGTCCGTCTGGCTGGTTGCCTGACCATGTTAACCTTGTGCGGGAAGTACAAGTTGCAATTTTGTACATAATTTGATCAAATTTGGTAAATACATTTTTATTGTACCAAGGACGAAGTCTATGTAAATGGTGGGAATCGGTCTTTAATTTAATATATTCGCCATAAAAACTTCTTTCCAAATTAGACTCTTGGTGTACGTAAGCCATCTAATTTTGTTGGCATTTAGATTAAATTCGCCCAAAAAATATGTTACTGCAGATTAAATTGTTTGGGGTTAACCGGTTATTATTTTAGAATTGTTTTTTTTTTTTAATGCAAATGTGGAATATTTTGTTTTTAAATGAGCAATTTTTGATTTTTTTGGGGCATACTTTTAACAATTTTGAGGGAATATTTTTGAGTTTTTGCTGCATATTTAATGCGCATAAAAGCATTTTTTAGAGCATATTTCTGGTTTCCCTGCTGATTACCAAAAAATCTGCAAGTAAAATATTAATATTAGTAAACAATTATATTTACCGCAATTTTACCCGTGCAGCAAAGTTCGAGCTATGACGATAACAAAAGAGTGAACGATTAGCTTTAATCTATCTTTATAAATAAAAACTAATTGATGTTTTTTGGCTATCGCATCGCGTGAGAGCGCCTGGACAGATTTGGCTAATTTTTTTTTAAATGTTCATAATAGTCTACGCCCCCTTATGCGCCCTGATTCGCTCTTTTAAAAAATACAAAAAAAAACAATATTTCTTTATAGATTCATCTCAAACTTAGTACAAATGATTTATAATCCTTCGGTTATGACCCCTACAAGTATAACTGACCACGCAAATTTTTAACCACACTTTTGGCAAAATATGTCGACTACTTTTTAGTAATGCACAAAAAGATCACAAGCAAATTTGTTGAAATTGGGACAGGACAACGTCTGTCGGGCCAACTAGTTTTTTTTTATAAAATATTCTAAGCTGAATTTATGAAAAACAAAAAACATAAAATTAAAATTTTAAATTATTTCTAACAAATTATTCTACATTTATTCATATGTATATCCAATACTTATTGCAAACTACAAACTGCCTCTCTGCAAGTAATAGTCTAAAAAAAACCTTTTAAATTTATTGCAATTTTATTTAAGAAAACCGGTTAAACAATAATAAAAAAAATTGTTATTAACTAATACAAGTTGATTTTTGCTAAGAACGTTCATATATTTAAAATACATTCTGGCTTAAAACGTTAATATAAATTGCTGACTACAAAGTCTTCATTTTACGTTTGTTTTAAACACATCGTCAAAATTGCAACGTTTAAATATTTAATTTTCAACCGTGCAAAATTCAGTTTTTTTCACAAAAATATTTATTTTTTTATAAATTATGGGCACACCATCATCATCGACCACATCAGAGCCATTAAATGGACATGGATTTATGGATATGGCAACTGGATCATCAACAACATCTAATAAATTAAATTATTTTTCTATGTTGAACCTTGATAATCCCGTATTTTGTTGTTTTTTGTTTTGGACGAGTGTTTTAGTGATAAAAATGCTTTTAATGTCATTATTGACTGCACTGCAACGTTTTCGCTTTAAAGTAAGTTTTAATTAAATTTAAAACATTCTAAATATGTACGTACGTACATACATACATATGTGTTTACATATCGTTGGTCTTATTTTTTAGTGATTAAAATAAAGGGTTTGCAAGCAATTTTGCAATTTAAAAAACTGCAGTCAAAGTAAATAAAAATCCCATTTCTTCCACTTCTTCATTTGTCGTTGGCCAAAAAAACTGTTGCTTTTACTTCCGATTCATTAAATAAAAACAGTTGCTGAAAACCCAGCTGAAAACGCGAAAAGTTGTACACGAATTTTCCTTTTTTTAGACAGTTTTTGGTTTCGACTACAGTTTTCTATTTCAATTATGTTAGTTAAGAGCAGTGTTACCAATTTAGCATATAGCATGCCTGATCTAGCATTTTTTAAAGCTATTTGGCATGAAAAAAACTGATTTAATAACTAGCATTTTTTTTTTAATTCCCCAAACTAATCCCCCGCGAAATTCTACGCTTGTCTGCAGGAAATAAACAAAAGTCCCTGGCTGGCGGGAATAGAACACGCAACCCCGGCGCTGATAGACTAGCTCGTTACCAGTTAGCCTACCGGGGATATAAATAAACTGAAATAAAAATTAGTAAAACTTATTCAAAAAAGTTTCACAAAGATTGGCTAAAGCACTTAAAATTAAAAGAATGGGAGAAAGAAACAGATGGAAAAACCTGCTGAAATCACTGGAAATGCTATCTATATTGTTACTAGATTTAGTAGCCTGGAGCAACATGCAGAAACAAGAAAGCACAAAAATGCTACGGGCATCAGTGTTGCCGTTAGGATACGAAAGATACATTTTTCGTATCTTTTGATGACTTCATGTACCATGTATAATCCTGACACTTTTCGTATCTTTTGAATCTGTACGTAAAATGTGCAGAAATAAAATATTAAATTTTAATTTGAAAAATGTTGTTAATGAACCGATGTTTAAAAATTTTAAAAAAGTAGTTGGTTTAACATTTGTACTTCCATTTTCCAATGCATGTGTGGAAAGAATTTTTAGCCAACTAAAACTTAATAGAACTGATCATCGTAACCGACTCAATACTAATACAATAACAGCATTATATTAAAGATGTTTCAACATACGATCCACCTAAATCGATGATTACTAGTAGTGCGAAGTTGTTCTGAGGAAATATGAACATTGTTTTTATTTTCAGGAAATTTATACATATGAATATTTTGATATAATCGCCCTAGTATAAACGCCTTAACTCGTATATTATATATGGGTGTTTCCAAAGTAACGGTCGTTACCGATTTTCGGAGGTTTTTTAAAAAAAAATTTCAACCTACCCAAATATGCCACGAAAATTGCTCCATTTTGGACTTAAGAAAGTTCAAGTAAAGGCAGCAACTGAAAGAATTCATAAAAAATGTAATTTCAATACTTTTTTTGCCCATTAAAAAAGTAACGGTCGTTACTTTATAAATGGGCTGTTTTCAAATGTCGGAAACAAACATCATGTATTGTAAAATTTTGCGCAGGATATGTTAAGTAAAATATCTGATTAAATTCTTTGAAATGTTTTGTTTAAGGAATAGATTTATTTTCAAACCAAAGAAATTAGGTACCCAAAAAAAAGTTTGTTTTCAAAAGTAACGGTCGTTACATTTTTAAAAGTTAACAGTTTTTTTGTGTTTGAATTCATTTATTATGGTTAAAACAAAGTAACATATTTGTGTTAGTATAAAGATAAAGTTAATCTTACGGAAAATGACAGATACATTTATTTTGTACAATATCAGCGGGAAAAATATTCAAAATAATAATTTCATTTTTCAGCTATAAGAGGTAATTTTCTGTAAAAACACCCATATATAAATGAATTGGTTTTGATAACATCAAAAGATAGTTACATATAACCATTTTTGAAGTTTGCTTACTGTATTTTTAAAATTTACATACCTAATATTTTATTTATTTATTTATGACTATTTATTTAATTTATTGATAAAAATGAATTTATTTAATATAATTTTCTTTACAATATTCATTGAATATGAAATCATAATGTTATGTTAATAAATGTTAACGTTAAAAACGGATTTTTTCAAAATGTATCTTTTTGGGAAAAAATGTATCTTTTTGGAAACTGAAATGTATCTTTCTCAAAATTTCGCTGGCAACACTGACGGGCATAACTAAACACCAACCTTTTAAAAGAAGTTGTTCCAATGTCCAGCAGAGGCGGTACTAAGTTTATTATCTGTGCACAGTCAGTTGCACCTGTTTTACAATCCTTTGTAAAACGCAATTTCCCACCTCGTCGCGAAAGCTGAAGGACAAAATGTTTTGGCAACACTGGTTAAGAGTCTTTCTACGTGAGACCAACCCCTACAAGAAGACTACCGGTCATTTTACTAGTTATATGACCGGTAGTGTTGACCAATATAGTGTTATAGTAATAGTAATTTTTTTAGTTTTGGTTATGCATTTCTTGTAGGGAACGATATGTGTACATATGTATGTAATGGGATTTTTAATAAAAAAAAACTGATTCCTCAAATTTAAAAAGTGAAAAAGGGTTTATGTATATTATAATAGAGTTATTTAGCACATAAAATTAAACTAGTTTACAAATTTTTCGAACATTTCGAAAAACTGACTTCTTAAAATCGGGGTTTTGGTTTTGTAACTCAAAATAGGTTTTTATAAATTATATATTTAATACAAAAGTAAAATAAAACAAGCAATTTGTACGTACATATGTACTTTAGAACTAAAACTAGTGATGTTACAAATATAAATGTTCATTATTCGCGAATTCGAATATCTGCACCAATATTCGCCGAATATTGATTAAAAAAATTTCCAATTCTCGTCCATAACAATAAATTAGAAAAAAAAACTGGCACACTACTAAATGTATTTAACATTATTACGACATTCCGATGACTGAATTTATAATTACCAAGTTCGCACATAAATGCCACTACTTCAGCGACCTTAAAGCGAATTTACATTTACAATTGCATCTGATTTTGACAATTCCAGCTTATTTGTTTTGATTTGTAAGTGTTTTGCTTAGAATAGTTGATATTTTAAGCTTTAAGCACTAGCAATGCAATGCAAAAAACCTTATGTTGTTTCTGTTGTTTTTGGATTGTGTTTTAGTTCTGACACCACCTGTAGTTGAATTCACCTTGACTGGCCTATTTCGGTCTTTCACATATAATTTAAGATGTTTTGTTTATTTGTTTACTTTATTTTGCTTAACTTTGTTTTTCACAGTTTTAAGTAATTGATATCAAACTGTAAGCTTTCCACTCTTAGTTATTATATAATAAGGTATGTGATGAAAAATTATCGTTTTTAGCAAGTGTGATGAATTTCGACCGATTTTAAAATCCATTTGTAAAGTAAATTCTTATTTTCTTTTTGTTCAAAATATAGTTTAACTGACATATATAATAAAAAATTTAAAAGAATATATACAGGAAAACAGAGGAAAATACATTAGAAAACAATTATTTAAGATACTGAAAACGATATTATCGTTTTTAAATCGTTTTGTTTTTAAAATCGTTTTTCATCACATTCCTGAATATAATATAAAAATCTCTCCGAGTTTTTAAAATGTTAAATGTCAATCCAGCGGGTTCGGAATTATCTTGATATTTCTTGACCCATTACAGTTGTCCATAATTTCCGTACGATAATTGGGCAATTGCTTCAAATGATAGTTTATTTAGGAATTTTTAAAATCAACTTGTCATTTTCATAAATCACAAAAGAAGATTTTATGTTGCGTTAAGGACAAGAGGTTTATTTTTTTGTTTAATTTTATGTATTTTTTAAACTTTTGTTTTTTTCTTTTCTTTTGTAATGAATTAACAAAATATGTATTTGCTTGAATTTGGCAAATAAGAATTTCGAAAAATAGGCGAATTTTCGTTATTTCGAATACTCATATTCGTAACATAACCATATAATACTACGTTAAATGTAAGTTGAATGTAGAGATCAGTTTAATAAAACGAAAAAAATATTTGTGTTTATACCCACGCCACAATAATGAGAGGGCATTATGCGTTTGTTCTGATGTGTGTAACACTAACAACTATTTCTTCCCAGGCACACCTCTCAGTATACCGATCGGCTGGTTGGCTGTCTATGTAAAGTACAGGTCGCAATTTTGATGAAATTTAATACATTCGTTTTAATTGCCACAAGGACGAATTCTATAAAAATGGCGGGAATCGGTCCGTCATTTGATATAGCCCCCGAACAAACTTCTCTCCGGAATAGTATTTGTGCTCATAAACTATATTTTTATCTTCAACTGAGTTGAGTTGTTAAGCAGAAACCAAAGCCAAAGTCAGAACTGTCGTAACTCATACTGCTGGGAATTATAAAAAAGTATGTGTTGTAGAATTCTTCTGCAAGCTATGTACAGTTATGCATATATTATGTACTTTTGTAAATAACGAAATTGTCATATAATGCAAGACAATGAAAAAATTAAATATAAGAAAAAATCGGTTATTCGAAAATCGGTTTCTCGAACTCTAAGTGACGTTTCAAAGAACAGGAATATTAGAAAAAATCGATTTTTCGAATACTTTGGAAATAGGTATTGATCTTGTAAAGATAATCGGTACTAATAATGAAGTACACATGTTTACATTAAAAAAAAAATATTTAAGAAGTTTATGTACATTTTTAAATTAAATAGGTATGTTTACTTTAAATGTTCTACTAAAAACATGAGACAAAAAAGGACACTAAGCAAAAAAAGAATACATTTTTTTAAAAAAAGTCGTGCGATGTTGTTTGTTTAATCTGCCATCACGGATAATAGAGGTAGTTAATCACGGTTAATCGAAGCAAACAATCTGAAAACATTGCAAAAAAAAACAATAGACTGATATTTGGCCATCACGGTTAATCGGGGTTACCGGTTAACCGGATCACGGATAATCGAGGTCCGCCTGTACATAAAAAAGAATATTTTTTTGGGCTTTCTTTAGTCTCGTTTTGAAAATTTTTTCGATTTTAAATCCACTTCATTTCGATTAATAGAACATGCCCGATTGTCACACAATGTAAAAAGAAATGATGAAATCAAAATAAATAAAATGTGTTGTTGAAACCGTTTTATTCAGTTTATTGAATATAATAACTAGTTTATAATATGTATGGGGATATCAAAATGATAATCTTCTTATTTAGGTGTCAATAGGATGTACGATTTAAAAAACAAGCCATTTAAAGTCTTTATTGCCTCAGAATCAAATAAGGTTGTTTTCTAATTAAAAATTTGCAAAATTTTCATGTTTTTTAAAAATGTGAGTTTAGAATATCAGACGATATTACAGTTGTGGATTTTTAAGAAAAAGCAAAATAAAAACTACATAATTATAAAATGTTCTTCGTCTATAGCAGAGATATAGTCGGATTTAAGTTTTGAAACATATGTATGAAAATATGTACAGTGGCGAAAAAGAAAATAGGAGCGAAATTCGTTATATACAGGCCTGTTCTGAAAATTAATTGTTTTCAAATCACATGTGTCTTTTAAAATCACACGTGCAATGTTGTGGTGTTCCGTTATTGTGTTTTTCAGTGTGATTTCAATTGCCGAAAGCCCACCGAAAAGTTCAACAACTGAGTGCTTTTCATATAAATTTTACTACACGTTGTTGTGAAAACAGCACATTAGTAGATAGTACTAAGTAATACTTAGTATATAGTACAATAGTAAGTATATAGTACATAAGTGTTATGTGCATAAAGATATAATTATTTAGTGCGAATATTGATTTTTTTAGGATTATTCCTCAATATATTCAAACGCTTTTGTTCATTATTTCTTCAACAAAAGCAAAGAATCTATTACAAGAAACTACGCTGTCGTTTACGACGACAACTGTAAAAAGTCTGAATATGTAAATTATGTCAATTGTGAAAATATACATGTTCGCTTCATTTAAACTTCAGTTAACATATTTTGGGGTACACCTTGTATGGATACTGTTGGACACAGCACATACAATTTGTTACTATTAATTTTGTCAACAATTGCTAATTTATTGTACATGAGACTTATTTGCATCAAACTAATTATTCGTTTCTACTTTATAGACTTTATAGACAGAAATTTTGGTCAATCCCTATAAAATATGAATTGTTATTTCAAAGCTAACAGCTATTTCAATTTCTTTTATACCCAGCCTTGTGGAGCTTTAAAACAAAGTGTATACATACAAAATTCTCGTCAGAACTGTATTAATAATTCTTTTAAAATTTTCAGAAAAATTTATAAACTAGTGTTTTTGTGTTTTGTTAAGTGTGTATGTAGACCTTTTCACTTGTTAAATGTGTTATGTTTATATTGTTCGGCAGACCTCAAGCCGAACAATATAAACATAACACATTTAACTAGTGTTTTTATTTAACTTTCTTCTTCGGGGGCATGTTTTCAATAAACAGGGGCCAAAATTAATCTACCTACATATATATTCCATAGACTCAGAATATATATGTTAGGAGTCTTAAAGGGAAACAGTTGAAATTTGATGAAAGGGCAGATATAATAAGAATTATTTTTTAAGATTAAGTTCTTCTCTCAAACTCTGTGCTATAATAAAATCAAACAGCGCAATTATAAACAAAAAATCCCTGGGAGTTTTCTCAATTCTTCCATTTTTCCTATGTAAATTCAATTGTAGAAATAGGAAAAAACTCCCGGGGAATTTGTATTAATATTTGGGCTGAATAAGTTTTTATTAATTATGATAAGCTTATTAAAATACATTTCGAATGAGATTTCCTAATAATTTTTTCAATAAAAAACAGCATTCAATTAAACGAAGTTCTTTTTAATTAATCAATAATACATAAATGATAAAAAAAATATTTTATATTACAGATTTTGCGTCTTTTTCCTAAAACTTTCATAAAAAAGGTAGAATTACAATTCAAAACTCATTATAACTCATCCAAAAAAATTTAATTAACTTGAAACATTTTTTAATTATATTTTTTTCTTTTAGATTTTTCCAAACAGAGAAGATTTGTTTTTTAAAAACATAGAAGTTCAATTCAATGATCCCCATGTGGAAAGAGTTAGAAGGTAGGTGAGAAAAATTTAATATTTGTCAAATTCTTTAAAAATTCGTTTTTTTATCTAGAGCTCATCGTAATGATATGGAAAATATCCTACCTTATTTCACCATGGCTTTAATTTATATCTGCACTAATCCAACACCGAATATAGCTTGCAACCTATTTCGTGTAGCATCCATAGCTCGTATTGTACATACTTTGGTGTATGCTTTTTATCCGGTGCCACAACCATCAAGAGTTGTTGCTTGGGCTTTAATGTTTGTTATCACTTTGTATATGGCTTGTGATGTTGGCTTACAAATGATAAAATACATTTAAAAATTATTTTTAAGTGTTTTAGGAACACTTGTACTTTTCCAAGTTTTAATGAGTTTCGTTTTCTTTAAAGCTAATAAACTAAAAGTATACAACAAATTAAGCGTTTTTTTTTTTGTTAAATAATTACTGATTTAGAAATTATTCCAGCAGTTTTAACACACAAACTGGGAAACAAATTATATAAATATCCAGCTTAACAGTACGTGATAGAGAGGGATGAAAAAGTGTAGGGTTCATTTTTAATTTGGTGTAGGGTATTTAAATGTTAAAACCCTGTTCCCGCATACACTTTTTGTGGGCTTCTATTAAATCGCCACACTCAGATTCACCCCTTTCGACAATGCTGCAAATTAATGACACGGGAAAAATCTTTAGATTTACTTTTGCTTTTTTAATTATTTCAAATTGAAACTAACCATTGATCCCGCACTTTCTTGGTTTCTGGGCAGGCACAGCAGGCTTTGCATTTAGGTTTGGCTGCTGGTTGTTCGGTTCCATTAACAGCAAGGGCTGCTGCCTGAGCTACTTCTTTCACTGGAGCATTTCCCATGTTTGTTGTGTAAGAGTATACTAGAATTATTTAATAGTTTCCATGTTTGCTTTGTTTTGTCATTTTTTAGTTTTTTAATTACAAAATATGTTGCTTACCACTTATTTATGTGATTTTGTTTATTTATAGATTTATTTATTTCACAAATATTTCTGTTTTTTCCTAAGAATTTGAGGCTTTTACCTTGCACAAGTCAAAAAAATCAAGGTCACTTTGCAACACTAAAATATCATAAGATGAAACAGCTGTTGAAAACTTTAGTGTTGGTAAATGGTAATATATCAGGCATGTTCTGAAAATCATTTTTTGTGAAAGTGATTTTAAATCACAAGAAAGGTGTTCTGGCCAAAAAACTTTTTCCATAATTGTGATTTTAAACCGTTCATCTAAGTGGTCACCGATTGAAAATTACATGCTTATTTTTTCCACCATTTTAAACCAAGTTAAAACTTTTGTGGTTTTCAAAACACCCTTAAATAATAATTGTGATTTTAAAATCACAAGTGATTTGAAATTTTGTGATTTTCAGAACATGCCTGTATATTTCATTGCGATTTTACCCAATGAGAAATAATAATACGCCAGATGACAATTTTTTGCTCTTGCATTGTTTTGCTAATCTTGTGTCAAAGTTTTGTTTATGTTTACAAAAAGTCCCCGTTTTGTACAGTGTTTTTTGTATTTTATTAAAGTTTTTGATAAATTCAAATTAAAATAAATAAGATTTTGACCTAAATTAAATAAAACGTGGCTTAAAATTTATTACTTTCATCACGTTCAGCGGCAAGCTTTAATTTTTGTTTAAAGTACTTTTTGACGTAAGCTGGGATATAATTTCCATTTTTGTTGTAATGTTGTATTTGTTGCCGTTACGACGCCACCTGCTTATTCCACCATGATTTTACCAATATTTTCAACACAATTAAAAAGCAGAGCCATTATATAAAAAGAAAGTTATTTAAACTATTTTACTGCCCGTCTATACCAGAGATAATTATTGCGACAATATTGCAGTAAATCTCAAAATTATGTTATCTTTAATGTAGACAGCAAATTTTGTACATATTTATTGCCGGCAATTTATGTTGCAATAATTGTTAGTCCATTTTTGTTGACAATTATTGCTAACATAAAACGTCAAATTTGGTTGTCAATTGAAAAAAAGCAAATTGTGTGGGAAAAAAATTAAGTTTGTGAAATTTTAGCAAATTATAATTGTGGTAAAATAATTAAATTAACTAATTAAATAAACACTAAAATAAAATTTTAAAAATTATTTTTATTAATATAATTTTTTTTCTTATTTGATCTTTATTATTTAATTTTATATTATTTTGTTTAAGCTTGAGTTCTTTTTTATATAAAAATATTAATTTTATTTTAACAAAAAAAATAAATTTAATTCAATATTTTTATATAAAAAAAGATCTCAAGCTTAAACAAATTAATATACATTTAAAAAATAAGTCGAATTAGAAACAATTTATATTAATAAAAATAATTTTTTGCAAGATGACGTGAGTTTTAACATGTAAAATCATTGTATAATGTCAAAAACAGAAATAAAACAAGACAGAAACAAAGATAATAAAAGAGACTAAAAAAATTTTTGACATCCAACAGTGATTTCAGCAAATATCAGCAGGGCTTTTATGACCACCTGTAATAAATTCGCCTTGGTTCAAGACGAATTAACTTCATTCAGGTGGCGGCGAAAATACAGCCGGTAATTTTTTTTGGTCATTCCAGAAATGTCAAAAGTTTTGTACATGGCTTTTTAAAATTGTGTTTTTCAATAAACATTTTGTTTCACAATTCATTAATGAAAAAATAAAACAATAAAGAGAAAATGAAACTATGTATAAAAATTAAGTACAAATCGTTTTTAAAACACAAAAACTAATTTTTACCACCATCACTACCTATAACTTAATGGAATTTTTATGTTTAGGTGCAGTTTTAATATTCAAATGCATAAACTGCACGTAGCAAAAAAGGGGGCAAAAGTGCACTTTACGCACTTTAAAAAAAAAATTAAAAAAAATATGCTACCCGATTCAGAATAAAAAAAAACCTAAATTTAAATTTAAGGGGGCTGATGCCCGTGGGCCCCCCTGGATCCAAAAAACCGCCCCGCCCACTTAGTGGAATGTGTGGGTACTAGAGGTCTGCAAGAATAAATAAAAAGCAATTTCAACACACTCATTTGTTTTTTAACTACAATGTGTCGATCACCGAATGATAACGAAACAAATGAAAAAATAACCAGCGACAAAACAACAAAAACTCATTCTATTCAGTCAACTCAAGTCAAATGAGTAAATTATTCAAATATAATTTGAATATAAAATATGTGTGCCTACACATTATGTATGTATGTGTAAGCTTAACTCTTCCCTGTAGGAAGTCAAACACATTTTTAAGTAATTTCAAACTGGTTTTTTTATAACCACATCTAGTTGATTAAGTGACTATTTTCCTTGTCGACGACTCATTATTTTAACATAGGCATGTCATAGGCAGTAGTCAATTGGCCATCTTTGCATGACTTTTAAACTGACTACTAACTACTTATTGTTCAACCTATTTGTAGTTAATTAATAATATAGTAGGTTTATAATAAATTATTTAAATTTGAAAAAATTTTGTCAAAAAAATATATATGTATTCCTTTGAACAAACATGCATATTTTTGTATAGAAATTAATATTTAAGAACATTTTGCATAATAATAGTGCTGAAATAAATACGCTACATAATTTCTAGTAAATAAATAGATTTGAATCCTTTTAATTTTTAATTATTTTAATAAATTTGTATATATTTTTTTTCATTTGACTTCATGGATTGCTTGTTTTACTTATTTTGCTTTTATTTGTGTTTTACGTATGCCTCAATGCAATATGTTTGGTTGATATCTGCATGTGAATTAAACCAATTTGTAGTCAGTTGAAAAATAGTTAACTTATAGTTAGTGTTTTCTGCAACTGACTATTTAATTTACTACAGGGTTATAAATAAAAGAACCCACCAAACAATTTTCGGAGCGCTCCTAAATATGACTCTTAAAAGATACCTTTTCTTGAGGGTTTTATGATTACCCTCCTAATTTATGAGCAATTCTGATTGATTTCGGAGCCTGTAGAATTCAGGACTCCTAAAAGACTCATTTGTATGAGCAATTTAGGAGCACATTCCTAGAAAACTCTTATTTATGAGGGTTTTTTGAGGGGCGACGGTAGTTTGTTTTCTTATTCTTAATAATTTCAATATTTTTCGTTTGTCTGTCATTATTGTGATCATTTTGCGCTGTTCGGTTGTGCTTTTGATAAAATCTTTGAGAATTTTTTTTTGATTCTCCTTTAAAATCAGGTCTTGTTGGCATAACAACCTCCGATATTTTGTCACTTGGATTGAGCTCAGTAATTCACTAATGTACTTTATGTGTAACTAGCTGACTAAACATTGTCCTTGTAAATCTTTTCATTAGACAAAACTATCCATTTGAAGCCTTTGTTCGTTGAAATTGGTTTAAAATGATTATTATTTCCATGCACAAAACATATATTAATAAAACTTTTCCCTTAAAAGCTAACAAGAATAAATTTACAAATAAAATGAATACCCTAATTTTAAGAAAAAGAAACACTCCTATATCACTCTTTTTTGGCTCCGAAATCCCTCTTTTATGACTCTTTTAAGAGGTTTTTATGATTGATTTGTGAGCAAAAAGGCTCACAATTTTCCATACAAATCGTTAAATTTAGGAGTCCTAAAACGCTCATATTCAGTACAAATTTTTTTGACGGTTTCATAGGAAAACACGCTCATATCTGAGGGTTTTAGGAGTTTTTTACTGAGCGTTTTGCTCATAAAAAGGAGTCCTAAAAGACTTTTTTAGGACTCATATTGTTTCTGGGAAGCCACAAGCTTACACACATATTATGGCAAGGTATTTAAATAAATGTATGCACATTCAATAATTCAAAAATTATTTGAATATATTCTGTAAACTTGCTCTCTCTAACGGGTCATTCCAATGTTTTGTTATTTATGAATGACTCTCAAATTCATTTACAGTAAACAAGTTTTTTATTCAATTCATTCATTCTTATTTTTGTATATGGTTTACTCTCTTCTTTTCTTTTTGAATGTTTTATAATTGAATAAATGTTGTGCACTTTGAGTAAAGGCAAACAAGTAAGTTATTCAAAGCAGACATCTAGTGGGTACTCAAATAAAAGGTAATTGCACAAGAAAAACAAAAATAATAAAATTTAGGGCGGGCGGGACTTTTGGGGCCCTCTGGGTCCCATCCACTCACATCTATGTGTACGTACTCAAATTAAAGGTAGTTTGCTCACGATTGGAAATATTTTGTTTTATTTTGTATTTTTTAATCTTTTATGTTCGACTTTTAAAAAAAAAATCAATTTTTTTGGTAACTAATAGCCTATTTCCGATGTGCTTAAGAATTCTTTTCTACGTAGACGGCCTTCGGAAGGGCGCAATGATTTTCTCCTCTATGGAATAACAACAACCGGCTTCGCTAACTAAAGCTTCTCTGCATAGCCGGCCTTCGACCGGGCGCAAGGATTTTCTCCTCTATGGTATAACAAATACTGGCTTCGCTAACTAAAGCTTCTCTGCATAGCCGGCCTTAGGCCGGGCGCAAGGATTTTCTCCTCTATGGTATAACAAACACCGGCTTCGCTAACTAAAGCTTTTCTGCACCTAAAAGATACTTAAATTAACCTAGAGAAAAAAATATGCGAACACAAAAACAAAATACATATTTTCAATCGTAAGTAAATTCCCTTTAATTTGAGTACCCACACATATCACTAAGTGGGCGGGGCAGTTTATTGGGTCCAGGGGGCCTCAGCCCCCTTAAATTTTAATTATGGTTTTTTTCTTTTTTTATTCTGAGTAGCATATTTTTTTTATTTTTTTTTTCGTACGCCCCGTAAAGTGCACTTCAGCCAAAAAGGGTTTAGATTATTTTCTATAAAACTTTAAATTCAACCGAATTTGCAATTTAAGACTCACAAAAATTGCACATGTTTTTGTTATAAAAACCATGATACAAATATAGATATATCATATATTTGTATCAAGGTTTATACACACTTCAAGACTCAAATTGACGAAAAACTACATGCTGGTCGACGAGGCGAATCTCTACCACACGGCATCAAAATCTCAATTTACATAAAAAGTAGGTTTAGCAGGTTTGCATATTAAGCCGACGATATGTAGGTATGTAATATTTTTTATCAATTTTATTTGGCAGTTTAATATTTTTGAAAAAATAATAAATTAATATTTTTAAAACATGGCCAAACCTACAACTATCAAGGAAGCTTTAACCAAATGGGAAGAACAAAACAAACAAGATGCAACCAAAGCTATCGAAATTGGCTTACAATTACAATCTCCACCCATTGAAAAAATGGACAATACGTTGGGAACATTAACAGAATGCCGAAAATTAAGTTTATCAACAAACATGATTGAAAAAATTACGGGAATCGGAAATTTAAAAAATCTAAGAAGACTATCATTAGCAAGGAATAACATTAAGGCGCTTAATGGCATTGTAAGTTACCAAATAAAAATAAAATGTAAATTAAACAAATGCATCCTTCAAAGGAACCCTTAGCCGATACACTCGAAGAATTGTGGATAAGTTATAATTTAATAGAAAAACTTAAGCCCCTGGAAGTAATGAAGGCTTTAAAAGTATTCTATGTTTCCAACAATTACATTAAAGATTGGTCCGAGTTCAATAAAATGGCTGTGCCCCCAAATCTGGAAGAAATTACTTTTATGGGCAACATTTTATACGAAAATATGGAAGAAAGTGCTTTTCGTGCTGAAGCCATAAGACGTTTACCGAATTTAAAGAAATTGGATGGTGAACCGGTAATAAGAGGAGATTAATGCTAAAACGTAAAAAGGAAATTTATTTTGAATAAATTAAAAGATTTTTATTTTTAACAAGATGATTATTTTAACAAGAAGTTTTCTGTTAAGTGACCTATCAGAATGTTTATGGTTTAGTTTCTGCTTCCATTTGTAAAGAATTTTTCTCTTCATATTCTTTTTTGAGTCTCTGAAGCATATTGCGTGAAATTAACTCGACCTTAAGATGTTGAACATTTATAGCACTGCCATCCCAATCCAATAGTGATTTAAATTTGATGGGATCACAAAGATTTAAAAGTCCTAAAAACATATTTACATGCATACATATATTTAGTTTTTAAAATAAAAAAAATATTCAGGTACATATGTGATGAAAATCTATCGATTTCAAAAAGATAATTTTTTAAAAGTGTGATCAAGGTTCATTTATATTTTGTAAATAGAATCTGGGAATTTATTTCTCATGTTGAGTAACATTTATTTTACAAATTTTCATATTGTTCGAATGTGCATTCTAAGTCAAATTACAATCCTCAAAAGCTTTTACACTTTAATGGTCTTATTCCTTCAATATTTTCCAGGAATATTTTGTATGCACTATCAGAATTTTTGTTTTGTATATTTCTGTTACGAGAAAATGCATTACATTCTGCTGGTATCTAATAGTTGTATAAATTTTCTTTACAATTTACTTCATTGCTAGCCAAAGGATAGCTAAAGTAAGCCGCGTAACAGAAATATACAAAACAAAAATTCTGATAGTGCGTACAAAATATTCCTGGAAAATATTGAAGGAATAAGACTATTAAAGTATAAAAGCTTTTGAGGATTGTAATTTGACTTAGAATACACAATCGAATAATCAGGGTGTTCTGGAAATGTTGTTGTTTTTAATACTCTTTAAATCGAATTTTTATATTTTTTTTATAAAATTCTGTTTAATAGAAACATATTCGTATAATATTTGTCATAAAATTCTTTTTTTTCAGAAATCTTATTAAAAAACTACGTTTAAAATTCTTGCGTTTTACGTTTTCGATTTCCAGAACACCCCTGATTATGAAAATTTGTATATTTTGTATTTAGTTTTATACCTTTATGGGGCGTTATTTGTGAAGAGGACAACCCATTAAAATTTTTTGTTGGAATTCCTTCATATTTGGCATAACTATAGTTCTAGTAGATATGAATACGTGTGCGAAATATTTTTTTCTAGGATGTTTATTTGTCGAGTTACGGGGTGGTAAATTGTTGCCGTTTTCAAAAAATGTTTTTTTTAAATTATTTTTTCGAACCAAAAAATAATCAAACAAAAGACAATTTTATGTGATTCTTATAGAAACTGATGGAAGTACTTTGTTCAATTCTACTTTAGTTTCAATGTAAATACTTTATCGAATTAGTTTGAGAAATTTGTTTTATAATTTGTAGTTGAAAAAATATTTTTGCGGAGTTTGTCATAAGTATTCAACCTTAAAGGTACGTCAAAGGTAAAGTGTCAAATAAAATAAATTAATTCATGTTTGCCATGCGTTCAGACTAAAACAAATATTTGCATCAAATAATTATTTAATCAAAGTGTTCAAAAATGAAAATATATTTCACAAATAGTAAAAATTCGCGCAGAAGCCTAATTATTTGTTTTATTCTGTGGAGCAGCATCTATTATATTGTTATAACAGGAGTATGTAAAAGAAAAACAAAACTGGAAGACAATGGTTAACGGAAACATGGCTAAAATTTGCGAAAAATTGGAAACAAACCCTAAAATATATAATTTCGGTTAAAAACAAAATGTCGGGAAAAGAACAAAAAAAAATGTTGCAAAAACAGCGAAAATTCGCGAAAAATTTCGATATTTCAAACAAGCCATAAAATTGATTAAAAATCCCTAAAAGTATAAGAAATGGCAAAAATTTGGTAAAAATTGCTAAATTAGCGAAAAATCGCAAAAAATTTGCTAATAGCAAACCCCAAAATTTGAAATCGCTAAATCGGTTAAAAAAACATAATGTCGGGGAAAAACCAAAAAAAAATGTTGCAAAAATAGCGAAAATTCGCGAACAATTTTAATATTTCATACAAGCCATAAAATTGATTAAAAGTCCCTAAAAGTATAAGGAATGGCAAAAACTCGGTGAAAATTGCTAAATTAGCAAAAATTCGCAAAAATTGGCTAATAGCGGCATGATAGCAAAGTCTAATAATTACTAAAAATCTTTAAAACTGTAAAAAATCCGAAAACTTACAGGAAAAATTGCTTCTATCGGGTACATGGCTAAAATTATTTGTCGTTGTTTGTTGCTCTTACAATTTTTTTGTAATATCAAATAAATGTTTGCTCAAAAATTACTAAAATATTTGATTTTTTCTGTTCACACTATGTTCACATTGGACAAATATTTGTTTGCCGGCAAATACTTTTATTTGCTCAAAATCAGCTGTTATTTTATTTGACACTCAAAAATATTTTGTGTTCAGACTACGTTAATGAAATATTTGATGTTTGCTATCAAATATTTCATCAGTCTGCAGGTACCTTAAGTTTTATAACGTTTTGTAAGAAAAGATAAAACCAAATATTATTTTGGTAAATACTTTATCGAATTAGTTTGAGAAATTTGTTTTATAATTTATAGTATTCAAAACTTAAGTTTTATAACGTTTTGTAATAAAAGATAAAACCAAATATTATCGTGGGTTTATTATTAACAGAAAATCGATTGATCTTTAAATAAAAAAAATTAATTAAAAAAAGGTAGAATTAAATAGAAAATATTAAAAGACAATTGATCCCATAATATATAAGCAACATCCAAAATGTTCACACGTAATAAAAATTTTACAATATAATAAGTACGCCGCAGGCTTATTTCGCTAAAAAAAAAACTGAAAAATTATGTCGAAGTTAGAATAAAGTTTCCTGAGTATCTGGCCTAAGCAGCCAGTAAAATGCGCGTAGAAACCATGAAACAAAGAAAACAATATAGCGCATTTAAATTTTAAAAACATTGTTTTTACTGCGCATGTACGTCACAATAGTATTAGCATGCGAAGAAACTAGCTTTCTCTCAACAATAAATTTCAGAATATTTATCAAATGTAAAAATTTGGAATTTAGCACGTCAAAAAATTTTTTTTAACAAAAAAATAAGTTTGAGAAAAATTTCTATTTAAACTTGTCATTTCCTGTATTTTATGGTAAAACATTGCAAAAACCACATGTACGGGTTTAAAGAATTTTGCATAACTTTTAAACTAATTAATGTCACATACAGGTTTGTTCTGAAAATCACGTGATTTCAAATCACATGTGCTTTTAAAATCACACGTGTGATTTTGTGGTGTTCTGTAAATCACACCGTTTTTGTGTTTTTCGGTGTGATTTTCAATTGTCGAAAGCACATGTAAACACAAAGGATTTGTTTTTCAAAATTATAGCTAATTTTTAACGCTTTTTATGTTATTTTCCGACAATTTGTTTTTTTAACCGATTTAGCGATGTCAAATTAGTTTTAGTGTTGTTTAAAATCTTGTATTTTTTGCGAATTTTAGCCATGTTCGCGATAAAAGCTTTTAACGATTTGTATTAAAAAGTAGACTCTACTGTCATGCCGTTGTTAGCAAATTTTTGCAAATTTCCGCTAATTTAGCAATTTTTACCGAATTTTTGCCATTCCTTACAGTTTTAGGGAGTTTTTTATGGCTTGTTTGAAATATAAAATTTTTTCGCGAATTTTCGCTATTGTGCAAATATTTTTTGTTTAATTTTTCCACCTTTTGTTTTTTTAATCCATTTAGAGATTTTAAATAGATTTAAGTGTTACTTTCCAAGTTTGCAATTTTTTTGCGAATTTTAGCCATATTAGAGATAGAAGCGATTTTTCCCTGTGATTCTTTACAGCTTTTACGATTTTTAATAAATATTAGACTTTGCTTTCATGCCGCTGTTAGAAAAAAACGAACGTTAATTCAACCAAAAAAACAAAACTGAAATCACAACAGAAGTCACAAAAGCAAATATCATTTTGTAGTTTCATCGAATTTTCTTAATTTTAAACGATTTGTTGTAAATATTGCATAAAAAATTAATAAACAACACATGGAATATTTTATTTAAGAAATTTATTATAACGCTCAACTTACAACAGTCGCAAAAATAACAAAGTGATTTCAAAAAGTTGTTTACGTAGCTGAACGTTTTGAAATCAAAAATAATACGCGCAGACCACCTTTCTTGTGATTTGAAATCACTTTCAAAAAATGTGATTTTCAGAACAGGCCTGATAATAAAACTTTTACAATAAAATAAGGACACTATAGGCTAATTTCCGTTAAAAAAAATTAGGACTTAGTTAAAAAAATTTTAATTTAAATTCGGGTTTGCAAATGATCAATCAATCAATCGATTTTTTTTTACTTAAAGATTAATCGATTTTCTATAGGAATCACTAAAAATTCTTTTTTGTTTGATTAAATTTTGTTCGAAAAAATAATTAAAAAAAAACATTTTTCTGAAACTCGACAAATAAATATCATAGAAAAAAAATATTTCGCACACTTATATGTAGGTACTTACATATCGACTAGAACTATAGTTATAGTTATAAAGGAATTCCAATAAAATTTTTTTATTGGGTTGTCAGCTTCACAAATAATGCCCTATGATTTTCTAAATAACTCTTAATTGTATATTCAAAAGACAGTTAAACTTACTATAGGTATTCTAGAAATCGAAATGAAGTGAAATTGAGATCGAACGAGATTTTAAGTTTAATTATTTACAAATTGACCGTTCTGTTTCCAGGTTTTAAGAGTTGTTCTTTGAAAGCTAATTGGTACTCCAAAGCAGAAGCAGATAAAGACTAATTTTTTTATGAACCTTCATTATAATTATAGCACCGTTTTTAAAAATAGCTCAATTTTAAATATACTTCAATTCGATTTCTGGAACATGCCCTATCATATAGTTTATTAAGAAAATATTGTACCTATTAGAAATCAAATTTTCATCAACTGAAACGAACTTTTCGGTTTTAAACCGTTTTGTTTTCTAAATCGATTTCCATCAAATGCGTACCTGTGTTTTAAAACTTTCAACTTACGCATTCCTCCAGTTTTATATTCTACCTCCTCCTTTTCCAACGTTATTTTTATGACATCTAGTCGTGCTGCATGCTGATTAGAACGACTTTTACTGATTGACTGTTTAAGAGCAATTTGTTCCAATTCCTCGTCGAATCTTTTTAAATACAACTCAATAAGCTCTTCAAATTCTTGAGGTCTTAGAGGATGTGTACGACCTTCTTCAATATGTTCTAGAAACCAACTTAACTTTTCACCCATTAAATTTGACTTAATTGCATGTCCTAGTCTTTGTTTATGTTTGTTATTCTGTCTGCGTGCCTTTTTGCCAAGAGCTTTGGTTTTACGACTGTTTGGATGTTTGCATTTCTCTAATTCTTTCCGTAAATTTGTCTAAAATAATGAAAATGTTTATTTTAAGCTATTTTACGGGACATTTTAATATTAAATACCATTTTTTATCGGAAATCTCTTATTATTTTACTTGGATTTGCTTAACACGTGTTGTTTGTTTTTGTACTGATTAAAAAACGATAACTTTAAAGGCGGACGAAATTTTTTAACGGCGTTAATAGTTTTTAAAAGAAAAGTATGATACACTGAAAGCGAAAAAGGTTTTGAATCTAATCATTAGATTAGATTCTAATGTAATCGCACAATTCAACACTGTATGTGATTAAAATCGATTGACAATCGCTTTAAAATGGTGTGATGAATTTCCAGTAATTTTAAAATCCATTTTTGAATAGAAGTTTTTTTTTTTCAAAACACAGTTCAATTAACATATCTAAGTGCCGGTTCACACACGTCAAGTTTGACTCGTCAAGTCTTGAGTTTTTAGGAGAGAAGGGAAGAGGGAATGCCATTTCTTTTCCCCTCTTTTCTAAAAACTCAAGACTTGATATCTAATGATAAAATCAGAATTTTTATTGTTTGTGTATATGTATGCATTTGTTTATTTTATACATCTAAACATACATTTGTATAAATTCATTATATGTATGTAGAAAAAGGGTGATTTTACCCACATTCCATTTAAAATACAACAGCCCATCACTATCTACAACTGTCACGTAACCTCATAATGAAAATCTATTTTTTACAGGTTGGCACGTTACGGTTAAGTTACAGTCAGTTAAGCATTTACATTGCTTTCCATATAACAGAAACGATCATCTGTTTACATCACATTTACATTTTTACATTTACGGTCGGCTAATAGGGCCTTAAGTTGGGGAATTGCATATTTTTTTTTTTTAAAAATATGCTAATATGCAGTTCAAAAGCAGTTTTTTTTTTAGCATATTTTTAATTTTCAGAACAACAGATTTTTTTTAGCATTTTTTTTTAATAAAATTATTTATGAAATACATATGTATGTATATCATCAACTCAATATTGGTGTGACCTACCGACAATTTTAAAAGAAATTGATTTAAGTATGGGGTAAGTATGTATATTTTAAATAACCCCTTTCTAAATTTAAAACCGGTTTCACCAAATTTTTTATGGTTTTTGAGATAATAAGTATTAATTTGTCTCAATATCAACTATTTTAAAGTTTATTAAGTATTGTTTTACCCTACATGCCACTGCTTAGCGAATGCATAAAATTCACCATACAAAAAGGTACAACATAAAGTTAACTCTTGTTTTGCTTTATTATCGAAAGAAAAAAGTAGTTTAAGCGAAAATGACAATGATAAAACAAATTTCACTCATGCTTCGGTTCATTTCCGTAAGAAAAAAAGTAGTTTAAGCAACATAAAATTTCAACAAATCAATACACAGCAGTAAGTATGCAGAACAAAAATCTACTTCTTAAAAATAAATTTAGTAAAGTGGCTTATGCGGCACAAAACAATAATTTTCGCTTTCAATAAAATGCTATGTTAATTTTTCTTTAAAACAAGTGCCAGAAGCAGTAATGAAAATACAAACAATTCAATCGGTTATATTTTCAGAAAACTTCATTGTTGTTTTTCTGCACTACGAAATTTTGGCATATGCGCCAAAGCAATAATGAGCTGAAAAAATGTACCTATCGGGCCTGTTGTGAAAATCTCGTCATTTGAAATTACGCGCTTTTGAAATTACACGTGTGATTTTGTGGTGTTTTGAAAGACATGCCGTTGTTGTGCTTTCTGCAATTGAAGATCACAACAAAACACACAAAAACGGGACGCTAAAATATCACACGTGTTATTTTAGTAGGCACATGTGATTTAAAATCATGTGATTTGAGTTAAAGTGATTTTCAGAACAGGCCTGTATATTAAAATTTAATTTTTTTTTTTTTAGCAGATTTTAAGCATAATTTTTTTATAAAAATTCAGCAGAATTTTAGCATTATTTTTTTAAAATTTTCAGCAAATTAAAAATATGAAAAATTTTATGTTTAATTTTTATCAGATTCTCAGCATATTATACATATATCTTCATTTTAAGATTAAGCATATTTTTTTGAAGTTTTGGCATATTCTCATCAAACAGTTATGGCAACACTGGCTTTTAAATTTTGAGTTTATGATCAAGTGTTATTTTAATATTTAAAATCTGTAATTTCACCAAACGAATTTTTTAAATATAAACACACATATATTCTCTATTAATTTTTTTTTAAACAATATTTGGATATATCCGCACAGAATCTTAACAGAAATCAACAGAACAAAATGTGTACGTAAGTTTCGTTTATGCACATACATACATATGTTTGCACATGTGTACATACATACTTACATACAACTCATAAAAAGCGTGTTTAATCTATGAAATTTGCCAATGAAATTTATTTAGTTACTAGCGTTTTCTCAACTTTGTCGGACACGCTTGCAAGATATTTAGCAAAAAAGTGAAAATAACGTAGATAATTAAACAAAAATACAACTAAATACAAATTCCAATAAATTGAATTATCTAAAAAACTAACTTAATTCTATTAAATGTCTTTTTATATCTTGAGAAACGGTGGTGCCGGAACCATATTAAAGAAGTATCTTCCACGTCAACTTAGTAACAAAAATTTAAATAATGTAATGAATTATACTTAAATTGATAAAATCATGTTTTATAAATTAAAGCAAAATATTGTTTTCTAGGCATACATATGTATGTTAATATTAACTACCTACTTAACAAAAAATAAAATTTAATAAAATGTATCTATTATTACATAATTGTGCAAATTATTCCATTGAGTGTGTATTGAGCTGCGGAATAACAAATAATAAAAGATTTTATAAAATCTGACAGTTTAGCTAAAATTATGAACTGTCATTTGATGTGCCTTCATTCACAAGCAAAACAAAAAATACAATAAAAACATGTGTTATCAGTGATCTCTTTTGTTTTTTTTTTACTCATATTCTCTATTTTTGCCAGTGTCTAATTTAGTGAGTGTTTAGTTTAGTTGTGTGTTTATTTCAGTGAAGCCGTTGGGTTACATTTGTTAAATGTTCGTTACTTTTGAAGGCTCGACGTAACAAATATACATAATTTTGTTATACCTATTTTGGCAAATTGTCTTAACTTTTGGAACATGATAAAGAACGAAGTAATATTAAAAAAAATTACACGATTCATATATGAACCGTTGTACAAAAAGTAAACAAAATATGCTTAACTTTTGAATTTACGTTTTCACACGATTATCTATTTTTATACCCTCCATCACAATTAGTTGTGAAGAGGGTATATTAAGTTTGTCATTCCGTGTGAAACTATTTTATTATACATCTCAGACCACATAAAATATATACATTCTGGGTCCTTCAGTGATTCTAAGTCGATTTAGCCATGTCCATCTGTCTGTCCGTCTGTTGAAAACACGCTCACTTTCGAACAACTCAGAAGAAATGAACAAACTTGGTGCCAAATTGCTTGTAGTTATCCTAAGCAGTTTGGGATTGAAATTCAGCAAAATCGGTGCTATGAATCAAAATGTGGAACCACCACCTAAAAAAATGATAATTTTGTTACAAAAAATAACATAAATGGTGGAACAAGGCACGGAATGAGATAAGATTTTGCAAAAATTTGTTTTATTCGACTGGAAATCAAGCTGTAAAATTTCGTGAAGATCCGTCCATAATTTACCCTAGGCCCCATATAAACACTAATCCCGGAAAACAGTTTAGTACGCCTAAAACCGATAAAAAATAATGCTTTCATAACAAAATTTGGTACGTCACAGTTTTTTAGGACTAGAAATAACAATGTGAAATTTCGTGAAGATCGGTCCATAATTTACCTTAGGCCCCATATAAACCCTACTACCGGAAAACAGTTTAGTACGCCTAAAACCGTAAAAAATAATGCTATCATAACAAAATTTGAATTGAAACTGTTTCAAAAGCTAGTTTAAATTGCTAAATAATTTAATATATGTAGCAATATGCCAAAATCGACTTTTTGCGAAAAAGAACTTTTTTATTGTTGAAAATGAATTTTTAGGGTATCAGAAGCAACTTTTGTTCCGCGACTTTTTTATAATTCCGTTATTTACAAAATTACCGTTTTTTTTAGGTTCTTGAAGAAAATCAAAATTTTGACCGTTAAATTTCCAGAATTCGACCAAATAATATTCGGCAACTTTGTACAAAACCATATGGCGAGTACATTTGCAGAACATACCCTACAAGAAATGAATGAGCGAGTAGTCACATTTTTCATTTTGCAAATACAGGGTGTTTTGATCCATTTTTCCAAAAAAATGAATTCTTCGCCATCTAGCGGCAATAGTTTGTACTAACAACATTTAACAGTTAGTAAGGTAATTTAAATACCTTTCCAACAAAAGAAAACACTTGAAAATCGGATGAAAAATAACCGAAGGGGAAAGAAAAGATCTATAAGATAATGAAATAGTATCAAATTTATATTAAAATATGTATGTAACTTTTATTAAATTGATCATTAAAGCTTACATTTTTAGTTTTGCGAAAAAATTTTTAGTTATTTTACTAGAATTGTATTTAATAGAAATCTTTATTATTTATACTTTTAAAAACATCAAGTTATTTTATTATTTAAATTTTTAGAGATCTACATGGGTAATTCCATGTAAAAACGACCAAGAGTGGGACACGACCTCTTCCGATTGTAATGAAATTTGGTGAGAAGGTTCCTTTTATCTTATAAGGAACATATATGAACGAAAAAAAATTTTTTAATTTTTTTTCAAAAGTTATGTTAATTTAAAATGTCCCACTCTTGGTCGTTTTGACATGGAATTACCCACATAAGAGTGCAAATTCTTTACCTTTTCTTTGAGTTGGGACTCTAAATCCAAATTTGTTGTTTGAAAAACTTTTTCACCGTGATATTTATAGTTTAAACCTCTCAACATGTTTATTTGCTTTTTAAGAACTTTTATCCGATTACTCTGTACATCGACATTAGATAGTTCATTTAATAAATTAAATAATTCCATAGGCTCATTCACATCAAGCAAATTTAGAAATAGGACTTTACTCTCCGTACGTCGTTTTTTTACTTGTTGTTTGCTCTCCATCTCTTCCAATCTCTTTATTCGTTCCTCGGCATTCCATTTTTTATTTTCCTGAAAAACCTTTTTCATTATTTTCACACCATTTTCCATATGTTGCTTCGTTGGATAGAACTGCAAAATATCGAAATGTTTTGCCGGGCCTTTACTTGCTGACATCTGGTGTATTTTTCTTTATGAGGTGCCATATCCTCGTTCCTCTTCGCCATCGCAACCACTCTCTCCACAATGATATTACTGTGGAATGAGTATACATCATCTACAGGTTTATCGATATATCTTTTTAACATTGAATCTTTCGCAGCCGCTAAAACCGTTTGGAAAGTGTTAACATCTTTTTTCAAATTTGCAGTAAGCTAATTTAGCTTGTCTGTGTTAAAAGCAAATTGAAATTTTTATTTGGGGATTTTTGGGGATTTCCTATTAAAATTTTTTTACTATTTATAAAAAAATTTAAAATTTTTAATTAACAAGATTAAAAATTTGTTCAGAAAAAACACAAAAGATAATATAACCTTTTTAAGGTTTTGATTTTTGGTTTGGGGATTTTTTTTTAATTTTTTGGGGACAAGGCAAAAAAGTACCTGGTAGCCCTGAGAAAAACAATAAAAACAATAACATAAGAAACTTGTAACGGACTATTTACAATGAAATAAAATTAATAAAATTTGTCGAAAATAGGCTGTACTGTTTGTACTGTTTGTAATACGGCACAAATTCGGCTGAATATTTTGCCTTGGTAGACAACATAGTTGTTGATGACTAAAATATCTAAAATTCTGCGGTGGTGCTTGAAGATAACACTCCTACTTCAAAAGTTATAAGCGAATGAAGGCCAAAAAACCCAATTTTTTCATTTTTTTCCGCCTTTTTTTTACATTTTCCTAATTTTCTTGTAAACGAAAAATGCGATCGCCACGAACCACCGCAGAATTTTAGATTTTGATATCATTAAGAACTGTGTTGAATGGCAAGCCATAATATTCAGCCCAATTTGTGCCGCGCTAAATGTTAGAAGTAGTATTTTCTTACTTCCAAGTTTTGTTGTTGCCACTTTGTTTTTTTCAGTGCATTATTCCAACAAAAACCAAAAATGGAAGATTACTACCCAAACTAACTATTCAACACATAAAAGTATTGATTTTGTAGCTATTAACATAAATAATGCGTTAAATTCATAAAAAGTCAAAAAACCCAAGTTTTAAGGGCCACCCTTAATATCCGTTTTAGGACAAGTGAGGGACACACTAATAAGCAAGAAGGGTACTTGACTCTACCTTCGAAGTATTAAAAATCATTCGGCATTCATAGCTTGAAATTGAAAAAGTTCATTTTTTTGGCATATTGCTAAATATATGTAGATCTAAACCTCAAACCAACCAATTTTAATGCTGATGTATGTTTTTATAAAGACAAAGTAATAATAAATAGACATCATATAGATATCCCTCCTGAAATATTCGAACAGTCGGTGGAGGGTGTTAAAGATTCGGCACAGCCGAATATAGCACTCTAACTTGTTTTATTCTAAGTTATGTTTTTTATCAATAAATAATCTACCTGTGTAACAATTTCGAATGTAAACGTTTGCATAGAATTTTGTATAAAATATTTTTAGTGCCTGAAAACTCATATCATCCAAACAGTCTAATCCAAAAAAAATGTATGGATGAGTTATAGGGATCGACCTACATCAAGCGCTCGTTAAAAATAAGGAAGGTATTTTTAACACAGTGGGTGCTACACATATGTTGTTAAATAAGAACTCTTTTGTTGATAACATTTTTAAGTCAATAACTGTATCAGTTTTCAGTTTTATTTCCTTAATTATGTTTTTATTGCTGTTGCAAAGTATGAAAAATTACCTTACATGCAGTTTTATTTCAATATAACACAACTTGTTATTTACAAATAATTTTATTTAAAGTTAAATACCTAATGAATGTATTTTTTTTTGTAATTTTTTGGAATATTCTTCATTCCACATTATTAATTTTTTTTTTCTGCAATATCAATTAATTTGAGCTGACTATTAAGTGATCTAAATCCCTCCAATTTAGTTAAAGTTTCACAAATATAATCCTAGTTGGAAACTACAAATGCTAATTAATCGTTAACTTTTTTGATTGCATAAGCATCGGTATCAACAAGCTCTTATAATATTCTTAAATTGCTCAAAGTTTTTTGAATAGCATTCTACAGCATTTGGCCATCTTGTTGATACTGGCTGCGGTGGCAACGGTACCAAAAGATACATTTTATTAAAAATTGCAACTCGTGAAGGAGCCTTTAAAAAAATCTTTTCCCGTATGAAACCAATAAATCAATATTATCGAATTAGATTCTTATTACCTCTGCAATTCGGCGTAACTCATGTGCCAAGCAAGTAACAGGTAACAGTTATGGATATACTATTTTAAGCCCATTGGCAGCCCTAGGCGTGTAAGGTGCGGCATTAGTTAAAAATTGTCAAAATCTTGAAAATCTTGTATTTTAAGCAGACCTCTAAAAAACTTTTTTTGTTGATTTGAAAATTTCTTTTTGGAAGAGTTTTTTTTTTGTTACATGGATATTTTTTGAGGAACTTTTTTTATAATATGTAAATTTTAAAAAATATATCACGCAAAAATGTTAAAATATGCATTTAAAACCATAATATGCATTTTAACCAAAATATGCAATAATATTCAAAAACGATGCCATTTTTTGTTTTAATTTTAAACAAAATAAGTAGATTATTGACAGCGAAAATTAACAAAATCGGTCCATAAAAGACCTGGTTACATGTAAATAACTACCTTTGTCCCCCGAAATAATACCAAGACAACTAGGAGGACCGAATTTGGCGCAAACATTCCTAAATTTAGCAGGGGCCTAATTCTGGCAGACGTGATCGAGTACTTTCTCGATTCGAAAGCAATTTAATATCTAATTATTTCAGTCAATACTGAACGAATCGACTTCTACAACAGTGAAATTCGTTCTGTATTGACTGCAATAATTAGATATTAAATTGCTTTCGAATCGAGAAAGTACTCGATCCGACTGCCAGAATCCAACACCAGGTCTTTAATATATACAGGTGCCCTACCGAGCTAAAGATTTTAGTGCGATACGGTCCATATAAATCATGTCAGCTTGATAAAATTGAGATAAAATTTTCTTAGTGTATGAATTTTTTTTTTGTTTTTTAAAATCGACCAATTATTTAACTAAGCGCATATACAAATATGCTCCCAGAATAACCCTGCAAATAATAGGCTTAGTCCAAACACGCGTGTAAAATGTAGCCCACAAGGGACTAGGACTAGTCCAAAAGTAGGCCAAACGTTTGGAAAAACATGGGTTATTTAACATTACGATGTCCTAGGGCAGAACCATATAACCCAGCTTTAGATTACAAAGGAGTAGTTTTATAAGAAGTATTTAATATTTAAATTCACCCAAATCGGTCTATTATTTCACCTGGCCGGTAGGCAAGTGCTCTTTTTGGGTACGATACGGTTCATAAAAAACAAGCTAGGTGGATATATATATATATAACTTAATATTATTTTCTAACCAAAGTAAAGTGTATATACGATTCGGCATAGACGACACACTGTTTTTTAAAAACTGCTTGATAAAGTACTTTAGCTGGTGAGTGGTATGGTGGAGGGTATTAAAATTTCAAAACATCCGAATATAAAACTTAGATTTGTTTTTTATATGAATTTTTTGAATTTCCAAAAATTTGTACGAAAATCTTATATATAAATCGGCAATGGCACAACAGTTAATAACACTTTCCTCCTCTGTTTGTCAACCAATTTTAACAGAAAATAGTGGGTAAGAAAGGGTAAATTCACATCTACAAAGCTGAAAGAGATACAAAAACATTTAATACTTATCGATTTTCATTAGAAAAATAAGCGCACAGGTGTCTGGGACTTTTTTTGAAATTCGGAACCTCTTTGTCATCCTATCTTTTTTAAGCTTATCAACAGATATAAAAATTAAAAATACAAAAATACCTTAAAGGAGTGCAAATTGTACCTAATTTTGTCCTTTTTTTTACAAAACATTCTCCATTCATACTCTTTCTTTTACTTTTCCGTGCTGCATGTGGGAATTTTTTAATTTTCTATAACATTGAACCTAGAAAGTGTCTTTCATACGGGTTTTCCCGGGACAAAATCCTGAGATCCTGAGATTTGGAAAAGATATTCCGGGAAATTTGTGCGGGAATTCCCGAGATTTTTTTTATTTAATTATGGCAACTTTACAGCAGATAAAATTATATGTAAATAAGTTGTGCAATAAAAAAGATCTTACCCATTAGGTAAGAAGGTCTTAAGTAAAAAAAACGCATTTTGAGTTTTTGATTGGCTTTAATTCAATTTGTTTCCCTTTTGTTTGGTTTAAATCACTTTAGTCTAGCACAACTGCTTATAATCGTTATCATCTGCTCTTAGGAAAAAATCTATTAAATATGTACACCAAATAAATATTTTTCAATTTAACATAACGAAAAACTACAGTGGCAAAAAGGGCTTAAGTCTATTCGTTAAGTTTTAAAGGATAACATTTGGAAATGTACTCCGAATTGAAAAACAAATTCCGCTTTCCCTGGAAATGAAAAAGTCCGGGAAAAGAAAAACTCTAACTTCGAAACATACATACATTTATAGGTGCAAGGTCCTGAGCGAATACGAATGTGTCAAAGGGATAATTTTGGTACTTTTTGAATTTTTATTATTACTGAATCTAGAAACATAAAATTCAACACGCAGAGTCCAGAGTTATTGAAAAACTATAAGTGGAGACTTTATGGTTCCTGTTAGTTATTTAATTGGTACTTTCTGATTTTTACAAAATTAAATTTAACTTTTACGAACTTGAGTGGAAGTTAACATATGGCCCAGAGGTTGGTCCCTCGCCAAATCGATCCACTCAGACAAAAAAAAAAGAACAAACGTATTTTCTTCATATTTGCATAAACTATGGTCGAATATCGAACACTGGTAGAGAGGTAGGGAGAGATACTTTGTAAATAGCTTCTCAAATTACTATTCAAATGTGACAAAAATTAGAAATTAAAACCAGAAAAAACCGATAGTCTTTGAATTATCGAACAAACAACAAATCAAATATTTATTAAAATCTAATAACTTGTCAAATATTTGACGAAAAAACGGGACCAACAATAATTTTCTTTAATTCAAATATTTATTTTGATTACACTAGTTTACAAAATGAAAATTTTTTCATGTACATTTGATGAGATGTGATTTTTCTTATGTATTTTCTTCTGCTGAATTCAAAAATCAAGGTTAAATTTTTTTCTCATTTTTTCGAACTTTTTTTCACTTGACAAATTATATCTCGAGCTAGATATGTTCTATTTGGTACCAAATGGAAGGTATTAAGATGACGAACAAATATGTATAACTGGATCTTTGATTGGTAAAGAGGTTCAAAATATATTGATGAAAATATGCCACATTTTGGCATATTTTGGAAAAGTACAAATCGTCGAAAAAACATCTGGTTTCTCTTCATGTACGTCAAGATGATACTTCTACGCAAGAACTAACACCAACCAGAAGAAAATCGACCGAAAAATTCCAAAGGTATAAGCTATTGAGTGAAACAATCCAAATCCCATATTTTTCAAATATTTTATTTTTTTCTACAATTTATTGGGTTTAAACGATTTTAATACATTGTTGACTTTTTTGTGTGTTAAAAATAGTTGAGGCTCTTGCTTTGTCTCCGGTTGCTTTTGGGATCCGTTTCTCTAGTGAGAAACCATACATAGTCTCCCAACATGGCTGCATCCCAAAAGCCTTGATAGCGCCGCTCAATGGTCTTATTTTGTTGGGGAAATCTCTCGCCATGTTCGTCACTTACGTCACCAAGATTGTCCGGAAAGAAATCTAAATGCGAATGTAAGAAATGGATTTTGAGAAACAATACAATAGAAAACAAGCAGGAATGAAATTAAATAATGGCACTCCGTACCCATCTTCTTGTAGTTCTTCAGTAAATCCTTAATAATTCCCTCGTAGTTGGAGCTTTTATTGTTCCCAAGAAAATTGGCAACAACCTGCTGAAATGACTTCCAGGCCTCGTTTTCAATGGGTGTTAAATATTTTGGAAAATCTGTGCTTTTTAGCAATTTAATCTTACTGCGATGAACCAGAAGCCCACGCGGCAAGAGTTATATGGCACGATTAACAAACATTATTTGGTGTCCATTGCTCATGAAAAGTTGCAGGTGCTATTCCAAAATATTGCAGATAATTCTGTTGCAATGAATCGGTGAATCTACGTCTATTTGGTTGGGCGACACATTTTCCACATACGTAACAAAAATTATTTGGATTGCTTACGCACTCAAATTCCCGATTTCTTTTAGGAAATTTGGTGAACACAAATAAATATAATTTCAATAAAATTTATACTACGTTTTATACAAGCTGCCAAAACAAAATGCATACCAGTGATGTAAGCCGCCGCACAGTGGCGCCCGTAGAGCAAACGAGGTTGCAAAAATCAAAATTTTCATGAGCGCCGACGAAGTTTTGAATAAACCCATGTTATAGGAAACTTTTCAACGATTTCAAATATGCCACTCTTAATTATAGCACATATGCATCATATGCTGTTTAAACTGTTCAATTATCTTATTCGGTTCAAAAGATATGATTTTTGCAACGAAAAAACTCAAATGGCGCCACTGTGCGCCGGTCAAAAATATATTAAAATCGTTTAAGCCCAATAAATTGTAGAAAAAAATAAAATATTCGAAAAATATGGGATTTGGATTGTTTCACTCAATAGCTTATACCTTTGTCATTTTTCGGTCGATTTTCTTCTGGTTGGTGTTAGTTCTTGCGTAGAAGTATCATCTTGACGTACATGAAGAGAACCCAGATGTTTTTCGACGATTTGTACTTTTCCAGCGGCACAGAAGTAAAATACTGTAAAATATGATTTTTTTGAAAATGTGGCATATTTTCATCAATATATTTTGAACCTCTTTACCAATCAAAGATCCAGTTATACATATTTGTTCGTCATCTTTATAATACCACATCTTACAAAAAACAGTTTTTTTGCTATGTCTAGTAGTACAATTAGTTTATTTTGTCATATTAAGACCATGTTTAATCTCACTAACTATTAACAAAAGTAGTGGCTACGCTTATTTGGCCAATTATTTAATAAGTATTAACTAATCTTATTTCTAGGTTGCCGCCACTTCTCAATTTCGCGCTCTTCATTTAACTCCTTGTTTGGAAAAGGTTGTATCATTCAAACTAAGTGATATTGGAGAAGGTATACGTGAAGTAACTGTTAAAGAATGGTAATTTTAAATCATCATATTCTTAGTAATTTTTTTGTTTAACAAATTTTCATTTTATTAACCTCAAGGTACGTTAAAGTTGGAGACACGGTCCAGCAATTCGATAATCTTTGTGAAGTGCAATCAGATAAAGCATCCGTAACTATTACCAGTCGCTATGATGGTAAAATTTTTAAATTGCATCACAATGTAGATGATATTGCTTTGGTTGGTAAGACTTTGTTGGATTTTGAAGTTGATGATGAAGAAGGAGATTCAGATAGTTCAGACTCTGAAGATGAGAAAGAACAGGCCCCCGTTAAAATGACTGAAGGTAAAGTACAAGCTAAATCATATCAGGCGACAGATGAGGAAGTAAATCGTAGTATAACATTGGCTACTCCCGCTGTACGTCGTATTGCTAAGGAAAACAAAGTGGATTTGTCTAAAGTGGAACCAACTGGCAGAAATGGTCGTGTTTTAAAGGGTGATGTTCTGGAATATTTGGGCATGGTACCACCAGGCACTAATATTCCACATCCTTCCATTGCTGCTAAGGCTGGTGGTGCTGCTTATGGCAATGCCGCTGCTCCGGCAATGGCTGATCGTATAGAACCTGTGAAAGGCATTCGTAAAGCTATGTTGAAATCAATGACTGAATCTTTGGTAAGCTTGATTATTTAGTGATATGCATACATAAATTTTTTTAATGCTGTATTTTTTTTTTTAGAAAATTCCCCACTTTGCTTATAGTGATGAAATTGATATGACTAATCTGATGGCATTCCGTAATCAATTGAAAGATGTAGCCAAAGAAAATGGTGTACCCAAATTGACGTTCATGCCTTTCTGCATTAAGGCCGCCTCAATTGCTCTTTCTAAATATCCCATTTTAAACAGTTCATTAGATCTGGAAACCGAATCGATTATATATAAAGGTGCCCACAATATCAGCGTTGCTATTGACACACCAAAAGGTTTAGTGGTGCCTAATGTTAAAAATGTTCAAAGCAAAAACATTATTGAAATTGCCCAAGATCTTAATGCGTTAATCGAAAGAGGACACAAAGCTGCTTTAACCCCACAAGATTTTGCTGATGGAACATTCTCTTTATCAAACATTGGTGTTATTGGTGGTACCTATACCCATCCCTGTATAATGGCTCCTCAAGTTTCCATAGGTGCCATGGGTCGTACCAAGGTAAAAGTTTAATATTTGACATCAGATTAAAATAAAAGTTGATGGAAATTTCTTGTATATTTTAGGCTGTTCCCCGTTACAATGAAAAAGACGAAATTGTTAAAGCCTACATTATGAATGTCAGTTGGTGTGCCGATCATCGTGTCATTGATGGTGTCACCATGGCCAGTTTCTCAAACGTGTGGAAGAAATATCTGGAAAATCCCGCCTTGTTTTTATTGAACTGATTTGTTCCATCTATTGCTAATGTCTTTGGAGTTATTTTGTCTGTACATCGTAAAAGGCTGTAATTTTGCATTTATTTCAGTTTTTGAAACCATTTTTTTTTAGTTGTAATACTTATTTTAATTTTCCATAAACTATTTAAACGGTATCCTGTAATTGGTTAATGTGCATTTATTATCAATATTCGGTTTTACTGAAAAGGCTGTTTGAGTTTAATTTTAAGTCGGTTACAGTTGAATCGTTGGATACACATATGTACATTTTATATAAATATGTACATATAAATTTTTGTTTAATTCAATATTTAAAGAAAGGTTTGCAAAATTTAATTAAGTGATATTTTAAATACAATTTTAATAAAAAAAAAAATGATAAAGATTAATCCGAGTTATTGCTTAGTATTTTTGAGATTATTAAACGGGGGTGCATTCGCTCTCCAATTCAGCTAAGTCACCATAATATGGCTTCCAGGATATTTGATATTTCATATCATTTCAGAATTTTTAGCTGTCATATTCATTAATGGGTTGATTACGGATGACAACTGAACTGAAGTTGAGTTGCTAGCAGCGAAATCAGGCAACTCCGCTCATTTTAAAATATAAAACATAAAATAAAAATGTTGTATATTTTAACATGAGACGCGCCCAGCGGTAAAACTCAGAAGACCTTCTTACTTCAGACCTTTTCAAAGGCCATCTTAAAAATTGTTTTGATTAAATTCCTATTCTTATCTAACTGCTAAAGAATGCCTCATAGAAGGCCTCGGCTCTTTTGTGTAAAAGATAAGATACACCTTCCACACTCGCTTCTATGAGAAGGGAGTAGAGAAGCAGTAACATTTTTTGTATTGTTTTTTTTTGCACAAGCAAAAGCAAAACAATTATTTTTTTGTTCCCGTTGCCATTCTTATGTACCTGCAAAAGATGCGAGAGCGGAAGGCCTTCTCCGCAATGACAACGTGTGTAAAAAAGATATGAGTATGGAATGGAGCGAGCAGGCCTTGTATATCCAAAAGAAGGAGTACAGAGGCCTTCTAAAAGGCATCCGTACTCCTTCTTTTTCCCGCTGGGCGTTGCCTGATTTCGCTACTGGCAACTCAACTTTAGTTGTGTTAATATCCGTAATCGACCCATAAGGTATTTGATAAATATGTTATTTTAGCATACATAGTTTATTTAAAAGAAACAATTTAGTTCTTCGCAAAATGTGTTTATAATTCACAGAAAAAATACGACAAATCTATTGTTATATTGAATACCATATTCGTCAATACAATTAACTATTGAATTGTAAATTCACCAACAACTCAATTTGTAAATATAAAAATTTTTGTTAATTATAATTGGTAAAACTCAAAAAATAATTTAAGAATGAGTTTGTAATATTGAATACAATATTTGTAAACAATTAAATAGAATTTTTTATTGTGAGCTTGTCATCTAGTATATGTATGTATATTAAAAATGAAATCTTGTGTGTTGCTAATCGCATAAAATGATTTAAAATGATCACCATTGTCCAACTTAGGTTTTTATGGAAATACAATTTTGCCCCGCCCACTTTTCTCGATTTACCTAAAATCAGAAAACGGCTTCATCGATTTGACTAATTTTTCTTTCAAATGTTCGTATTATTCCATTTTAAGTTTTCATCGAAAGAAAAATTTACCACGCCTACTTTTACGCCCACTTTTTTTATTAAGCGTATAACTTGAGTACGGTTTGCCGATTTTTTCTTTAAAATGATCGCCATGGTCCAACTTAAGTTTAAACGGAAAGAAAATTTTGCCCACCCCCTTTTTTCGATTTAACTAAAATTAGAAAATGGCTCGGCTGCATCGATTTCACTAATTTTTCTTTCAAATGTTCGTATTAAGCCATTTTAAGTTTTCATCGAAAGAAAAATTTACCACGCCTACTTTTACGCCCACTTTTTCTATTAAGCGTATAACTTGAGTACGGTTTGCCGATTTTTTCTTTAAAATGATCGCCATGGTCCAACTTAAGTTTAAACGGAAAGAAAATTTTGCCCACCCCCTTTTTTCGATTTAACTAAAATTAGAAAATGGCTCGGCTGCATCGATTTCACTAATTTTTCTTTCAAATGTTCGTATTAAGCCATTTTAAGTTTTCATCGAAAGAAAAATTTACCACGCCAACTTTAACGCCCACTTTTTCTATTTATCTAAAATCGGAAAACAGTTGCACCGATTTTGCGATGCCTTAAAGGAATCAGGTTTTTATGTAAAGAAAATTTTTCCCCGCCCACTTTTACGCCTACTTTTTTCGATTTACCTAAAATCAGAATCGATTTGACTAATTTTTCTTTCAAATGTTCGTATTAATCCATTTGGCATCATTGGACAAAAATCATATAATGTAAATTAGGGAATGGTAAATGGATTCCAAAATCGATTTTCGATTTTTCGATCGACTTTTTTATTTCGGCTTTTAAAATCGAACATCCAAATCGATTTTAAAATCGATTTCAAAATCGTTTATATTTAATTTGGAAACTTATTCCTTATATGTTTCACAAAGGGGGATACACCATTTTTTTTTTGCAAGCTTCTAGAGAAATTGAACTAAGATTTTTACAGTAAAAAAATGTGTAAATGTTGAGATGGCCTTCAGAGGAAAAAGTGCGATATGTATGTACATTTCACATATTAAAATTATGTTCTTGAGTAGTCAGTTAGGCCTTTCACATAAATCAAGTCCGATCGAAAGTGATTTCGTATCTTGCTTCACATAAAACGAAATAACTTTTGATCGAAATAGATTTCTGTGACAAGCTTAAATGTATTGATTGTATTTTAAAGGATTACGACAATATTTCCTAATTGGTGGCGACTGTTTCATTGCTAAGTTACTATAAGTTAGTTTTATACAAGAAACGTTTGCATGTCGTTGATGTCGGAAAGACGCAGATTGATTTCCTTGTAATTTCGTATTTGTTAGGATAAATTATATACATTTTGTTTTTCACTCTGCTTATAACTAGATTTAAATATCGCTCTGTTTGAATATTAGCGTATTTCCAGAGGAATGCCATGGTTTAATGTATGTTGATTTTCACTAAGCTGACTTTCAATGTTTGGTACAATAAGATATGTTCGGACTGTTTTGTTCACTGTCCAAGGGTACTTATAGGTAAAAACGTAAAACTACAACTTTAAACTTAAAAAACTGCGTAAACAAACCACCTACACACGTATGTACGCTCAAAAATTCTCAAGTTTTAGTGTCCATGACCATAATTTATCGATTTAATAAAGATTAAAATTTAAAATTGGCAAAATTTTGATAAAAAATAAAAAAAATCGAATTTAAAAGCCCAATAATCGATTTCAGTATAAAATCGCATACGTAAATTCGATTGCAAAAAACCGATTTTTTACCACAAAATCGATTTTCGATTGGAATCGAAATCGATTTACCATTCCCTAATGTAAATGGAAATTAAGAAAAGTGCTGCAGAACGTCTCCGTATTCTTGCTAAATTCGAACATGTTCTCTCTCCATTAAAGAAAAGATGAAAATATTCTTAAAATCCGAATGAAACACACGAAGAATTTGCAGAATTATAATAAAAACTTATGGGCAGGACTGCCAGAAATTTTCAGCAAAAAATCTTAATTTCACCAAAAACAAATTTTATTTTTGAAGAAAAAATCTTATTTTTGGAAAAAAGTAGTTTTTTTTTATTATAAATAATAAAAACAATTCATATTTTATTTAATACATAAAATAAACAAAAAAAAAAACAACAAAAAATTTAATTTCTTATACTAAATTGTATTATTTTGTTTAAAAATTTTTTTAAATGGGAACAAAGAAGGTATTTTTAATAAACCCTTACCTTCGTCTATACAAAACAAAAAATCTTGTTTTTGGGGAAAAAATCTTAAAATCTTTTTTCGGTTAAAAAATCTTAAAAAATAAGGTAAAATCTTACTTCTGGCATCGCTGCAATGGGTCTGTTATTTTATTTCGTTTGGAAGCAATAGAAATATAAGAATGTGTGTTATAAGAAAGAAAGTTTAGGGACCTTAAACGCATCGGATTATTATGAGGAATTTGGAAGTTATCTTGAACTACATATAAGATAAGATAAGATAAATCCGAATAAGGAAAAATAACACCGACCAAAAATATCTATAGGTTTAATGGTGTAAAACTGCTATAGAAATTGAGTGAAATTAAAATTCGATCGAGATTATTAATTCTATTATTTTAAAAACGACTTTAGTTTTTCCTGTTTCAGATTAGTTCTGGTAAAGATAATTGGTATACAAATACAAAACTACAATTACCCTACGTTTCCATATGCAAGTAATTACTTGCAAGTAGCGTATTATCAACGAAAAATCGAGGAAACAGTGGAATGGCTAAAAGTACAAAAACTGTGTGAATGTTAGTGAAAAAGTGTGAGTTTATCGAACTGGCATTTGCATGTGGAAACGATTATGAATTTTTAAAAGTGAGCTATTTTCAAAATTTGTTCGAATTTAATTTCTTACGTATTCAATTTCCCAAACATCAAATCCTATTTTTAAATTTTATTGGTTTCTATTCAAAATTCAGAACTAACAATATTTCAGTTCTTCCTTCAACAAACCAATCTATTGTTAGAAATTGATTAAGATTGTAATTGAGAATTTGATTAGATAACAATTACAAAAGCAGTTCACTTAAAATCGCAAGCTTTTTTTTTAATGTACAAAAGTAATTTACAAATCAAAAATAAAAAAACCGTTATCGCTTTTTAATAAACTTACTCAAGCTTTCATTGATAAACAAAACATTTTGAATTTCTTTTTATTAAACTATTTATGAATTACTTTCTAAAGCCTGCGCATAAAGTCACACAGCACATGTTGTAAACAAAACAAGGATGAACTGTTTGTAAACAAACCGGCTGGAAAAAGCCGGAAATCAAAACAAAACTTGCGTACTACGAATTAACGAAATCCAACAAGTGCTGGATTACTTCCATATCCAGGAATTCGTAGCAAAAAGCCAATTGAAAAGAGCTTTTAACGAACTTGCCAAAACTTAAAAGTTTTGGAAAATTTGGAAATTGTCATACAAGTCCTATAAGCTAAACAAGAAAAAACTTTAACAGTTGCAGTTAAGACTTTGAAGTGATAAGACGTTTTAACGGAAAAGTGAAAAAGAAAAAAGTTTTTGTATAAAGAAAGAAAAATTATATCAGGGAGCTCTCAACACATACATACATAGTATATACACATGCATATAAGCAAAAAATAAACACACAAATTAAAAATAAGAATAAATTACATTATTCATAATAAAAAATAGTTACAATAAATACATTTTTTGTATTAAATAAAAAAAAATTATAATAAATATTGTGCGAAAAATTAAAAAAAAAAAAAAAACAGCATCCATTTAAAAGGATTTAGTGAAAATGTAAGACTTTAAAGCAAACAGTTTTTTAGATTTTTGGTAAGTTGTGAAAAAATAAATTCAATAAGATTTGTATGAATTTCATCATAAATTTTGTATTTATTTGAATTTTCGTTTTTTTTTTTCTTAATTAATTTTATTTAAAAATTATTTTGTAGATAGTATGTATGTATAGAGCAAGTAAAAAAAAGAAAAATTCTTAAATTTTTCTGTGTGTGTATACTTTAAAGGAATTTTCGTCGTTGTCGTCGTCTCCATTTTAACGATTTTTCCAGTGACCTTGTTGTGTTGTATTTTCTAACGTTGTACATATCTCACACAATTATTCGTACATACGCTTCTTTTACTTTTTCCTCTTCTTTTTTAACGTTGCACTACTTGTGTTTGTGAATGTGACGGACTGACGGCTGTGATGCGAATGGCTGGCTAAATACAATAACATAACAGATATGTACATAACTACATAAAAAAAATGTGTATTTATTTACCAATACAGTGTGTTTTGTTACGCAAAAAAGTTAATAAAATTTTTGTTAATTTTGCGATCTAAACCTACCTTAACTACTAATCTAGTAGTTGCGGCCCCATTTTATAATACAGTTGTATCTCGGCTTAACGAAAAATATAATGTCACGCGGATTCGTTAAATTGAAAATTTTGTTCAATACGGTACTCCTTTTTTTATTTTTGTCAATAAAAAATATATATTTTTCATGCTAAACCTAAATATTTTTTATACCAAAGTTATTTTTTGGGAATACCAAATTTATTATTAATAAGATTTCTTTGTAACGTGCTAAATTTCGAATTTTTATTTTTCATATATTCACTGATATTTATTGTTGTAGGAAAGCTAGTTTCAATGCGCATTTCACTGGTTGCTAAGCCAGATCATCAGGAAACCTTTTTCCAAACAATTTGAAAAAGCTAAAATGTGAGTTAATCTTTTGGTTTGCTTTTTTCCGATTCGAATTGTAGTTGTTAGTGGGTAAAAAAAAACAAATTGCTTCATCACAGATGGAAAGGGTATTGACTGTCCGAATGATTCTAATTTGTATTTATGTATGTGTTTTGCATATGTGTTAGTATCGAATTTGAACGCTTATAACTCTGAATATTGAACAGGTTTTTTTTTTCATTTTTTTTCATTATTTATTTATTGAATCTTCATATATTAAATATGAACTAACAATAATTAATCAAATCTTAACCTAATACTTCATTTTATGTCCTGCCAGTGCCAGACAAAAATTTTCTTCATCACGGGTTCTGTTCACATATATATGTAGGTGTTTATCGCTCATCTTAATGGGTAAGTGCTGCAGTGTCTCTTCTCCTTAAGCGAGAGTGGCCGATATCATTTAAAATATTTCGAGCTAGTGGATTTGGGTGCAAACAGATTTTAATAAAATATATATTGTGTACTTCTGCCAGTAAATACTTTTCAAATGGTGTACTTTTTATTCTAGTCTAGTATATATAGATAACGAACAAAAACAGTCCTTGGTTTTACCTGGCACCCACACAAATATCTTTCCGAATTAAGGAATTTGTGACAAAACGGTTTTTACAAAACGAGCTGGGCTTATTTAATTTAGCTAAAAAATTCTTTATATGTATATGAGATTTTGTTGGTGTTGAAAGTCAGCAAGTTCGACCCATTATTTTACCTAGCGCCTAAATAAATATGCTACCGGATAGGGCCTTAACTATATGAAGCAACAATTGGCTTTTCCATATGTGGAATACTATATTATTCGGTACAGCCAAATAAAACAGTTTCACTTGTTTTTATTTTATTTGTTCCCAAAGAACTTTTTAAATAACTGTGTTTAAAACAAATTTTAATTTTGTTTTCATTAACTGACTATACACTTGTTTACATAGAACTTAAATTTAGTTATTGCATAATAATAATATTTCTCTAACTTTTTTGGTACATAATAGATGACCACTGATGTAAATTTTGGTTGTAAAATATTAAATATATCGGCAACCGTAAAGTTTTGGTTGCTGTGCAGGTTTTCTAAGTAAAATGACGCTAAAAGCCAAACATTAGAGCATTTCTTGTTTAATTTGGGACATTTTATTACATATTTCTTTATCAATTTGGTTAACAAAATAGATAAAATTATTACTATACAATAATTTGACTTACTTATCCAACAAATGAAATTGAATCAATGCTTTCTAGAGAGTTTTTTCTAGCGATTTTTTACTTTCCTGCAATTGACAAACACAGTGGCCTAATATTTGTAAAGTGGTTTAAGGGCCGATGTTGAATGTGAACCGCACCTTAACGTCAAGTTTTTTTCTCCATTTTATTTGATATTTCTCAACTTCAGACTAACTCAATTTGAACCATGGAAAGATACACAATCGAGCAACGCGTTTAAGTTTATCAGGCTTATTATGAAAATGGGCGTTCAAATCAAAATGCATATCGTGCACTTCGTGATTTTTTCGGTCAGTTTAATCGTCCAAATGAGCGTACAATCGGAAAAATCTTGCCAAAATTTTAGCAAACCGGGTCTGTATGAGATTAAAAACACCAGTGCATGCTCGTACAGCTCGTACTGCAGGAAATATTGCTGCTGTTCGCGATAGTGTGGCTGAAGAGCCGTTCACCTCAACTCGACTTCGTGCCGAACAATTGCACATCTCACGCTTGTCGTTGATGCATTTACACGCTAACAAAGTGCCAATTGACTCAAGAACTGAAGCCTCTTGACCATTCCAAATCTCGGAATAGGGGCATTGTGTCTACTAGCAAACTTATTTTAATAAAATTTAAAACATATATCGATCTATATTTATATGGACATATAAGCTATGTATTTTTAAAAAAATAGGATCACGAGGGGAGATAGGGGGCAATTTCCGCCTCTCCAAGACTATCTAACAGATTTTAACGAAATTCAAAACATAGAAAGATCCTTCTCGAAAATTTGTTTTGAGATACTGTGGTGTAGGGTATAATATGGTCGGGCTTGACCGACTATACTTTCTTACTTGTTAAATTTTAATAATCTCTTACACTGTAATTTTGTATAATAAACCATTTACTCTACGTAAGTTTTGTTGATTTTAACTTCAATTCAAATTCAATATGCGTATCGGTATCGATATCGGCGATATTTTTGTTTGAGTATCGGTATCGTATCGGCAAAAAGCCGTATCGTTACATCGTATAAACGAGTATATACATATGAATTTGAAAAATGTTTGCAATATTTTAAAAATGTTCTTTAATTTTTTGGGCAATAAATAAAACTCAAAAAATAATGGGAAAATAAAAATATAAAAAAAGAATACAGAAGATAAAAATCAACAAACAGTATATGCACATACATATCGCTGGCTTAACATGTAAAGGCTCTAAGTCCATATTTGAAAATTTTACAGGAGAGACAAAAAACAATCAAAATACATGTGATGGAACAATTTGAGAGAAATGGTTAAACTGTACTTTTAATTGGGATAAATTGGACTAAGCGCTTTTGCTCATCACTACAAAACAACAACAAAAAATGAGATTACTGTAGTTTTTTTTTTGGAAACAATGTATTTTTACTTATTGCACATTACTGCATTAAAATCTCAATTTCTTAAAAAAGTGGACTTAGAGCCTTTACATGTTAAGCCAGCAATATATGGGTTATGCATCCAGTACTTTTCTTTCAATATGTATATTTTCTTAAGTAAAATTTATGAAATTATGGACCGATTCGCGCCATTTTCAATAGGCTTGGTCCTTGTGCCTAAGTACTAAATTTCATCAAATTATCTTCAAAACTTGCAGCTGGACGGACAGCGTTAGATCGACTCAGATAGTGATTCTGAGTAGATCGGTATACTTTAAGGAGGGTCTAGGACCAACCCGCTTGTTCGTGTTACTTGTGCCGAACTATCAATTTATCTATACATTAGGAACCAGCACTAGTTATTGTCCAATCTACTTTACATGTATTAGACTGGTGAATTTAACATGGAGTTGTCCTACGAGGGGTATAATTGTCTACCCATTGCATTACTTTTCTCGGGTTATTTCACTAGTGAAAGCCGCAATATGAATTTAATGGTATTTTCTAACCAAGGAAAAACATGTTTTCTGAAAATTATATACTTCATATTTTATTAAATTAAATTGAAATTAAATTAAATTAAAAATCAGTTCATTTAAAGAAAGTTTACAAATTTTTTTGAGACAACTTAACACAAAGACGCAGATTTTCACAAAACGAATGACGAAATAAAATATCAAAGAGGAGCGTGCAACAGCTGTTTCAAAACAGTGTGGACAACTGTCGCTTTTATGCATTACTTAGAGATAGTGAAATTACTAGTGTAGGGTTGCTGCTTATATAACTATTTGCAAAGCGACAATTGCTATTTGCCGAACAAGCGGGAATATTTAAAGGTGTTACACACATCAGCACAAATGCATAGTACCCTCTCCACTAATGTGGTGTGATTATAAAAATTGATATTAATAAGATTTAAAAAAAGAAAGAATTAAATTTGAATTCAAGATAAAATTAACATTTTTTACAAAAATATAAATAAGATTTGTGTTTAATAAACAATGTATTCGCAACTTTTGCGGCGTTAAACGATTTCGCAAGTCCGTTTGAACCAGACCGGCAGCGAAAAAAAGTCTTTCAGATGCGACAGAACTCGTTTGGAAACTTAAGAATTCCTGCGCCATTTTTTTCAAGTTTCAAGTTTTCAAGTTTGGGCATACCATGTCATTGTGCCCGTAAACAAGCGAATCTGCGTTTCTACAAAAATTAGAAGATCTCAGGTATTTTTAGAATTATTCTTAAGCTGAACAACAGCGTAGGATGGAAGGAGGTTCATCCTTATCTAATAATTTTTTCACAAATGCTCCAAAGGCCAGTAGACTTATCAGAACCACTGGTAGGTGTGACCGTGTTTTCAACACTTTCGGAATTTAGAGACATGATAAGTAGCGCAATAAGAGGTTTTTTCGGTACGATTGAAGTCAATTAACTTTGAAGTATTCGAGCATTGTAACGAGGTTCAAACATTGTAGATAAACAGTAGGTTTCATTATTGTCTAAAGCCAATTTATAGTTAGAGCTAATACTAAGTCAGCCGCTAAACTTTGAGACTCCAAACTATTTTCCATCTTCGTTGATTCGTTTATTATATGCAATAATTTTAGTATTCTGTTAATTAAAATTATTTGTTCAAAAATATTTCAAAAAGTATAAAAAGTATTGTCTATTGACAGCAAAATATCGCCGATATATCGGAAAATCTGAAGTAGCGCTGATATATCGGTTACATGCCTTGTTTATACGCTTTTCAGGTCATATTAAAATAAATAAAGCCGAAATCAAAGGCTATTTATTTGACCCCGTAATTTTCATAGAGAATTGGTTTTAAAAACCTTTATCATACTTTTGCTTTAACCAATGAAGCTGCAGACAAAGATACTAGTGATGTTGGGAATATTCGAATTCGTATCACCGAATGTTGGCCTATTTCATGACATTCGCATTAGTCAAATTCAAGCGAATATTTTGCAAAAAGCTTTGAAGCAATATATAAGATAGAAAACTTTAGAATTAATGAGTAATTGTTGTATGGAAATTTTAATTTCTATCAGTTTTTTTTCTATCACTAAATCGTTAATAAAATCACAAGTTGTGCACGAGTTTCAATGAAATATATAATGCTATATCGCGAAAACTAGATCGCCTAAAAATTTCCGCAACGCGATGTGCTGTAAGCTTTTTCTCCTTCAAGCCTATTGCGATGTGGTATGCTCGCTCGGAGCACTCGTTGGTGGTGTTACTAAAAAGTGCTTCTCTTGAGATAAAATAAGCTCGTATTTCTCCTTATAAAAAATGTAAATATAAAAATTAAAAAATTCAGCGCCGCACAAGTAAAAAGTTGATAATTTGAAATTCAGTCATCGGAAGGTCATAATAATGTTAAATACATTATACTTTGTTAATACAGTTTTTTTAAATTTATTCCTAATAAGCAATTTTGCTGGAAATAAAATGCAAATCAATTGGTATGCAAGTTCGAATTTCAAGTTTCAAAGATTGAGATATACTTTTGTTACACTTTATTTCAATAGCATTCTCCAGTAAAATGAGAATTTGAAATCAAGTGAATATTAGTAAAATATTTTGAAACTTGTTAGCATTTAAAATAAGTTTGAACTCAAGTTTATTTCCAGTTAAATTTTAAGCACTTAAAATATTATTTTGGAGTGCTTTTTGAGATTGTTTTCAATGCTTACAGGACATTTTGTTTGTAATTAAATTTAAAATATTGAGTGGCGTTAAATTTTAGATAAGATATTCGGATTCGTGTTCGGCAAACATTGGCGCAGATATTCGTCTTAGGAATGGGCAAAAATATCGATATATCAAAATATCGATATTTAAAAAAAATATCGCCGATATTTTAAATACCGATATATCGATGTATCGATATTGAAATACGACTATCGAATTCGATATTTTTTAAAGTCAGTCTTCATTAAGAACTCAAAATTTTAGCCGTTTTTCAAACAATATGTTTTTTAAAAATTGGAAACATTGCATGCATCATATGTTTTTTTTAAACAAATATGAAGATCTAAAATAATTGGCATTTATAAGAAACAGTGCCGGATACAAGAAGCAGATTGTCTGGAGTGCACATAAAACAGAGAGTGCTCCTGATGTCCATATCTGATGATTACTGGTTTGACTAAAACCAGTTGGTTCTTTTGGGGTGCAATTCAAATTTTAAGGAAAGTTGGTACTTCCATGACTTATTTACTTTCATTTAAATTTTTCGTAATTTATTTTTTTTTTTCTTATGATTTTTTTGTATTCTTTCCTTTTGTTTTTGTTATAATTGAATTTTTTGTTTTGATTAAATTTTTTTGTTTTTATTAATTTTTTTAAATAAAATGAAACAATAAAAAGTAACAATGTAATTACATATAATTAATTTGTTCATACAAATGTTTGTACAAAGGTATACCGGATTTTTTTTAATTTGGTAATAGTTTCAGCAAAATACGTTCGATACATCGATATATCGATATTTTTGAAATAATAAATATCGATACTCTAAAAAAATATCGATTCGATATATATCGATATATTTTTTCAACTTGCCCATCCCTAATTCGTCTTCGCGAATATTGAAACTTGATATTCGTAACATCACTAAAATAAACATTTGTATGTACATTAGACCGACTCAAAAAAAAAAACTTTGGCATGTTTTATGAAGATTCCCAAAATATTTTGGCTCTAGCGATAATCTCCCGTGAGCTAAACCGCGTCAAAAAGGGTCCAAAAATGGTATTTTTCATGAATAGAAAGTTTAGTAATTTTTTTTTTGTTCAACGAGTGGCCAAATATTAAAGATATTAAGGAATTCTTCGATTCTGCATTAAAACATTCTAAAAATCTAACCACAGAATCGAGATCAACTTTTTGATGCTTTTCAATTCGATTTTAACGAAAATTTAAATCACTAAACCATTTTTTAACCGCTTTTTATAACATTCTTTTAGACATCACTAAAAACCCATTTAATACCACAAAAAGCATACCTACATATATTTGTGCAGGAAATACTTTTTATTAATAAATCTAGCTTCTATTAAATTAACCCGTCCATGCAACCAGGGTTCTACTGGTATTGGACAGGGGTGGTCTTAGAACACTTATAGGGTTCTTGACGGGTCATTGTCCTGTCAGGGATTTTACGAGCAAATGGGACAACACCATACCGGACTTCTGCAAGTTGTGCGATGATTCTGAAGAGCTGGAGATGATCGAGCATGTATTGTGCCATTGTCCTAGGATGCAGGGTCTAATACAGAAGAAATTTTCAATTAGTATCCAAATCTTAATTCTAATAGTTATTTATATAGATATTTCCAATGAAACATTTAGTTTACAATATTCAAATACTTATTATTCTACATTCAATCCCAGCAGGTGCCATCTATATCCAAAGAATAAACGTTTGACTTGAAAATGCGTGCGGTTGAATTATTAATAAGACTTAAGCTACGGTCACACTTATTAAATATTTGACCAAATAAGCGTAACCACTACTTTTGTTAGTAGTTAGTAAGATTTAACAAACTCTAAATATAACAAAATAAAGCTTATTATACTGCTAGACATTGCAAAAAACTGTTTTCTGTAAGATGTGGAATAATAATCAATATAAATATTCGAAATAAAGGAAATAATTATTTATTTTGCTTGTTGGTTCCGTTTTTTTCGTCAAATATTTGACAAATGTGACCGTAGCTTTAGTATATGCAATATTTATGTGTATATGTGTTATATGAATTAAAATTGTATTCGAAAATTTTTGACGAAAACACAGATTTGTCGGGGAAAACCCAGATTTCATTATCTTAAAGATATTTCAACATACAACAAAAAGTTGTCAGGAAAGCATTTATTGGCTTTGTTGTAAACGCATTTGAAGAGGCTTCAAAGGATATTGATAATGACGTTGATGTGTCAATTGATGCGAAGGCACTGTCATCAATAGTTCTAAAAGCTTTGACAAATTTTAGTCTTGACCAAAAAAAATTGTGTAGGAAATGAAACAGATGGGTGTCCTCTGATGTCAGCAGAAAATGGAGCTGTCATAAAATTCTGGACAAATGCAAAAAAAACGCCTTGCTATTCCCATAAATCAAACAACTCAATTTTAAAAAGCAACCAAGTGCCATTAATATAACAAGTTGTATCATTTGTTAAAGAAACGAAAATTTTTTTTAAATATAATCATCCCAAGCCAAACTCTCTACATTATGCGAGACAAGATGGTTGGACCGTCACGACTCAATTTTACACAAGTGTACATCATACAGTAGAAGCTTTGGAAAAAATATCTGTGTGGAAAGGTAGAGAAACTTCATCAAAAGCTTTATATTAAGGAACTCGCTTGGTACTTTTGAATTCATTTACGGAATAAACATATTAAGTGTGATACTTATTGTATCACAGCCGCTTAGTATCATTTTACAAAAGCACGATATAGATCTTCAAAAAGGATCAAGCCTTATCAAAACTTAAATCATGTGCATCACTTGAAGAGAAAAGAAATAAAGCCGAAGAACTATTTTAAGCGATTTTTGAAAAAGTTAAAGTTATCTGCGCTCAAATCGAGGCTCTAATCACATTCAAAATGTTGATTATTACTTCCGAGTTGTAGGTTACATTCCTCTTATTGAATTTATTTTAGAAGATCTCTAAATGTATTGAACATACCTAAACTTCTACCTTAAAGTGTAATCAAATCAAATACAGATACAAAACTTTTAAAATCACAACTAGCTGATGAGCTGATTATGTTTGATGAAAGAGATAGCCTACCAACATCTAAACTTCAGTCTGAACTGTTGCATTGGCAACAAACATGGAAAATATCTAAAAATCTATCAGATAACGTTGTAGATGCTTTATTAAACTGTGATGAAGATGTATACCGAAATCTAAGAAAAATATTTCAAATTTTCGTTTCAATGCTCGTCAGCAGGGCAAGTTTACAATGGCACGAAAAATGGTTATAAATGGCAAAAATAACCAAGTGAAGAAACATTTCTGTGGCATTTTGATAAAAACATCTTAAGTCGAGATAACATAGCAAAAAAGCTGTTAAAAAACTGGCTGAAAATTCATTTTTATCAAATAATAAAAAAACCAAAATTAAAGAAAAATTTCGTTTATAATACAAATTTTTTAAAATGCAAACAAAAATGTTTTTTGAATGAAAATTCGTATGATTAACAACATTTTTTTCAACTTTTTGAATTTGACTTAAGATGCTTTGTCAAAATGCCACAGATTTATTTTATTAAGTTTTTATTTTCTTCAAATTGTCAAAAAAAAAAAAATTCTGAGGGCAAAACGCAAGTATTTGGAAGTTGTTCTTAATACACTTTTAATCTAATTTTTGTTATAAAATTCTGTTTAATTAAGAAATATTTTTATAATATTTGTAATAATATTTATTTTAAGGGAAATCTTATTAAAAAACTACTATTAAAATTCTTGCGTTTTGCGTCTTCGATTTCTAGAACACCCCTGATAATCTCCTGTTATCACATAAAACAGTTCTATAAATGAAAAACATCGCAAGATGTAACTGGAGCATATTTGAACTCGATAAGTTCAGATGGAGAAAGGTTGTCAATAAATTCATCAGTCTCACTTTCATTAAAACAAAATTGTGAGAAAATCGATTAAAACACTTTTTTTAAAATTTAAATGCCAAGCCCTATAGATTTTTCAGGAGTATTGAATAATTTACCACACGTATTACGATCTAAAACGCTTTTAAAACTTTTCAACAAAATCTTTTTTACTGACATCTTGTATTATTTTCCTTAGCACTGTAAATTAAGCCAAATCTTTCATTCATAGAAATCCCTTTCGTTTGTAACTTCAAGAGGCTAGAGCAGATGCATTAAAAGTACTTTTTACGTCCGCATTATTCAGTTAGCATTTCTAATAGATTCTGCCTCATATTCGCTAAGCTTATTTAAACATTTTTTGCTAGGTTGCAAAAAGGTATTCTTTGGCAAGCTGGACCAAAAATTGCTTTTTAAAAAAATAATTGAAGAAATGGCATATGGGCATTTCTACTTTTTGTCACGTAACGCCAGAAGTATTTTAAATTGTTTCTCAAAAAATTGTATATGTATCGTTTACTTTTTTATATTTTGGTGTAAAGCGCAACAAGCTCTACATTAAGTAACAAAAGGGATAACGATTGAACAACATGGTCCGAAAATACAACCTTATTTGCAATCTGGCGTTACATTAAAAAAAGTAGACTTTTAGCTGAAAATTCCCATATTTGCCTTAAAACGAGCAAAGATTTTTAAATTTGATAGCTTGAAAATTAAATCTATATAAGCCCTAAGTTTACTAAAAAAGGTTTTGTATAAAACATCTTGCTCAATTCGCAGTCTGATTCAGTTTTGTAATGCAAGTCAAAACCCACTTCCGTTTTTTTAACGTCACGCCAGCGCAGATTTTTGCTTATATCTGCAAATCCTTAGCGTCGATTACTGTAATTTTTTTTCTGAATATAGAGCTACATCATTGCTTGTATATATTAAAACCCTTTTTTACAAATTTGACTTCGTCATTTAATTTTTTTACATTTTGTGGTACAAGTATCACGACACGTCAAAATGGAAATGCCCATATGCCATAAAAAACTTGCCCTAGTCGTCAGTAATGCTACGAGAGAGAGGTCATTTCCTACCCGTCGTCTAATAAAAACATGGCTCAGATCAACAATAACAGAAGAAAGACTGTACTATCTTTAAAAAAATTAATTTATATTGAACTGATCTTATATTTCATTTAACCTTATTGTTGAGTTTTTTTTAATATAATATACACATATTAATTTTAATAAACTTTTAAGAACAAATTTTTTACTTTTTTGTTTCAAAAAATTCCCCCCCCCCTAAGACTCAAGCTGGATCCGCGCCTGTTGTGCTCACAACCCGTCTTAACCTAAACTAACCTAACCCGTTTATGACCAACATTTTGCAAATGACTTTTAAAAAAATTAAAAAATTGTGGAAAAAATTAAAGTCCAGTTGTTTATTAAAAAAAGGTATTATAATTGCTTTCAAGGCGCATCGTCATACAAAATGGCAGAGTAAAGTTTTAGGGGGTACAACTTTAACTTTGTTTGCCTATATAAGGTGAGTCGGTCTAATGTACATATATTTTTAGCAAGATTTTTTCTTTCTGTTACACGTTTCACTTAAGCTTTTCCTTGGTTAACAATGAATACACTTTATAATGCAGGAAAATTTACAATTATTTTTAATACATCTTGCGATCCTCTTATAAAATATAAGATTCAAAACAAAATGTTTAAAAACCGCTATTATCAACAAAGATTTCTTAAAGTCTACTTAAAAAAAAAAAAAATATGAACTAAATTAAAAAAAAAACGTTAAAAATTAAAAAGAAATGTAATAAAAAAATCAGAACTACAAGACCAAAAAATCGCAATTTTGGGATTATTAAACTTTAACTGCCGTATTCATAAAAAGTTATATATATATATATTGATTCCTATGGTTCCAAGTTGGAACAAAGTTAAAATGGATTTAATATGCATTATAAGAAACATTTATATGAATAATTAGAATTGTGGTTATTTTTTTGAACTATTTATGGTTTTTAATTCAAATTTTTAATATTTTTTTTTTTAATCAGGCTTAAGTTCATCAAATTTAATTTTCATTAAATTATTTTTATGAAGAAAGGAATTTTACAACATGAAAATTAATTAAAATTGTTATTGATAATCATTCATTCTTGACTGACCTGAGATTCGAACCCAGGTTAAAAATACAATTTGGTTTAAGGATTGATATTTGACTATTGACGTCAGCAGTCGTCGATGGCTGCGAGTGTAAGACGGCAAATCCATCTGAGGAGATCGAGTGGTTGCGATCGAAACATGTCATGGTAACCAGCCGCCTGGGTTCGAATCTCAGGTCAGTCAAGAATGATTGATTATCAATAACAATTTTAATTAATTTTCATGTTGTAAAATTCCTTTCTTCATAAAAATAATTTAATGAAAATTAAATATGATGAACTTAAGCCTGATTAAAAAAAAAAAAAAAAAAATTTATATGAATATTTTGCCTTAAAACACATTTCAAACTTATTTTATAACCCATTTTAAGCTTTTGTTTGCTGATAAAATCAAATTACCTTTCTTATATAATTTTAGCAACTATTTGTTGTACACAATTGCCCTTTAAACCACTGTTTCGCATATGTAAATTCTCATTTTCCACCAGCCCAAATCATAATATGTATGTAATCGCGTTATTATATGAACATTTCTTATTTACTTTACTTACATACATACATATAAACATTTTGGGGCCTTGGTTTTGTTTGCAAGAACAAAAACACTGTGTTAACTCAATGACAATAAAAAAGAACAGTAAAAAAGAAATAAAAATAACTGTATTTATATATTCACGACAGTCTTACACACTTGCTCACTTTAACTTAAAAAGAAAGAGCTTCGCTTTTTCTATCGTTACTTTTAAGAGACACAAAATATCCCTAACTAAAGTTGCCATATTCGCCAGATATCGTCAAATAGTAAATAGTTTTGTTACAAAGCATGTCTACAAGAAAAACTATACAAGAGCAATTTAACTTTTTTACAGCTTTACACATTGAATCAAAAACGATACAGTTTTAAGAATTAATATTCCAACAGTGTTAAAAATAACTAGACTAAAAGTAGCAGTAGCTAAGATATACTTACTTAAATATATTATTTGCTTAATATTTATTTACCAATAGTTGCGGTCGTAGCAAAAAAATATTTTAAGAGTAGCAGGGTTTTTTTATTTCGTTTTTTACTGCTATATACATACATACATTAGGGTAATAACTTTTTGTAATTTTTATTATTGCATAGCCGTGAGGGGCATAAAAAATATTAAAAAGTATGGTGTCACTTTTCCTCTATCGTGAAAAAAGTTTCCGCACCGAAAGCGTTAAAGTTTTGTTTTTATATATATATTTTTTTTATTAAAACGATCACTCTTGCCTTAAAAAAGTTATTTTTTGTTTAAATTCTTATATAATCTTAAATAGCAAACCATTTTTCATAAGTCTGATGCAAAAGTTTGATAAAAGCGATAATTTGAGCAGAAAAAGTACCTTTCTTGAACTTGCTTAACATTTTTTTTCTTAAATGACTTTTAATACAAAATCATCTCCAACTATTTTGATAAGATTGTTAAACAAACATTAAGTAAATCTGCAATAAGTTTCACGAAAGCTTTTCAATGTTTCTAAATGCACTGGGTAAGAGAACCGTCTAAAATTAAAGATCACCAGCGCAGCGAGCTTGCGATTAACGTGTTGCAGGATATATGTCCACTATGTTAAACCATACGCACATTAAACTTATATCTTACAATTTCTAGTTTTTTCGCTCATTTTAACTTTAAAAACACATATGTAAACCTACATATATATGTTTGTAATTTTTTTTAGGTTAAAATTAAATTTTTGAAAATAATAAATTTAGGCGACTTCAGAAATCGCTTTGGGTGCGGAAACTTTTTTCACCAATTCAACCTAAAAACCATTTTTTCCCACATGGTTCTGGAGTGGTATTTTGCACTCAAAAAAAAGTTATGACCCTAATGTGCATACATATATTAAAGATACAATAAAAGGTAGCAAAATATGCAGCAATAAATTAGCAAGTGAGGTAGTAATTAAGTAGCATGTCATGCAATAATGTACTATAATGTAGCAAAAAAGTAGTATTTGTTTTGCTTTAAAATCCCTAATTCAACAGCAGCAACAACACATAACTGTTTTTTCAGCACTAATGATTACTTTTTTACTACTTGAAAGACATTTTTTTGAAATATAATTAAAAAGGTAAACTACAAATGAAATCGGTACAAATGTTTTGATTTTTAAGCTACTGCTCTCTTGGTAGTTTTCGTTGTATTATTAATACAATAATAATTTATTATTGCTCCCTCAGCATTAGAAATAAAAATTAGATAAATTTTTCATAATATTCGAATGTGTATTCAAAGTCAAATTACAATTTAAAAATTTTTATATTTACTTTAATAGTCTTTTTCCTTCAATATTTTCTATGCACTATCAGAATTTTCGTTTGTATAAAAATTGTGATTTAAAAAATGTTACTACCCATGAGAAATAAATTCCCAGATTCTATTTGAATAAAAATTAGGTAACAACAAAACATTTTAATTCTATTGCTACTGCTACAGCATATTTCTGGAAGCAGTAGTTATTGTTGTAGAAATAAAGTTGGTTGTCATTGTAGAATTTTAAACACTGTTTTTTTAAATATAGCGATTTTACTGCCTGTTTTTCAAAATAAATGATAAATAAAAATTTTCGTTTAGAAATTTAAAGGGAAAACCAAAATAAAATTTGAATTTTTTTATTGTTTTTATTTTAGTTAATTTTTTTAAATTCAGAAAAAAAACTTTTCCTGTGGTACTAAATTTACCATATAAATAAATCGACAATTTTTTAGGTATGTATAAAAAAAATCCTCAAAACGAAAAACGCAAATTACCCTCGCCAAAAACGTTTTAAAATTGGCATATCTGACAACTCTGCCTTTTTTCTGCTGCGATTTGTTGGTAATTTTAATCAGTAGAGAATAAGCAAAGTGGAGTTTTGTTGTGCAAGTATGTGGGAGTTTGTATGTTGGGAGTGAATGGGAGGTGAATGGATAAGTGTGTAATGATTTTATTTTTTTTTGTTGTAGCAGTTTTTTTGTTGTTGTTGGGAACATGTTTTTAGTTGTGCATGAATGTTTTCCAGTTCTTATCACAAATGCGAGGTTTTCTGTTGTTGGAGGCCATTTCTTTATTGTAAGCAACAGTTTTATTGTTCAAGTGTTATGTTTTTTACACTGTTTTATTTATTTTTTGTATTTTATCATCGGATGATGATGATGGCTAATTTTCAAATTTATGTGTTATTTTTTTGTAAAATTATTTGCTTACAAAAAAAAAAAAAAATATGGTACATTAAAATTGTATTTAATTTCTAGCCATATACATACATATCGTTACTTTAATATAGAAAAGCCCTAACTAATGTTTTCCTTACTTTACAGGAGAAGGAAACCACTAATAAAAATTATAGTCTTGCAGTCACGATTTTTTTTAAACGCAGTTTTTTGTTCAATTCTCTTAGCAATTTAATAAAAAACTGGTTTTAAAAAAATCGCGACTATAAGACTATAATTTTTATTAAGTTTTTCCTTCTTTTGTAAAGTAAGGAAAATATTATTTAGGGCTTTTCTATATTAAAGTAATGATATGTATGTATCAATTTTGTTGCTAAAAATAAATCCGAAATTAATTAAAAAATCAATCCTTTTTGATAGGGCTTTTTTCGATTTTCAAGAACAAGAACATTTGGATCCTTGAATTTCCTTGAAAGGAAATTTTTTAATAAAAAACAGGGTCAAAACGGCGCATAATGAGATAAGCTAGATTATTAAATTCTTTCACAAACATGATCGGCATTGTATGAAATGGCAATTGCATGAAGTGACACATGTGGCTTTGTTGTATAGTTCAACATTAATTAGCAAACTATAAAATTTCAAACAGAACGCATGATTTAGAAAAACATGTAAACCTATTGAATGCATGGGTCCAATCTACTTCTGCAGCTGTTCAAAACTGTTTTAATTTGATGCTAATTTTGACACTGAAGATGAGTTGCAATTAAACCTACTTGCCGAAATTGAGAAAAGATATCTTGCAGGGGTTAGTGAGCAAAGCTTATGAGATCACGTCGATGATAATTTACTAGTTGAGATATCAACTTTGTACTTACGGATACCATTACAAAAAAATATTTTTGAAGTTCAGAAAATGCAAATGTTATTTAACAGATTTAAATAAACAATAAAATCTTAAAGGGGCAAAAACCAACATCTTAACATATAAAGATACTTTGGCTAAAGCGCATAATTTTATAGCGTTTTTGAAACGCCAATGGGACACAGAAGCTATCAATTTTAGTGATTTATGGCCTGTTCATCGATTTTGAACGAAAACTTCATTCGCTTAACTTATATGTAAAACAAAAATAATTTTATAAGTGTTTTTTTTTAAATGTAAAATATGGGAACGATGTCATCGTTCGGAAATAGAAGAACAGGCAGTTAGTAGTAGTTTTTCTATTGACCAGACAACCCCCTACAACGAATACATTTCAATGGTCCCTTAGGAGACCACTAAAGACAAATTCCACTATTGAAAAAAATACTAAAGATTTTCTTTTGCTTACTTGAATGCTCCCCACACAAGAATTTTTTTTTTTGGGAAATATTTTTCGTTCTTATAACTTCCCAGTAAGATGAATATAAAATTGTTAAAGATATGGCAATAATACAGCCAATAACGAATACTTTTGACATTTCGCGACCTTAGGACAACAAGGTTCTATTTGCACCTAAACTACTACATGTGAGATAGAACCTTAACAAATCCTAAAAAGTTAGCAGTAACTTCAAATTTTCTCTGATTTTTCTGTTTTAATTTTCTTTTGTTTTTAATTTTCTGTTTACAAAATGTATGAAATTCAACAAAAGTATGGTAGCATTGTTCGGAGAATAAGTGTATATATGTAAGAGCATAAGAAAAAACGTTTTCAAAATAAATGATGAAACAGAATTGAGTTTTCAACTTCAGTAAAAAATCCTAAAGCATAAATTAAAACGTCGGTAGTGACTTCAAATTCTTTTGTTCTTTTTTTCTATGTTTACCAAAAAGTATGAAATTGACCCGTAGTATGGTAGCATTGTTAGGAGAATAAGTGTCTATATGCAAAATAAAATAGATATTTTTCCCGACCGCATTCTCTGGAAAAATTTAAGGTCAAACTGTAGATAAAATTTTAACCAACTGTTTTTTTCTAACCCCCGGTTTTTTTTAAAATCATTTATCTCACTTTACAAATATTTTCATCACCTTTTTGAAAATAAAGAAAATTTATATGAAAAAACGGGACCAACAAGAAAACTAAATAATCATTTTCTTCAATTCCAATATTTATTTTGATAATAATACCACATCTTACAAACAACAATTTGTTGCTATGTCTTGTAGTATAATTAGTTTATCTTGTGATATTAAGATCATGCTAAATCTCAATAACTATTAACAAACGTAGGGATTACGCTTATTTGGTCAAATATTTAAAAAGTGTGACCGTAGCTTGAGTGATTTACAAAATAACACTCTACCAGCCAATTTCACCAAGTTCGGTTACAATTAACTATTTATTGCTTTAACTGCCAGTTAACAATATGTTAGTGGAAGCTATAGTAAAAGTTAATTATAACTGAAATTGGCAGTAATTTCCGGTTCACACACGTCAAGTTTGACACGTCAAGTCTTGATCTTTTATGAGAGAAGGGAAAATAGAATGCCATTTCTTTTACCTTCTCTTCTTAAATCTCAAGACTTAACGAGTCAAACTTGATGCGTGTGAACCGGCACTTAGTGTGTAGTTTTAACTTACTTGTTTAATTGATTAACTAGATTAAAAATATTTTGACTCTCTGACATCGATAATGTTTGTCAGGCACAAAGCTGCCTCTTTTTTTATTTATTTCATAAAAACTTGAGTCCTATTATCTGATGTACATAAATCTGTTTTAAAATGTTTTTCTCTCCAAGGAATTCGTGACAAAGTCAATAGATTGTCTTTAGTACATTTCTTAATGGACACATTTTAATATTTATTTTTTTTAAAAAAAAGAAAGTAAAAGGTTTTTGCTTCATCTTTTTAAATATTTCCATCTATATCAACTTCATCCTCAACTATAATACTGTGAAATAAATAATCTCCTACTGTTTACACTTTATTGCTGTCCTTCTTCACAGGATGCATTCATTAAATGCAACTTCAACACTTTTATAGGTTTAATATAAATCCGTTAAGGAAACCAATAAAAATGCAATTTACCATGAAAAAAATTTTATATGTATTACGACCTCATGAAATATATTTATAATTCATAGAGATAAATTATTTTATAATAAAAACTAAAGCGTAAAAACAGTAACGTACGACTAAAATTTATACTAAAAGAAGCCAATGGGAAGCAGAATTGTCTCTTTAATGTGTGTATAGAAAAAAGTTCAAGGTGCAAAACATTTTGCAACATTTGTTTCGATGGGGTCAATTGAGGTAATTGTTTGGAGTTTGATTTTTTTTTTTTTTTGAAATGTTTTTTTATTTATTTTTTTTCTATGGAATCTAGAACACAAAGTGAATGTACGACCCTGACTAAAGAAAACAATTTTTATATAGATGTGGCATACCAATCACATACACTCTCACACATGCAAAGACATGGTGCATAAAAAGGATTCAACATCATCAATGTTGAAAATAAATACACATTCACTCACTTATTATTTTTTCTTTGATACTTTCATAAAAGTATTTTTTTAAAATAAATGACGTTCATACAAAAAAGTCGGTTGGGTGTTTTTTTAAGTTTTTTTGTCGGTTCTTTAATATCAGATATAAACTGTTAAATACATAGTTCAAAGTGTAATGAACACTAGCATTGAAAAAGAAAGTGTTTTTAAAGACAATATATGCATGTATAAATGTTTCGTGTAAAGCAACTTAAGTCCGATACTATATCAAACAATAGGCATGAAAACTAGTTTATAATATGGTACAATTGTTTTTAAGTGTATATCGCACCGGTTCCTCTAAAATAGGCCAACTTTAAATTAGCAATATTGTGAACTTACACAATTTTCTCTATTGTTTCGTCATAAAAAACAATGTTATTCCTCTTTGTGGTATAAAAGTTAACCTAAAAAAATGATTTATTCCTCTACTGAAAATTTCGAGTTAATTCCCTTTAAAGGAACAAGTGCGATATGTTTTTAGATTTGTTTGATAAAAAAAAATATTACGGAACAAATTTCTATTATGTATCAAGTTTTAAATAAACAAAATCTATGGCAAAAAGTTTTATCATAAAAAAATATAGAATAGAATATGCGGAATCGTTTTGCTACGTAGGACGCATCATTTTATCCACAGACGGCTTACACGGTGATATTGCATATCGCTTAGAAAAGGTATGTTCATTGGGTCATTGGGTGCATTACAAAGAGTACGGAATACACACACAAAAAGACTTCGTACAAGTATAAGTATATAAGGTTTTTCTTCTCACTTTAGTATGAGTACCGTACTCAAAAATTTAAGTACGAATAACACTTAAAAGTAAATTAAACAATCAAAAATGGGATAAATTTCGAAAACCAATTTGCGTGCAAATGCGTGTGCTAAATAAAGTTTGTTGTAAACAGAACAACAACACTACATGAAGAAAAATATAGATTATTTTCATGTTTAAAAAGTAAAATAATAATTCCCATTTTCTTTTTTAAATTATTTAGTTTAATACATACAATTTTTAAAGTAGAATTATCACCATATTGGGCATGCTGCTGGTGTCTTATAATTTAAAATTCTATTGTAAACAAAGGGCGGAGTACAACCAAAGTGAAATAAACATGTGTAACGAGCAAGTAAAATAATAATATTCTCACTGGTTGTGTGGGGTAAGAGTTTAGGTTAGAATCAATCTAATCTCACTTTCGGATTATTTCAAGTCTTAGAAATTCTTGAATTAGCACAGTTTGAGATTAATTTTATCTCAATCTTAATTATGTCGATCCTGTTTCGGATTATTTTAAGCACAAATTAGGGATTAAATACGGATGCGAAATGTATTTCGCACTTGATAATCCGTACTTGAATCAAGCGTGCTGTAATTGATTTAAGGAAATCCGTACTTACCGTACTATTGATTTGTTTTTTCACTGTACATGTACTAAGCTTTGTCTTTCCTCCTCAAATGTTCACTCTACCCTGTAAATCCTGGAACTCTACTGCAAGCGATATACAATGTACTTGGAAGTATTAGCTAACCGTTGTTGGCAAAATACTGGGAATATTTTTGGTCGAACATCGCAAAGAACAGGCGAAATACCAATCCGCATAGATATTTAATATTTTGAAAATACGTTGAAACCCTTAAGGCAGCTGAAGATGAGGTAGGTCCGTTAACACCTGGAAAAGGCTACTATAATTCGAAATAAGCAAAACAGGAAAAACTGGTCTAACACAAGACCAGTTGCTCCTAAACCTGAATTCCGTTAATATTTTTTTTGGAACTGATTATTAAATGGCAAAAAAGCAAAAAACCAAAAAACTTCCCTGGTCCTTAAATCCGATGTTAAAAATATGTTGTGGCTCCATAATGCTTAGAAAAGTAACTTTTTTTAGTAACAGACTGTAGTTTATTCGAGAAGTTTACGGTTCAAACATTTTTAAATAAATAAACATTTACAGCCGTATTCATAAAAAAATCTTAATTCACGTTTTAGATACATTTTAGTTAAAAAACATTTTAAGCCTTAAAAAGCTTTTTTTTAAATTCATATTAATAATCAGCATTTTACTTATGGCGATTTCTTTTCTGAGAAATATGTTGCATAAATGTTACATGCTCTACACAAAAGAGATAGAGCATGTAACATTTATGCAACATATGTCTCAGAAAAGAAATCGCCATTAATAAACGTATTACGCTATTTTTGATTGGAAGGTGGCAGCACTATCTCTTTTATTTGTCACTTGAATCATAATGACCCAAAATTGTGGTTATTAATTCATATTTGTACTCGTATCTACAATTTTTTAGTCGTGTGTGAGAAAAAAAAATTGCTTTTTATAAATGAATAATTGTACGATAGTTTCTCTTTTATTTTACAAAATAAACAGAGTTCAAAAATTATTTAGTAAAAGGGCAATTTAGATGATGATTTAATTGCTGATAAAAAAAGTATTCAAATGATCGTTTACACATCACTAGTTTATTTTGTACAATTAATAATTTTTTGAGCTTTAATTTGTGAAATTGAAAATTATATTAATAATATACATACAAACTTACATATTTTGATTTTGATTTAATTTTTTTATTAATGTATAAATCATAATATTTACCTTTTAAATGAAAATTGAAATGTTCAAAATGACCATAAACACACAGCAAAAAGCAAAAATGTTATTTTAAAATAGGTTTAAACAAGGGTCGAACCAATTTTAAAATTCGTTTATTTATACTATGTTCACACTTGAGTTTTTAAACGCGTTAAAGCAAAATGTTGATTAAGTTAATCAAAGCCGTTCACATTACATTTGAGATGATTAAGATGACAGATGATTAAGAAAAAACAAAACAAACAAATTTCTATTTCTTTAAAGTATTAAAAATTGATAAAAAATATTTTTATAAAGTTATCAGAAGATTATTTTAAACATATTAATGCTGAAATTGTGAAAATTTATGAATTATTTAAGGAAAAAAATAAAATCATTAAGCAGAATCGTGGCCGGTTGTTCAGTATATGTTGGCCGATTCTACATTACACTCAGTTTGAGGTATGTTCAGTGGATTCTAAGTGATTAATGAAGTGATTTAGTTGTAAACATGTCAATTTGAAGTGATTAACAAATCACTTCAATGTATGGGAAATCATCTCGATTTTGATGTGATTGGAGCTTAATCACGTTCGAGTTGCTTAAACGCGTTTAAGAACCCAAGTGTAAACATAGTATTACACAAGGTTTAAAATAGGATTTTTAAGGTGATATTCTTTTATGAATACAATTTAAACGATTTTTGCTTAAAACAGATTTGAAATGATGTTTAAAATGTGTATGAATACGGCTGTTAAAATTCCAAGCAAATTTAGTTTATTCAAAAAACTAAGTGCATACAATTACCGATTTTTAGTTGCAGTTAATATTGTCCGTTGATTAGGTTAAATTTTTCTTTATGTAAAATTTAATTAAAATTTTATTTAAAATAAGGAAAAGTTCATTTAGTTTGTACAGTCAAAAATTCAACCGCATATTCCGTAAAAACAAATGAATATTGAGTTATGTTCTATAAATTAACTTATAAAGGTCATATAAAGGTTTTCCTTTAAACATTTTTGTATATAAAGTTATTTAATAAATGTTATTAAAAATATAATTCGCAGTAATATCTATAGATAAAATATCGAAAAATGTAAATATGTATGTAATCAAAAAATTTAAAAAATATGAATTTAAAAAAAACTGTATACAAATTAACTAAATATTCCGTGAAAAACAAAGGAATATTCATTTATTTTATATAAATTAACTGTAAAAAATTCAACCCCATCTTCCAGAACGTACTAATAAAGTGACCTCACAAGCGCAGTGTGTGACGTTTGGCGTCATTTTTTTGTTTATTTACATTTTTTATAAAGGCATTTTGACATTTGCCGTCTCAATGCTAGCAACAAAATGCCTGTTGTGTTTTCTATTGTTTCATTGTTTTAGTACTGAGGTCACTTTGTTAATACATTTTGCCATATTCCGTAAAAACAAATGAATTTTCAGTTATTTTATATTCCGTAAAAAACAAAGGAATGAACTTTTTGTTAAAAATAAATGAAAAATAAGTAGACCGGGTTTTAACTGAATTTAAATTTATTTTTTATTACAATTGCAGTTAATTTTACGTACAGAATATTTTGAGTGCCATTATGAATTTCTTTAGTTTACTATCCTTTGTTTAAATTAACGTTTGAATTAAATTTAAAAAAAAACTAGTAACATATAAACATTAAAAAAAACTCAATACAAATGAGGATATTCTAGCGTATTTCCATTGTTGACGACAATTGTATTGGAAAAATTCAATTTTTATTATTTGTTTTGTAACAACCTTGGGTATCTAGACTTATCGGTTCCTATTTGCTAAAAAAAAAAACAAAAATGTCAACGTACTGTAGCAAGCCAATGACTCACTCAGTAAGTTCATGTGACGTGACAGTTTATAGTTTGTAAAATTTAATTAAGGGGCAACTCAACTAAAAATGCACAAGGTATGGGGGTTTCTGCAGTTGGTTACCTTGTATTAAAATTAGCAGAATATGAGCCATTTAAATGGAACACTGATAAAATATTGTTGTTTTGTAAACTCATGGGGGACGACGCATTTGTATGGACATATGTACCAGCAGTACATACACTAACCAAAACATCGTAAGTAATATCAACGAAATAACATATTTTTTATTTAAATCTATAAATTATTTTATTATATAAACAGATAATATTTAAATTAACTAAAAAAGGGTTTCTTTTTATAAAATTAAAAGATATACATTAATAAAAATTTTGATTTTTTTTGCAATAATACTGAATAAGTTGTCCAAAAAGACTTTTTTTCTTTGGATGGCTCATTTGAAAATAATGTAACATTTTAAAAAAACTGCTAAATCTTTTAAATAACTGCTAAATCTTTTAAATAAATCGAAAATATTTAATTTAAACTTGCCATAATTAAGGATTTGCTGTAAAAAATTAAAAAAAAAAAATTTTGTTTAATTTCAAATACACATAATCACCCCACATCGTGAATAATTTTTCCCTCGTAATTTTTCCCCTTTTCATATATTTGCGATCATGAAAAACTCCTATTAAAAAAAAAGATAATTCAAAGGACAATAATAGCGGGGAAAAAATGTTCACGGGAAAAAATTCCCCTTATCGTGAAAAATTTTTTCCCTCGTAATTTGTTTACGTTTCCTTAAGATTTTCTCACTTTATTTATGCTAGGGAACAGAAGATGTGTGTAAGTAGTTCCTCCAATAAATCGAATTTTAAGGGATAGATCCGTTAAGATGGCACAATCCGATATATTGGCCAACAAAATGCAAAACAACAACTTTCAAAATTCGACTACTTTCACATTTCATTTGTGTACTCAAAACTACTCAATAATTGCAATGTTTTTTTTAGACAAGATATTATACAAAAGTTCGTGAAGATCGGTCCACAATTTACCGTAGACCTCATAATAAGCCTACTCTCGTAAATCAGATTAGTACGCCTAACGTCGTAACGAATAATGCAATTTTAGTAGAATTTGGCGTGTAATACTTTCATGAGACTTTAAATACACGCAGAGAAAAAATATGGTTGGGCATGGTTACGGCAACCACACTGTGTTTATTGTAACAATATATTGTTGTTGTACACAAATAATTGTTATTTTTATTAAATATCAGCAATATTATAGTTACTGTAAACATATTAATGTTTATCGCAATTATACATTTGAGTATTGTTGACCGAAAAATAATTATTTTTCTAACAACTAAATTATGATAACTGTCAAAACATATTATATTACTCACAGCCATAACATGATATTTAATAGCCATAACATGATAACTTTATATACATTAATCATAATAAGTTTAAGATGCAATCAAAAAATCGTTACTCTAATAATATTTTGGTATCGCCATTTGTAAAATAATTTTGTATCAGTTGTGTCGTGTTTTACATAAACATATCGAATTATTTGTTAGTGAGTGGCTAAATAATAAAAAAATAACCATTAAAATAAACAAGAAATTAAAAAAAAAATATTAAAAAGAAATAACAAAATAACCATTAAAATAAACAAGAAATTAAAAAAAAATAAAGAAAAAACATTAAAAAGGGTTGTAGTGTCACAAAATAAAATATCTTTGCTAAAACATTTTAATAATCTTAAAGTGGTGGAAACATTTGTGAAATATTGGTGCAAAATATTAACCATTAATGGTAAGTTTTGTGTTATTTTAAGAGAAAAATAATGAAAACTCCATAAAATAATTTATAAATAATTACGACCTACGACAAAAAGATTACAGTAACTATATTATGTTTTTTATTTTATCATAAGTATTTTTTTCCAATAAAAATATTATGTTTAAAGTTGTATCATATTATGATGTAAAAAATTTATGTATAACAGTTCATATCACTTTGCATCATAATATGATTACTTCTAAACTTATTATGATTGCCATGACAATAATATGATTACTTCTAAACTTATTATAATTGTCATGACAATAATATGATTACTTCTAAACTTATTATGATTGCCATAACAATAATATGATTACTTCTAAACTAATTATGATTGCCATGACAATAATGTGATTACTTCTAAACTTATTATGATTGCCATGACAGTAATATTATAACTTCTTAACGTTTTATGATTAACAGGATAACAATATGATTAAGGGAAAAATATTATGATGTTATATTACGAACATATTTGGTCATAATATGATTTAATAACAATCGTAATATGGTGACTACAATCATGAATCTTATCATAATATGTTGCTCTTAGAATATGTTTACCACAACCATGTTTTTTCTTTGCGTGTAGGTACCATTAAAAGACCATTCTGGGAAATCCTCTAAATACGCCTAAAACCGTACTAAAAATTGATATTGTGGTAAAAATTGGTCCAATTTAACTTTATGTATGTGGTTAGAAATAACACCAATCAATCCATAATTATCATAGATCGCATGTAAAGCAGCCTTCTGAAAAGTTCTTTAAACCGTTAAAAAACCTAAAGCAGATTACAAAACTGTATTAAAATTTGTTCTAATTTAGGTTTTTTATACCAGAAATTGCTCTACAGAATTTTGTGATGATTGGCCAATAATTTACCATAAGTTTAATGTAAATTCCCCTCATAAAAATCATTTTACTTTGGCTAAAACCGTAGCGAATTTTGATAATTTACATAAATTAGTTCAAATTAAGTTTTATATGACTAGAAATAAAAGCATAAATCTGTCTGATTGAATCATTAAAAACATTAACAATTTTTTATACTGACGTCCGGTTTTTTTTAATAATTTATAGAATCCTCAATTGATATATTCTAACTCTCGGTGGGGTAAGCAAAGATTCGGCACAGCCGATTTTAGCACTCTAATTTGTTTTTTTTTTTTGTAAACTTGTTCTACAAAAGTGCTAAAATATTTAAAGATAACACCAAAATGTATTTAGAATTTATTTTGTTAAATAACATAAAAAAACATTAAGCAAAAATAAGGCTTGCAAAAAGGAAAAAAAAACTTGAGAAATGGTAGCGCTGCTTTCAAAGCAAATGCCATATTGTCAGTGATGCCACGATAATAATATAATTTATTGCCACTTTTCTAGTGATTACACTAAAATAATCGGAAGATGTAGAATGAAATACAATCAGACAGGAACATCTTGTAAAGATGTTGAAAAACTTTGAATTTTAGCCCTTTGTATTTCTAATGTTAGATGTTAAATGTTGACAAGCGTGAAAAGGCTACAAGGGAAGACCATGACTTTAAGTTTTATAGGCATTCTGAAGCAACCGTTTTGTTTTTTTTGTTTTTTAACAAGTTATGTTTGACTCTTGTTCGTTTGAGGCGCTTTTGACTTTTTCTAATTGAAGTCCTTTATTTTGTTATGCGCTTTTCACTTTAATACCTGAGTTAAATTAGCATTAAGAAGCTGAATAATTTTTGGTTTAACTGAAGAAAAAAAGATTCTTTTATTTTGTATTTATGTATATTGAATACGTACAAGAAAATAAATGCTCGATGCAGTTGCAAATTGCGATAATGGCAATTATGAAACAGATATTAAAAAAAATATTTTTTATAGAACATCTTATCCTTATTCCACTTTTTAGTGAATTGTAATATATTTATTTAAAGTTTTTGTTTTTTTTCTAAATATAATAAATTAAAAATAAAAAAGTATTTTATTTTAAAATTTTGAAAGAGAGAGAAACATGTAAAAAAGCAATAACGTATCTAAAGGCCCAACTATAATATGAAGGAGCTAGCTTAAGCAACTGTCAAAAATTAACGAAAAACATCTGATTTTGTTTATTAAGGAAAATTACAGTTTCATAAAATTTAACCAAAAGTTTCCTTAAGTTCAATATGCGAGCTTATGCACGTTATGGTTGGGCCTTAACTCTTTAGAAAGATATGTTTATACTTTGTTTTTGTAACTTAACACATACAACATTTTGAGCGATTACTTTTCATTTTATTTTGAGAGAGTTTCTTCTTCAACCGTTTTCCTACTGCCATGCCTATTCCCCGAAGCAAACAATTCATAACAGAAGCCCAGTCTAAAAAAAAATTTTAACAATTCCTGATAATGTATACAAAAACTCTATGTAAATTTTTGTTTTGCATCTTACTTAAATTTTATGGAACGTTTATATCTATTAAACATCTGCATGAAACTTAATAATGATGTTCATGAAACCTTCATTATAATTTTGTGTTCGCTTCATTCGTATTCAGTAAGATGAAACACTATGAAATGAAAGCAATGAACACTCGATATTTAAAAGACGAATAAGAAAAAATAAGTTTATTTGCTTATACAAGAGAATATGAACATTAACAACCATGAAACAGAACAACCATTGAACAAATCTCGAATAAGTTCATGGAAAAACTGTATGATTTAAATGTCAGTGTTGCCAGTTGCAGAAAAATAAAAACATAGGAAAGTTAAAAAAAAAAAAATAGAAATAACCATGAGGGGTAAATGCAACAAGTTTAAGAGATACATTAATATGGAAATAAAAACTCAAATTTATTTTGGTTTTCAATGTAAATTTTCAATAAAATTAAATATATTTAATTATAATTTAATTAATAATCTTAAACAGAAAAATATTTACTTACATTCATTTTCAAGTTTTTAATATCTTTCGAAAAAAAACAACCACGTGGTCAAACTCCTAAGACACTTACAAAACTAACAATTAAATTTTGCATAAACTCATTCCTCCTTTTGATTTTCATCTTTCACCTAAAAATGTGTGTTTTTTATGAGTTCGTTTCATTTCAGGGCCGTGTACAGTACATTACAAGACAATAAAATCTTGCCATTTTGTATTATTCCAAAATGCAAATGACAAACAAAAAAAAACATATTTTGCATATTATTTATTGTTTATATTCCAAATATGTATACTATACATGTATGTGCATAGGTATATCTACATATGTTTTAAAATTTAAATTACACATGGGCAACGCATGCAAATAAATACTTGAATTTATTGAAGTGGCAACGTTGCTACGGAGTATTAATAAAAATAAATGAGAGAGAATGAAAACTATGAAACAAAGCCGGTTTCATTGAACAACCTCTGTGTGTTTACGACATGAAACGAAATGTGTTCATAGCAGCATTAATAAAACAAGAGTTTGTTCGGTAATCTCAATTTTATTCGAACACGACTTTCAATGAATAAACATTTCAGTATGTTTATGAATGAAGTTGTTCATGCAGCCCTTTAATATCTATTGAGTGTTTTGCTATTGGTCCTTAATTAATTCATTAACTGACTATTTGTTTTTAATTTCAACATTATTTCCTGTCAACTGCAAAATAAATGCAATTAGACACAGAATTCTTTAGAACATAAAAATAACTAGCTTAATTGAATTCCACAGTCTTTTGCTTAACAATTTGTACTCATTTCGAAGAGAATTAAAAATGGACAAAAAACGAAGAATATTTAATTGAATTTTTTCATTGTTCATTTGCAAGTAGTACAAGATAGACAGCCATATAGGCAGCTATAATTGCACATGAAATTATTAAAAATTTCCAACACTACAAATACAACAACAACATACTGCTCTCAATCGCACTTATACAATACCTTAAATATTTTTGCAAGTAAATTACCAATTGTTCGAAAAAAGTCTAAGAATAAAGAGTGTAGGAGTAGGGTGTCGGGTGTAGAGAAAGAATTTAATAGAAATATGAATTTAAAAGAAATTCGAGTAGAAGTATTTTCATACACACAGCCATATTCATGGCATGAATGAATTAATTTAAAAGTGTTTTATTATAATAATGCATACTTTAGACATCCTTGTTCACAACTACATCAATCCTTTAACACTTCTTCACACACACGCACACACAAATACATACTTAATAATGTCATTTATAAATGCATACAATGGATGCCTTCTTCTTTAACTTGCAGATTGAAGGTATATTCTTGTTTTTTTTTCGAAGGAGAACAAGAATTGTAAAGCAATTTTTAATTTAATTTTTTTTTGCTTTTGCGTCTTTTCTTTCTAGCACTTGTTCTTTGTAGCAGGAATGAAAATGTAGAAACTTATGGCTAAAAAATCAGTGGACGTTAAAACGCTGGTTTAGTTGAACTAAACTTAAATTTGTATGTAGTTTAAATTTAACCGCAGTTAATCAGTATCGCATGTATTGTATGTAGCTTAAAAAAATAACATGTGGCAGCACTGCGATACATGTTGCCGAATTCGTATGGTTTGTAATGGTAGTTTAAACGCCCAATTTTATGCGTTGAAAGATGGTTTATATGTTTAGGGATTTAAAGATTAGTCGGTTTAAACACATTTTAGACAAAAAAGTGAATTTAACTTTAACGTTGAAAAGTACTTTCCATCCAGTCTTAGTTTTTATTTGTATTATAAGTCAGATGTGGGTTTAATGCCAAAATCTTAATTTTACTAATATGTACTAAGAATTTTCTTAGAATGTATGGGAAAAGTTCAAGGATCCTTACAGGACATGTTCTAGGGGAAAGGAATTCTCTAGATAATGTAAAGGTGAAAGGTGAGACTTCAAGGGTTGTGGTCATGTGCTCGAAACTTAAAATCCCGAAATTTAAAATCACGAATTTAAAAATTGCTAACTTCAAAATCCTGAATTTTTATATTCCGAGTAATTGTTCAGTTTTGGTTTTAAAAATCGTGCAATAGATAGCATGGTTGGGCCGTCGGCCGCACGCAAGGATTTCTTTTGTGTGGTATAACAAACACCGGTTTCGATAACTAACTAAATCCTCTAAATTCGGATTTGATACTGGGATTCCTAAATTAAGGATATCCAAATTTTTGACTATAAAATCCGAGATTTTGAAATTCTGAACTCTTAAATTCGGAAATTAAAAAATTCTATATTCTAATATTTCGGGATTTTTTAAATTAGCGATTATAATTAAATCCAAAATTGGATGCGGCTAGAAGGTTGGGCCGTTAATTCCAGGAGGATCGAACTGTAACTTTGAGATATTACCACAACTTTGTTGTATATTCATTTTTACAACTTTTTTTTTGTAATATTACTAGGTTTTGTTTTTGGTTTTATTTTGGCACTTTTTTAAAATTTTTTAAGCTTTTCATATGGGATAAACTCACTGTTAATTGTTCTTGTTTTTGGTAAAGCTTTGATATGGTTACAAGTAAGACTTAAGCTTATGGATAATTCTTATTTGCTTAACAGTTTTACTTGTTTTATATCTTTAGCTTTTCGAAAATCTTTTAATGAAGTTTCCTGAGGAACTGGCCTAAGCACCCATTGAAATGCGCATAGGAATAGCTTATCCCTTCAACAATAAATTTAAGTGTTTTTATCAATAATAAAAATTGGGAATTAAGCACTACTCACAACATCTTGTTTTTTATTTATTCTTTTAGTTTTAGTTCAGTTTTAGCGTTTTTACTAATTTATAAAACTGTTCTAGCGAGTTTGGCTTTGTTGCTTGAAACTTTTTTGAAATTGATTATTTGCACATCTTTTTTTTTATAAAAATAATAGGATACTAACTTCTAAAGATCGTCCAAATTTGAGTTATCATCGGTAAATGTAAATCGCCACATAAAGATGATCTCAAGCTTTTCGTGGCGGAAAATTATACTTTAGACGTAGAAAACATGTGTTTTCAACAGGATTGTGCCACTTGCCACACAGCAAGAAAAACAATGGCGCTTTTGAAAGAAAATATCGAAAATTGCATTATGTTTTAGTAGATGAGGAGTGAATTGGTCACCAAGATCGGACAATTTGCGACAAGTTATGGAAAATATTTTTAAAAGAGCATCACTTTCACGATATCATTTTTCAAAGCTAATTGATAACAATTTTCCAATAATATACTGTATTTAAATGACCTTATTCATAAAAAATATTTCAGGTTAGTAACAGGTTTATTAAACGAATTTCCTAGGGAAATCTGTTTAATAAACCAATTATAAATCAGTAATATTTTTTATGCATTTTGGGGAAAAAGTATAAACAATAATAATTATCGCATAAATATAAAAGTTATAAAACATTTAAACCATAAAACTCAGTGTGCGTCACGATCAATGTTGCCAGAATAAGGGGAAAATCCCTACATGTAGGTATTTTTGATACTAAAATGGCAGCGTAGGAAAAATCCGACAGATTTTTTATAACCTCCAAAATGTAGGTATTTTTCGTCGTATCGCATTATTAATTAAATGTATGCAGAAAAAACGTTTGTTAAGTGATATTTTCTTGCCCGAAACGGCTGAAAATTTTTCTTTTCCCTTTTATTTGACCATGAACACCGGTTACAATAAATAACCCTAAAAATTAACCCCCATATTCATAAAAAAATTTTGATTTATAAAAAGTTTATTGAACAAATTTACAAAGAAAATTCGTTTCATAAACCCTTTATAAACCTAAAATGTTTTTTTTATGCATATGGGGGTAAGTTTTTATAAAAATTTTTTAAGGTTTAAGCATTTTTAGAGTATTTGGGTTATAACTTGACTTTTTTAACCGATTTGTCAGATTATAAATAAATAGTTATAACATTTATTAGGGCTTTAAATTTAGACTCGGGAGATCTTTGTATGTTTCTCAAAAATCGGCTGAAAATTTCCGATCTCTCAATATATAACACGTATCCATGTGTCATACTGGTTTGCTCAATTCTTAGCCATTCTTAAACCGATTTACCTAATTTTAATAACTGAAATTCTTGAAAGCATTAGCGTTTGAAAGATACACGATACATGTATTGCCGTTGTATATAGGCTCTACAAACTTGATTTCAACCAATGGACAGACGTCATCGTGATTTGAACTTAACTTCTCATAAGGATCTAGAATATAAACGCTTCATAAGGTCAGGCATAATATTGTAGAAATAACAAATGAATGTGAAGGAGGGTAAAATAATTGTGTTTGTTTCATTAAGCTTAACAAAGTACAGTTTTAAAAGTACAATTCAAAAACTTTCTTGAAAAAGTGTATTAGTCATTCTTTGTTACATATTGACTTTTTTCCATCATACATTTTTTTTCATTTTGACACTTTTTTGTTGTTGTTACTGAAATGTACTTGAAACATACTTTAAGGATTTCTTTTAATTTTATCTTTATTATAATTTTTGTTGTTTTGCTTCCAGCATTGTCAGTTAAAAATATACATATTTATAAACAAATAAGTCGGGTATAGCAGGAAGCTTTATTTTTAATTGGTCGTGGTCGTGGTTTGTTCAAATAAATTTTTATATGTCAGCATTATCATTTTTGTAAATTTATTTCTTTTTTCTAAAGACGTTACTCAACAGAGCAACGAATTATCGAAAATAAATAAAAATGCTCTTAGTTCGTAGAGGGGAGAACTTTTTTTCCCATTATTTATTTATTGAATCTTCATTGATTAAATATGGACTAACAATAATAATTCAAATCTTATCCTAATTCATTATTTATGTCCTGCCAGTGCCAGACAAACATTTTTCTTCCTCACGGGTTCTGTTCACGTATATATAAAGGTGTTTATCGCTCTTCTTCTCTTCTTCTTCTTAAGCGAGTGTGGCCGCCATGATTTAAAATATTTCGAGCTATTGGATTTGAGTGTTGTTCAAGCCTTTTTAAATATTTTACTGCATATTTTGTAAGCATAGTTTTTACAAATGACACATTGAGATCCTTATGAATGTTTGAGTTTTTAACGTACTAGGGAGCGGCTGTGATTATTCGAAGAAGTTTATTTTGACGCCTTTGAATTTTTTCGATATTAGAGGCCGAGGCAGTGCCCCATAGTTGAATACCGTAGCACCAGATAGGCTTTAAGATAGAGTTGTAAAGTAGAAGCTTGCAATCGAGACTAAGGACAGAATTTCTTCCAATAAGCCAATGAATTTAAATGGCTTTTAGCTTTATTTGAGTTAATTTTTCCTCTTTATGGCATTTCTACGTTAATCGCCGATCCAGATGGATTCCGAGATATTTTACATGCGAATGTTGAGAAATTATTTGATTATTGATTGTAATAAAGGGGCAAGATTCCCGGCGCAAGGTGAAGGTTATATGTACGCATTTTTGCTCATTGACCATTATCCTCCATTGTCTTAGCCATATTCCTAGTTGAAATATATGATCCTGTAAGTAACGAGATGCTTCATAACGGTTTTCGTGGACGCTTAGAACAGCTGTATCGTCTGCAAATATTGAAGTTTGGGTGTAGTTGTTTGTTGGCATGTCCGAAGTATAAATTAAGTTAATAGAGGACCCAGGATGCTGCCTTGTGGAACTCCAGCGCCAATTGGCTGAGGCGAACTTAAGAAATTTCCTTCTTTCAATTTATGTAATAACCAAGGCCCGGATTTTTATGCAAATGCATATTTGTTGTCGTCAGTCTGAGATCAACCTAAACTTAATATCTTTTCGAATCAAGAAATTTTAAATAAGATTGCATCGATTTGTTAGGGCATATTTTTGCATATTATGCTTTAAATGCATATTTTTGCATATATTGCTGACTATGCATATTTTTGGTGCATTTTTGGGGAAAAATGGGGAAAAAATATTATTCAAATCACATCGCGTTTTGTCGCATATTAGGAGAAGTATCCTTTAACAACAATGCGGAGAAATTGGTTGAAATCAGCTGTGTATTATGCTGAAAATTTTGAACAATTCAAGGATGTGATGGAACGATGGTAGTGCAGTACAAAAAATAACAAATATACAAAATATAACATTTCGGATTAATTTTAAGTCTTCAAATTACGTATTTATATCTGAGACTATTGTAAAATTAGAGAAATCAAATCCATTGAGAATGCAAATTAAATTAATTGATAATGTCATAAATTGAATGTATGCAGGTAAGGGTAACTTAAGTAAACAAATTCGTGTCAAACTTGGTAAGTTTTTAGAAATATGAAGGGCACAAAACAATAACACAAACTGTTGGCATATTTAATTAAAATTTTTACGAAAACAGCGTAGTGGAAAACGAATGTATATGAAAATGAGTATTGGTCTTAATTAATTTTATATGAAGGTTCACATATTTATCTAACAAGTGACTTAATTTACATTATTGTTTTACTTTATATGTTGTGTTTTACTATATTTTTACTTCTGCTTTTTTGGTGTACCTTATTTTCGTTAACGAGACTGAATTTTTAGGGGTTTTATGTTATTTTAAAGATTTGTTTATGATTGAAAAATGTGTTTGGAAAAATTTAAAGTGTATATTTTTTCAATTTATAGTGCATATTTTTCTATTTTAAGTGTATGTTTTATGCGCATAAAACTCGATTTTAACTGCATAAAAATCCGGTCCCTAGTAATAACCCTTCATGTCAGACTTTATCAAAAGCTTGCGAAACATCCATGAAGAGTGCTGAGCAATATTTTTTTTCTTCAAATGCTTTTATTATGACATTTACTATTCAATGAGTTTGTTCAATTTTGCTGTGTTTTCTTCTAAATCCAAACTGATGGTTTGCAATACATCTACTGTCACTTAAAATTGGTGTTAATTTTGAAACTAATAATTTCTTAAACAGCGGGGAGAACTGACTTCAATTTGAAGTTGTCGAAGATGACACCTTTTACACTGGTTTCTTAGCAAGACTTGAAAAAGGTACACAAAGTAAATGTGATTAATTTACTTTATAGGGCTAAGATCAATATTGTAGAAAAAACAAACGCAATGATGTACTCTTTCAACATGTGGTGAAGTGTTTAAAAAACTCTTATAACAAAGATAATAGAGACCACATATTGATTGTGGGCAACCATTTCGAGTTGCGGTGATCATCTAAAGATGGAATGGATATGTGTATGTACAATAAGTTATCCTTTGTGTATCTTTTATAGTTGTCAACGTTTTTTGTGTGTCTTTTTCCCATGTTCTTGTTGCCATTGTTAAATTGTTTTTGGGATTTTCCGTCTATCCTACAATTCTTTATACAAATCCATACATAAATAACTCTACTGTGTATTTATAATCTTTTTTATTTTATTTAAATTTTTTTATCTAAAAAACCAGTACAATGTCCTTTGATGCCGTTTTAACAGATACGAGGAAGGAAAGAAAATGTAGCAAAGCTGAACTAAAGAATTGAAATAAGTACCACTTAATTTACATACACAGACATTTTTTAAAAGCAGGCTGTTACACTTTTTTACTAAATATTTATAAAAGAGTTGGTAAAAAATTTTAGATAAAAAAAAAAATAATTTTAAAAGAAAATTAAAACAACATTTTTTACTTAAGGCCGTTGTACGCTATCCCATTAAGTCTTTAGTATTTTACGAAAATGCTTCCCTGATCTAATTATTGTTTGAAAATTTTCGAAAAACAAAAACAACATATGATCATGTTTTAAAATTTGATTGTAAATACAGTGAAATCCCTCTCGAGCGGACACGGTAGATATCATTCAAGTGTGTTCGTAACAGGAAGATTTCCTGTCTTAAGAAAATTCAGTCTGTTTTGTCTAACTTTTGTGGGTATGTTGTAATGTTGTAATGTTGTTCTTTCTTTTCTTTAAACAATGCTTTATCAGTTTTGCGGTTGTTGTCTTTGGTGTGGGTTGTCGTTTTAGTCAAAAAACACTGTTAAGGCTTTTGTTGGTGTGGGTTCAGTCTCAAATGAAAAAATAAATAAGAATTATGTTTGATAGCAAAAAAATTATTAAGATATATCTCGATACGTAATCACATTTTTGTACCCACACCACAATAGTGGAGAGGGTATTATATATTTGTGCTGATGTGTGTAACACCTTAAAATATACCTAAGTTATCACATTCTGAGGCAATCTAACGATGACCGTCTGGCTGGCTGGCAGGCTGGATAGCTTGCTGTCCATGTAACCTTGTGCGCAAAGTCTTTGGCACAAGGAGCAAGCCTATTGAAAATAGGAACGAGGGGAGATAGGGGACAATTTCTGCCTTTAAGAAACAATTAAACCGATTTTAATGAAATTTTAAACAAAGATAATTCCATATTTCTATGGATACATAAGCTACGCAGTTTTTCAAAAATAGGGCCACAAGGGGAGGTAGGGGACAATTTCTGCATCTCTTACACTTTCAAACCGATTTTGATGATATTTAAAACATACATATATAGATCCATATTTATATAGGCATATAAGCATGATTCTCCAAGGGTCCCGAATGGGGTGTACTCTCGTAAATGTGTTTTTAACTACTGTGGTGTAGGGTATCATATATTTCTTACTTGTTTATAATTGTTATATTATTCCAATAAATGTTCCTTCATCCTAGTTTGGCGTATTTTGGCATTTAACATCTTGAAAAAGTTAGTCAAGCGATGTATAACCTTGTTATTTTGCAGGCGCTTTGAGATTATGCGATTGTTGATTGGTTCCATGCACCTTTTAGCAAAATAAACTGCATCCAATAAATTTATTCGTTTATCTAAATCATGATTTGTGTTTGAGATTTTAATGGTTGGTAAGAAATGCTTCAGTATCCTTTAAAAACACCCTGACCAATAGCGATGACGCGTTTATGCAAAAAAGTAATAAGTGCAGAATTGACTTTAAACGAATTTTAAACTTGTTAAGCTAAGCGGACGAGGTACGGAATGTGTAGTTTCAAAATAATTCGGCTATTTGTTAAATATGTTTAACAGAGCATTTCTGTTAAGGCAAGCAAATTTAAGGAGATGTCATAAGCATATTTTTTTTATTTATGGAATGCAAAAATCGGACAAAAACAAACAAAATGTCCGTTCAAGTGAATTTTTCGTCAAATGGATGTCTGCGTCTGTTCATGAGGGAGCGATTGCAATGTTTTTCTTATAGGACGTTGGCAGGATTGAACAACAGTATCCGTTCAAAGCGAGTATCTGCTTAACAAAAGAGTCCGTTATAGAAGATTCCACTTTATTAGAAAAGAACTGTTTTGCCTCCAATGAAAATTTGTAAATTTTGAATTATCTTCCTTAAGAGGAACGCTGCGATATATATTTTTATTTTTAATTTAGAAGATCGTGCTTAATTCCCAATGTATTTCCACGAAATTAATTTGATATTTTTATTTATTTTTTATTTTTTTAATAAAAAACTTTATTTCTTTTCTTGCTTTTCAAAAAAATTTAAAGTTAATTTAAATTTAAATCAGTTTTATAAATAGCCAACATTTTATTCAATAACTAAATCAAAAAACAGAAAGAAAATCAATTTAAAATTCAATACGAAACTAGAACAAAACTGGAAAACTTTGCTCAATTCTTCATTTATATAGGGCATTACATGATGTCATCTTGACCCACTAGAAGTAATAGATGTTTTAGTTACATTTTGTATTTGTGTAGGTGTGTTTACTCATACAATGATTTTTTTTTTGTTTTCTTTATTCTATACTTTTTTGTATCTGTTTGCATTTGTTTTATCTGATTGTGTCTCTAAGTGTTTTGTATGTATTTGTGTAAATTTACAAATATTATCCCTTGTTTTTCTGTATTTTTTCTAGTTTTCATCAAACTTAATAAAACATCGCTCTGTCTGTTTTCTGTTTGCTTTCTATTTAAGTAATTGATTTCTATGATTCTTTTTAAAGCCATTTTTAGTTTGAAAATTAAAGTTTTTAAAGACTTATTTTGTTATTAAGATTGTTTTGGTTATTTATCTATTATTTAAGTTTTCTTGTGAATTAAATAAAAAAACCAACAAAAAACAAACTTGTTATTTATTTGTAGTAGAAAAATATATAAAATGAAATTATAAAATAATAAAAAGACATGACTGCATAAAAACAAAAGGAATACATATTTAAGTTACATACACTTAAAAGAAAAATCATTCCATGGGTACTCAAAGCAGATTAATTAAAGTTAAACTAAGATTGAACCAATCTCAAAATGCCCTTGATTCGAGTGTTAAAAATTTGAATACCGAATTCGAACTTAAAATAAACCGAAAGTGAAACAAGAATTTAAATTATAAAACTGCCGGTGTTGTTTTTACTTTAAAAACGTAATGTACATTAGGGTGTCCCAAAAAATATTTTCTTTATGATTTTCATTGGTGCTCAATCAAAATTTAAAAGCTTATAGGGTAAAGTATTTTTGGTTTTTCTTTAAGAATTTTCGGAATAGGTTTAGAGGTCGCGCAAATGGAGTTTTCATAAAAAACCGGAGTTTTCGGCCCATTTTTTTAACTTTACTGATAACTTGGTTAATACCACGGGTTTCTGCACTCCTGAGGAAACAGTTTTAAAGAAAAGTATCCAAGCTTTATTCCTGTGTGAAAAACTTATAAGATTTGGTGATGAGGTTACTCATTTAGATACCTTTAATTACAATTTTTCGTAATTTTTTCAAAAATTTTGTAATAACGCTTTACAACTTTTTAAGTTTAAATGAAAACGAAAACAAACTAATGTTGCAGTTTGAAAGACAAATTAATTCTTATTAATATGAATAAACAATTTTTAAATTTGTTCTTATCGTTCCTGAGTTATACCCGTTTTGACCTTTATACCCAGTATATGTTATTAAAAAATCTTTGCAGAATTTGCATTATTGTCGGCGGTTTGGAGGGATCAAGGGCATCTATCATTTTTCCCACAAGCCACACATTTCTTGTTTTCACAAAATTCTATTAGATCTATTTTGAATAAAATTACACATTTTTTAACGATCAAAAACAAAAAAAAAAAAAAAAATTCTTACCGGTACGTCGACGAAAACTTTTATACATGTATGTGACGCGCAAAATATAAAGGGACCTAAGGGTAAAAACCGGGTTTGTTCAGGAGAGCCATTTTGGTGTACCACCACTTCATAAAACGCGCATATCTCTGGGAGGGAACACTTTTGGGGCATGGGATTGGTCTGATTCGATGCTCAGATGTTGTCCCCATCAAAAAATTGATTTTTCCCCCTAAGGTCCCTTTCACTATGCGCTGCCACATATACAAGAAACTTTTCTATTTGATTCGTCGGTCAGCTAACTCAAAAAATTGTGTTATGTAAATTTATTATAGCGGAGAATACACATAAAATAGAAAGTGAAAATGACAGCATGTAACGATTTAGATCAATAAATGTCAGAAGTTAATGACAGTTAAAACCCAACTATAACATTTTATGGAAATATACAATAATTATAACGAAAAAAGTATCACCATTTTTAAGGTAGAAACTATAAAAATAGTGTAACTCGGAAACTGTGGAACAAAATTCCATTTTTGTTTTTCTTAATTGTTTAGAACTTATCGGTATTTAAAATTGCGTCACTAGTGTTTATACCTTTCATATAAATTTGAAAAGAAATAACCCGTTTTTTACAGAATTTGTTGAAAAATTACAAAAATACTTAATATGTGGAATCGTAATGGACAAAAATATAGCCGGAACTTAAAGTTTTTGCATATTGAAATAAAGTTTGGGAAATTTTCTTTAGATATATTCGGTCAAAAAATTAAATAAACGTGTTTATTGACAATGTTATGAGTCAAGTTTGAAAAAAGCCCGAAAACTCAGATTTTTAACAAAGACTTCAATTGCGTGACCTCTAAACCTCTTCCTAAAAATCTAAAAAAAAATTCAAAAATACTGGACCCAATAAGCTTTCAAATTATGCTTGAGCCTCTGACAAAAAAAAATTTTGGGACACCCTAATGTACATATACATATAACTGAAAGTATGAACTAAATGAGAAGCTCGAGTTCTCAATTTTACTTTTTAAACATGAAAATAATGTGTTTTCGTCTTGTTTTGTTGTTTCTACATACAACAAGCAAATCGTTTTTTAACTACTTTTGTGGTGTTTTTGTAGTGCCTGCAACAAACTTTGATAAGTTAAATGATATTAAAACGGTCACTTTATAATTTTACTCTCAGAGTGGCATTAGCAACGAAAAGTTAAATCTTTTTTTACTTGGTTTTAGAATTTTGTACTTATTTTAGGAAATTCCGGGATTGATTTTTGACCGTTTTGAAAAAATTTAAAAACTTAATTTATCCCGAGTGTTTTTCTTTCATTGAACATACATTTCAGTATGCAAAAAATCACGTGGTTAGATTTTTTTTTTTTTTTTTTTTTTTTTAGTGATAAACCAACACTCAGGGGATGCCCCCTATATATGCAGTGCATTGTGTTGAAAATAAGGTTTGGGAAGGAGGAAAGAGGGAATAGTGTTTGTGGACATTTGACTTGAATCTTAATAAATTATAAGTACCGAGGAAGACCTCTGCGGGAAGTTTATTCCACATACGGATAGTTCGACTGAAAAACGAATTTTCTCTATAATGCGTTGTGCGAAACACAGGACAATCGACTACAAACGGATGTGATCCACTGGATGAGCGAGTATTACGAAGAAATACTCGGGCGGGTGGAATAAGTTCACTTATCTCAGTGGAACACCTCCCATGGTAATATCGATAGAAAAGTGTCACACAACCCACATTCCGACGATGCTTCAATGAGTCAATAGAGTTGGATACCCTACTGTCATTGATGAGCTTCACCACCCTCCTTTGTACACGGTACAGAAGGTTCAAAATAGACTTTGAAGCCACTGCCCATATATGGGAGTTGTATTCCATCTTCGGTCGGATATAGGTGGTATAGATAGTAAGGAGATAGGATGAAGTGAAGTAAGTCTTGCACCGTTTTAAAAAACCTAAACACTTGAATGCTTCTTTCGACACCTTAAAAACGAGTTTATTCCAGCGGACATCGCACTGTGTTCTCATGCCCAGAACATCAAGAGTATCCGATTCCTCAATATCAATGCCACCCATTAATACAGATGACATAGTTGGTCCCACGGCCCGTCTGTGGGTCAACATACAACATTGGGTCTTGCGTGCATTAAATTCGACCCTATTCGCTTGACCCCACTCAGAGATTGTAGCTAGCTCCTGATTAAGAGCATCATTCATATTTTGCCTTTTGCCCCCAATCTCAACAAGGCTTGGCCTATGATCGAAGGAATATGAATGACAAATGTTGCTGTCATCTGCAAAAGAGTAGATAGGATTTGAAGTATGACTAAGAAGGTCATTAAGAAATATAAGAAATAGCGTAGGAGAAAGGACAGAACCTTGCAATCCCATCTATAACAACACGTATAGTGCGATCACTGAGGAAACTCGATATAAATCGAGAGAAGTCATTACCGACACCAAAAGCAATAAGCTTTGATACAAGCACACCATGCCACTCCCGATCAAACGCCTTGGAAATATCCAGAGCAACCACTTTGCATTCACCAAAGCGGTGAATGGACTGACTCCAACGTTCTGAAAGAAACGCTAACAGGTCTCCTGTAGATCGGCTACCACGAAAACCATACTGTCTGTCACTGAGAAGTGAATTTGTCTCCAGATATTTCACAAGATGGTAATTAACCATGCTCTCCATCACCTTCGAGAGCGAAGAGCAAATTGCGATTGGGCGGTAATTGTCAGGGTTAGTCGCCTCACCCTTCTTGGGGATTGCCTGAACATTGGCCACCTTCCAGCAAGAGGGAACGATTCCCGCACGGTACGAAGAGCTGAAAAGGTTGGCCAACGGACGAGCTAACGTCGAACAGCACTGTTTCAATACCAGTGCTGATATGCCATCTGGCCCCGGTGACTTATTTACGTTAAGATATACTACAAATAGGCCGTATCTGTTAAACAAGACGCCTTTTGTAGCCGCTTGACTCGAGTACAGACGCTACGTTTTCATATTTTCTAGGCTCGCCCAGCATATTATTTATTTAATGTATCCGACATTTCTTTCGAACGTTCCCCTACTCACCACCTGGGGAGCAGCCCTATGGGAGCTTAAGGAGATAAGAAGAAGAATGTAAAGAAATATTGAAAATAAAAAATGAATTTAAACTTTTAAATCCTCTTTAAAGCAGCATTTGTAGAATGCTTTTAATGTAATAATTAAACAAAAAGAAAATTGTTAATTTATATGAAATGTTGTATAACATCAAATTTAATTTTTTATTTGATTGGATTTAATGCCAACTCGCCTTAACAATGTCATATGAAACTTAATTTTGTAATTAAACTTTTTGATAATAAATTAATAAACAAAAAATATAGAAAGTTTCACATGGATAGAAATAGTCTTAGACAATAAAGTTATTGAAAAAATTAAGAATTAAACAAATTTTCAAGAGTGCATTTTGAAGCTTAAACAAGTTCATTATTTTACACCAAATCTGATTTGACAAACTATAGAATAATTTCAAGAATATCAATGAATATCAGACAGCCATTAAGACTTAATTGTTATTGTGATTTTTTTCTTAGGAAAATTCTTACCCCACTTAAACTTCTATACTGTTCGTCTTTAAAAATATAAAATCATGCCTGTTCTATCAGTTTAACTTTTTCTTAACCAAAAGTATTTTCAGTGCCTGAAAATGGTGTTAAATTCAAGGTTTAAAAAACTTCAGTCAAAGTAGAAAAACTGCCATTTTATCCACTTCTTCATTTTTCAATAGCCAATGAAAAACTGCTGCTTTTACTTCCGATTCATTTAATATAAAATAACAGTCGCTGTCAAACCAACTCAAAAAGCGATAAGTTGTACACACATTTTCGTTTTTTGTTCGACAGTTTTTGGTTTAGACTGCAGTTTTTTAAACCCTGGTTAAATAAAAGCAATAAAATTAACTGTTTCGTTTTCCTTTTTTTTAAATTTCCATAAAGTTAATTATAACTTATTGTTCTGATTATTTGTATTGTTCTATTGTTTTTCAAACTATATAATAATAAAAAATCTTTGAGTTATAAAAAAAGCCATAACTAAACAAATTTAAAAAATCTAAATGGTAAAAGTTTTAAAATAAAATAAAGATACAAGGACGTATGGGTAATAAAACTGAAACATTTAAATATTATGAGTGCGTCACAGGCTGCGAGTATAAAGTTAAAGTGTCACACAAAAACCAAGTAAACGTGCTAATATTCGACTGTGCCGAATCTTTGATACCTTTCATCCGGAGTAAGTATATTTCAGGATTGGGCTTTATATCTAAAAATTATTAGGCAATATAAATAAAAGCTAACCTTATAGTTTTACAATTCTTTGCGGAATTCGGCGTACCAGATTTTACTACAATAGCATTAATCGTGACAGTTTTAGGCGCACTGAAGTGTTTTCCAAGAGTGGACCTTATATAGTACCTATGGAAAATTATAGACCAATCTTCGCGAAGTTCGACCGAGTGATTTCTAATCTTTAAAAAACTAAGACAGACCAAATTTTGCTATAAAAGTAATACAGTGGACTCCCGATAATTCGTAATCGCAAGGGACCGGACATTTCTTACGAATAAAAGGGGTTTTCCATTTAGCGGGGTTTCGATTTAACGGGGTTAAATTAAAATAAATACGAATTACCGGGGCTTTTTAATTTATTTTTAATATATTTAATTTATAAAAAACATAAAAATATCTTTAGAAAATAAACACACACACAAGCAAAAGCAAAAACCAACGCAAGAAAATAGCGGTAAACAAAAAATCATTCTTTCCATTTATTACGAATTATAAGTGGTAGTTAGCAAACAGTTACGATTTGTAAGAGGTAAAGAAGATTTTATATAAAAAAAAATTACGAATTAGCGAGGGGACCAAAATGTATGGAAATTTTACAAATTAACGATATTTTTTCAAGTGACCGACAGTTTATTACGAATTATCGGGATATCACTGTATTTGTTACTGGTTTAGGGGTACTAAAGTGTTTTTATAGTGTGGGATTAATATGGGACCTATTTTTCATTATAGACCGATCCACACAACATTTTGCAAAATTTAATGATAATCGTTATATTTTTATCATCAATTTATGTTTGTTTTTGAAACAAGAATATAAAGCGGCTTTGTAAGGCAGAGTTTGATGGGAAACCACTTCCGTATTCTATGAAACATTACATGATTTTTGTATGAAATTTTTCAAAAAGAAGGTCTGCCCGAGGAAACCAATGACTTTTTTTACTAACTCAATGTCTTTCATAATTAATTTTGGTAAGAATGAAAAAATTATATTTCTTGCTTCTAAATCAAAACCATTTTTTGCTGGGCGTTTCTGCTGGATTTGAATTCTAAATTTCTTAAAAGAACTGCAAACAGATTGACACCAAAATTGTTGTCTTCTGTTAAATCTATTGAGAAAGACCGTGTTTGCAAGAGACAAAAAGACAGAGAGAACGGAGGATGTGGCTAAATCGACTTAAAACTACTCAAGGACCCAGAATATAAGGGGGATTGCATATCAAGTGACACAACTTTTGAAACCGATGTCTTCCGATCGGGATGAAAGTTGCTTCAAGGTTCGTACTATTGGATAGTACTTAAGTCACAATTTTCAACAAAATTGGTCAAGAAAAAGGGCATCGGTCTCAAAAGTTGTGTCACTTGAGATGAAATCCACCGTATATTCTTTATAGGTTTTTAGATGAATTTTAAAAAATTTCACACAGATCGAAAAACTTAGTATAACCTTATTGACAACTAGTGAAAGAGGGTATAATAATGAGATAAAAACTTTAAAAAATTAATAATAAAAAAACAAATATGTAGTTCCCTTCCCATAATGTGTATTTCTTTCCCGTTTGTGTATATTTTTTTTTTTTGTTAATTTTGAGTTTATAATAAAAGTTTTAAGTTAAACAAAGTTTAAATTATTCAATATAAAATTTTTCAAACTTCAAATTATATATTTTTAGAATGCACATACCAGGCTACCCTTAAGCAATTTAGGCATGATTTTTTGACAAAAAAATTATTAAATGATATTTATACCCTTCACCAAAGGTCAAACGGTATACATACAAAGTTTGTGATTCCGTTTGTATATTCTGCAATATTGATGTTAGACCCTATAAAGTATATTTATCCTGGGTCCTTTTAAGTAGCGAAGTCGATTGATCGATGTCCGTCTATCTGTCCATTTCCGAAGACCCCAGCTGTGATGAGAACCGAAATTGTTTGCTATTGAAATTCAGCCTGATCGGTCCACAAATAGCTGAGATATGAACAAAAAACCCCGACTGCCTCCAATTTTACCCAAAAATCCCTTGTTGTTGTTTTTTCTTTACATCTGTGGAACGGCAAGAGCTTAAGTTTCCAAATTAGGCACAATAATCAAAACACAATATACGAACAAATTTGACCGAGATTGGACAAATGGGCGTGATACTTCCCATACAAAGACGTTATAGATTTCATATATCTGAAAAACGGAAAAAGCCAAATTAGGTACAAACCTCGTGGTTATGAAGTCACAGCATCTGACAAAATGTGCGCGGGATTGGACAAGTGGGCGTGACACAAAGTTGAGTTATTTATATTTAAAGAACAGTATTTATATAACTTTCTGTTATTTTCGAACCATGGTGAAGGGTGTATAAGATTCGGCATAGCCGAATATAGGACTCTTACTTGTTATTTCTTAAATTATGCTTTTCTTAAATGAAGATGTACAAAATACGTAATTTTTCTACAGTTTTTAAAAACAGTACAAACAATAAAATTTGGCATCTGTTAATTTTTGCATACACAAAAATTCATCATCCTTCTTGCCCAAATTTAATTTAAATAGAAAGCGTTGGAAATTTTTTAAAACGGTTAAGATTGAAGATTTACACGTTTTGTAAATTTTCGCTCTATTTATAGCTTTTTATTTTTGTTGCGCAGTTTTTCTTTCATTGAAACAAAAAGCAATTCAATGCCTAAAGAATAAATACATTTTTAGTTATAAAATAAAATAAAAAAAAATTTACGTTTAAAAATTCATACGTTTTTTTTACAACAACTTTGAAATGAAGTTGGATGATATGAATTTAATGTGTGGGTGTGCTGAAAAAATCAAAATATTACTAACACGTACAACACTTTGATGAAATAGGCAGATGTGTGGCACGGCACTTGAATGATAACAGTGAATAGGAATATTTTTCTTTCAAATTTCAATCAAATAGCTGTTTTCAGTAGTGTTTTTATCAATCAAACATGTGAAACTGGCAGCAAGTATGTGTTCATATGATATCTTAAATGTATTGAAAAATAAAAAAGGGACCGGATTAATGAATTATTATTATTCTTCCTAGCCCCCATACAAATATGACAGAACTTGATTGACATTGAAAAGGGCACAAGTTAGTAGTTTTTGACGTTTTATCCACCTGACAAGGAGATTTCATCCACCTGATTTTATTATTATCCATAAAATCATAATTCCCAGAACTAATTTTTATTTTTTCAATAAATAATTTTCCCCTCTAAAAAAAAATTTTTTTGTTCTGATTTAATTTTACCACAAATAAAAGTGGTTGCGTACGTATGATTAATAATTTACCGTAATTCGTCATACGTCATGAGTTCCAACAACTTTTATATATTTTTTTATTCACTTACAACACATTTACTAATACCAATATAAAAAACAATATAAAACCCACCAATCGCAGACAAATAGAAAAACCCTCATTTATCGATTTCATAAAATGTTAATGACGTGAAAACAAACAAAATTTATATTTTTTTTTTATTTAACGCAATGCATAATTTAGCGATTTTAATATTAAAAAAGAATGGAAAACAGAAATTAAAAACTGCATTCAGTGTGTTTACTTTATGAAAAAATAAATTAACAACAAAAAAAAAAAAAATAAGAACTTTCTTTCAAACGGTTTCTATTGTCTGTTTTTCTATGTACAATTATTTCCCTCCAAGCAATCTAATAACAAGTTACGATATGAAAACCTAAATCCCTGTTTAAAATACGCCATCATTTGACAAGAAGTTTTATATTTTCTCTATACAATGAAAATGACTCGTTTGTTAAGAACTGGAAGGATCAAATTTCTGATTGCAGTACAACAACAAAATTATTGTAAAGTTTTCCGACGAATTTGATTAGGATTCTAATATTTGTACTAGATATATAGATGTTAAAGGAAGGGATAATACATATAATAATAATAATAAGGGATAATAAACATTTAATGTATTTACTAAATGTTACAAATTATACACTGACTTAATTTACCGGGCAATAATAACGTTATACTACGTTCACACTTGAGTTTTTAAACGCGTTTAAGCAAAATGTTGATCAAGTTAAACAAAGCCGTTCACATTACATTTGAGATGATGAAGATGACAGATGATTAAGAAAAATACAAAACAAACAAATTAATATTTCGAAACTGGGAATTATTTCCTTTCATAGGTTACTTTTTATTATATTCAAATTTTTTTATTTTTCGAATTTATTCTATAAGCTAAATTTCAGTTATTTTTTTTATAAAGCTTTTTTGTAATAGTCCTATTCCTTAAATTTTTCAGAAATGACTTTTTATACACTACCAGACTATTATATTGTATTTTCTTGTTACATTTTACCTTAGCTTTCCTTTGGACAGCAATGAAGTATATTGTATGTACAGAAAAATTTACAATTATTAGACACCAGCAGAATGTAATGCATTTTCTGGCCCGCCCCGCTACGGCTACGGAATTATTTAAGGAAAAAAATAAAAACATTAAGCAGAAATCGTGACCGGCTGTAAACCCAAGTGTAAACATATAATTGGAATTGTATAACTTTTATATTTTTTTTTCAATAAATTACAGAACAAATAAAAGTTTTTGACTAGAAAATAATTCACAAAGAACAAAGCTCTAAAATACAATACAGAACGGATGGTCACTGTGCATACGCATAGCGATGGGTTTCTTCTACAACCACGTAACTCGATTTTTTCCGATTTTTTAAACCGGAAAAGCAAATACCACCTTACAATTTTGCAATTTTTTTTTGTTTGGCGTAATATCGGATTTTTTCTAATTCTTGGATTATAAAAGAATATAAGCAAAAAGTTTTAAATATTTGGTAAAAACAAAAACGATAGGCATACAGCAGAGTTGCCAATTTAGCGCATATTTTTTTAAAGCGATTTTTTTAAAAGAGCGCTAAATTAGCGCTTTTAAAGATATACAACATTTTTCTACTTTTATTTGCTTACATTATAATCAAGACAGATTAAACGAAAATTTGTTTTAGTTTTTTATATACTTTCGATATATGTGACCTTCTCCGAGAAAAGGGACCTAGCGTGTGAAAATAAAGTTTTAGCTTCCAGAATCCACTATTAAGTCCAACCCCGTTTTTTGCCACACTAGATCCCTTTTCTCGGAGAAGGTCACATAAAGTACTCTGAAATGCATACTATACACGGAAAGAAGTATATTTTTTTAAGTAATCCGTTTCTTAAATAAAGAAACATTTTCTCATATCAAAACATTTACGTTTTTGGTAAATGATGTAGTGTGTTGGTCACATTAACCACCCAAGAATATAAAAATATCATGTATGAGCACATTTGCTACTCTGCCCAATAATATAAACAAAAACTTGTTCGAATGCATGTAAGTATGGAAGGAATTAAATTACATTAACTCAGAGAATTATGCCCACACTCAAGTGACTGAATACTAATTATGTAAATCATAAAACAAAGAACATGTTGAAAAGAAATTAGTATAAATAAATGTGAAAATTGTAAATAAAAACAGAATATTTTTTGACTTACAACAAATTACAATTCTTGGTCCACAGACGATTACTTGCAAAAAACATACCTTATCCCAACGTTATTACATGGATGTGAAATTTTCTCCTCCTGTGACACAGAAAGTAAACGAAGACTTAAAAAAAATTATATGGCGTTCAATTTGATGATTTATTCAAAATAAGATCATTACTTTTCTTACATAAAATTATTAACTCCCGTGAACCTGAATACTTGTACAATAGACTGAGTTTTGGCCGGCTTGATCGAACAAGGAATCTAGTTCAGTTTAAGCATCGCACTTTAATTTCGGAGTGGCAATTTTATGTTAATGTTATACGTCTTTGGAACATACTACCCAGAAGTATTAAAGATATAAGCAACGCTCTACACTTTAAGAAACAATTATTTGAGTTATTTTCTTAATTTTTCTTAAATAAATTTGGATATTTCTTCATTATTGATATAAATTTATTATTTTTATTAATTATTATAAATTTATTTAAGTTGTTTAATTTTGTAATATTTTGTTTTTAAATTAATGTTTAAATTTTTATTGTCAAAATAATTTACAAATTTAATATTGAACAATATGTATGTAACCCTGTGTTATTGTAAGACCTTTGCCTTGTTACACAGATTAACTTTAAATAAATAAATAAATAAATAAATAAATAAATCTTCGCATTTTTATTCTAACTGAGCACTTCTGCCGGTGGCTTGGCATAATTAAAACATGCTGCAGCTAAGTGCAGTATACAAAACTTCTTAGCAAACACATTATAAATAAACATGATCAAACATTTCTTAAAACAAGAAATACAAAAGTAGCTTATTTTTATTAAAAACAAGAAAGATATTTCTGAAATCAAGCAGCATTTATTGATATTAGTCCGATTTTCTTGATTTCTAAATAGAATCGAATTTCTTGCATCAAGAAACAAATGCTAGGGATTTTTTTAATTTTTTAGAAAATTCTCAAGAAAACTTGTTTTAATTAAATTTTTTTAATCCAATTAATATTTATTGGATCGACATGTTAAGCAAATCAATCAAAAGTTTCTGACATTAAGTTTTCTTAAACAATACTAGTGCTAAACGTTTTTATGAAAAAAATTCTGGCTTTCCTTCTGAATTATAAAATAAAGAGTAACGACAATTTAATTTAAGGACCTATAGAATCTAAATAAATCTTTTTTAGCTGTAGTTATGTAAATTTAAGTTCGCTTTGAGCCATAAGTTTTTGCTTAAGCCAAGTCACAAGTATGCTTACAATAAGAAATTTTTGCTTGGACGAGAATGGTGCAAAATTTCCTTGGGATAAGACATATTCTCTGGTGATTTAGAAGCGCACCGTGTTAAGCTAGTTTTTTTTTTAACAAAAAACAAGTTCCTCTAATCTAATTTAAACGACAGTAAAATAAGTAGTAAGTAAATATCGCAGCTATTAGGAACTTAATAACATTTAAAAGTTATTTTGCTACATTGTAAACATTTTTATGCAGGAAACACAGACATACTTTGTTTCTTTTACGAGCACATTGTTAAGGAAACTAAAGCCATTAAAAACAAAATAGAATACAAATTGCAAATTTTAATAAGAGTAAGGAATTTCTTAAACATGTTTTATAACATGAAGTTTAAGATTTTTAATATTTCTTTAAAATAAAAATTAAGACTAGAGCTTTTCAAGCTTTAGTAGAGATTGTGGAGGGTTTAAAAAAATATCTGTATTTTCTGAATTAACAATCCGAAGTTGATAGGCAAGTTAAGGTTTAGAATTTAAGATATAATCGAAACCGTCCCAGAAGGCTCCATAGTAGGATACATCGAGTATTCGTAAATCTGTCTACACTTTCATTATCGATATGTGAAGTTCAAGCAAATCCGAACATTTCTTCAGAAATTGCTGATTACCTCCTCACCCTTTTGTTTTGTTTTCTAATATAACAAGTGTTTTTTGACATTTATGATTAGTAAATTTAAAAACATTTAAAAAATGCTACCAAATTATCCAAAGTAACTTTGAAAATCGTTCATCGATTTGCGCAACGTAATTTGTAATTTTTATAGCGCGCACAATGGTCCATCTAACGGGGTTGTTAACTAAAAAACTGCCACAAATAGTGTGAGCTTAATCCAGAACAATCCCTACAGACTCCATTACATGCACTGTTTATTGCGGGTTCAACGCCGATGGCATCTATGGAAATTTTTTGATTAGAATTTAAGCTTCAACTCGGGTTACGGTCAATGTATATCATTACTGCACCATGATCAAAGCTTTTTTTTTAAAAAAACAAATGAAATTGCTTCGAGGCGAGCTGGGGTTTCAACACGATTGCGCTACGTCCCATACGACAATTTCAACCATCGACTTAATTACATCAAAATTTGGTCATAAATTGATTTCAAGAAATAGACCTGTAAATCAGAATTATTTTTTTTTTTTTGAAAAAACGAATGAAATCGGTTCGGGCCGAGATTTGGATTCAACCATCGACTTAATAAAATCAAAATTTGGCGGTGTGTTTCTTTATATTGTGTATAAAACTCATCTTTTTGCCTTTTATACTTTCCCCGTTTGAAGAGAATGCGTCATTATTTTTTCTTAGTGGTACAAGCATGTCAAAAACTTTCAGCACGTTCATTTGGAAGTGTATTTTTTTTGAGTTATGACGACGTTTCAGATAATGAGCGATAAATACCAGTGTTCAAAAATAAACAGAACAATACTTAGCGTTCGGCTCACACACCCAGGCACGATATATATTTTTACACTTATTTACCTTGAGTTTTAAATCCCCGTTTTTTTTCTTCCATTTTTCAACCAAAAATCCACGTTTAATTGCCCACTTCAGTTAATTGACCTAAAAATTAAACTCCGAAAACAAAATTACACCTAAATTTAATTCGTTTAATTGCCTCAGCACTATTTGACAACAACACAGCAAATAATGCAACCAACTTTACAAGTTAATAATTTGAAAATATGCACTAAAAATTAAAAAAAAAATATGCCCAAAAACAAAATATGGCTTTTTTAATATTTGCATTAAAATAAACTTTATTTTGGGCTCACCAGAATTCATAAAAAAGCTCTAAATCTGGTAAATATATTGTTTCTGTCCCCATGGGTCGCACAAGAAAAACCATGCAATTGGATATTTACGGTTTTCCTGATCATACGTTTGTATTTATGAGTACGCTTTTGTTAGTAGGGTAATACAGGATATCTCAAAAAGCATTACAGACAGAATTTAAGACAGCAAATCCCATTGGTTTTTTGCTATCTCTTTAGATTTACGATAACTTCCAACAAAGCTATCTAATAAATCAACATCTCCCATATGACGGTTATACTGTCTCACAACTGTTAGACAAGAAATTAAAATGCTTTTCTTTTTTCGGTCGTATCGTTGAACACTTTGCGTTAGATTATTTTGTATTTAAAACTATCGTTCTATCAAATTTCGTCTTCCCTATCCAATTCAATTTCACTTTAACGTATAAATTTATCTATAAAGTCAAATAATTAATCTTGGCTAAGGACATCTAGAACAACTTTTGCTGATCCAGTTCTGTAAATAAGTGGCAATAAAAGATCAACAGATTTATATCCCAGAAAACAAAATTTTTAAAAATTTTTGTTAGGCGACGCTAAATACGTGACACACTTAACTTTTTGCCTCTCTCCAAACTTTTTCTGTCCATAGTGTAAACTATTTTAAAAAAGTTGCATCATAGCGCACCTAAATTGAGTGGAGCCATTTCGAGTAGCACGTAGTTTATTATAAGGAATATCAGAATTAAATATAAAATAAAACATATATTTTTTTGTTTACTAACAACTATTTTATATTTTTGTTATTTTTGCAGCAAAAGCTTCAATCTATTGGAAGTTGGTAAGCTTTTTACTTTGACATTAAAAAATTTATTAAAAAAAAATAATGTTAACCGCTTAAAAACTCAGGTTAAAAATCAAAATTAAAAAAATAATTTATCAAATAATAAAAATTGGGAATTAAGCACGAATAACAAAATCATTTAAATTCACAATTTTGTATTCCCACGAAAATTGTTTTGATAATAAACTGGCAAGTGCACGGCCTAAAAAACTATTTTGTTTACGAAAACAATTAAGCGAGTTGTTTTTGATTTTATTTTGTTTTTTCTTAACCTACTTACAACTACAATTAATGTTGGAAGAATTCCAATCAATTGTAGTGGGGAATGTAAGGAGAGATAAACTCACTGTTTATTGATGATAATTTTGTTAAAACTTTAATATTGTTACAAGAGAACTGTTTCTTTAATTCTTATACGCTTAACAGTTTTATTTGGTTTAATATCTTTAGTTTTTCTAAAATCTTTATGGATGAAGTCTCCTGATGATCTGGCCTAAGCAACCAGTGAAATGCGCATAGGAATAGCTTATCCCATCAACAATAAATTTCAGTGTTTTTATTAAATAATAAAAATTGGGAATTAAGCACGAACAACAAAATCATTTAAACATTATTTAATTTTATAAAATTTTCACTTTTTAAACGTTATATTTAAAGTTGGCAAATCGATATTTTATGTCGGCAACTTTATAGCAAACTCAACTAAAACAGTTGGGTATCACAAAACCTAAAATGAGTTTGGTTGTGTATAAGTTGGGTTGACTCTTACACGACCCAACTGAGTAGAGTGAAGAACCGCAATAGGGGCATTAGAATCAATGTGTGCACGACCTAAAGATAATTTTTTTTTTTATCAAATTTCGGATTTTTACTGAAAACTCTTCTTAATGTGTGCTTTAAGATGTGGTGAAAGTGCTTTTATTTTTTACAAAACACTTTACCGCGAAAACAAGAGCTTTAAAAAAAGGAATGCAGATTCACGTTCAGTGTTTAAAATAACTAAAGAAACAACTTTTATTTCTAGCAAACGAAAAATTTTACCGAAATTTGTAAAACCGTGTGATATTTTTTAAGAGTTTATAGAAGCATCTTTAATAAAATTCATTCTCCCCATATTCAAAAGCCGTTATTGAATTAAACCAACGTTTTTTTAAATTAAAAAAAAACTTTATTACATTTTTAATATTTAAATTAATCCTCACATACGTTTTTAATTTCCCAGTTTATTTCCTTTTTCCCATGTGTTAAGATTTCTTAGAAATTTGCACGAAAAATTAAACTTAAATAAGCAACTAAAGTGTAAATTAAAAATGCAAATAAAACGAAAGAAACGTAATTTTGTTTTGCATGACGCAGAGTTGGTGATGATGATGATGTCGGCGATATCGAAGATTTTACAGATTGACGTCAGCTGCCAAATTGATTGAGACACTTTTTAATTTACACAAACAGTTTTACTTAATATTGGATTCTTTTCTAAACACTAACAAAAAGTGTAAAAAATATAAGTTTAAATTCAAAAGAAACTTAAAAAACTTTTTTTTTGCGAAATTCTGAAAATTTTTGCAGAAAAACTTGTTAATAAAAACTTTACCTTATAAATTTATTAAATGTTTTTTTTTTGTTAAATGGTTAAACAAATCTTTTTCTCTATATAATAAAAGTTATAACTAGTGCTTTTCATACGGGGTTTTCCGGGAACCCGCACGTTTTTCGGGAAAAAGAAATCTCGGGATCTGACTTTAACAAAAGCAATGTTTTAAAGGTAACACACGACATGTGCATATGCATTTTTCAGTGGGTCTTGTCTTGTACATGCACCTTAACATAAGTACGACACTGATTAATTTTCGGAAATTTCGAACTAGGAAAAGAAGAGGAGTAACAATGTATACAATTTTTAATTTTTTTAAGTACCAGATTTGTTCTATAAAAACGAAAAACATTTAATGATTGCACAAGGGAACAAATTTGGACTTTTTTTGTTCGGACTGGAATTTCGTAATCGGTGCACAACTTTTGATTTTATTCACAATTTACTGAGAAAACTGAATATCGATTTTCATACATATTTCATACGATATTAAGTTTTCTCAGTAAATTGTGAATAAAATCAAAAGTTGTGCACCAATTACAACGAAACAAACCTCATTTCATTCGAAATTATGACAAGCTAAATGTTTTTAAACCAAAACTGTGATTTTTGTCGCGTTTTTATTTTAAATCAATTTTTAAAGAACAAAAAAATATGGCTGAAGTTTACTGATTCATATAGAGATGCTTAGCCACCAACAAATTAAAACTCATTTAAAAGAAATTTGGGAGAATATCTCAAATAAATTTATTAAATTCCTATAATTTATAAAACCACATCTACTAAATATTTGACGTCCTAGACGTAACAACTAGTTTTCTTAAAGAATTGTTTGCTTTTGCAAAACGTTTGCCTAGAGCTTTTAAACCCTGCTTTAAATGCAAACGTAGAAACGGAATGTATTTTCTCATTGACAAAGCACTTCTTAAATTTAAATTAGAAATGGGCTTTTAAACGATTCTGTAAAAGCTTATTCTGTACTAGACTAAAAAAAATATTAAGTAATATTTTGTTTAAGTTATGCTAGGAACACAACTAGGACGAACGACGAATTTTTCCCTATACGACGATTTTTTTAGTAAAAAATTCAATGAGTAAAATTGTCGTATGAAACACAATAACGACGAATAACTAACAGCTTTACTAATTGAGGAAGTTGTTCCCTGTTTGTGCAAAGAGAGAGAAATAGTGTGACCATATTAAAAGAAAATTATTTAAAAAATACAAATATTAACAAAACCACAATCAAAAACTATTCTTATAGTTATCTACTTTGTATATTTATTTTAAATGCGATAAAAAAAAATAATAAAAAACAATTATTAAAGAAAAAAAGTAACTTTATATACTAAAATACTTGAAAACTAAAATTAAACATGGTCACCTGTACTGATTTGTTCGTCGTTCGCCGTCGTATGAAATAGAAATAAATCTATTGCAAAGTCGCCGCGTATGACTAATTTCGACCGACGCCGTGATTGTGTGTATTTTCATATACACAAATATGTTTTATTTTTGGCGACGAATTTTCGCCATTACTTGATCCGTTTTATTGCAAGCGCGAATTATAAAATAAATCCCGATTTACCGGGAAATGAAAAAAGTTCGGAAGAGAAAAACTCTAGTCATAACCAAAATTGCTGTAGTAGCAGTTTATTGCTCTTCTTGCAGAAGTATAAAACAAAAATTTAGGTGTTGCAAAAAAACACGTTTTATTAAACATGAAGAATAATCATAATTCCTTTGATAAATACATGTAAATAAAAAAACACACACACAAAAACATGTTGTGTTTTACAACTACAACTGTTCTATATAGTGTTCTTGTAAAATCACTAGTATAAACAAAAGCTTTACCATTAGGTACCTATTTTTACATACATATGTACGTACATGATGAATTAAACAATAGACAACCCCTACTGTGGGACAGATTGTATAAATATAAACAAGGAAATTATTAGCAGAGCTAAAATATATTATTATTATTTCCATATAGAATAGAAATTGTATGTAAAAATTTCAGGCTAAATTAAAAACAAGTTTTCCCAAACACATTTTTGGGAATACATACAGATGAAAGAAAAAAATTATTAAAGCATGATTAGTGTATGTTTAGTGTATGTAATTTGTGTTTTTTTTTTTTGAGGCATAACAATTTTTTTTTAAATACTACACAACAAATGCAAAACTTTCAATTATTGCTTCTTTATAAGCAAAATCACACGAACGAGGTGGCCAACTCCCATGTCCATTTCTTTAATAAATTCGGTCACAAAACGTTTGGCTTTTGGTTTGTATGAACCATTTCTCCTCCAAATGATTTGCAATGATATGGGAAATAATAAAAAAAACAATCAGGAATCATTTGCCTGTAGTATTCGCTATTGACAAAAATGTTGCCACCCATTTCAGATTTAAAGAGAAATAGGCCGATCACGGCCTTGGCATAACCTACAGTGTAGATTCTACACCAAACAGTGATTTTTTTGGATGTTGGAGTCCCGAGAGTTTCATGAGGAGTGTGGTCTCTCCAAAAATGGCAATTATGCTTATTTACGTATCCGTTAAGCCAGAATTGAGCCTAATCGCTGAAGATGATTTGAAGATACAAATCTAGTTCAACTTCCAGTTCATTCTCAGCTCATTCACCGAATACACGACGCCCCGCTGGCTTTAATTTTTTCGCTAGTTGAATCTTATAAGGATGTAGGCCAATATCTTTCCACAAATTTTTCGAAGTTGTGGACGGGCAGATACCGAGTTGCTAAGAACGGCTTTAGATCGATAAATTCGAGTTCTATGTCACACACACGTCTACAGCAGCGGTGGTTTCTTACGCACTGTACGGGCTCGATTTGGATGAATTTATTTATTTATTTATTTATCGATCCATAGTTTTGCGTACAAGCGGCTTAGATGGACGATTATGCGCACCGTAAACTTGTGCTTTTAAAGTTTTGCGAACAGAGTGCGAATTTTTAAAATAAATTTCTACGATTTGTAAACGTTGTTTTGGTGTAAGTGTTTCAACAATGATTTTTCACATTGTACTGAATAATTTAAAAAGCACCCTTTATAATAAATGTCGATATAAAAAATAGATAACTGTAAAATTGCTCACATTAATGAATTCTTGTTAACATTTTGACCCCAAAATCATCATATGCTAAAGATCGGATCAAAAGTTTAACTAGAAGTGATACAATAAAATGCCTTAAATACGCTTTCCTGGCATATTTTTTTATTATTTTAAAATTAAAAATCAGCAAACTAAAACAAATAAAATAATCTTTTTCAACACCCGGTATCATTGAAAACAAAATTTTAGTCAACCTCTTCAAGTCATCTTCTTTATTTTTACAAACATTGTTTATCAAGTGGACTAGCAATTTAAAACAACGATGCCCATAGTATAGTCGGCAGTACTTCTCGAAAATGAAATTCAATTTTGGTAGGAAAATCTATTTACACGACACATATTAGTTTGAATTTTTTTCGCAATGATTTCCACTGTGCCACATTTAATAAAACGATGCATTCATTTGTAGGTAAGTTTATAAGCGTATGTGCAAAAAATTATTAAAAATTTTCTAGACGGACTTATTTGGATGGTTGAATGAACAGAAGATGAATAAAAAAAAATTTAGCTGAATGAAAAGGTACAAGTTTTTAAATGTCTGCTCTTAATTGTATCGTGTTAGTTGTTGCTGCTATTGTAACGGTGGTTCATTGTTCACCGTTAAAAATTCTCACATACACAAACATTTTGTGAAAATAATTTGTAAATACAATTGAGAGAATCAGGGAATGATAAAAAGAGAAAGGAATTATACGAGATGAATGTATAGTTAACAATTTTAAATAACTATGTGGTTTGACATGCATACACATATTGGTGCTGTTGTTATTAAACCCTTTACCACAGGTGAGAGGTTACCATTCTCTTTGAAATTTTTACAATAGTTAGGGGAGTCCGTCTGACGGCCTGTTAGATTAACGTGTGTACCTGTCGTGTTTAGCACAGTTAGGATGCAAATGTTGACCGGCGCTTCTTTGCCCTTCCTGTCACGGCTTTTTGACAGGGAGGGCAATATACAAATGCTTTTGGGCATGTGTTCTATTTCCGAATAAAGTCTTAAACAGATTGCGATCAAGATTTAGGCAGATTGGGGCCACATAAATTCACATTCTGACAGCGGTTCATAAATAGACTAATAACAACTTTTTTCTCACAAAACAAAGGATATATGGTAATAGTCAGCGTTTAAAAAACTGCAGTCAAAGTAGAAAAACTGCCATTTCTTCCTCTTCTTTATGTGTAATGGGGGGCAAAAAAGAATCTGTTGCTTTTACTTTGAATTCTTTAAATGTAAACAGTCGCCGTCCACCCAACTAAAAAAGCGAAAATTTTCGCACAAATTTTAATTTTTCGTTCGACAGTTTTTTGGTTTCGACTGCAGTTTTTTAAACCCTGGTTATAGCGTCTACACGATGTGAGGTAAGACGACAAAAATCGGATAAAATATTGTTTGTGCATAATCTATTTACAGTGCTAGCTAGGATTAGATTAGTTGAAAACAATTCGAGAAATATTTTTTTAAATTTTTTTGCCATGCCTCTGAATACCGCCCGTTTAGTTTTTTGTACACTGCGGCGTCATTTGTAGTCCTTTCATAACAAATTATATATCGTTATTTATGGCTTAATTTTTGTATTTGTGCGCCACTTATGCCATCTCGGATATTTCCCCCTGATGCCCAATTTTTTCCACGTGTAAAGAAAAGCCTTCTTAAACTAAGGATGTCCAGCATTTAATTTTCTCACTTTTATGCCACGCGCTTAAAGATCTGGCTATTTTTCTTCTACACATTTTACATTATACTAAATCGATCAACATTCAACACAAAGTCCTTATAAATAATATATCTTCCCAAAATACTGGGGGGCTACTCTCTATTGCGATGCGAAGCAAAATGGTACCGAATTCAGTGTTTGGTACTCTTCAATTCGTTTGCTCATTTGTCTTTCCCATCTTTATCTTTTCACAAATCTTTACTATTGGTTTAATTTAAACTTAAAAATTAAAATTTTTTTTAGATATTTTGACATTTCATTACTGTCAATCTGTGCCATCTTTAATTTTTATTGCCAGTATTGCTGCATTTTCAAAAAATTTTGCGAAAGTGATTGGAAGTATCAAATTTGCATTAAGCTTTCCTATCGAAATTGAGTTCACATCGCAATAGAAAGTAGTCCTTCTGGTTTTTTTTTTCGAATAAAGTTTTATAATTTACTCTAGAAGAGCTGCAATGGTAAAGGGCATATCAGATTCGGCAAAGCCGAATATAGCACCCTTATTTGTTTTTAATATTTATTTGGTTTTTTGTTATATACGATTGTATTTAATAAAATGTATATTCAGACCTAACGAAAAATTCGAAAATGCGTGACCAGCAAATTAATTAACTGTTGTTTTTAGTTTTAACAATTGGAACTGATTTAATTAATTTTATTTATAAGAAGAACTTTTAATTAAGAAACTGTTTAATGATGTTAATTCTAGCAAACAGTTTGCAAAAGCAAGAAATCTTTTTATAAAACTAGTGGTTAAGTTTAGGGCGTCAAATATTTTCTAGGTGTGAAAATGGCTTAAGTGTATTTGTTAGTAAATTTATGTATGATTTTCTGTTTTCTGTTTACAAATAGAAACAGACGACTAGAAGTGATAAATTACCTTTTATTGCTTTTAACGTATGGAATAAAAGTACACACGTTGCATGGAGCAATGAACCTCGCTGATAGCCATAGTTTTATAGCACAAGTACTAGCTTACAAGAGATATCACAAATGGGATACAAATTTGTACTACATACATATATGTAAGAAGATACGAGCACGCTAGATTTGATTTTATAAACAAAATATTTCGTTTGCATTGTTATAGAGAGTGTTGAAGGTAGTTACAAACATTAATGATACGTTTGCAAACTATTTAGATTTAATGATAAATGGGTATAAATAAATAAAAAACTTTAATGAATGTTGAAAATGTTATTTTGCAATTGATTAAAGTATGATAAAAGTTTTAATTTTTTTTGATTTATTAGTTATACTTAACTTTGTAGTAATTTTTAAAAGAATATCAAATGCATGTGACTCTTCCCTGTTGTGCATCATGGTGATTTTAAAACACTGTGTTTTCCCCATGTACCATGTCCCAATTAAATCGTGCTTTTTAAATATGCAACGGATTAGTGCACAGCATTTGTGGTTTAAAAAAAGTATTAATTAAAGTTTGGCAGGGAAAGAGAAAGAGATTGTGTCAAGTAGAAATGTCTGCATAAAATGAGGTTGGGAAAAACATATTTTATAAATTCAAATGAGATTAGAAAAAAAGTGTACAAGGAAAATTAAATGTTTAAATGAAACATACCAAATTTGTTTTCAAAAAACATTAACGGCCAATTTTTTGGTTTGATATTATATCACATTTATATTTAAAATGGTTTTAAATACAAAATTCTGTTCTTCACAAGGCACTTAAATGTAACTTTATTCACCAAGCTGGTACATTTAAATTTAGCTTAGCAATATCACACAAATACAACAACAAGCAAAGCAATAACAGACAGCTGTTTTTTGAGACCACCTTGTAAATAAATACACATCTTTATGATATTTTTTTTTGCATTTAGTAGTGCTACCATACTTTTATCTTAATAAAATTAGACTTTTCAAATAATACTCAAAAAATCCATCTGTATTAAAATACGATTTAAGTGTATATGAAAATTTACTTAAGCCCTAATTTTGAAAAACACAACTCAACGACAAAAAATTACATTGAAAGCAAAAACAAATTCATTTGTGAAAATAGAACATGTACAAAAAGAAAGGACTCATGACCAGTGAAAGAAGAAGCAATCCCTTAACTGGTTTATAAAGAACAAAAGGGTAGAAAAAGTAATGAATTACAGTACAGTCTTAACTAGTGCTGGGACACATTTTTTGGTAATTTCTAAAAATTGGCTCTTAAATTTAATTCTTGGACTAGTTTTGTTGAAATAATACTACATTGTATTTAAATAATACGACATTTTATATACTGACACTACGCAGGTTCATTAAGAATATATCTGTGATTGGTCAAATGGTATCAATTGACCCCCTCCAATGACAACCCCATGTAAAAGTGATAGGTCTTATTAATAGGAAGTGTTAGAACTAGAACCGGTCCCTACCACCAAAGACCTATCACGGGACTACTTTGGTGTCAGTTCGCTTCCCTCTAGGGAAGCAACAAACAAATTACAAAATATTTATGAATTTGTTTTTGCTTTTAATATAGTACTTTGGCGTGCGCTGTGTTTTACAAAATTAGGGCCTTAATATAGATTTAAATACTATCCTGAAAATTGGGCATACGAATATTTACGTATGAATATTGAAATGAACTAAATAATTATTACTTATACGTACCGTACCAACTAATAAGTGGGCTAATTCTGGCAGTCGTGATCGAAAGCAATTTTATTTCTAATTTGTTCAGTCGATACTGAATGAATCGAAATTATTTTTTTAGTGTTGTAGAAACTCAAGTAAATGGGTTACAACACTGAAAAAATTATTTCTGTATCGACTGAATGAATACGACATAAAATTTCCTTCAAATTAAAAAACTATTCGATCAGGACTGCAAAAATTATCCAACAGGCATGTGATGAAAATCGATTGTTTTTAAAGATGTTATATATTTCGAGCGATTTCAAAATCAATTTCTGGGTTTAAGTCTTAATTTTTTCTCAAAACACAGTTCAATTAACATATCTCACTTTATCAACAAGGGGCTGTTAACTAAAAATTTAAATTTGTTCACGGCACGTTAAATTCAGATCTAATCGCTGTAAAAATATCGTGCTATTTTGTCTACTTTTTCCTAGTTAAATGGTTGGTTTAAAAATTCTTTTTCATATGCCTTTAATGTTAAATAAACGGCTGTAGGAAATATCGCCCAAAGAAAAATGGCCCAAAAAAAGGAATGAAAAATCGGCCAAACGAAGAATCGCCCAACCAAACATGAAAAATTACCCAAAAAGGTAAATACGAAATTTTGCCCAAAAAAAAACGAAAAAGGGCCCAAAAAGAAAATGAAAAATGACCCAAAAAGCAGAAACGAATTTTTTCCCAAAAAAAAAAAAAAAAAAAAAATTGAAAATTACTCAATTTGCAAAAAAGTGTTTATTATTCATATAAATTTAGTTATATACAAATACTAGCTGACCCGGTCCACGTTGCTGACCCTAAGCAAACAGTAGTGTTGTATTACCACACGATTTAAATTAAACATTTAACGAAATTTACGGCCTTTAAAATAAAAATCCATGGAATACCTATCATAAAGTCTTTTTTTACAAAATAACTTACATATGGTGTAGATATGGGCTCAATCAAAAAAGAAACGCATGTATTTAAGGCAAATTGGAAATTATATTTATTTATTACTTCATCTTAAGGCCAGCGCATAGACAATGTTTTTTGTTTTTTTTTTATTTGGTGAAAGAGCCGTTTTCTGATTTTAGGTAAATCGGAAAAAGCGGGCGGGGCAAAATTTTCTTTCCGTAAAAACCTAAGTTAAACCATGGCGATCATTTTGAAGAAAAAATCGTCCAAATCGGTCAAGTCGTTCTCCAGTTATGCGCTTAATAGAAAAAGTGGGCGTAAAAGTAGGCGTGGTAAATTTTTCTTTCGATGAAAACTTAAAGTTGATTAATACGAAGATTTGAAAGAAAAATTAGTCAACTCGATGGAGCCGTTTTCTGATTTTAGGTAAATCGAAAAAAGTGGGCGTAAAAGTGGGCGGGGAAAAAGTATCCTATGTCCGTCTCCTGGCTCTAAGCTACCTCCCTACCAATTTTAAGCCAAATCTGTTCTGCCGTTCTTGAGTTATAAGTGGTGTAACTAACACGACTTTCTTTTATATATATAGATAAGTTTTATGTAACAATTTGCATTGTGCCTTCAACAGCTGTTCGGCAGTATGGATGGTATAACAAATACCAGCTTCGCTAACTAAAGCTTCTCTGTACAGCCGGCCTTCGGCCGGGCGCAAGGAGTTTCTCCTCTATGGTATAACAAACACCGGCTTCGCTAACTAAAGCATCTCAGCATAGCCGGCCTTCGGCCGGGCGCAAGGATTTTCTACTCTATGGTATAAAAAAAAACCGGCTTCGCTAGCTTAAGCTTCTCTGCGTAGTCGGCCTTCGTTCGGAAACAAGGCAGATTTTAGAAGCTTTACTTAGCGAAGCCGGTGTATGTTATACCATAGAGGAGAAAATCCTTGCGTCCGGCCGCAGGCCGGCTGTGCAAAGAAGCTTTAGTTAGCGAAGCCGGTATTTGTTATACCATAGAGGAGAAAATCCTTGCGCCCGGCCGAAGGCCGGCTGTGCAGAGAAGCTTTAGTTGGCGAAGCCGGTATCCTTATAAGTTAAGTTGTGGACATTATGACACTTTGCATTTCTCTTGGAAGAATTTTAAAAATGAAAAATGGCCCAAAAAAAAATGGGCTATTTTTCATATAACAATTCATTATGAAAAATCGCCCAATTTCAAAAACGAAAAATCACCCAACAATAACGAAAAATAGCCCAAAAATTTTGGGCCATTTTTCATATGAAATCAGGCCCAATTTTACATGCAATTTTTTTGGGCGATTTTTCATTTTTGTTTTTGGGCCATTTTTCTTTGGGCGATATTTCCTACAGCCTAAATTAACAATAGTTTGCTTCTATTGAAAATTTTTAAATTTTGAGTTAATACAGTAACTATGTTAAGCAAAATATTAATTTTTTTAAGCAGATCTCGTGTATTGATAACAAAGAAATTTGAACTAAATTGAAATTCTTTTACTGTTGTTGTTCTTCAAATGTACAGAAATCTATATTATATTTATATTGAAACTGCCATGAATACTTCCAATTCAGCCCACTTTTTTAAAAGAATTTTTGTATAGAAAACCAAGCTATTTGTTCCAAGGATAAAAGCTTTTACTCTAACCATTCTCCTGATACGTAGAAATCTAAATATATTGTATTTGTATGAGAGATTACACGCCTACTTACCCAATCCAGTCCACTTTTCGGCAGATGTGTCTATTGATAAGCAAGCTATTTGTAACAAAACAATTTTACTCTTACGGTTTACTAGATATAAAGAGTTCTATTTTGTGCACGTCCACCTGTCTAATTTAAACCACTTTTTGGCAGATGTTGTGTTTTGATAACCTTGAAATGTTTAATAAATGTGTAAGCAATCCACAGGCAACATCTCCAGATATACAGAAATCTATAATGTGTCTGTATGGGAGTTGCCACGCCCACTTCTCCAATATTAACTTAAATTTTTGTTGAAATACATAAAACCTAATAATAAACAATATTTAATAAAACTAATTACGATTTTTCCTCAATTTTCGTTTGCTCTCCGCACTTATTTTTTCATCAGCTCTTGTTTTCGCCATATAACGTATACGGTACAAATAAAGGCACCTTCAATGCATGTATGCTTGAAGTAGCATAACGTGAGAATGGGTTTCCCAATACAGTAAAAACAAAGCGGAAGTTCGGCAACAAAATTATCATATTATATTAGGTCGTGCAAGCATTATTTCTACACTCTGTACTCAGAAGTTTGAAAAATAAAAATTTTACTTTATTTTCCAGTTGGTTTTGAAGTAACCCTTTACCGAAAATATTCAGCCGTATTCCGGTTGTCGTAATCGATCAAGTCGTTTTTTGTTAGAGATTAAAGAACACTGGTTGTGTGTTACTTTAATCTCTTACAAAAAACGACTTGATCGATAACGACAACGACAACCGGAATAAGGCTGAAATATTAAAAATTTTGAAAACCCTGATTTTATTTAGAGTCGAAGGCGATTCAATTCTTAAAGTTTATTTTTAAAAATAAATTGGATAAAGAAAATGTTGAATAAATACTTGATTATACAAGAAAGATATTCATTTATTAGGTAATATTAAGTTTACGCTGAAATGTAGAGTGGAAAAATATAAATTTTTATATTTTAATCAGGCTAAAGTTCATAAAATTTAATTTACATTAAATTATTTTTATTACGAAAGGAATTTTACAACATGAATGTTATTAAAATTTTATTAATAATTTTTCATTCTTGTCTGTAAACTTCAATCAAACCCACGTTTACGGACAGGTCAATTTGACATTTTTTCATAGTAACCACACTATTTCTTCAGAAAACTTTGCCGTTTAAGCCTGATTAAAATATGAATAAAATATGAATAACCAGTTCAATATGTATATAAAACGCAATACTAAAAATTTAAAAAAAAAAATCTTTTGAAAAATTCAATAAAAATGGATTTTTTACAATTCATGTTGTCATCTTAAATGCAAACAATATAAACATTTTAAATCGATTTTTGGTTTCATTTTGGTGCGTATCATCAAAGTATGTACATATTAACGCCAAAGTGGAGCCCCTGTGATCTAAAATGGCGACTTTATTAAAGATACGTCCGTTTGCATTTAAGGGGACGATATAATTTTTTTATTTGTTTAAACACTTTGTAACCGCAACTTCCGAGAAAAATTCAAAATTATAATATTAATTGCCTTTCTCGCGATTATAATACGTGAAATTGTTGGATTCATAAACTTTTAGTTAAATTAAATGTTGGTTGATTACAATAAAAGAAGAGGAAATTAAACTTTTCCAAGGCAAAAATCCAACAAACAACTAACTACGCTCACATTCGCACAAAAAAAAATTTGTTTAACGCACACAAACACATTCAAACTTGTGTTCAGCACTATCGGTGTTGTGTTCATTCTTCACTTTTATGTTGCAGATCATGAGAATGCTCTTAATTACACAGTATTGCCAGGAAGTTGTTGGCTTGTATCCCCAATTTAAAGTCTTAAGTCACTAAAAATCCTTATCTGAAAATTTCAATCTCCAATTTTGTACCAAATTTACGGTCCCGATTCAAACATCAATTATGAATTATAAATTATAACTAACACCTTCTTACTTTCAGTACATATTTTACTTATAAAAAAAATACATAAGCATTATACAACACACCATTGCTTAAAGTCTGCTTTCCTACCAAGATAAAAAAAGATTTAACCCACTCTTGATAACAGTTTGATGTTAAACATAATCCAACCGATTTAAAAACTCGAAAAACCTCAAAACAATTAGCCCACAAAATGCGTTTTATCAAAATTTCTCTAAAGGAGATAATCTAAACATTTAAGAATATTTTTTTGTAGGTCTGCTTAAGTCTCTATGGGACCGTGTTCCTTCAAATCAACTCAAAAGTTACCTGGATATGACTGATTCAAGAATTGCATCAGTTGTTATTCTGCAAAACAAAACGTTTGTACACCATTGTGTTAAATATCGGTAAAATAAAGAGGACACTTTCAGCTTTATGATGGTACTAAAATCTCTTTAACCTCTTTTGACCAGAACAAGTTCTATTCCACTGAAATTTCGTTTTAGCTAAAATATAGAATCTGGAGAAAGATCTAATTCTATTTTATGTTGTTTGTGTTGTCATACGCTTAATCGTTTTTAAGTCGCGTATTTAAATTAAACTTGGTAGTTTGCTATTCTATTAAAGTGGGTGTTGCGGGTTCGATTCCCTCCAAACTTTTCTAGTCTATTTTATTACAAATGTCTGAAGGTCTATAAATTTAATAAATAATTCAAAATTCAAGGCACTAGGTTTTCTTTTGTTTTAAAATTTAATTTTTAATGTTTCTGCTAAAACAATGTTCTATACTGCAATAAGTGGCTTTAAGTCTTGTGTATAGAATTGGAATAAATAAATAAATTCTCATTTATCTGAATGAGAAAAATCCTAAATCCCTTCTCACAAAAGTGGCAACAATGAAATCACTGTAAGTGCGAGTAAAATAATGATTGTATGGGTGCATTAAGTGTGTGTGCTTTTGTTACAAGGTCATTGGAATTTAATGTTGTTCATCTCTCCCCCTCGCACTTCTCCTCATCTTTACACATTCTCTGCTCCAATTTTCTATATTTGAATTCTGTATTTTTTTGTTAAAAGAAAGTTTGCTCATTTGTTTGCATTAGTTTTGTTTATTGTACCCTTCAACGAAGTTAAAAGGGTGTATTATAAGTTTGTCACACCGTTTGTTATTTCTACCATATTCATCTAAGATCATATAAAGTGTATATATTCTGGGTCGTTGCTTAAGCGATGTCCGTCTGTCCGTGTGTGCGTTCAAATGGGATTTCCGATATGGGTTTGCGTTGAATTAGGTTTTCCTCATATGGTATGGTATGGGGACTCGTTTGTTACATTGTTATATCACATATAGCCTGGAATTGTTTGATATTGAAATTCAGTCAGATCGGTCCATAAATGGCAGAGATATCACCACAAGATCACGACTGCCTCTAATTTATTTCACAAAATCCCATGTTGGTTTTGGGTTTTTTACCCATCACAGAAAATAACTTGTATCAGTTGGTTTTTAAATTATTTTCTATAGTTTTTTAGACTTTTTCGGTTTTTTTTTTAAACATAGCAAATACAAACATGTGCAGCGAAGTTGTTTTATAGATGCCAGTCTGTTTTTGTGTATGTCTGGTGAACGGAAAAAGCAAAAGTTTATAAATATGGTACAAGTATCTTGGTTGTCAATATACAAGATCCCACAAATGCGGAGAAGAATGCGTAGCATGAAATATTTTTTTTATATCTAAAGAACGGTAAAAGAAAAAATTTTCCAAGTTTGGTACACACATGTAGGTGGGTTATTACTACACAACTTCTCTAAAAATGTGGTCGGGATTGTAGAAGTAGGCGTGGAACCTCCCATACAAAGACATTATAGATTTCTGTATATCTGAAGAACGGCAGGAGCCAATGTTTCCGAATTGGATATAAGCATATGGGGTATTTATACACAACATCCGACAATATGTGGGCTGGGCTGAAGAAGTGGAAGTGAAGAACGGAATTTACAAAACATTCTGTTCTTATCGCACCATGATGAAGGGTATATAAGATTCGTCATAGCCCAATATATCACTCTTACTTGTTTTATATTTTAAGTTAAAAAATACTACAAAGAATTGTTTTATATAAAAAAATATAAAATGCTCTTATTAGTTTGTTTTTTAAGATATTTATTATTGTTTTTAGTTTGTATTCCTTTAAAAAAAAAACAAAAACCAACGAAAACTGTTGCTCAGCCGTTGCCTTTGAAGTTATTTTATTTTTTTGGAACGAACAACAATAACAACGACTCCACCGAGAAATTGCAGCCGACGTTCATTTTTATTAATTGAAATACAGTGATTTAAAATTTCCATTGTTAAACAAACTTTTCTCTGGAGGATTTTTACGTTGTTTCTTTTTTTATTAGTATCCAGTCATCTCATGTTTCCTTCACTTCACTTTCATTTTATTTTCTATTATAAAATTTTCGTATTTTTCATTTCGTTTTGGCTGTTTAATGTTGGTTTTTTTTTTAATGCAGAGATATGTTTTTATTCAAGGCTCTTGAAAGTTAAGTGGTCGTGACGTAAAAATTGTTTTTTAAACATATTTAAATAGGAATTTTCTAGTACTTTTTCTGGTACTTTTTGTGGGAAATTGTTTTAATAAAAAATTTTAAAATTATAAGCCAAATTTAATTTTTTTTAAAGAAATCTTCAAAATATTTTAAAAGCGCTTAAAATTGTGTATTGAAAAAAATGATGGCCAATTGTCAGACTTTTTGATTTCCAAAATAAAAGAGAAAGAAAACTGCTTTTGTTGGGTTTCCGGTCTAAAAAATTATTTACTCAAATGTTCTAAATATAGTGCCTATTTGTGAAAATTCCCAATAGTAAGAAACTGTTTATGTGGAATGTTTTTTTATAAAAGTTATAGTATTTTTGTGGAAGTTTGTGGCAAACATGCTCTCAGTGAATCACTTTCGGCGATGGGATAAAACGCATAGTATTAGATTTTGCCATTTTAGGGGGCCTTAAGACTATATTTTGAAAACTGTTAAAGGTAAAGTTACGAATTTTTGAACAAGGTATAACCATGAAAATACACACCCACCCTCATATAACATTGAGAACTAATATGCACAGGGTGTCTCAAATAAAGATGCAAAGTGATCGCCTGGGATTCCTTAAGCTAAAACAACAAAGTAAAGTTAATCAGACGTTACTACACTGATCAAATTTTATATACATATTTTTATTTTGGATTATTATGAATTTAATGTTTTCTACAGAATTATATGATATGTAAATATTGTATTTACAGTACTTATTTCAAATGAGAGCCACCAGAGTCAGAATTATAAATGGTAATTAGTAATGCTAAAACTTCAAATACATGTTTTTTTAGTTTTCGTTTTTTTGCTCAAAGTTGAATTGAAAAGTCTATGCAATAAATCAGTATTGAAATCAACTCTAGATGTTTTTCCCGTTAAATCTAGCCGATATCTACTATTGTCTTCCGAACGCAGAGAAAAATATGGTTGGGCATGGTTACGGCAACTACACTATGTTTATTGTAACAATACATATATTGTTGTCGTACACAAAAAACTGTTATTTTTATTTAATATCAGCAATATTATAGTAACTGTTAACATTTCAATGTTTATCGCAATTATAAATTTGAATATGATTCACTGAAACATAATAATTTTTCTAACAACTAAATAAATATGACTTTGAAAGCATATTAAATTAATCACAATCATTTAATGATATTTAATAGTCATAACATGCTAACTTTCTATAATTGGACTCATAATATGTTCAAAATGCAATCAAAATATCTTTACTCTCACAATATTTTTTTGTCGCCATTTGTAGAATAATTTTGCATCAGTTGTGTGGTTTGCTTTACATATCGTCGTTCGCAAGATATTGTGTTCTATACCGCAAAATATAAAAAATTGAGATAAGATTCATTTTTAGGTAAACTTTTAGAGATCTGTCGATCTGTGCCATCAGTTTGCTCGTATCATTTATAGTTTTTGAAATATGAGACATTGACTTTGCGCTATACAACACTTCAGTGACAAGCTTCGTAACCTATTGTGTTCTATATGCAAAAAACCGTGTATATAGAACAAAAAAGGAGTAAAAGTACTAAATAAAAAAAATAATTTTTTATTTTGTTCTATATGAAAGTGTAAATAAAGTTTTTAGTACTTTGGAACTCTTTGCATTGTCTGTTTTTGTTTTATTTCCTTTTTGTGACTTCACATTGCAGTTGGCAAATGAAATGAAAAAAACAAACGTATGCCAAAGCCTTTGATTTTTAATTAGGTCCGCGTGTTTTCTAATCGATGATATCAGTGAAATGTTATCGTTACTTCCCAATAAAAAATGGAGCTTCCAACGAAGCAGGTTTGTAAGGGAGAAACATAAACGTGTCGCTTACCATTGCGCTGACGGAAGACATGAATTTTATATGGCGAGTTCCCACTTTGAAGCAATTCATTTTTGATACATAAAGCGCATTATTCAGCGCAAATAAAAATTGTTGTGTGAATGTTTTGATACAGATATTTTTTAGTATTCTCCCTTACAAACCTGCTTCGTAGTAAGGGAATGCCGTAGCACTTGAAATTTTATTTGTTTTTTATAAAAGTTGTTGAGGGTTCTTTCACTTACTCCACTGCATTTCTGTAATTCTTATTGCGTAGCGCATAATTGAGCGCTTATTTTTTTAAATGTACCATTAGTGCTTCGCAAAATGATAAAAATTTTTATTGTGTTGTTGTGTTGTAAATTAACCTTCGCTTAAGGCTAGTTTACACTTTGTATTTGTGTATATATACATGTCAAAAACTCAAGTAATATATAAAAGTCTGATATTGTGAATGCATGTGCAATTACTGATTTCTTGATATTTTCTTTGTTATCATTTGATTTTTTTTAACTCCAAACAATTTATTTGTTCAGCTATTAAATAGGTTTCACCGAAAAAAAATCAATAATGTGAGAAGTTTATGTAACTTTCTTTTATCTCGCTGTACCGTCTTGTGATATTTACGATATTTGGCTTCTAAACTACTTTTTTCATCTTATTCCTCGGAAGCATTCATTTTCTCTTTTAAAGCTTTACGTTCAGAAATTAAGTTCCAAGTATTCTCAGACATCCACGCTTGTCTTCCTTTGGGAGCTGGGCCTATGGTGTGATCTGCGCAGGATCTGATGGTGTTTTTAACGTGGTCCCATTTAGAGTTGATAGACGCATACGGAAGTGCATCATTGTTTTGTGCCACAGCGTTGCGTAGCTGAGCGCTAAAGTTGTTTCGGACATTGATGTTTTTTAAGCGCCCGATATCGTACTTCCTAGGCCGGATGTTTTGCCTTTTCTGTTGAATTGCGGCAGTACGTAAACGAATTTTGGCCACCACTAAGTAGTGGTCCCGAGATTGGCCAATGTCAGCACCTCTTTTACTAAATTTATTAAATGATGTATCGTTATGTCTTATGTGTACAAAGACAATCGGAGTAGGTCGTAAAGTATATATCATATCGCTAGAGGGCGTAAAATAGGGCAAAACGGGTAAAAGCGTACAATCTGGAAGGAACTTATTTGTATTATTTAGGGCGTGAAAGGGGGGTTATAGGTCCCCCTCCCTATATCTTCTTATCTAATCAAACAGTTTCTTTAAATTTGGCATGCAGACACTGCAACATCTAAAAGAACTTTAAGATATAATTTTGGGAAATTCCAACATTTTGGGCGTGAAAAAGGGCAAAACGGTTAAAAGCTCCCACTACCCATGTCTTTTTAATTAATTATCCGATGATAGTTTCAAGTCTTGAAAGAACTAAAGGTTATACATTTTAATATTTACAGCCTAAATTCAGCAAAAAGGGTAACAGCCTCCTCCTCCTCCTCCTCCTATAACTTCTTAATTAATTAACCGATTTTCTTGACCATTCTAATCACTTGCTATATACCTGTGTGTTACTGTTGTTCTTGCTGTTAGATCGGTCCTTTTTGCATACCATTAAATTTGTGATTTATCTGAAAGGAAATAGGGAATAGGGCAAGAAATATGGCAAAAGGGATAAAAGCTTCCTCTCCCTATTTCTTCTTAACTAATCAACCGGTTTTCTTAAAATTTGGCATGCAGATATTGTGACAACTGCAAAGAAATAAGTAATAGTGCGTGAAATAGGGCAAACCGGGTAAAAGCTCCCATCCCCATATCTTCTGAGCTAATCAAACGATTTTCTTTTTATATAACATGATTACAATAATCAGATTTATATCATAATATGATTCTTTCAGATATGTTATGATTACTTTTAACCATAACATAACTACTTTGTATCATACTATGACTGCTTCTTAACTTATTATGATTGACATGACAATGGAAAAATATTATGATGCATGACGTAATATTTCGAATATAATTGGTCAAAATATGATTCTATCATGAATCTTATCATAATATGTTGCTCTTAGAATATGTTTAACACAACCATGGTTTTTCTTTGCGTGTGTATTGTTAAAAAAATTTTTATCTCATTGCCAATACTGGAAATTTCTGAAAATTTCGTGTGTTTCTACAATGAAGATTTAGCCAACTTGGCGCATTTGAGCTCAACATTTTATGGTTTTGCCTCAATTTTATGTACAAGTCATGCAAAAGACATCGCTTTAAGAATCGACTACGCATTAAAAATTTGACATCACAAACAAAAAGAAATCCACATTAATGAACACATGCTTTTTTTCAAGTAAATTTTTTATAAGAAGTTCAATGTCAGTCATAATATAATAACGTCTACATTTACTTAAATAACAATGAACAAAATAAAAACTGTTTTCCAAGTTTTAAAGTATTTTTCAATTAAGTTAAAAAAAAATTTTTTAAAGGCAGGGTTCTCTCTTGTGCTATTCTTCTTATTTCTTGTTTGTTTCAAATCTTTTTTCTTATTACCCTCATAACTGCCAATCATGATTAAACAAAAAAAAATCTTCTCATATTTAATTCATAACTAAAATCGTACTTTAATAGAAAACAGATAATAAAATAAATTACATTTTTCAATTATCTATAAAATATAATATGTGAATAGAAAAAAAACATAAAACAAATCAATTTAATTGATTTTTTTCTATAAAACATTTTACTAACTTGTCATTACGTTTTGTTCTTGCTCTCTAACAATGTCCGTTGTTAACAAACAATAGTATTTTATTAGCTCTTAAGGTTTTTAATAACACAGTGCTCGAAATTGACACTTTTTTTAAACAAGCTGGGCACTTGGCGTTTAAACATAATTCGGGTACGCTTAATCCAATGGTGCTTACTGTTCTTTAAGGTTAGCACTTGTTTTCGAGATATACCGTTATTTCGAAAATTGAGGTGGTTGCACAAGATATATTTGCGTAACTCAAAAACGGCTTAGATTATTAAAATTACTAAAAAAACCGAAATTCAGCAATAAAATTTCCTTTAAAAAGGTACAACTTTTTTCTAATATGCACAGTCGTTTTTTAAACATAATTTAAGAAAATAATATTTTTTTTATCAAAATTTCGAAATATCTACTTTTTAACCACTTGTTTTTAACACTGAAAGATAATTTCTGAAGAGTAAAATCGGTGTTCGATATATTTTCGTACTTTTTTAGGAATGATTTTACTTTTGAACAATTTTTGATTTTCTTTTCGTCTCTAATTCTAGATTCAAAATTTTTTTTAGGTTTTTTCGGATGTATGAAAGACATCCTGAACACTAACAACAACCAACGTTCTCGTTGACAAACTTCTTAAACAAACGATGTTTCAAATATTTTCTATTTTGGATTTTAAAAAAACTTAATTTTTCATATATAAAAAACCCTTTAAAAAAAACTCTTAGTTAGTCTTATTTTACAATGACAATTTTTGAGACAATTTTAGTATGAAGGTCAATTTGAAGATTTGTTACGAGAAGATTCTAAGATTTTCAGCACATTTCACCTGTTAACTATGCATCCATTGTGAATCCCGCACTACTAAAATTGTACAGCCAATAACATATTTTCTTTTAAAATATTAGAAAGTTATTACAGGGTGTAAAAATGAAGTTTTGAGAAAAATGCATTTTAAGTTATTCTACACCCTTTTAGGTACCAGAATCCATTCTTAAGTCCAAACCCGTGTTTTGACACTAGGTCCTTTTTATCGGAGAAGGTCACACATGTATGTTTTTTTGCAAAATGTGTCCCGAGACACATAAATCTGGTTCATGTGGCTAACCAAAAAAAATGCAATAAATATTAAAAAAATAAGAGAGCAAACATTATATTATTTTATCATTTGCAGTAGTTTTTGTATTATGAACAATTAACTAAACTGGTCTTAAATACAAAATAACCTAAAATGACATATGACCTTTTTCCCCATACCGGCTAGTCACTTTGATATACATACATACTCAATTCAATATATTATTGAAACATAATTAAAGAAAATCCCATTATGCCTACACAATTTTACCACACCCACTTTACTTAAATCACTTACACTTACTGACTATTGTAAAAGAAAAAATAAAAAGCTTTTAAACCCCATTTTAAAGCTTTATTGGCTGTTAAGTTGTTTCAATAAAAAGCACTTTGCTTTTATTTAAACACAAGGAAACCTCAACATTAACACACAAGAAGAAAATCTGTTTTGTATTGAAAAAAAAGGAAAGAAAAAAATACATAAATTTATAGAAAACCAAACTATCGGTGGCCAAGGGGCAAAGACTGTAAAAACTGGTTGGCGTAAATTAATGAAGGCCCTTTTGAAACTTTTTAATTTCGTTATTTGTTAATTTACTCAATGAGGTTTGAGAGCTACCATTAAGTAAAAGGGCTAATCATAGACATACAAATAAAGAGCAAATAAATGAATGTATAATAGAGTAAAAAAATTGGTTAAAAAACGTTTCGTTACTACTTTTTCTCAGATTTCACACATCGTATTTGAAACATAAAAATAGAGTAATTCCTTAAAATTTATGAACAGCACATTTGGAAATAATTTCTGAAAATTAATATTTTTAAAGCCAGAATAAGGAAATAAAAGCAAAAATTTAATAAATGTTTAAAACTTACGTGTAAAAGTAATAACTTTATAGATAATTTAGAGAAGAGTAAACAAATTTGCCAATAATCTTACCTGCAAGAAAAAGAAAAAAAAAATTCAAATTTAAGTTATTTTTTTAGTGCATAATAATTAAGCCCGAATTTAATGTTGTTAAACCTTCAATATAAAAATTTATTTATTTTTTATTTATTTATTTATTTATGAATATATGGTCTATGGAATTTTATTCCTTACAGACAATTTAAAAAATAATTGATTTCAAAATGATACACATAAAAATATTATAATCACATTTCTCAAAATGTTGCCCTTTTAATAGCATTAGGATTTGATGAAAAGTCGATAAATCTATATAAGTTGTTGAATGCATTGCTCATTCTCCTGAGAGGGTCAGCATTAGCATAGTTAGCTCTAACAAATGCAACTGATTAAGGTATGTAATTCTACGACTTTTAAATGTAGGAAGTTTAATAAGAGCTAGTCGAGCAGCATATGAAGGCAAGTTTAAGGAGTTAAAACGTAATCAACGAAGACAAAACAACAGGAATTGTTTTTGGACCGACTCAATGGCATTGGAATGGATTGGGTAAATAGGGTCCCATATTATCGATCCATATTCAAGAATAGGTCGAACTAGTGCCATGAATAATGTTTTACCAATATACGGATCATTAAACTCTTTAGCCACACGTTTTATATAACCCAGCGAACCCCTTGCTCTATTTATTATAGCTGTTATATGCAGAGTAAAACTCAATTCAGGATCAAAAAATATACCAAGATCTTGGAAACTGTCAACTAATTCCACTTAATAATCACCCAGAAAAAAATCAGCAACAATCGGGTTATTTCTTACAAAGCGCATTGATTTACATTTCTTTAAATTCAGCTCCATAAAGTTGATGTTGCTCCATTCATAAAATGAGTTTAAGTCCTTTTTAAGTCGATGGTGGCCTAAAAGTTGGTTATGGGTTAGATAAACTTTGACATCATCAGATACATTAAAATATTCGAGAATGTAGGGTGTTTCTTTTTTGTTGACCTGTGTTATTGTGTGTGATTATTCATTTGCTTCGGCTAAAGGTCTTGGATCATAAAATTAAAATAAAAACAACTTTTTATTTTAGTTTCAACAATTTATTTTCTCCGATATTTCGGTTAACTTCGTCAACCATTTTCAAGGAATCTAAAATACAACAAGTGATTTTCTTTAATATTACAAAAACTAAAACTTATAATTTGCATACTACGTACATAATTAGTTAAATTATTTTACCGCTTCTATTTTCACAAACCTATAACATCAAACAAGACTTATCAACTAGTTGTCATTTCTTATTATGTTTATTTATTATGTGTCGATATAATTGAGCGCAATTGTCTGTATCTGTCTTATAATTAAGTCGTGTGTTCGTTGGAATATTTATTATATGTAACATTTCGAGAATTTTATTACATTAGTAAAGTCATTAATAAACAATGAGAAAAGCAGCGGTCCAAGTTGGCTTTTTGAGGTACTCCAGAAAGAACATTAATATTTTTAGAATAACTGCAGTTAAAGGAAACGGTTTGCGTCCTATCTGATAAATACGAGCATATCCATTTTATGCAATGCTTCGTAAAACCAATTAATTGTAGTTTCTTTACAAGAAGCAAATGATTTACTTTATCGAATGCTTTGCTAAAATCAGTGTAAATGACAATCAATCACGTTATGTTGACAAAAATGTACACAAAGTTTCTTTAAAAATTTTAAAGCTTTAAGTTTTCTTTAAAATTGTTGTGCTCAATTCACACAAAAATTTCAAAAGTTTTGTTTGAAAAAAATGCTTGCCATTTCAGCTTTATTTGAAGGACAAAGCTAAGCTGTTAACAATAATTGGTATGTGGTTATTTTATTGAACTGTTCATGGTTTTCATCCAAGTTTTAATATTTTCAATCAGGCTAAAGTTTATTTAATTTTTTTTATGAAGAAAGGAATTTTACAACATGATATTAATTAAAACTCATTGATAATTTTTCATTCTTGACAGGTTGCCCTGACTAGTTACGATTGTAACACACAATCTCTTCGGAAAGGTTTGCCGTTTAACACTCACCTCTATTGACGACGACTTGCAGTCAATAGTCAAACATCAATCTTAACAAATTGGTATTCCACTTGGTGAATCGAACTACAAGTTCGAATTAAAATTCGAATTCAATGAAAAGGTTAACGGGAAATGAAAGGACAATAAAAAACAAACATAAAAAGAAACAGAAAAATTAACTTTGGAATTTTTGAAAAAAAGTATTAAAAACAGAAGTAAAACATCAATTAAAATAGATGATCATTCATAATAATTTTCGATCCACCAAGTGCAATAACATTTGGTTTTAAGATTTAAAAATATGTATTATAAATTAAAACAAAATTTTGAAAATAGAAATCTAAATAAAAAGATCTGAAAGATAAACTATTATGAATATCAAATATTATTATCTTTATTCGGCCTTTAAATTTACAATCCTCGAGCTTGTTTATTAACATAGGATTATTATGAATATTTCTAAAGCTTTAAATAAAATACTTAAATCCGATATTTAAAAACAAATAAACTTAATTGTTTAAGAAAAAAAAATTTTGAATTTTTTTTAATTTAAAAAGTTTTCTAAAAGCTCTATTGGAACTCCTTTGCATAAGTTAAGTTCAAATTAAAAAAAAAAAACTTTGTTAACATAGCAAAAATTGTTTAAACAACTTTTTCAAAACTGAACTAAAAGAATCACTAAAAGCTTTTCGGTTTAACGTTTTTATTTTTGAAAGATTTTTTACAAGTTTAAATCAGGTTGAATTTGAAAAAGTTATTACACATCGACGGCCTAGATTCAATACCTGCTTTGAATCAAAATAGACACTTGTTCCGGAGAGGCAAAAGCCAAACTTTCTTATACAATATTTGATGAATATTTCTACTGAATCCTACGCATAAAAATAATACAACATTTCAGGCTATTCGCGGCGCTTTAGTTGATAGCACGTATTTCATATGAAAATTTAAATATTTCTGAGAGCTCAATGAATGGCGCAATAAAATATCAAGATAACTCCGATCCCATTATACAAATGCGTTCACTGCGGTGCATTGACATTTAACATTTAATGAAACTCGGAGAGATCTGTAGTTCTGCTTAGTAATTACCCATTTTATACCCTCCACCACCCGGTATTGTGAAGTGAAAACAATTTTATTAAAAATTTTAGCGCTTTTTTAAATGTACATGAAAGAAAAAAAAATTGATCAAAATGAAACAAGAAACATTGTCATAAAAGTAATGATATTCTGTTGATATAAAAGAATTCAATTCTTGTAGATGCTGCCATTTACTAGGCTAAATTTGTAAAGGTTTTGGCTCAGTGTATCCTGTGTATTGTTTAATACGGTTGGTAAGTTCTAGTATTGTGCGTCAAATTACACTTTAAATTTAACATCACCATAAATATCTAAGGGCTTGGTAAGGAACTAAACTACTTTGTTTCTACCTTTTTAAAGATGGGAGTAGCAAGCCCTATGCTCCTTATAGGATCGAGGGGAATATATATACAACTAACATCATTTGCTGTTATAACATTATGTTATAAAAGCGATGTTAAAACATTTGCATTAACAACCATGATAGATCATGAGAAAACCTCTAACATGATGAGTCTATACTTTACACTAACATCATATTAGTGTTAATGTTAAACATTTCATGTCAGTTGTAGACTGCATGTTAAGGTGCATTGCCACAAACATACATGTAATTTGCTTCTGATATTGTCTGTTTTTTTTTTTTGAATAGTTATTGCAGAAACCAAAGTAGTTCTCGGTTTCAAAATAGCGCCGTAAAAGAGTTCAGCCATCTTGAAAATTTTTTCTTTAAATTCGGAGATGTTAATTTTGGTTACGATAATGAAACATTTTTTTTATATGTATGAACATTATTTTTATTAAGAGGTTAAAAGAAAATACATTTATTAATGATTCCGTCAAAACTGCACCGCCGCTGCCGGCTTCCTTGCGGCATAGATTTCTAACAAATTTTTTTTTGTTTTTTTTTTTCACAATAACAGTGATGTCAGATGGCTTGTCAGAAGAAAATAGAGCACGCTCTAATTGGAATTTTGTCAGATGACTTTGCGTCTGACTTTTACAGATGCAAATTTAAAAAGGTAACACACGATATGTATGTATTTTGCAGTGGAAAATTTGACATTTTAGATGACAAAAACATGTCGTGTACGGGCGCCTTTACGGTGTATGCGGAAACTCAGCTAAAGTTTTTAAAAAATGTAAAAAATATATTTTAATTAAACTTCCATTCAAATTTATATAATTTGACTACACTAAAATCTCTCATGACCGGGAATGCCCTCTGAAAAAAACTTAATGCCTTCGTTAAGATCGGAGCCGGGATCAGCGATGCCAGAAATGCAGATTTATCTGCATTTTGACGATTTTACCCCCAATATTGTCAAAAGGCAGATTTGCAGATTTTTTAGCTCGGTGGAAACTTCTTTACATTGTAATGATTCTACTGTTTCCGCTTCTTGCATTGATAAATAAATATAGTACATCGACCGTTCATGAAAGAACCGTGTGGAAATATATTCATACATTATTCACAAAAGATAAATTAAAAATTAAAAATTCGCATTGTCTTGACACACTAATACCGCCGGACTTATGTCATCTGATTTTACTTGAAATAATATCCATATTATATTCATATGCACTTATGTCTAAATATCTTTAAAAGTTGCAATATTAGATCTCTTGTAAATTTTCAAAAAGACTCTTTTAAAAATTAATTTACATGTCAAGCAATTAACTTTTAATTTGTTGTTTAAAATAACAAAGATGTGACAAATTCTTTCTCAGCCTGAGTTATTAACTTTGGATAGATATTTGTAATGTAAAAATGTCCATAAATTATAAGTAATGTTCATAAAATCGAACAAATTCTTAAAACTTTTCTGCTTTGAAAGTTAAAAAAAAAAATCCTTTTCTATACCTCATACTTCGATCACCACTAATATTCACCAGAACGACTTTTAAAACTACCATCGGTTTTAAATTCGGGAACATATTTTGAAAGAAATTGTAATATCGGTTTCTTAATAAACTACATAAAAAATGTATAAATGTGTTTTGAAGGTTTATGGAAGATTTTCATAACCTTGACGCAGATTTTGCAGATTTTTTGATGAAAAATTATGGTTTTTTGCTGATTTTTCCTTTAAAAGTTCTGGCAGCACTGGTTGGGATCAGGCAACAGTGTATGTCAAAAGGAGTTGTTTGCGTAAGGTTTTCTATAACCAAAATAACACTGTATGTACTGTAGAAGTAAAAATGCTTGCGTTTTATCATTAGAAACCAATACATAGTTAGTTATGCAGCGTGTTTTTAAAAATAAATTCAAATCGATTAAATTTGAACACTTTTAAAAATTGTGCATTCAAAATAAAATTTTTTTGATTTAACCCTGTCGTGGAACAGAAACTACCAAATTTCTTTTATAAATTGAAATGAAAACAAAAAAAAAAATAATAAATCAAATAATCGCCAAAGTTAGAAGAAATCTTGAACTAGATAAAAAAGTTTAGAGAAATCTCAAACCAACAAAATATTGAAGAATCAATTAATGCCCATAATTTCGCAAAAAATGTTAAATTAAAAATACTCTGTCCATTTACAAAAAGCTATAAAATTGTTTAAAGACTTTCTTTAAATTTTTTATTTAAACTTAAAGACCGACGACATTATTTATTAAATTGTTAGGCCTTTAACAGAAATAATAAAAAAAGCCAGAAGTTTAAACAAAAAACTTAATACAGCATTAAGTGTAAAGCAATAATCGATTTTGAAAACCAAAGCTTATCCATGTGTAAGACACGCGTCATCGTATTGTGTGTATTTTGTTAATAAATACTCGTACTTGCATTTACAGTTCTCGAACTCTCGTCGAAACAAGAGACCACCAGCAAACTCGTCACAACCATCCAGCCATCTAACAAGCCATTTATCCATCCAACCATTCAGCTATTCATTTATAAAACCTAACCAACAAAAACATTAATAAGCAACCAAAACACAAACTTAAGTATGAGTATGAAGATCAGAGATTTTAGTGGATTTAGGGTGTGCCCTTTAATAGAAAATTTTATTCAAAATATAAAAATTAAAAAAAATATCGTCAAAATCGAGATTTCAATACATTATTATGAATGTCATTAAACTACATGTCTTGACAAAATTTTACACTTCTGCGATAAAAAATTACGTTTTTATTAACACAAAACAAAGGGACGCACTATGGTCTATCGTAGTATAAGACCGCCTCATAATTAGTTTTAACAAATGTTTGAATTTCGGCAAAAAACTTGCATTATTTTAAAGCGAAGAAACCAAAATGTAAAAATTTAACTTTTTTTTTAATATTTTGTTAATAGAAATAATCGACAGTAACGATCGAATTCACTTCGTTTAACTACAACGATTTATGGAAGTGAAAACTTTACTTATTCAAAGGAATATATTGTTTACTTTTTAATATTACAGTGTTATATCTTTTTGAAAAGGAAATTTTATACAGATTCTTATTCTGTTGTTAGCTTTTGGGATTGTGTTAGGTTTTTCGATATATCGACCCCTTTGCGCGAAATTATCGTATGTTACAAAAACCAAACTTTACAGGACAGCCATTTTTCTACTTTTCTCTGCGTTCGCTTGCATATAAAAATGAAAATATACATTCAATTTTTGGAGCAACGCAGTGGAATTCGGCTACAATATTTTGTCAGGTGACGTCTCTTTGAATGTAGAAAAAGATTGCATCAAAAACTCAATTTCAAAAAATTGGCATATACGATAATTTCGCGCAAAGGGGTCGATATGTTCATCTAAGACATAAAAAGATTTAAATGAGCATGTCTTAACTTTGGCAAGGATTTTAAATCTGAGCAACACTTGGCTAGACGCTCATGAATACAAATAATAAAAGCCTGATTTATTGCTAAACTAATGTATTAAAATCAGCTGCATATTCGTACAAGAGCTCAAGACTTGTGCGAAAAATTAATACCAAATAAATATACCTAATTTTTTTTTCTAATAATAATTATACAAATTCGAAATGAAAATCTATTTTAATTAATAAGATATGATATGTTTTTTTTTGTGAATTTGTTATAACACGAATTAATATTTTTTTGTTTAGTACTGGGCTAAACGAATTTTTCGAATTAAAGAACAGGGCGAACCATCATTTGTTCGTTATATCGGGAATCTACTGTATTTAGTAAATAATGATTACAAAAAGTACAGCTTACATCACTCACGAAAATGTCCACGATTAGCCACAAATGAGAACATTTTTAACAGACTTTTATACACTTTCTATCCATATCTGCAAAACTTTCGAAAACCATACGCCAAACTTGTAAAAGACCTAGATGAAGATGCTCTCAATTTAGTGAAGTTATCACAACATGTTCATGCTGAACAGGGAAAATTTCATGGATATCAAAATTCATGTAATTTCTTTATATAAAAAATAAATTTAAAAACGCGTTTTTATATCTCATACACAAAGAATTAGTAAATTTAACTCATTATTATATAAAAAATATGCAGTAAAATACTGTTATTAGTTTATAATAATGCTCATGTTATAAATTATTAATTTCAGTTGTTGTACATACAAAACTTTTTGTTGTAAATACAAGTGCCAGACAACTTTAAAAAAAATAAAACTCACGTATAATTACATAAGTATATACACAAGTGTTTGCCTAATGGTCGAAATTCGGCCATAATTTTTTTTAATATGAAAACAAAATATCGATCGATTCGGAGACGGACTAACCTCCGGTTCATATGTTATGTTCCACGTGAGCGGTTGACAAACAAAGAAAGATATCGTTCTTAACTGGTGTTCCTGTGTCGATTTATATATAAGATTTATATAGTCGAAATATTCGAAAACCGGTTTCTTGAAAATGTCGAATAATCGACCACTCTATTTTTTTATTATTTGATAATTGGAAAAAACAAAATTTTTATTTATATGTTTTGCATATGTGTTAGTATCAAATTTGAACGCTTATAACTCTGAAAATATTGTACAGATTTTAATAAAATATACATTGGGCGCTTCTGGCAGTAAATACCTTTCAAATGGTGTATTTTTTATTCTAGTCGCTGGGCAAACAGAAGAGAAGTGTTCTTAACTGTTTTGCCTTAGCCGATTTATATATGTATAAATGATTTACATCATCCTTTCAGTGAACGCTTTAATATTTACAGATTTACTGTCAAATATATTAAAGATGATTCATTCCAAATTTTAGAATTCTATCTCATCAAACAAAAGAGTTACAGATTTTTGATGCGAAAATTCCCAAAATTTACCATTGTGGGACGTAACTTCAAATGTGTTTATTTTAAAAATTCAACACGACGTAATTACATACATATTTGTTTTCTAATAAAATATAATGAAATGGTTAGAAGAATTCCATGAACGGCTTAACAAAGCATATTTTTCTGGCATAATTATAGTTTTAATTTTTTAAAGTTTTTTGCTTCTCGTGTAAAATTATATTTTAGTTAGTTACGCCGTTTTGCATTTTAGCTTACAAGCTAAATATTGGATTTTTTTTAAAGATGTGTAGCCGATTGTGTGCGGCATTTGATTCTAGAGCTGGGGCTGGCAGCATCGCCCTAATGCTGGCTGTGTGCAGTGGATTTTATTACTGCGAGTTTAAGGTTGTTCCGCCAAAATTCGCTCGACAGAGCCACCTTTCTACAAGCGGAATGCGCAACGTGCATGAGAGGTGACTTTAGTAAAGGACAGCTAAGGCGAGCGAAACCAAGTTAAATATTATTTTTATTATTGTCTTCTAAGCGTCCCTTTAGCTATCGACTTGTGGGACGTCAGGTTTTTATTTTAAATGATTTTATTTTTTAGAAGCAATTTTAAAAAATATTTAGTTTTGGTGTTTAAAGTAACATTAAAGACTTGCAATTTCTGTTGCAGCAATTCTTGAGTTTATAATTGAAAGAAGGTTTGGGGAGGGCTTCTCAGTATCCGAACACTTTGCAATTCTGTTTTGTAATTCTTACGCTTTTCAACTTCAAGTTGTCTTTAGTTGCATTTGTACTTTTATATAAAAATTATAAAAAGCAGAAGAGGAAAGATAACAAGAAAAAAATACAAAAATTTCAAGACCAGAAATTCATAATCTGGACAATAATGGAATTTCACAACAGAATTTTTAAAAATTGCAGCAACAAAATTGCATGTCTGCATAATATTTCGTTCGCTTGGATTGTCGATCTTCTTGTCATGCTAAAATTGAGGCGCAAATCAGCTGTTTGTCGTTAAAAATTCAAGCAAGCGATAGCGGTCGACTTTTTGGGCCAGGCTGTATGTTGTAACCAGTGTTCGAAAATAAACACTAAATATCGCACCTTAGTGTTCGGTTCGGTAGATTTGTGGATGACACAAACGCTAATAGTGTTTGTGTAGTTACTCATTAAACAAATAGCGTTTCCCTGTTTTTCATCTTTCGAGCACAAAAATAAAACTGTTCTTATTCAACTTAACAAAAAGTTGAGAACATTTAATTCCGTTTGGTATAAAAAAACACAAATAGCTTATCCCTTCAACAAAAAATTTCAGTGCATTTATCAAGAATAAAAATTGCGAAAGAAGCACGACTAACAAAATCTTTTAAATTAAAAACCACAATCTTTATTATGTTCGGTTCAGCTCATTAGTGTTCGGTCGTTTCAGTTGTGCTTAGCGGCCTTTTGGCTGGTAAGAAAAAACCAAACATTTTTTGTAAGAACCAAATACAAAAAAGCCACAGTACACAAACAAATTCGTGCTGCGGTCCTTGCTAAAATTTGTTGTTTGTTCATTTCTTTATCAATGTGAAAAAGAAACATTATATAACATTACAATATAATGGTTGTCTACAGTACCACTACAATTGTTCGCCTACACAAACACTAAAATAATAGATTTTGTTCCTAGGTGTGTGAGCCGAACGCTAAATAATGTTCTGTATATATTTTAACACTGGTTATGGTTAAATTCCCATGATATGCGCCAAATGCATTACATTCTGCTGGTATCTAATAGTTGTATACATTTTCTTTGCAACTTACTTCATTGCTAGCCAAAGGATAGCTAAAGTAAGGCTCGTAACAGAAATATACAAACAAAAATTCTGATAGTGCATAGAAAATATTCCTGGAAAATATTGAAGGAATAAGACTATTAAAGTGTAAAAGCTTTTGAGGATTGTAATTTGACTTAGATTACACATTCGAGTAATACGAAAATTTATATAATAAATGTACTCACCATGAGAAATAAATTCCCAGATTCTATTTTTTTTCCCCCCACGATGGAACGGGGAGGTTTCCCCTCAGTGACAGGTACCGCGACCAGGTTAGGTCTATTGTACCCACTCCCCTTAGTTGGCCAAAAGACCCTCTGCTTCCCATAGGAACCCAACCAGGGCCTTTGCCGGTATATCACCGATTTGGGACGCACACATTATACCATGCCCCAAGTGCCCATGCCAGCGCCGGGCAGTCACACAGTACATGCTCCGTCGTCTCGTCCCCGTCTAAACATAGTCTACATTCCTGATCCTCAGCCAGGCCAATCCGATAAAGGTGGTATTTGATCGTGTGGTGACCAGTCAAGTAGGCCACCAGCAGTCGCAGATCCCGTCTGCCGAGACCATTCGTCCTCATTACTTTCCCGAGAGAGATAAATCTCCTTGCCTGACGCATTCCCGGAAGCGATACCCAGTATCCCCTATGTCCGCCCAGAGCCCAGTCCTCCATGACGGACTGGACCACTGCCCAGATTCTATTTGTTTTATTAAAAATAAGTATAACAAAAATTACGTATACGCACTGTTTGATTGTTTCATAAATTGTATTAAAGAAGAGGATGGAAATTGAAAAAGAAAAATAATTCGAAAAAAATATGTATGCAACAATTTGCTGTTTATATGTAATCTCTTCTTTGTACACTGCTTTAATTTTATGGCGTACATAATCGTCCTTCAGAGCGGCTTATTCGAAGAACAGTTGATTGTTTCTAGACCACATTTGCTGTTACTGATAATGTACATCCCGTGAGACGCCGAACAGTACGTACTAAAGAAGCTTTAGCCGCTGTACAGGAAAGCATTGCAGGTGATCCTAATCAAGCAATTCACCGCCGTTCTCAGCAACTAGGGTTGTGTATTTCCACTTTATGGAAGATTTAACAAAAGGATCTTGGCTTAAAAGCTTTCAAGATTCCACTTGAAAGCACAAATTGATATTAATTTTGAATCTCCATTCAAAATTTTATTTTCCGATGATGGGCTTCTGGTTGAGTGGGTACGAAAATAAGCAGACTTGTCGCCTTTGGAGTGAGGAGAACCCACAAGCTTTCTTCGAAACACCATTACATCCACAGAAAATTACTGTTTGGTGCGCCTTATGGGCTGGCGAAGTCATTGGCTCATATGTCTTTAAAAACGATGATGGTTACAATGTTACTGTCAATGGTAAACGGTATAGAAACATGATTCGAAATTTGTTCGTACCTCAATTACGTGGCATTAATCTTGCTAACATGCGGTTCCAACAGCATGGAGCCACATGCCACACATCGGGCGCTACAACTGATTTACTCAAAGAAACTTTTAGTGAAAAAATAATCTTACGTAATGGCCCAATTAATTGGTCACAAAGATCGTGTGGTTTTTCCTCATTGGAATTTTCTTTGGGGTTATGTTAAGTCACTTGTCTACGTCGATAAACGACAAACAATTAAACAGTTGTTGAAAATTGGTTTTCTAGATTGCACCTTCTACGCGCCCGCCGTGGTGGCCACATGGCAGAACTCATATTTAAACATTAATTTCATAAAATTTTCCTTCCAATAAAGTCCGATTCATTGATATAAGAAATTTATTTCCCTGTTTTATTATGATTTAAACTTGCGTCACTCTAAAAAAAACACCCTTTATCTAAAGAAGGATATTTATATCTATCGCACCATAGTGAAGCGTATCACATATTCTGCATAGCCAAATATGTATAGTACTTTTACTTATTTGAATACGTTTCTTTTATAACAATCCACTGTAAAGGTGTAAAGTGCTTAAAATAAACTTTTATTTTTATAGTGCATAATGTTTATCGAACTGCTTAACTTAAGCTGCCAGTATTACCTACGACACTTTTACTGCAACTACTGCTATTAGATATTAAACTTAGACGTTATAAATAGATTCACATAATGCAACTTAAAGACATCTAAAAGTAATCTTAAACAGCAATGACCTTAAACCAAACCTTAAGTTAATGTTAATAACACACTGGCTAAGAAGTATATTCGTATGTCTGAATGCAATAGCTAAAGACAGCACATACGTTATCTCTCAAGTTGAAAAAGGTTTACAAAATGTCCAACGCATGTGTTAATTGAGGTAATAGAAGGCAACGATGCGAACATTCTAAAATTAGACAGATCAATAAAGTGACAAGTAATTAAGGGAGAGCTTATTAAAAATAACAGCCTGTTCATCGATTTCGACCGTTAACGTTCGCATAGAAAATTACATTTAGAACAAAAACAAATTTTAGAATTTTGTTTATTTTGTTTATTTATTGATAGTGCCGGTTCACACAAGTCAAGTCAAGTCAAGTCTTGAGCTTTTACGAGAGAAGGGAAAAGAGAATGCAATTTCTTTTCCCCTCTCTCCTAAAAACTCAAGACTTGACGAGTCAAACTTGATGTGTGTGAACCAGCACATACAAAAATTGAAATAAGTCCAAAAATTAAACTGGTACTAAATTTGTTAGTCTGCTTTCACACGTTTCATCTTTTGATGCTCAACTCTTATGTTTTTAGGTGAGAGAAGAAAGAAGAAAGGGGGCTAGTACGGAGATGCCTGTACTCGGTCAGTATGCTTTGTGTTTTTATTCGTAGGTATATGCACAACGATGGCTGCATGTAATTTTTTTCTTTTCTTTTTCTCTTTGATTCGCTGTTAATAAAATTGTTGTTGTTTGAACCGAAAAAAGTTGAAACAGATTGCTGCGTGTGATTATATTGGCATAAAAAGATGAAACGTGTAAATTTAGACTTATAGTTTTTTTTTAGTTTTCTCCCTTACAAACCTGCTTCGTAGTAAGGGAATGCCGAGGCACTTAAATTGTTTTTTTTTTGTTTTTGTTCAATATTTATTGTTGACATCTGTCGATTATCTATGTTGTTGTTTTTTGTTTGGCTTAAGGTCATATAAAAATTATAAATAAAAAATCCAAAAAATTTTTGAATTTTTAATTTTATTATTTATTTTATATCCGATATTTCGACCATACATCAATGGTCATCTTCAGGGGATTTAAAACACTGTCAAATTAAAACTACAAAAAAGTCATATTTTCATCAACTGGTTACAAAATATTTGTGGATTTTTATTTATAATTTTTACATGACCTTAAGCCAAACAAAAAACAGACACGTAATTTTTTTTTTCAAAAATTGTTGAGAGTTCTTCACTTACTTTACTGTTTCTCTTCAAATACCGTCGACGTAAAATAAAACGATTTAAAAAAGTTTTAAGCCGTCATTGTCGATATGCATTACATGGCAAAAAAGAAATGGAGCAAAATGAATTCAACAAAACAAAACGATTAAAGTAAACACACTACAAATCTTGACGATTTAATGATGTTTGGACGTCGAAATCGATTTCCATTACACACCTGATTTGCTTAGTGTTTGCCTGTTTTATTGAATTGTTGATATTTTTCCAAAAAAAAAAAACAAACTTAAAAATATCAAAAAATCCACGAAAATTTAAAAAAGAAATTTTAATTAAATAAATCATCTTTGCCATTTTAGGTCTCAGGACTTTTTTTCTTTAAAACACTGTCTCTTTTTCTCGCTCTCTTGAATTTTTTTTAATGTTTTATTAGAATTTGTAATATATTTAACTCAGTTAGGACCCACAGTGCACTGTGTGTAACCAAAAAACATTAGAACAAAATAAAAAAACATATTGTGTTGCGCTTTATTTTGTTACATGTTTCTTTAAGTGAATAATAATCATTTAATTAATCCCCCCGGGAGCAAGTTGCTCAATACACTTGAAACATACAATTGACACCCTGTGTGTGATGGTCTGGTCACCAAAAAAGAAACACAACCATACAAGGAATGAAATACCGAAACATGTGTCTTGCAGCTCATATTTAGTCAATTAGATTAACAGCATTAAGTTTTAAGAGTAAATATTTCTTATTTTAATCTTTTTTTCTTTCTTCTCTTATTGCAGCATAAATCAGTATTAAAAGGCAATAATGAATTGAAAATTCATGTTGATATTTTCAACATTAACGCAACAAGTTTTTGTTTTAAGGAAGAAAGGAACCTAAAAACAACCACAAGACAATTAAACTAAAATACATAAAATATCTTCAATTATGGCCGAACAACAAAAACTTTCATTGTGTCCACGTCTTGTGGACTATTTAGCAATTGTGGGTGCACGAACAACGCCACCTGTGCACAAGGGATTACCCGGAAATAAAACACCACCTGTGCAAGTAAGTATCATTAATAGTTTAAAGATTATCATAAAAACAAAAATAACAAACCATAAAATGACATTGAAAATAATGGAGCAAAATAAAATTCCAGGTAATTGCATTTTTATTCATATTAAAGTTTAAGTCGATTTTATAGGGAATGGCTACTTAATCCAGAATTAACTTTAAGTATCTCTGTAAGGCCTTGAAAAGTTGTAGCAAAGTTAACTTTAAAGCAAATTAAATTCATAATGGAATTTTTTATTTTAAAGAAAAAAAATAAATCCAATGTTGATGGAAAATAATGTTTTTTTTTTTTTTTGTCAATATGAGTTTTGATTTCCAAAAAAAAGTAAATTTAACTCTTCTACTAAATGTGCTCAATTTCTTTTAGTAGCCTAAATGGATCTTTCTATCAAATGAAGGTATTCTTGTTATAACATCATAAGCCACCTGAATTGAAAAACTGTGGGGTTATGTGGGTTTCATTTTGATTTTAACCATTCCAACATTCCCTCAAAAGCTTTTCCAAGTAGTTTCTGATTCATACGTCAAAATGTTTGTAATTTTAATTAGTGAATAAAATATTAATTGGCTGTTGAGTGAATGGGAACCAAAAGTATGTCGCGGTGTAGGCATAATTTTAGGAGCCAGTGTCCCTAACTATGTGAGCAGGATTGAATTAATAAGAAGAGGGACGGTAATTAAGCTCTGGTAGAAAGGAAATCCCCTATGGTGACCACAGGGTAGTTGCACTGCCTATAGGATGATATTTCCAAATTTTATAATTTCTCAGATTATGAGAAATTATTAAAGTTATGTGATAGCGACAGAAATAAAAAACAATATAATTTATCGGGTTAATGCAATTCAGTTTTATTTTAAGCAAGAGTTGCTCACCGAATAAAATTCAAGTTAGTAAAGCTTAGGCTAATTGGGTGCCATGAAGGATCAGTTAATTTAAATGGCTACTTATACTTGGCGGTATAAATTGACAAGATACAATGTTAATTTATCCGATAAATAAAATGTAATTAGGGTTTTGACAAATAAATTTAGGGCTTTTCAATCTTTATACATATAAACTTCAAAGACAGCCGTTACAAGTCATTAGTAATAAATGTAATATTTGAAAAAATAAAAAATATAAATCTTTGAGCTAATTTATACAATTAGTATTGTGTTTTTTTTAAACTGTTTATACGTTTTAATCGAAATTTTGATATATAATTTAATTTTTATTAAATTATTTTTATGAAGAAAGAAGTTTTACGACATGAAATTAATTAAAATTTATTGATAATTTTTCATTCTTGACTGAGCTGGGAACCGAACTCAGGTTTTCACGGATAGGTTCCCTTACATGTTTCCATTGCAACCACTCAATCTCTTCAGAGATTGACAGCCATTGACGACTGCTGGCATTCAATAATCAAACATCAATCTTTAAACCAAATTGTATCTAACCTTTGGTAGATCGGAATATGTTTTGAATGATTATCTACTTTTTTTTTTTTTTTTTTTTTAATTTCCTCGAAGCTCTTCGCTTGTCTGCAGGAGAGAAACCAGAGTCTCTGGCGGGAATCGAACCCGCAACCCCGGCGCTGATAGACTAGCTCACTACCAGCTAGCCTACCGGGGCACTCATTGATTTACATGTTTTTCCTTACTTTTGGTTTTTCGTACTTTTTGTCAAGAATTCTTCTTGAAGTCCAAAGTACATTTTTTCGTTTTTCATGTTTTTGTCAACAAGAAAAAGTTGACCTTTTTCTCAATTTCGTTTCTTAAAACAAGGAAATCCATAATAATATTCTGGTTATAACATATTTCGTTCGTATTTAATAAAATGTTCTTATATAAAGAAATATTTTTCTTAAACCAAGCCACACACGTATTTAGAATAAGTAATTTTTGGCTTGGACAAGATCATACTAAATGTTCTTAGTTCTTAACAAGGTTTCGTTTAAATATGCGCAAAGATTTTAGAAAAACAAATAATACTGTTAACCGAATAAGAATTATGTTAAAGCTAAATCTAAAATAAAAACAATAAACAGTTAGTTTTATTTCTTATTTCTTACAGTCCCGGTTCTTGTTTAATCGGTTTGTGTTTGATTGCTAACTTACATCTTCTTTGTTCTTAAAATATCAAACAAAAGATATTATTTTAGTTGTTAATATTGAACGTAAAACATTTAAAGTACTAAAAAAAACTTTTTTCAGATTCCTGAACTTTTACGGCGCTATCCACCCTCGGATCATGCCGATTTTCCCCTACCACTCGATATGGTATACTTCTGTCAGCCTGAGGGCTGCACCAGTGTTGGTCCCCGACGAACCGGTTCAGCAATAAGAGATATGACCTCATTTGTATTTGCATTAACAGACAAAGATTCAGGCAAGACGCGTTATGGTATCTGTGTTAATTTTTATAGACCCGTTGAGAAATATACACCGAATGTAGAGAAAATACAAACGCATAGCACAACAACCGCGGCACAAGGTACACGAGGACGAAGAAGTTCTGCATTTCGACGCGAATCATGGCGTAAAAGTATGGAGAGAAGTTCAGATTCAGCATTTAGTAGGCAAGTAGAGTTATAGAGGTTAAAAAATTAACGCTTCATGCTTTTGTGTTTGTTAAACAGGACATTTTAAGTTAAATATGTTTGTAGCATTTTATTTTGGGTTATGCTAAAACGCCTTTAAAGTACAATTAATATAATTCCCTTAATAGTTACGGCCTTCTAACTTCTTCTAGCGACTACAGAAGTAACGTCGCACCAAGTGATTCTGATCGTGAAATGACTTCTCGACGTGACTCGGATACCCATGGACCTCACCATGGACCTCATCATATGCATCAGGTGCCTAAATTGGGTTTAATGGCACCATCTGGCGATTCTGAATCGGGAGGTAGTCATTCACCTTCACCGAGAGCCTCCAGAAAACGTACAAAATTAAGGAATCAATCATTGACTTCATTGTGCATCATTTCACATCATCCATTTTTTACCACTTTTCGTGAATGTTTGTTTATATTGAAAAAGCTAATAGATGCCTGTAATGAGTCATCTTCGCCCAAAAGAGTGGGAGCCTCACAGAAAACAAATCGTGATAATGTGTGGACAGTATTGACGGGTCATGCCAGTGAAGCGTCTTCCTCTATTGTCTTGCACGATGTGAAGGAGATTGAAACGTGGATATTAAGATTGTTATCCACACCGGTACCAGTGCCGGGTTCAACGAGAGTTGAGGTGGGTTCTTTTAATTTAAATAAAATGAAATTAATTTTTAATTGCAATGCAACTTTAGGTGGAGGTACTTTCTCCTACAGTCCATGAACCTCTACTATTTGCTTTGCCCGATCATACAAGATTTTCTTTAGTGGATTTTCCTTTACATTTGCCATTGGAGCTGTTGGGCGTTGAGACATGTTTAAAGGTTTGGACTTTAATAATGTTGGAGAACAAGGTGTTGTTTCAATCTCGTGACTATAATGCACTCTCCATGTCGGTAATGGCGTTTGTTACCATGTTATATCCTTTGGAGTATATGTTTCCGGTGATACCGCTACTGCCGACGTGCTTGAGTTGTGCTGAACAACTACTGTTGGCTCCAACGCCTTTTGTTATTGGTGTACCTGCCACTTTTCTTATGTATAAGAAAAATTTCCGGTAAGTTTTTTTTTCGATTACAGAAAAACATTTTAGTAACTGGGATATAAAACATTTTAGACTTCCGGATGATATTTGGGTGGTGGATTTGGATTCTACAAAGTTAACGCCTCCAACAGGCGGGTATGATGAAATACCTCCTTTACCGGAACCGGAGGGTACAGTTTTGAAAAATCATTTGAAACAGGTAACTTTTAATTACACTTTTTCGTTGTTTTTCGTGTTAAACCAAATAAAGTTTTATATTTTTTTTAAATTCATCATTTAATTGAAAAGAATTTTCTAAAATAATTTCAATATAAAAATAAAGAAATCAACAAGCATTTTGTTAATTTCAAACATAAATGTGTTCTCTATGTCTCTTTGACTAAACATTGATAAAAAAAGCTTTCAGTGTAACATCTCTTACTCACTTTCTAACCCAAATTATTTAAAGAATTCATCATTTCTCATAATTTTGTAATTTTCAAAATAGATTAAGATTCTCGAAAAAAATTATATTAAAGTTTTGTACAGTTTTTTTCTAAACAGCACTTGATTTTTTAACTTTTTTTCAAAAGAATTTTTATATGTCTTTGTTTTTGACTAAATTTCTTGTTATACAATTTTTACTACTTCATCTTTTTAATGGTTAACTCTTTATGATTTGTGAATTAACATGTTCTTTCTTTCTACTTTTAATCGATTACAACAAAACATCGTCGTCATTTATCAATTCAAATAAATTAAATTTATGAAACAATTTCGTTCATCTTTTAAATAAAACTAAAAAAAAACACAGGCTATGCAACTTATGGATGAAGCTGGACTTGGTGTAAATATTTTGTTTCATTTTCTTTGTAGTTAATTATTTAATTTTCATCCATTTTCTATTAGCTTTTTATGAAAATTTATTTGGCATGTTTTTGTTTTTTTTTATTTTTAATTTTATTACTGTGTAATTTTTTGTAAATATTTAGAACTTTTAAAGTAAATAGCTTTAATGTAAGTCTGTGTTCATACGACTCATGTCTTATTGACATGATTCTTCTTTTTTTTCTTTTTTGAACTTTCAATGATGTTCAAACAATTTATGTCATGTTGACGACATGGTTTTTTTGGTACAGTTTTTTAATACTTACGAGTAATGCTGGGTACACACAACGCAATGCATTTACACAATCTAGCAAATTAAATTCATTTTTCATTCATTCCAGATTGCATCAATATAAAAACGCTTCGATATTTTGAGGTTGCATTGAAACAGATTGCACTGTCTGTACCCAGCATAAGAAAGCAAGAAAAATAGCGCATGAGAAAGCAAGACGTACTAACAGAACATGCATCTGTGTACTCGTTGCTTTTCCCCTCCTCTCTCTTGCCTATAAATTAGCAATCATGTCAATAAGACAAGAGCCGTATGAAACCAGACTAATTAGAGTATTTAAGTTAATTTAATTTTTTTAAATCTGGCAATCCTTAAAATGTATGACAAAGTAGAGCTTTTTACTTTATATGTGACATCAAAGTAATCTTTTTATATTTGCGAAAATGTTAAATAATTTAAATGGCTTTTTGTTTTTTTTCGTATGTGTACATTGTTTTTGTAAAAAATGTTTGGTTTTTTACCAGCCAAAAGGGCGCTAAACACAACTGAAACGAACGAACACTTATGATCTTAACCGAGCACTAATGAGCTGAACTGAACACAATGAAGTTTGTGGTATTTTAAAAAACCCGAATGAAATTATATGTTCTCATCTTTTTGTTGAGTTGGATAAGAACAGTATTAGTTTTGTGTTCGAAAGATTATCTACAGGGAATAAATACACTTTTTTCGATATATTTTTTTTATTCAGTAGTGCTACCATATTTTTATCTTAATTAAAAAAGACTTTTTCAAATAAAACTCAAAAAATCAATCTGTATTTTAATAGGATTTAAGTTTATATGAAAATTAACTTAATAAAGATTTAAATACTATCCTGAAAATGGGGCATTAAATAAAGTTAAAAATTAACTTGTTTTAACTCGAAGCAGCATATCCAAAATACAAAGCTGGCGTTCGATGTCTATCTGCTTATGTTAATGTTGTCCACAATAGTTGGCAGATTTCCCGATGTGATCTTTTTAGTGGGTTTTGCAAGATGTTCTTGTGTTTGACAACGATCTTTATCGACAAATCGTTTCTTAAGGTGGATTCATACATGCGTTCCTAACAATATTTTTGTCCGTAGATTAATTTTTTTTACTAAGAGTGTTCTGCAGAACGATTAACCCATTTCGGAAAAAACAAAGCTACCATATGAATAACATGTGTAAGCAATAATACAAAATTGCAGCGCAACTAGCAAGCTAGATATATTTAAATATTTCCTACAAATGTGTTAAAGAAAATGGAAAAATGTTTAATTATAAATTTTTTTTTATTAAATTATTGAGCAAAAACAATTGTTGTAAAATAAATGCAAAAACACTTTAAAGTGGCATCTCAGTTCATTATGATCTCAACAAGAATTAAAATTAAACCAATTCAAAACAAGTTAGAGTGCTATATTCGGCTGTGCCGAATCTTTGATACCCTCCACCGACAGCTCAGTGGGCTTTATATAGGGCCCATAGTAAATTATGAACCTAGCACCACGAAATTTATTAGTGTGAGTAGTGAAGTATTTAATTTTATTTTGATAGCATTATTTATTACGGCTTTAGGCGTACTAAACTGGGAGAAGGATTTATTTGAGGCCTAGGGTAAATTATGGGCCAGTCATGACGAAAATTCACAGTGTAATTTCTAGTACTTTAAATCTGTGTCGTGCCAAATTTTGTTATGATAGCATTATTAATTACGGTCTTAAGCGTACTAAACTGTTTTCCGAGAGTAGGGTTTTCTATGGGGCCTAGGGTAAATTATGGACGGATCTTCACGGAATTTAACAGCGTGATTTCCAGTCGAATAAAACAAATTTTTGCAAAATCTTATCTCATTCCGTGCCTTGTTCCACCATTTATGTTATTTTTTTTAACAAAATTATCATTTTTTTTAGGTGGTGGTTCCACATTTTGATTCATAGCTCTGGTCCTACTGCACCGATTTTGCTGAATTTCAATCCCAAACTGCTTAGGATAACTACAAGCAATTTGGCACCAAGTTTGTTCATTTCTTTTGAGTTGTTCGAAAGTGAGCGTGTTTTCAACAGACGGACAGACTGACATGGCTAAATCGACTTAGAATCACTCAAGGACTCAGAATATATATACTTTATGGGGTCTGAGATGAATAATAAAAAAGTTTTACACGGAATGACAAACTTAATATTAATTAAAAAAGTGAAAATAGAGAAAATAAGGAAAGGTTTGTTTGGGCTATTGCCTTGCACCGTGGGATATTAAAAAAAACCAATATTTGACTGCTTTTGAAAAGATGGGCAGGAGGGGATTCCTGATTGAGTTTGAGATTGTGGGCAAGAGGGGGTTCCTGTTCTCGGGATATTTTTAAATAAAAAAACCAACGACAACTTATTTCAATTCAATGTACTTACATTTATTTGAGTATACTTAGGTTTTTGGTTGGTACAATGGTGGAAAAATTGTTGATGACGTTGATGGGGAAGCCGCAGGATGCCTGGTTGGTTCGGTAGCTCAAGAGGAACTGAACCGAATACAAAAAAAAAAGTACGAATTAAAAAGAGAACTTACTCAAACGCGGCGAATATTAATATATGGGAAATAATTCACAATAGGCCAACTCAGAGCTGGAAACGTTAATACCGTCTTGTTTTACTTTAAACAAATATATTCGCACAAACAAAGTGGACTTTATGCATTTGTTTTCTTATTTTTACTGTAAATAACAAATTCATTTATATAAGTTTTTAAGTTATATTTGAAAAAAAATGTTAAGGCATGTTTGACACACAAAAAAAAGCATGAAATTCTTAACAAAAAACAATATTTCGGTATCAAATAGCCATCAAATGTTAAAAGGTCCTAACTCACATAATTGTAACTTTACAGTAAAAAGGTGAAAAAATCAGAGTTTATAAAACTGTAGTCGAAACCAAAAACTGTCGAACAAGAAACGAAAATGTGTTTACAACTTTTCGCTTTTCGAGTTAGAATGAATGTGACTGTTTTTATTTAATGTGTTAGAATTAAAATAGACATTTTTTTTGCCAATGACAAATAGTGAAGTGTAAGAAATTGCAGTTTTTCTACTTTGATTGCAGTTTTTTAAACGCTGAAAAAATAAGTACTATCAAACGCTTTTGTATGCTTAAAAAGCTCATCAATCAACAGTCAACCACAACAATTAGTGCCCACACTATCGAGCAAGCAAAAATTTGAGCAAAACTTTTGTTCATGTTCGATGTTTGCTATGACCCGGTGGTGTTTTTGAGCGATTTTGTCAAATTGTGTTTTTTATCTATGATTCCTCCTGACAAACTGTGTCTTAAGGCGCAATTTCTATAAAAATATCGAAATGTCGATGAAAGTACGCGAAAGCGACAGAGCTTTGCAGACATTTTTATGAAAGATTTACTGTATAAAGAGAGTTCAAAGTAATCGACATTGTCTGTTATCACTCGATATAAAACAGAACTCTGCTGAAATGTGTCTGCTATTATTTAATGGTTGAATAACGGATTATTAAATATATGTATGCATGTTATATTTTTGTTTATCACCGCATTGAGGTATATTGAAACTTGACAACATTGTCTTAATTTCGATGATATTGTCTGTTAGGACCAGGTATGGGCACCACTACATTGAAAGCTTTGCATGTGTGGCATTGTATTGGTTTATTTACGTTTGCATTTGTTGGTTTTATTCTATTTTGATCTTTGTTTTTTGTGTATGTATACACATCGGTAGCTCTTTTTGCAGTTTCATTTTGCATTTGCCCATACATGGTTAGGACTCACTAATACGCGGAAGCCTAGCGAAAAATAATCAGTTCTGCTCATCTACGATATTTTGGACAATTGTTTAAAAAATTCATATATGACTCCAAGGAAATTTCAGCATATGTTATTGATGATTTAACATTGCCAGTATGTTTTATGATGAATCACCATCATGACGTTCGCCACTAGGGAAAAGTTGTCTAATTTTTTATTTGTATTGTATTTCTATGTGTGTGTGTGTGTTTGTATGCATTACCCTGCAAATAATAGGACCAGTCCAAGCACGCGTGTAAAAAGTAGCCCGCAAGGGACTAGGACTAGTCCAAAAGTAACCCAAACGTATGGAAAAAGCATGGTCTATTTAACATTACGATGTCCTAGGGCAGGACCATAGAACCCGTCTCTGGACTACAAAGGAGTAGTTTTAAAACAACTCCATTGTGAACACAAGAGGATTAGTTTTAATTTGGTTTAAAAACGAAAACATGTCGTTAAAAAACGAAGACATGTCGTCTCACTACAAACACTTTTTAACAATGATATGGTCCATGCTTGCATTACATCGGACCAGGTGTCAGGTGGTCCAATAATATTTGCAGGGTAATAACAATCCTTTTCGTCAAGTTTCTTTAAATGACATTTGATGAAGCAAAGTGCCAAAGTGAACACACATTCCATACGCGGCAATTTCCGCATAAATATCCTGGGATTTTTTTTCCTGAAAAATGTGCGGGAACCAAGGAAATCCCCCAGGACACCACTAATAATAATGTTAAATTGCTTGTAAAATTAATTTTTGTGACGAGGTGAATTTGTGTAAAATGTTAAGTTATCACTAAAACACTAAATTAAAAAAAAAATCCAGTTGGGGCTTTCTACATGACACCAACGATATATGTATGCTATTAAGAACTTTAATTCCATGAAAATGAGTTCAATTTACATAAGTTTCAAAAACGAATTTATTCAATTGGACTAAACAATCTCTTTAGACCGAATCAGGTTGCCACTTTTAGTGTTTTTGTTTGAATATTTCAATTATATATAATTTTTTAAATCTTATTATTATTAACGTTAGATGTTTTCTAATGCATGCATTTTATGTTCAGGCTTTTCAGTTTTATGCTTAAAATGCTTTTTATAATTTGTGTTTCTATGCACCACAATTGTACTAATAACAGTCATTGAAAATCAAAACCATATTTCGTATTCCAAAACTTATAAAAAAAAAACTCATGACCTAAATCCATTAATCATACATACGACTGTTATCACTGCATTTTGTACATCTATAAAATATTTTTTGTTGTGTTAACATAAATCATACCGAAAGTATGTATGTATTATATCCCATGTATATCCCAGCTAGCATTTGGGTGATCAGATAACTTTTGTAGATTAAAGTTGAAAAAGAATTCACATATGATTCAGTGATATGCTCAAAGAGGAATAAGAAAATTGTATAAAAAATGTTACTTTGAGGTGATCCATCGGTAGGGTACCATATTCTCACAACAAGAGTACCATTATTCCCAAACCACAATAGCGGAGAATGTATTATGCATTTATGCCGATTTTGTAGCATCTTAAAATACTGGTTTATGACTGAAAAATTAGCTCATAAGCGGATTTTGCTCGTGTAGCTGATTCATACAAGATCCTATTATGATACAAAGTGCTAGCTGGGATACTAAAAAAATTGTTCTGAAAACCCAAATCAAGACAAATGTGGACGTTGCTCCTACAAAAAGGTCTATGTGTACACGGAGAGAAATATAACATGTTTCAAACAATTTTTAAAGAAAATTTTAAACATATTATTGTCACCGACAACCATATTATGGGTAATAATAACTTAAATAGGTTTAACACTTATTATAGTGTCTGGTCATTTGCGTGATTAGAATTAGCAACAAGTTTGACAACTTTCTGTAAATTAAAAAGACACATAGTTCGTTTTGTAGGTTAAGCGTCGATTGTATTTACAGTTTTAAAAATTAATTGCAAATTATAAAAATAAAAAATTTAATATTAATTTTAAATATTTATTACAATAAAATTAGGCTTTAAGTTCAATGACTGCTTCAAATCAAGCAATAACAACACAACAACTGATGCCATCGGTAAGGGACAGCTTGACGGAACCAACATTGTTGGGGTAGGTTAAACTGATTCAAAAAAACTGTGCAAAAAACTGTGCAAAAAAACTTGAGCTTATGAAATCTTTTCGATTTTTAGAGTCTCTCAGGCCCGTTTGCCCTTACAATCGCCTTCTCAATCGGCTTATACTAGTCAAAGGAATTCAGTATCTACCCAAGGAGCCATGTCTAGACAACCTAGTCCCATGAATTCACCTGCTTTAAATCCTTTTATATATGGCACAGATGTGGATTCAGTAGACGTGGCCACCAGAGTAGCCATGGTACCTTGATTTTGTGGTTTTTATAAAAAAAAACAACTAAATATTTGTTTCCTTCAGGTACGCTTTTTCAACTCACAAAATACTTTGGCCAACTTTGCTGAACATACTCGCACTCTACGTTTGTATCCTCGTCCTGTGGTGGCCTTTCAAATTAATAGCTTTTTACGCTCACGACCTCGAGCTTCATCGTTCCTTAATCATTTTGCCAAAACTCAAGCTGTCGAATTTTTAGCTGAATGGTCTCTAACTCCGACAAATGTTGCCTTCCTTAGAGTACAAACTGGTGTAATGGATCCTTTACAAGTTGGCGACAAACCCAAATGGTTTGCCCATAGCTTAACACCGATACGATTTTCTGTATGGGACGATGGCAGTTCCTTAAATGGTGCTTTACGTTCTTTGAAGCAATTGGAATGTGCTGCCACCGATGAAAGTGGTTCGGATTCTGAAGGAGCTGACAGTTCCAGTTCTTCGTATTCTTCACTCAGTGATTTTGTTTCGGAAATGGTTTCATCTGATCTTTCACCCAGTTTGCATGATGTTTTTGGTTCACATAATCGTCCACATAATGTTCCTCAGACATTGTCTTCTAATTTAGATCCAGCATTAGTTTATCATCCACCTAGTAAGCTACAATATCCAGAGGGTATGGTGGAACAAATGTCTTCCAAAGAGGATGAGGATGATCACCCAGAATCACCCATGTCATCTGCATCATCTAGTCGTTCGGACTTGTCCTCGCCTAGTTTTAATCGAGATTCAGAATTTGATTTTCCCGCCAAACCATTTGAGCTGGCTGCACCGGTGGCACAAAGATTAGATGCCACCATTAAAGCAGCCAGTTTGGAACAGGAATCGGAAGGAAATTCGAATATAACAATAACAGCTCCTCACGCTCAGCAGAGAATGCAAAGAGAGCAAGAGCCAATCAAACATGTACCAGAAAAGAAAATACCGGTGAGTTAATTGAAACAATCATTCCATTCATAATTGTATTAACAATATCTTTTTAGCCTCCCCTTACCCCTGTTAAACAGCCTAGCGTCACTAATATTTTAGCACGCACCGGTAGTTCTGGTTCCAGTTCTAGTAGCCCTGGAAGACAATCCTCACAGTCCTCGTTATTTGAAAATATAGCATCACATGCCAAAGACTTGGTTAGAGAAACTACTAGGCAAAGTAGCCAGGAGGGTATATTGGCTCATATGGATAAGGTAAGTGCCCAGAAACTCCTTTCAACATAATGTCAACTAAATAAATGTTGTGTTGATGTTTTTTGTTTTTTTTTTATTAATTTAATTTAAATTTCTTTTTTTTTAACTTTAAAAAATACTTTCGAAACCCCCTAAAAACAATAACACTTAACAATTAAACTTAAATATAACAATGAAATGTAAAATACAAAAACCTCAGCAGTCTTTGGATGAAGATATTGATGACAAAATGCGTCAAACATTTGAAAAGGTTTGTAAATCTGAAGCTTAACAACACCCTGAAAGTATTTATCAACTCAAATATTGGGGGTTTAAGCAAATTTATAACTTTTGAATAAATTACTTTATGGTAGTACTTATTTACTTGTACATTTTCCGTTAAAAAAGAATTGGCTCAAACAAAATTTTCACTTTAATATTGTGTTTGTTTTCAAGATTTATAAACTAGAAGCCAATGGATATGACATATTTAATTTAAATATCTAAGCAATACTGTTTGTGAAATAAAAATGCAAATATGCAAATAAAAATCAAAATCAAAAGCATAATATTCGGCTTTGCCGAATCGTGATCATCTTAAGGATATGTCAGTTTCTGTTTTTACATCCTCCGCCGAAATAACTTGCAGGTAATAAATGGGCTTTGGCAAAAATCCAAAATCTCTTGAGAACGCGGCTTAACAGGGATCCTAACCAGTGTTGCCAGAACTTTTAGAGGAAAAATCAGCAAAAACCCATAATTTTTCGTCAAAAAATCTGCAAAATCTGCGCCAAAGTTTTAAAAATCTTCAATAAACCTTCAAAACAAATTTATTACATTTTTTATGTAGTTTGTTTAGAAAAAGATATTACAATTAATTGCAAAATATGTTCCCGAAGTTAAAATCGATGGTAGATTTAAAAATCGTTCTGGTCAATATGAGTGTTCCTCGAAGTATGAGGTATAAAAAAGGTAATATTTTTCTGAACTTTCAACACAGAAAAGTTTTAAAAATTTGTTCGATTTTAAGAACATGACTAATAACTTTTGGATATTTTTACATTAAAAATATCTATCTATTTAATTACTCAGGCTGAGTAAGGATTAATATTTGTTATTTTAAAAAACAAATTAAACGTTAATTGTTTGACATGTTATTAAAATTATCAAAAGTCTAATTGAAAATTTAGTAGAGATCAAATATTGCAACTTTTAAAGATATTTATTTGTACATAAGTGCATATAAATATATACGTACATATGTATGCATAATGTTTTTTTTTTGTGTAAAAGCAGATGACATATGTCCGGCGATATTAATGTGTAAAGACAATGCGAATTTTTAATTTTTAAGTAATCTTTTGTGCATAAAATGTCTACTTATGAATGTATTTCCACACGGTTCTTCGATGAATGGTTGATATACTATATTTATTTATCAATGCAACAAGTGGAAATAGTACAATCATGACAATGTAAAGAAGTTTCCACCGAGCTAAAAAATCTGCAATGTTAAACCAAAAATCTGCAAATCTGCATTTTGACAATTTTGGGGATAAAATCTTCAAAATGCAGATAAATCTGCACTTCTGGCATCGCTGATCCTAACAGGTATTTCGGCAATTAGTTGGCCCCAGTGAGCAGGCACCGGACTGAGGCGCTCGAAAGAACACTTTTTGCGGGAATTGCGGGGAATTTAACTATTCTGTTAAAAATACACTTATAAAATTATTACAGTAACTGATTGTGGGTTATTAAATTCGTTTTCCGTACTGTTAAAATTGAATAAAAATATAGTTATTTTACGAATAATTTTATTTATCAACATTTGTGTTTGTTATTCAAACAACAAAATACCAAAAAATAATGTTTTTCCGTATTTATTTTGTTATGTAGTTTGATTTTTTTCGGTTAAAATAAATTTTTTTTTTAAGTAAAAACTATTCAATTTTACGGAATATGCTGTTTAATAAATAAAAAAATTAAAAATGAATGTAAAAATCATTTGTTTTAAATGAAATGTAAATGATCCGTTTTTTAAATGAATTTTAAGTTGTTTCAAATGAATTTTCGTTTGAATTTAACTACATAATTTTTTGAGTGTACACTTTCAGGGATCAAACGGTTGCTGTGGGAAGAAAGATCCCGAAAATCTTACTCAAAGGATAATTTCTCAACACTTGCGGGAAAGTTCGGTTTGAGGGACGTATTATCCCCAAGTGCCGTTGATATTCCACTGATTCTCTTGTTCTCTTGGCATTTTTTTTTAGCAGCAGCACAGTTAAGGTGGCATTCACTCCTAAGCAATGGCCGAGTGCATAATATTGCCGGATTACACACCTCAAATTGCTGCCTGTGTGTACTCGTTGCTCTCACACTCCGGTTTCGCTGATTTTAAAACCCAAAAAAATTCCATACATAAACAATATTTCAGCATAATTTTATTTTGACTTGAAAACGTAAATTAGAGATTTATGCCTTGGTTGTTAGCTCATATTTCAGCCATTTGTAAACTGATTTTAATAGCAACCTATCTATAAATCTAAGAACCCATTACGGGGTAATATATAGATGTAACCTATTTCAACATGTATCGTTAAATAAGCATCGCTAATCAGAAGAACACCGAATATATATACAATTTACCAAATTGATAAAATCAATCAAAAACACAAACAAAGTTAAATTTTGTTTTGAAATCGCAATTTTTTTCAATTCAGTTTCCTCAGTAAATTGGGAACAAAATCAGAAGCTGTGCACCGATTGCAATGAAATAAAGCAAATGAAAAACAATGTAAGCTAGAGCTGCAAAACAATCGATAGTACTATCGATAGTATCGATAGTTTTATTTTTGGCGGACTATCGATATTTTTATCACTATCGATACTATCGGACAATTTTAAAAGTAACCGCAAAGCTGATTAAATGTTGTCAACGAAACATTTTTAACAACTCATTCGATGCAAGTTTTAAGCAGTGCATAAACTTTTCTTGTTCTTTGGGCAAAAGGAAAATGTAACCTAAATTTGAGTTATTTTTAACTTCATGTTCAAAAGTACATGCAACAACAACTAGAAATAATTGCACCCTTGAGATCTTCACAATCAAAATAACACACAGGTGTACATATCTTTTTTCAATGTGTAATAATATTTGGATTAAAAACTTAGGTTTACTTCCGATCTGTGACATAAGGAATGTTTAGAAACAAAAACTATATTTACGAAAAGTCTTAAGAAAATTAATGGGGTTATTTTGTAAAAGAAATTAATCTACTTCCTTGAAAATTTTTATAAAAATTTTTGAAAATTCAAAAAATTTTACATAAATAAATAATCCACGCAAGGGTTACGAAATAACCTTTTTATTTTCTAGACTTAAGTTGAATATTTTGACGTCGAAGGTGAAAAAACGGACAACCCTGATGACAAATAACTGTCTCTACATTTATATAAAGTTTATATTAATTGTAAACTATAGATGACACTGAAATTTAAAATGAATACGCTGGTCTTTATACCTGAAAAACGTTTTCAGTAAATGAAGTTTTAAACCTTTTTAATTTTTTACTACCTTCGTTGACTACCGTGTCCACAGAAGTGGCACATAGAAACTTTTCGATACTATCGATAGTATCGATAGTTTTAAAGCTAACTATCGAAACTATCGATGGGCCGACTATCGATAGTTTTGCAGCTCTAATGTAAGCATAGCTTAAAAATAAAATTGTTGCCGAGTTTCAAAGCCGTTTACAAGTTATTCCAGAATATGAATTATAAGTGCCTTAATTTTGGACATAACGGTATATTTTGAAAAGTCGAGCTGATAAAAAAAATAGAGATTTGATTTGAAATCAACGACTTCAACTTAGTAAAAATTTGCCATAAAGTTCCAGCCCGCAAAATGTCTGTTCCCCAGTGTAATTTATAAAAAAAATTAAGCTAAATCAATAAAAATATGTTTTTCTACAAATTTCTAAAATAAAGATAAAAACTTTTTTAGAAATGCTAATTAAGATCTGTAGCTAAATTAAAATTTTTAATGCTAACTTCAGCTGCAAAAATGATAACCAAAATGGTCACACTGTTTGGATTTTAAACAATTGCAATCAAAAATTACTGCCAAATTTCACTCTAATTGCATTTTTACACTTGTCAACATTTAACATCTACCATTCATTTGCCAAGATGTTGAAATTTTCCCATAGGAAACACATGGAGCTAAATATTAAAAATGTCCAACATCTTTACAAAATGTTACTATCTCTTTTGTTTCCTTTTACATTTTTCGATTTTTTAGTGTTATCACTAGAAAAATGGCAACAAAATCTATTATGACTGTAGCAGCAGTGACAAAATGGAATTTTTTTTAAAGCTGCGTTAACATTTGTTAATTTTTTTTAAGTCTTTGTTTGTTTAACTTTTTTTTAACTATTAAACAATACCAAATACATTTTGGTGTTTTTTTTTTAAATTTTGGCACTTTTGTAGAAAAAAAGTAGTTAAAAAAAGTTTTTTTTTCAGAAATAGTGACATTTTTTATTGATAGTTGATGTTAGATGCAGTGCTCGAAAATAAACACTAAACATCGATCCTTAGTGTTCGGTTCGGTAGAAAACATTAACGCTGATAGTGTTTGTGTAGAAAATCATAAAAAAATAACGTTTCCCTGTTAGTCATCTTGCGAACACAGAAATAATACTGTTTTTATTAAATCAACAAAAAATGAGAACATTTAATTCCGTTCTGTTTTTTTTCAATCCACAAACTTCATTGTTTTCGGTTAGGCTTATTAATGTTCTTCCCTTTTGGCTGGTAAAAAAAACCAAAAATTTTTTACAAAAACAAAATACACATACGAAAAAAAAACAAAAAGCCAGCAAAATAGTTTTACACAAACAAAACATACATATAAGTTAACACCTTAGTTAATGGGTTAAGAACACTTGTTGCGAAATCATACTGCAACTTATCATATTGTATGCCTGCGCGTGTTGTAACATGATCCGCTTTTACTAACACCTAATTTAAGTTCAACAATAATTGTTGTGAAATCACATTGCAACTCAGCATAATTAAAGTCTGCGCGTGTTGCAATGCGTCTTGCACTGATTAGCATTTTCCCACAGAAATAAGTGTAATAATAAATTAAGTTAAGAATAAGTTTTAATTCAATTCTAGCTGCGGTAAAATAAAGTCATACTTAAATTAACAAAAACCTTCTTTTATTCTTGTCGCGTGAGTACACATCCGGTCAGGCCGCCCAAGGGCGGCGTCCTTGTTTAACTTATATGTACACAATACGCACACAAGCTGTTCATGCTGCGGTTGTTGTAAATTTTTTTTTTGTTCATTTGTTTATCAATGTAAAGAAAATAAACATCATAGAACATTAAAATGTAATGTTTTGTCTACAGTATCACTACAATTGTTTTGTTTTTTAACGAAGAATAGAACACTATATAACTATAATAAAAATAGTTACGATCACTAATCACTAAAAAAATAGATATTGTTCTTGGGTGTGTAATCCGAACGCTAAATATTGTACTGTTTATGTACGAACACTGGTTAGATGTTTTAAGTGTGAACACATGTTTCATATTTTCAACATCCTCCATGCGTTCCTCGGAAATGTATGCAAGTGTACAAAGGGTATAATGTAAAAAAAAATTTGTAATACCCTTTGTACACTTGCATAAATTTCGGAGGAACGCATAAAGGATGTTGAAATAGTGAAACACGCATTCATACTTGAAATATCTAACATCTACTATCAATCAAAACCACCATTTCTGAAAAAAAAATTTTTGTTTTAATACTTTTTTTCTACAAAAGTTCCAAAAGTTTAAAAGAAAATACTAAAATGTATTTGAAATTAATTTTGTTTAAAATAAAAAAAAATCAACAAAAAAAAAAACATGAAAAAAGCAAAACTTTACAAATGGTAACGCTGCTTTCAAAACAAATGCCATTTTGTCAGTGATGCCACAGTAATAAAAGAATTTATTGCCACTTTTCTAGTGATGACACGAAAATAATCGGAAGATAATAATAGAATGGAATACAATGAGATAAAAACATATGTTGATTTTAGCTCTTTGTATTTCTTATACCCTTTGTACACATGCATACATTTCGGAGGAATGCATGGAATATGTTGAAAATGTGAAATACGCGTTCACACTTGAAACATCTAACATCTACTATCAATAAAAAATGTCACCATTTCTGAAAAAAAACTTTTATTTTTTTTTTAAATACTTTTTTTCTACAAAAGTGCCAACATTTTAAAAGATAACACCAAAATGTATTTCTAATCCATTTTGTTTAATAAATTTAGCAAAACTAAGCAAAATAAGGCTTGCAAAAATGGAAAAAACTTGAGAAATGGTAACGCTGTTTTCAAAGCAACTTCCATTTTGTCAGTGATGCCACAATAATAACAGAATTGATTGCCATTTTTCTAGTGATGACACTAAAAAAATCGAAAAATGTAAAAGGGAACAAAATGAGATAGTAACATTCTGTAAAGATGTTGAAAAATTTTGATTTTTAGCCCTATGTATTTCTTATGGGAAAATTTCAACATCTTAGCAAATTAATGTTAGATGTTAAATGTTGACAAGTGTGAAAAGGCTATTATGTGAATATTTCAACATTGAGGATGGTGGATGTCAAATGTTGACAAGTGTGAAATATAAAAAAAGGCCTCTTCTTCATGACTCTTACCTTAAAATAATCATTCAATATTTTGAATCCAATTTATGTTTATATTGTAATGTTTTAAAATTTTATCTTCAATTTAAGGCTGAAGTTTATTACAGCGAGGAGGATAATCCAGAAAAGGTTAAATACTTGTTGATTTCAAATCTAACAATTTCATGTATAAATAAAACTTAACCATTGAAATTCAGTCAAATATTTAAGAGAAAGAATAATCATAAGTGTAAATGGAAAGTATTTAGGTAGATCTTATAATTGTGTTAGTGTCGAATAGAAACATGTTCATCAATTGACAAGAGTTTTAATGAATTTGTATCTCGTCTTAGTCTATGCAATAACATATTGGTTACAAAAAACAGAGTAGTAGTTATTGATATTAAATATATGGTTTTTATAACAGTGAATAAATTTTGTTGTCACTATTCATCAATTTAGCATTCAAAATTCTTCAACAATATTTTTAGATAAACATAAACATGTAATCAGTGGCAATTTAATTAAAAACTAGAGCAAAATATTAATTTTAACCTTTTTAATTTAATTGTTTACTTAATTTAATTTCAACCCCAAGTACCAAAAAACTATACATACACTTGTCCTATTTTACTCGAATCAATAAAACTAAATTTCAATTATGATTTCATTAATTCACTAATCAATTATTGTAAACGCACTGTGTAGTAAATTTGTATTGAATAAAATATTTTTTTAAAACTAAAACTTTTCAATGTCGCACAGCTTACTTTACATGCCAAGAAAGCTGCGGGAGAGGCTTCCAAGCAGGCTTTAGAGGTGTCTAAGCAGGCGGCTGGTGTAAGCAAAAATACTTTTGAAGACTTAAGTTATGTAGGCAAATCAACACTGGGTGATATAACGAAAAAAGCCAAGGAGGAAGCCAGCAAAAAAGGTCTCATCAAATTAGATGAGAAAATAGAACACCAAAGCCCAGGAACTGGCAATCAATTGGCAACCCAAAAACAAATGCAAAATAGTGGAGCTGGTTCAGGAAATTTCTTTTCTAACATTGGAACTGACTTTAATGGCTTAGCATCGTCAACATCTACCATGTTTTCGGGAATGTTTGGAAAAAGTAAGATAAATATAAAATTAAAAATCCAATTTAGTTTTTTGAATACATATTTTTTCATATTTTTAGAAAATCAACAAAAACAACATCCACAACCATCAGCTCAGCAAACTATGGGTCCCAAATCAAAATCTGGTTTAGGATTTGATCCTTTCCCAGGGCGCAAAGGTTTAGTAGAACGTACACCTTTGATTAAACATTCTGGTCCGCATAAAACTCAAGAAGAAATAACGCGGCAACAGAATCAGGAAAGGTCTCATAGTAATGCTGAAAATCAAGCCTTTCTCAAAGACATGACAAATCAGGTACTGGCCGGAGAAGGTATAGGTTGGCTGAAGATGAATCGTTTTAAGAAACTAATGGAAGATGAATCCTATCGTACTTTGGTTTTAAGTAAACTCAATAAAACATTGGACAAGAAAATAGCACCTGATGACCATATAGATGACATGGTAATGCCAAACGAAATCTCAAATTTGTAACCAATTTATTTTCAAAATGTTACATTACAGTGTGTTACCAAACCCGTTTGGAAGGGCATGTTGAAATGTTTACACGCCATTACATCAGGTCTAGAGGTAACATTTTCCAATTTCGGTTTAGGTGGCACAGCTTCCGTTTTTCAAATGATGGAAATTGCTCATACACATTATTGGACCAAAGAAATCAATGACGCCAGTGATATGTCCTCCAGTTTACTCTCTAGTCATGCTACCAGTCCTATGGGTAGTCGGGAAAATCTCCGTTCTCCCTCGAGTCCGAATGGTTCACATTCGGGCTTGGGCAGTGAATGGGCTTCACCACAAGAATCTCGTAAAAGTTCAACACATACTGATAGATCGGGACCAACACAAGTTGCTGGCAATACTGGTCCCTCAAGACGTTTATCGACAGCTGATAGTCAAGATGGACAATCGACAACGGAAATGTTTAAGGACATGTTGGCTCAAAAGAGATCAGCATTGCTGAGCAAATTGACATCATTTGATTCTGATGTAAGTAGTTAAGAACAAATTTTGACAGATAATATTTATTTGTTATTTGTTAAAAAATATGCTTTAATCCCGACCTATCATTAAACTATACATGTAAGTAGCAACAAAAACACATTTAATACATAGAAAACAGTGGAGTTAAAATGATGATAAATAGTAAGTTAGTAAATTTTACAAAAAATAATCTTCAAATTCGTAAATACGAAATGAAATAATAAGCAAGAATGCTGCATTCGGTATTTAGTAAATGAAACAAACCTTTCAGAGCAACATTTGTATGTTCCCAGCTCATCTATTATTGGGGCTAGCATTTTAAGGGCCATTTTTAGTTAACGTGAACTAGAGCTATCATGAACGATAAAGTGACCATTAAGTTATCTTTATTTTTACAATTGCTCGGTAAAATTAAAAAAATTTAATTTATATGCTGTGGTAACATTGCAGTAGATACCGACTTCTTTTGTTTATTTCTTTTATTGAGAGCACAGAAGTCAATTCTGTGTGCTATATTTTTGTTTTTTGTGTTAAGTTGCGTTTATTTTTTGAAAGAAAGAAAATGTCAATGGTAAATAATTAGAGTGACATAAAACTGTCATTGAAGTTACCATATCTTGGCAGCTTTAAGTTTTTAAAGTTCACTTGTTAAGTTACCATAACATGGGGTCTTCACCTGACAATTTTTTGCCATAGCAAACGTCAAAGTCAATATAAAAAAACTCTAAAATTTTTGTTATCGTTTTTTTTTATATGAAGTTTGACGTTTATTAAGACCAAAAGTTAAATTAAGACCTTACCCCATGTAAGGAAAAAAATGTTGTTAGCTTAACAGTAATTTTTTAGCTAATGTTAACTTGCAATAACTAATAATCATTTATCCTTCAGATATCATCCTGAAAATAGCTATTTGTAAGTTGTGATAATGGCACAAAAAAAACTATTTTTCTACTATTTGATGTATCTAACACCTTAAAATATTGGTCCTAGCTAGACCTTTTCGTATACCGATTGACTCAGAATCACTTCTTTGTCGACCTAACGATGTCCGTCCGGCTGGCTGACTGAAGGTCCATGAAACCTTTTGCGCAAGGTACAGGTCACAATTTTGAAGATATTTTGAGGAAATTTGGTATATAGGCTCTAATTAGCACAAGGACCAAGCCTATTGAAAATGGAGTCTGTACAAGCTGCTTTTTGGAATGGGGTCTTTGTGCACACCAGCGTTTTCTTATTTTTGAAGATTTGTTGACCAAAATAAGATTTGACGATTTTTTTTTTAATAAGTTTTTTTTATTTTTAGAAGTAAAGATTTTAACCTTTAAGTTTGTACAACATACATAATTTTTTACAGTTTTTTAAACAGTCAATTTTTAAAACAATTAGGTTTTGTATCGGCTTGTTGTCTATTGATTTTGCACACTTTTGTACCCATTGCCTACCATGCACAAAAATGCATCAAACAAAATGTTAAAAAAGCATCTTAGATAAGCGGTTGCTCATTTTGGGAATATTGGTGAAAAAATTTATTGAAAAGAAAAAATTTATTTTTCTAAAGTTTCATATATTAAAGAACAAAAAAGTTTATGTATTTAGTACCAAAAGGTAAAACTAATGGAACTTAAGAAGCTTTTGGTTTGAAAATTTTATATTCCATGTTAATGATCATATTTACACTAAATTCCAACTACATAGATTATATTTACTTTTAAATAGAGTAAAATAAATAAAGTAAAGGTTTGTATACCTATAAAAATAATTAAAAAAGTTTTCATTTTTCACATTAAAAAAAATTTACGAACAATATTCCCTCAGTAATTTCCTAAATCTTATGGCGTTGGAAGTTGATTCCAGCGACGTATGCTTAATATACTGTATTGGCATTCAGAAGCAGGGTCACGATGATGAAATTGAACTAAATGCTTCCTTCCCTCTACACGATCTAGAAAACTTCAAACGTTCATAAAGACATTTTGGCTCCCTTGTCATTATTAATTTGTGAAGTAGTATTAAGTTTTTGAATTGAAGATAGTTTGAAAATGGCATATTGATTAAACGACAAGAGTGCTGCGGTATATGATCAAATCTTTTTAAAGAGAAAATGTAACGAATGATATTGTTGTATGTTACGGTCAGCTTTCTCATAACATTTGTGTAACAACCAGTAAAAATTGCAGATGAGTACAAAAGTGTCGGCAGAAGATATGTTTTTGCAAGTAATATTCTCACTTGAAGAGGTGTAAAGTGCTGGGTAGCCCATAAACTTCGCAACATGCCATAAACTTTACCACAAACTTGTGTAATGTGATTCGACCAGGTTAAAGTTTTGTTAAATATTACTCCTAAGTTTCTTGCCGAATCTACAATATCGGTTTTCCAATCACCAAGAAATATATATACCTCAAAATCTATATGAAAGCCTCTTTTATATATTAATATGCATTTCGATTTGTTAGGATTAAGTCGCAAGCCGATAGCCGCTGGCCATGTAAATATTTTTCCAAGATCATGATTAAATTCCTGTATTGTCATATTAGCTGACTCTTAAGGACTACTGAGATACAGCTGAACGTCATCATCAAATGTATATTTGTATACGAGAATACGATAGTTGGTTAGGGTGGACCCCTGTGGGACTCCTCTGGTTACTTGTAAAGAACGCGATATATACTTTCATTAAATTTTATACATTTCGCAAACAGCCTGAAGTTGAAGGCTCAATTCTATTCGAACACGAAAGCATGTTTCCGACAGACGGACATGGCTTAATCGACTGAGAACAACTCAATATTCATATATATTTAATGGGATCCTAGAAAAAAGATTCACAACTAGTTGTGGACTGTGTACAAATTATTGACGAAAAATCGCGAATGTAGAAAATTGAAAAAAACTCATATCTTTATGATTTGTTAAAGTTTAACTAAGATAAAATTTACTCAACTTACAATGTATGCTCATCATTACTCCACTGTGTTTTCCTATAAATGTTATCTTAATGTCATCCCCGCCCTTTTTATAAAATGTTTTCTGTTGAGTTAAAATCTTAAGCATTTTATCCAGATTTTATTTAAATAATATTTATTAGTTAGCATTTTCATATAGAAAAAAATCCCATTTAACCAGTATCCAATCAGTATATGTGTATATAAATATTTGTATATAAATATTCCCACTCATCATTAAAAAATAATAAAAAAAAGTACAAACAAATTCATGTATTTTAGCAGCTTGATATAGATAATTTAACTAAATATCTTTAATTAAACAGATTGCTAAAATAAACATAAAAAATAAAAATTACGTAATTAGTATGTTAACTAAAAAGCTAAAATAATAAAACGCTTTACTAAACAAACATAATAAACATAAATAATTAATTACATGTTGTAATACGTGTTTACTGCATATAAACAAATATTTAATCAAACCAAACAAAAGTAAATAAAGAAATATCGTTTGTTGTTTTGTGTGCATTTCTATACTACTATTTAACAACTTTACTACTACCGATTTCTACTATACACTTAAATTCGTAGGCTGCTGGTTCTACTGGTGCCCTATCAGTTGTTAGTGATCTTTTACCCATGGGTAGTTTGAATATACGTATGCCAGCCAGTTGTCGTTCTACTGTTTCCGATACTGAGTATGAAAATGTAAGTAAAACTTGTTAAAGCCAGAAATGTTCGCAAATTAAATGAAGAAACAATGACAGGACTTCATTTATTCATTATTTTCCATTTAATGAAAAAAAAACATTTCCCCATGTCATTTAACTGCAAAAGCCAACCAGAAACTTTTTTTTTTAAAGAAATTTTATGTATGTAAAAGGACTTGATGAGCGAGTTATTTTTGCCTAATACAGTCCTTGGTATTAAAACATTGCTTACCCTGCTTTAAATAAAATTATTATTATTTGTTTGTTGTAATTTAAAAATTTCTTATAACTAATCCATAATTTTAGACAACAACCTCCAAAGATTCCAAACGCAGTTCGAGCAATATGTGGTCGGGTAAATCTACTTTAAGCGCTGGTTTTCGCTATACAGGCGGTCACTTGATAAATACCTCCTCATCGCCTTCCCCCGATAGCCCTCGTGTTTATCTGTTCGAAGGTTTATTAGGCAAAGATCGTGCAAGCCTCTGGAATCAAATGCAATTCTGGGAAGATGCTTTTTTGGATGCTGTGAGTCAGGAGAGGGATATGGTTGGTATGGACCAGGTAAGTTGGTTTAGGTTTTGAATGTTAGATTTTTTTTTCAATATATCGCACTGCACAATTTTCAGTAGAGGCAAAAACTGTTTTTTTTTTAATATTTACAATGAAAGTTGAAAACAATTATGGTATTGTAAAGAAATACGAGTAAGGAATATACAACGGTAGTTGTTTTTGTAATTTTTTCAAAGATTGTCGAAAAATAACAGGGGTTTTTGAGTTGTTCCTTTTTACGTGAACTTTGTTCATTTAAATAGTGGTGTCATTTCATAAATATAGACACAAAACGAAATATGTCAGCGTAATAAGCCTATAACAACTAAAAAGAGACAACACAAAATATAACTTCTTTTATGTAAACCGTTGTGACATCAACACTAGCACAACTAAAAATATTTCTCTTAAGTTAAAACAAGACTACATAAATTCAGCTTACATTTGGGGACAACTCAAAATATTTCTCTTTAGTTGACTCTGGGGAGCTACATTTATGCCAAGAAGAGGGATACAACCATATACGATAAGTACAGTTTTCGTATCGTTTGACAACTTCAAGCAGGGCTGCCAGTTTAGGGGTTTTGACCCCAAATTAGGGGTTTTTCTTGTTGCTAAAAGGGACAGAAAATTTAATTTGGGATTTGGGGTTTGCATAGGGGATATTAAAAAAATAACTTGGGATTTTTTGGGGAAATTAAAAATATGAGCTTAATTTTTGAATAAAAGACAACTAAGTTTAATGCAGACATAGTATGTGTCACATACACATTAAAGTGGCTATTTTTGCAACATCACTTGATATCAATGAGCACCGGGCAAAAAAAAAGTTTCGTTTTTATTAAAAAAAATATCAGATAAGTTTGAAGTTAATCTGTCAATAAGTCCAAAATTTGCATTTTCCTGGACAACTTCATGTGTATAAGAGGTGTTCAAAAAAATTAAAATGAACTCGAAAGCCAATGAATGGGCTTATTGGTTCCTTTGTATATGAAAACATTTAATATGAAGTTTGGTGACGATTGGGTAAAGAAAAGTCGATTGAAATGTCAAATAGTGTGTACAAGGCAAAGCAATCGCTTTTTTAAGTTTTTGGAAAATTGTTTAAATGTCGTAAAAGTTTTTAGTCTAGATTATTAACAATTCGAAATGTTTAAAAAAAAAATCGGTTTAGAACTAGTAATAAATGATGCCCCAGACCACTAATGTGCCAATTATTGCTTGACCTAGAAATGCGAAGCACACCTTAAATAGTTTTAAAATTTATTTGTGCAAAAGACTAAAAATTGTCAAATAATAATAACGCATTACAGAAAATACAGTACGTTTAAAATGTAGAATGCAAACAATTAAGCATGAAACGCAAGAGCCTTCAAACCTGTGTTTGTAGAGAAACAAATAAAGCAATTCTCAAATGGATAACTGGTGCGCGTGGGAATGTAATCCAAACTAGAACAGCCTCATTATTTTTTAATAAAAGTAAAAATAAAATTAATTTTGTATAATAAACTTCTTAAAAATTTTGTGATTTTGTGGTCTCATGCAAATTCATTATAGGAAAGTTCGACTGTATATATATGGGGGATTTCGTGTCAAGTGACCCAACTTTGAAATCGATGTCTTCGATGTCTTCCGATTTGGAAGAAAGTTAGTCCTATTGGATAGTATTTTAGACACAAATTTTCAACCAGATCGGTCAAAAAGTTCCTGAGTTAGAGGAGGTCAAAGTTTGACATTTTGGCCATACAGGTGTTCTTTCTCATCCATGTAACTTATTACCTATTGGTGTTAGCAAAATTTGTCCCAAGTAGTTTCGACAGCTAAAAGTTCGATTTAAAAGTTGGGTCACTTGACACGAAATCCCCCATATGTATATATATATATATTTAAAAAAACAACTACATATTTCCTTTCGATAAAAATTATCTCTTGTAGAACATAGTACAAGAAAAACTCAAATAAATTTTTAAATTATCCGTTAAAAATTATGTATTTTTTTACAGGGGCTTTTTTTTGAGGATTCTTGCTTTTATCGGGGGATATTTGGGGAAATTTATTTTTAAATTTGGGGAGAACGAAAAAAAGTACCTGGCAGCCCTGACTTCAAGTACCATATGAGAGAATTTTTAGCCAACTAAAACTTATTAAGACTGATCATCGTTGCCGACTCCATACTAATACAATAGTATCTTTAATAATTAAGAAAGAAATTATAAAGAATTTTTCAACATACGATCCACCTTAATCGATGATTACTAGTAGTGCGGAGTTGTTCTGAAGAAATATTATTTTCGGGATATTTATATGAACTTTTTAATATAATTGCCTTTGTATAAACGCTTAAAAAAAATGAAGTTGTTAGATAGTTACTTGCATGTAATTAATTTTAAAGTTTGCTTACTGTATTTTTAAAAATTACATAACTAATATTTATGACTTTAATAATTATAATATGAATTTATATGATATCCGGGTGTGTTCTAGAATCCGAATCCACTCAAACGCTGCTTACTTTAGCATTTTTTGTGTTCTACATTTCCCATCTACATGTTTTTATTTGTAGGGGTTGGTGAAAGTAAAACGAATCGACTTTTATTATTCTAATATGTGATAATATTTCTAGCAAGAAAAAAATTTAGTTTTTAGTTTAAAATGTTCTATTTCTTATTTAATCAAAATATATATCGTTACATAAAACATAAAAGGCCACAACAAAGCCAAAATTTAAAATCGACTTTGTTTTTATTGATATTGATGTACATAATTATAACTAATTTTTAACGCTTTTTATGTTATTTTCCTACAATTTGTTTTTTAATCGATTTACGATCTTAAATTAGTTTCTGAGTTTCTTTAAAATTTTGCGATTTTTAGCGCATTTTAGCCATGTCCGAATAAAATCAATTTATGGCTTGTTTCAAATATAAAAAATTTTCGAAAAATTTCTATATTTTTGGATATTTTTTTTTTTTTCAGAAATTTTTTTAACCCATTTTGTTTAAAAGTTAGCAATTATATTTTAGACTTTGATATCACGGTGCGGTTAAGCCCTTATGACACTGCATTTTTTATTCATTAATTGATATAGAATTGATAGAAAGAAACAGCAAATGCTAGAAAGAGCAAACTATAAACATGTAAACAAAGTGTTTTATTTTTTTTTTCTCTTGTTATGGGTTTGTTTCAGGCACTGCGTTGAGAATTTTTAAAATTGTACCAACAACCTTTAACTTTTTTACCCTAATTGTTCTAAAAGATTTTATTAGTTGAAATTAATTTTATTTTTGTTCTTAAAAAAACACCACAAAGTGGTATTAATTATCTTAGTTTAAAAAGTATCATCAAGAATGTACAATTGAAGCAACTTAGCCATCCCTGTTCCGTTAATTTTATTAATGTTGCCAACTTTTTGTTTATGAGAAACCTAAAAACAAAAACCGGTAAATCGCTGAATTTGCCCATAAACCGCTGATTCAGCAACACTTTTAATATATCAAGCTTGAAATGTCAATTTTAAGTTGAACAATTTTACATTTTTTTTACAAAACTTCATTTTTTATCAATAACTTTAGTAAAATTTTTGACAGTTTGCCATTTATCTTAATACAGCTGCACCCTTCGCACTTGGTAAATTGTTCTATTACTTTATAATTGCACTGTTCACCAACACTTTAACAATGCATTAAAAATGTAGTATGTATCATAAGGGCTTTACCAAATTAATGATCTTCGGTTCAACTAAAGTTTTTTCGAACAAAAACTTCGATTACAAAAAAAACATGTGATTTGAGAACACCAATTTGTGAATTATGCTGATTCAAAAAATTTTTCGTTTTCAATTCGAGTCGAGAACATACCTCATCATTTTCTATACAGTATTCATAAAATAATAAATAAAAATGTTATGTTAATAAATGTAAAACGTTAAAAATGCATTTTCAAATTGTTTTCAAAATGTATCTTTTTGGGAAAAATTTTATCTTTTTGGAAACTTAAATGTATCTTTCTCGAAATTTCACTGGCAACACTGGATACAACTATATTTTTTGGCGAAAGCGTAAAGAAAATTATGTAAGATTTTTACAGTGGGTAGTTATGACCACTGTTCATCGATTTCTTGCAAAAAGTGAAAATTGAAAATTTTTGAGTTGACTCTCTTTAGAGGAGCCAGTGAGATATGTAGATGGAAGTTTTTTATCGAGCAATTAAATTTTTACGTTTTAAGTTTAATTAAATGTGTTCTATAAAATTTTAATAAAATAATATTATTAAGTTTTATAATTTTTATCTCTTTTTTTCCACATTGTTTTTAAATTTTTTCTTTTGAAATTTTCTATACAACTTTTTCGCTTAAAGTAAAAACGATTTTGTAGAAATTGTTCGCAAAAAGAAGTTTTTTTAAAAAACTTAACGTGAAAAGGCTTCATCAGCCTCCAACCTGTGCTGGGAAACTATCGATATTATCGAAGATAGGTTGTGTGGTTGCTTCACTCATCCATTTTCTCCGCCTAATAGTATACATAATTGTACCAAATTAAAAAAAAAACAATATTTTTAATTAAAAGGAGGCTATCCTTGTAGAAATTTCAAAACACCTTTTTTATAACCTTTTCAAACCTAACTGAGATTTCATTTTTAAACGAAGTCAAATCTATTAAAATCAATATCAATAAAATCAAAGTTACCAACCTTAAATTCTAAACACATTAAACTATTCTTTTCACTAAGTTTTTTAAACCAAAATTCAACTGACACAAGCTTTTGAAATTCCAGGGGCCTATTGAAATGATGGAACGCTATAAATCTCTTAGCGATTCGGAACGCAAACGTTTAGAGCACGATGAAGATCGTCTACTCTCAACAATGTTGTATAATCTAACAGCCATTATGGTAATGTTAAATGTGAATAAAGAGGAAATACGCAGAAAAATAAGAAGATTGCTGGGAAAATCTCATATTGGGCTTGTCTATGCTCAAGAAGTACATAATGTGGTGGATCAAATAAACAACCTGGTAAGTCATTCTCGCTCTCACAACAAAAAAAAAATCATTTTATTCTCTTTATTATAGAATGGTAATGATATTGATTTGAAACCCCTGGGTTCGAGACTTTTGCATCGTCAAAGTTTCACCGTTCATCAGGGTGTTGATGCTTCAGGTCCATTACGATTTATGGAAGTACGTGATGATGGTTTAGTGTTGCGTTCGGTAGATGGCACTATTGTAGAACGATGGTGGTATGAACGTTTGGTGAATATGACCTATTCACCGAAAACTAAATTGCTTTGTCTATGGCGACGTAATGGTGGGCAAACTCAATTGCACAAGTATTATACAAGGAAGGTAAATCGGTATTCATTTCAAATATCAATATTATAATCTAATAAAACTGCATTTTAGTGCAAAGAACTTTACAATTGTATAAAAGAAGCCATGGAACGTGGTGGCACTCCCACGAATGTTCCTGAGCTGGGTGGCGAATTCCCCGTTCAGGATATGAATACGGGAGAAGGTGGTCTATTGCAAGTGTGCCTTGAAGGTGTTGGTTTGTTATTTGCCAACAGCAAGGTAAGTAATTTGTACACAATTCCCCGCTTCAAATCCTTAAAAAATCCCTGTTTCCTTTAAAAGATAAATATAAAATATACGAAACTTCCCTTCCATATACTGCTTTATTTTTCTTTTAATTAAAACAATTAATTCAAACCGTCTTTTTATGTATTTAAAGAATATAAATTTATATAACAAAATTTTCAAATAATTAAATATTTATTGATTTTGTACTAATGAACGTTCGTACGTCTTAAATGGGAAGGTTATTTAAGTTTTCCTTTTAATTTTGTTTTTTTTTTATTAAATTTAGTTATTTTTTAAATTCTTATTTAAACCTTGTACAAAAATAATACGTGGTATTTAATTATTATTATGAATTTGTTTTTCTTTTGTTTTTTATTTTAAATGTTTGTTTTTTATTATTTTTCGTTTACTAAATGAAAAAAAATCATCAGCAAAAATCTTTGAAAAAATGTCAATCCAAACATTTTCCGTATTAAAAAAATGTTATATATTAATTTTTTTTTTTATAAAAAATGAAAGCAAGGACCTTCTCAATTTTTTCTTTCGATTAAAACTTTTAATTTTTGTTTAAGTAAATAAATTTTTATCATTAAATTTAACTCAATTTAGTGTCATTTTATTAAATTAGTTTAAAAAAAAGAAATTTTAAGTTCTTACGGGGGCTGATATTCTGCATTACGGATTAATTAAAGTTTGACTATAGTAAACAGTATAAATACAGGATCTACTAGAATAAGAATAATATTACCGCTTTTTGCTGATTTAAACAAAAGTTTAAGAAATAATTGCAATTTCTAAAAAACTAAAATTAAAATAGTGGTACTAACATGGCGAATTTATTTATCATGTGGCGGAAATCTTACAACAAGTAAAATATTAAATAAACAAAGTTGTTTTTTTAGTTGCTCCATAAGTGAAAACTATAAAAAACGTTTGGCATTTCTTTCCCTAAGTTTGAATAAAAGTAGATCAGTTGTTCTATTAACTCCCACTGTAAAATAAATTCGCCTTAAATACTAGAATACCGATCAACTTTTAATCACAATCTTATTCGGTAAAGCATGTCTATTAGGGGTATAACCAATTTTTGGCATAGTACCCTGAGGTCAACCATGTCCTCGTTACTACGAAAATCCTAATCTTTTGTAATTTTTCTCAAAAAAGTTCACGCACCAATTGGTTTTTCTAAACCAATATCATATTGAATATTCATGGCTCACAACTATTATAGTTAAAGCCAAATATAGATGCATATAACCTAAAAAAATGTTTTGACTTACCTTTGTAAATATAAATAAATAAAAATAATTGAATATTCATAATTTTATACGGTGTTTTTTATTAATTTTTAAGTGTTTGTTCTTTTCATTAAAAAAAAGGTTAAAGATACGTTTTGGTTTGCGGAAAAATCTCTTGCCATCTCTAAATATTAATGAAATTTCGTTCTTGAGCTATTTTTTGTTTTAAATAAACATATTATTAATTTTCTTAGCCAAAAATAGAGAATAGAGCAGTTGGTGTTTGAACTACTTTGACCTTAGCGTAAAAATAAATATACGTTCCCTTATAGCTTTTTATGCTCTATCGGACTGTACTATGCCAATTTTGATATTCAAACAAATTGTTAAAAAGTTATCTCCCAATTATTACATCTGTGTATTCGTATAAACCATTTGTACAAAGTACAATTTCGGCACGTAAGCATTTATTCGACAGCGCTTAGGAAAAAGCAGTAAAGTTCAAAAATTAAATCAGAGAAAAGTGAAATTAAAATTTTAAAATTTTTTATTAATTAAAAATATTTGATAAACTTTAAAAATGCTTTTACTTTAATATACGTTTTTTAACGACTTTTTTCATAAACATTTAATGTTTTCTAAGTTAAATTAGGGCTGCAGAACACGAATATGGCATTAGTTTATTTTTCTTAAAAGGCGTTTTCGAGACATTCGCGAAAACCCTGTTTTGTTGCAGCTTTTTTCGAAAATTTGAGAACTGATTCACTAAGTTAAGATAAGATTTTTTCTCCCTTTTTTTAAAATTCAATATTGTAAGTCCATCCATTAAGGCAAAAAAGAAATATCTTAAATCGGCATTTCTCATTCCTTGAGTAAGAAAAACAAAACACACTTTTCATTCAAAATAATATAAATACGTTGAGTTTACCCAACAAAAAAAGTATATTAAAAGAAAATATTGCTAAATCCGATTTTGTAGGGGTGTCACTTACAGGTGACACTGGGCATAACTTATTACAGATTTTTCAACATTCTTCTAGGAAGATGATCGTAGTTGGCTTCATTGTCGTCCCCACCTCTCAATAGGTCACATCGCAATGCACAAGAGTTTACAGTATGTACATATAAATATGATTATATGTGAAATTCTGCCCAGTGTCACCTGCAGATGACACTTGAACAATCTAGCCTCATTTTTTACAAAACGGCAATTTATGTTTTGATGATTATCACTCATATTTTTAGTTTAAGTTTGTTCAGTATAAATCAACCAATAATTTTACGGTTCTTAACATTTTTACAACAACTTATTTCTGACAACACAAGTCATCAAGTAGAAAACAAAAAACCGTTTGAAAAAAGCTAAAAATAAATATTTTATTTCAAATTCTTAAAAAAATTACAAGCACTTTATGGTTTTACCTTTGTTTCAGTAAAAAGTAAATGTATGTTTAAAATAGACAATTTTGTTCCAAGCGAATTTGTCAAAAAATTTTATCATCGGACAAAAAATAATTAATTTGCAATATACATAATAAAGTAAAAACATTCGGATTTGAGTTTTCAATTAAAAATGTTTGTTTCTAGGTTGTATATTGGATAAGGATAAAGTGTTAATTTGTTTACATGCTTCTATTTTGCGTCGAAAATTTAATATTTTTCCTCTTCGGTTTAACCTTTTATGTTGCGATGACATTTAACGAATTTGCATATAGCAGCAGTTACCCATGATGTCCTGATTAACATGGCGCTGATAACGCTTTTATATTACTGCCTGATCATGGTGAATTCTTTCACCAATTCTTTGGAGGAACTTAGTATAAATAGTTGTAAAGAAAATGCATTTTTAATGATATATGTGCTCCTGTAATTTCAAGAAACTCATTTAGACTTGAAATAATACTGATTTATACATTTGATATATACCAATGCCATTAAAGAATTCCATCATATTTGGTATACGTCGACTGTCTTAATGGCTTATGTTATTTCCTATAACTCACTTATTAATTTCTGGAAATAGTATCATTTAACTTGGATCGATTGCGATATTTAAAAACACGTCCCTCTCCATTATCTGATGTTACTTTTAATGCTGGAGGTTTTCGTTTTGCGTACAGGAAAAAATGTGGAACAATTGATTTATATCGGGATAAATAGTTTTGCCATTTTTTCGCATTGTACATTGGTCATGCAAAAAAAGCAATCAGTTTGGATGATCAATTGGAAACCTCCATTAAACGGGCTTATCGAATGACAAATGCTTCTGCATGCCCTTACCAAAGTGAGTTAATTTTTCAAAAGACGTACCCAAAATTAAATTTATAAGATTCCAAATTAGTGCATTGTTTTTATTTCTGATGCTTTGTCATGGATGTTATGAAGCACTGCGTTTGTTAAGTCAGTCAGTATTTTGAAATAGGTCAATAAGTGAAAGCATCCCAGTAAAAACTTCGCCTACAAAATAATGTGTTAAGTAATCAGAAAAACATAAGAGCACTACTTACAATTCTACTGAAAGAACCAATGAATTTTATATGGGATGTCCCAAAAATAACGCATTCAAAAGTAAGTCATTATTTTTTTACATTAATACATCCAGAAGAAAGTAGTTATAGAAGTTGTTATAGATGTAGTTATAGAAGAAAACTACTAAATAATGAGTTAAAGAAGCTATTCATTTTTAAAAAGTAAGCGAAGTTTTTACTGGGATACTACCTTAAACCGCTGTAAAGTATCTAAATACAGTATTAGCGTTGATTAAAAAACTTGTTTATGAAAATTTAAATTCGGATGTTTTCAATAAAAATATCGTAATTTTGTAGTTTTTTGTCCGATGATAACAATTTTACGATTAGAACGCTTGGAACAAAATATTATTTAAAATACATGTAAAAAAAACATTAAGAAACTGAATGCCATATTTTTGTTCAAAATCCCCATTTTAGTTTACAAAAAAATCTCATGTTTGAGATTCGGTTTTCTATGTTATTTAAAAAATTTATTGTCATTCAAATTCAAATCAGGCAGTCAGTGAAGTTTACTGTTTTTTTTTCCTAAGAACGCCTGGTTTGGTTAGTATTTAAATTACATTTATCGTAAACATTTTAGACTAAAATTGCGGCTCCCCAGAGGAGTAACAGGAATAAATATATATAGCTTTTATAGATGTAGGACTTTTCAAATTTGCTTTCACTGACATAAATTCGTTATAAATATTGGGATTGTCCGTAGAAGTTGAAAAGTTTTTGAGATATTCCAAAATAACCGTTATTTACGTTTATAAAAAAGATGATTTGACTTAAATGCATAAATCTTCAAAAATATTAATCGGATTATGTTTTTCTTTTCTTGACAGAGTTACAGTGGACAAAATTTCAAATTTCATGAAAAATTTGATAATTTTTTGCAATTTTGCTCCTTTCAAGCTATTTTTAATATCTCGAAAACTTTTCTACTTTTGACTTCATATTCGAATTCCGCGGACAATTTTACATAAATATTAAGTGCCAGTTTCATTTGGTCTTTGTTGAAAATTTGTGAAACAGTGTAATTAGAATATCATGGAAAAATTTTGTTTTAGCAAAACAAGAATTGACCAAAACTCCCATATGGGCTCTCTCCAGAAATTACTTAAGATTTGGATATTTAGATAAAAAAAAAAAAGATAAAACTAATTTCTTATAGTTCTCAAATAAAGAATAGTTTGTTGTAGAAATGAGTCCAGTTTAAATAAAAATTCTGAAGGTAGGAATAAACAATCATAACTTTTGATAAAAATAGAAGTATTTCGTTAAGAGTTTTGAGATGTGTATATAAATATCAGCCCTCGTTTAAAAAATTCTTCATTGTTTAAGTACTTTTTCCTTTTTTTTTATCATAACACTGTACAACACTAAAATAAAACAAAGTTTCAGCGAGTAATACTTTAAAAAGGGGGTGATATACGTGAAGTTAATGTTGCACAGTGAGAGATTTTGGGAAAAATGGAAATAATTATGCATTTTATTAATGGTAAGTGCGATGGGATGGGTGGATATTAAAAACTTGTATTTGGCTTTTGAAGAAATAACAGGAACACCGCCATAGATTCCCAAAATAGGGCACCTCGGGTATTACAAAAATCTAAAACGATTCAGATTTCCTAATCTTGGCCAGAATAAGGAACAAATTTATCAGTATAATATGCTATTCTTCTTTGTACGGAAAATATTCAAAAAAAAAATTCATTTTTGGAGACAAATTTTGTGCTTTGGTGTATTTAAATACGTATAGTTCAAATTTCTTCGCGAAACCCATTATAATGTGTTATAACACCATTTTAAAACTATTTAAAAGTACTTTTTAAGAAGGGCACAAAAAGACCCTTTTGGCCTAGAGTTAGAGGCTTTAAGTGTTTAATTAAAATATGCCTCTTAGGATTTTACAAAGATAAATCTTTGTTTTGATTTGTTGTAAGAATATGCCACAACGGGAACACTTTAATGACCCTCTAAAATGACCACTCGACGTTAACTTTCAAAATGCCGATATACGTATATTTTTGTTATTGTCCCCTTGAATAGAATCACTCGTTAGTGCCTAACAAAAAATTTAATTTTTTTTGTTGTACAGTGGTTTAATTATTTCTTCATCAATTAACATTAATCATATTTTTTATCACTCTTAAACACTTGAAAATATTGAATAATTTTTAACATTTAAACACAACTTACATAAATACATGCATCCATACATTACATTTACATTAATATATACATATTTCAAAATAGCTATTTAACAAAATATCTCTACAACAACAAAAAACATCATTCTATCTTTTTATGAAAAAAAAACACAAAATAAACATACTTAAAGAAAAATATGCTGCTAGTGAATGTACTGAATGCTAAACAGAAATTTTTTAAAAAATAAATGCATTATTTTCTTAATTTTCTTTTAATTAAACATTTTTTCCACATTAAATTGTTTTGTAACAGTAATTTTCTTTTCAATTTCTCTTAAGAAAATATAAAATATTCAAAAAAAAAAAAAAAAGTAAACAAAAAAACATATAATCACAGTATTATTAATATTTTTTTTTCTTTGTTTTTTAATTGTAAAATTGTGTAAAATTTAAAAAAAAAATAATAGACTTTTATAATTAAAAAAAAATTTAACTATTTGATTAAAATTTTTAGTTTTTTTTATAATTTTTTTACTATTTTCTTTTTAAATACATAATTACAAATATATTAAAATATTTTAAAAAAAAAGTGTACGTGATGAGTGGTATTGAAAAAATATATTTAAATTTTTAATGAAAAAACGAGTTTTTTTTATTTATTTTTTTTTTCTTAATTTTTCTTGTAAATATGTATTGAATCTTAATTTTTTTCAATAAATTTAGGTTTTTTAATAATTATTAATAAAATATTATAAATTTTATTATATTTTTTTCTATACATTTCTAAAGTTTTCACTTAAATTGCATAATTTTTTTAATTAAAGTTTTTCTTTATTAAATATAATATATTTTTATTTTTGTATTTTTTTTTTAAATAACACTTTTTAATAAAACTTTTTCATGTTTTAGAAAAAAGCTGTTTTTTAGTTACAGCTTTTTTGAATTCAAATATTAAATTAAACAACAAAAAAAATTTATAAAGAAATTTAATTTTTTTTCTAAATTGGTATCTTTTGAGATGGTCCTTGTTGTACATTCGTATTTTGAAACCTTTTTTTAAATTTAGTTTTTTATTATTTTTTTTTTCAATTAATTATTAAATTTTCATTTAAAGAAATTTTTTGAGTTGAGCTTTTTACTAAGGGAATTTTTCGAAGTTTTGTTTTACGATCAAAGTGCTTGACAAACATGTCTCTAGTAAAGTAAAAAAAAACAAATTTAGAAATCGCATCAAGCACACATATACGAGTTTGACATTAAGTATTTTGATCGTTAAAACCAAAAATCCAAAAAATATTACAAAGAATTTTTAACGCAGGAAAAATTTAACTAGTTCTTGAACTAGTTCTCGAATGCATGACAATTGATAGCACTGTTTCTAACTGGGAAATTAATTTGAAAATAGTATATTCTTTCGAATTAGTTAAGTTAAGAATTTTATTCGACTACGTCAGCTTTGAACTAGTTCAGTTCAAGGGAAGGGCAATTACTCTTTACTTTAAATTGAGGTATAACTTCGTCTTTTATCAATTACTTTTAAATCTCACCCTTAGAACTAGGTCAGTAATGAATTTTGTTAGCATTTGTAAGTCGCTTCATTGTTAAACTGTTTAGAAACTAATTTTGTCATGATTTGGTTTGTATTTGACCTTTTTTAAAATCCGTTCAGTTCAATTGAAGCTAAGCCAAGTTATTATCATTTTATCGATGTTATTTTAGAACTTGTTATGTAAATGAACAAAATTTGTTTAAAAAAGTCAACTTTGAAACAACTAAGTAATGATTCGAAACAAATTCAGATTAACGGAAGCTTTACTATCAGTAAGGTTTCTTTTGAATCGTCATCTACGCAACTAGTACAACATTACGACATATCCCCTAGTTGTTTTGTGAATGAATTTCGTTTAGTTCCGTTATTATTTTTTGGTTTTTTTCATTGAAGAGTTATTATTTCTTCTTTCAAGTTTTTAAAGAACGATTTTTGTTTAAATCGTTTGTAAATCGTTCTGTTTAACAATATTTACTTTAGAACAAGTTTATTAATGATTGACGACTTATTAAAGGTATTTAAAAATGTTTTACAAATCGTTGATCAGTTCAGTTTTTTTGAAGCCTTTTTTGAAATTAGCTCTTTCATAAATAATTCCTATTTGGCATTATCATCCTCAGCACCGGTTCAAATGAAGCATGAACAAGTGAGTACCCCATATTAAGAACGACTTTAAAAATGTTTAAAAAAATTTTCTTTTTTATTAAACTTGTTTCTCGGAAGCGTTGGGTAACTAAATGACAACATTTTAGATTGTAGTGGAGTATGTAAGAAAAGATAAACTCACTGTTTATAATTGGTATTTTGTTAAAGCTTTGATATCTTTGCAAATAAGACTTGAGTGTTTGTAATTCTCATTTACTCTGCAATTTTATTTGCATAATAACTTCAGCTTTTCTTAAGTCTTTGGGAAAAGGATTCCTCATGATCTGGCCCAAGGAACCAGTGAAATGCGCAAAGGAACTAGCTCATCCGCTAACAATACATTTCAGTGCATTTATAAAGAATGAAAATTGGGAATTTAGCACAACAAAAAAATTTTATTAATGAAAAATTTTAGATTTTATTTTATTACTTTTTAAACTATTGCCTAAAAACTGGGGACTTTTCTTAAACATGTATAAAAAACTAACCCCCAAAAAGAATTTAAGCTTCGATTTATTGCATTCTGGGACTAGTGACTTCAAAACAATTTTTTAAATTTTTTTCAAAATTTTAAATTTTTCAGTTTTTTATTTCAATAATTTTTTTTAATATTAATACATTTATTTTTATTTTTACAAAAAAAAAAACTTCAAAAAACGCGAAATTATTAAAAAAAAAATATTTTTTAATAATAATTTATGAATTTTTTATTCCAAAATTAACAAAACAAAAAAGATATATTTAATAATAATTTCTACGATTGGTCTTCTTTTCTTCCATCATATTCTTCTTAACGAAACGAAATCAAAATCGTATCAAACCAAAAAAAAATATTACAAAAAACCAAAAATTCTTCACGTGTACCAAAAATTTGAAAATTTCCGTTAATGAAATCTTCTAAATCATCACCACAAATAAACAAAAAAAAAAGGACTTTGAGGTATTATTCATTAATAATTTGTTAATTAAAGAATTTTTTTTTTTTTAAGATTTAAGCAAACTTTTTCTGTTTTTATTACAATAACAAAACAAAAAATATTTCAAAAACAAACTATTTTGAAATTAAAACAGAGTTGTTATTTATTCCAATTAGTAGTTGAAATTTTATTTTATTTATATAACAAAAATCTTTTTGATTTATTTTTTGTTTTTTTTTCGACTATTTAGAAAAAAAATGTTATTCATTATAATTTTTATATACAAAAAAAAATTAGTTTTAGTAAAAAAAAACAAACTGCAATTTTTGTAATAAATTTTTAGTTTCCTTATTTATTTAATTTAACATCTAGCTTTTTTAATATAATGAAAAACAAAACTTTTAAATGAAAAAGCAACAATTTGTTCTATTAGTTAATTGTCACTATTTCTTGTATCTACATATTTTTTTTTAATTTAATTTTTAATTAAATTAATTGCAAAAGATTTTTAAGTTTATTTTTGAGTATTCACAGTCATATAATTTTGGTTTTTAAAAAAGTTTAGTTTGAAAAATGTTTTTAAAATTATACATGACTTTACAGAAACAACTACAACAGCCAGAAATAAAATTATTTCAAATGAATATTTAACCACTCACCACCCACCACTACACAATCATGTCAATGCTTAAAAAATAAATTTATTTTATTTAATGAAAATGAAAATTTTTTTATGAGTTATTTTTTTTTAATTTACATTTCGTTTTATCTTTTCAGTTACTTCGTCTGAGAATTTATTTGATATAAATATTAAGCAAAATCTACATTTTTTAAATGAAGATTAAATCCCGAATTAATTTGTTTTATCTTAAGCCTAAATTTTGGATTAAATTGATTATAAAATTAACATGCAGATCTAATAGCCCTTTTTAAATGGTCATTTCCACAGAAAAGTCCACCACCAAGCATTTTAAATTGTTTCTCAAAGAATACTTTAAATTTTATTTACTTTTTTGTATTTTGGTGTAAAGCGCTAACTAGCTTTTCATTTAGTGAAAGAGGGAAAAAATTAAATTCACATGGGTAGCATACCGTGGCAAAAATTAAGCTTTCCTTTGGAATTGCCCATGCCCGGGGGATCTACGTAGAAGGAGTTGATTTTCCCATTTAAATTCGTTCTACTTTCATACAAGTGCTTGCAGATATGCGTCAAAGTACCCCGCATATATGCCTACCAAAAGAAAATTTTACCAAAATTCGTCTCAATTCCCTTTCTTTTGACTGACCTGTCATAAAACAGCAGCATGTCTGGTTAACGTGACTGCCAGCAAAGAAGTTTTAATAAAATAACAATTAATCAATATTTTAAAACACTAAAAATACCGATAAAGGGAATTTAAATGTCTCAAATGGGATGAACTAAAGTACATTTTAAGATTCGACTTGTATCCATGGGACCAAAGGATAATTATGATAAAATATTGCCGATAATGTTTGGAGCTTTGTGTAAATACCGATATTTGTATTACTTCTTTCTATCCAGTATTCCGTTTGTTCAACTGTCTACTAGTCAAAAGAGACGACATGAAATAAGGCCCAATTAAGAAAATAAAATAATCCCCAATGAAAAAATTTCCAAGAAAAAATCCCAAGTGTAAAATATTATATATCACCTAATTTTAATGATTTAACCCCAAATTAATTGGGCTTTTATTTTAAATATAGTTATTGAAAATGATAATAAGACCAAAACTGAACGCACATTCCGTACGGAAAAGGTGTTTGTGTATTGTTTAAAAAAAAAGTTTAAAAGAACAATAAAGAAAAATACGAATTTTAGATATTTATGTATTTTAATTACGACAATCACGAACTTTCGTCTTTTAAAAATGTTGCTTGCAAATTAAATAAAACTCAAAATAAACAAGTACAGGGCTGTAAATGTTGGTACATTTTAATTGAAAGACTCTCAAAAATATATGGTTGCATGGATCTTAAGTTCATATAAATAGATAATGGCCTCGTAAATGTCTTTTTTAATTTGCTTATGCATATAACAGACTTTCTGTTAATTTTTGACAGTACCTTGAGGCTATAATACACCTTTTAAAATACTCATCAAGCATTGTGGTAGTATTAGTGATAATGTGTTTGTATGTGTGAGACCGACGATGCTGCCTAGCAAACACGAAGTCAAACATTTGATATAAAATTACTTTATCATTTGACATCAAACACAATTCTTAAACGTTTTTTTATTATTTAATTTTAACATATGAATTCAAATTGATAATGATTTGAAAATAAATATTTGACATTAAATTCAAATATTTATAAACAACAAAATTACCCCCTAAAAGTTTCATCAAATATTAAATTCAAATCAAAACTAAGCTTGGCAGGACTAAAGCGAAAAATAATTGTAAACATTAAAAATGGCGCATTTACTTTGCGCTATACAACACTTCAGTGACAAGCTTCGTAACCTATTGTGTTCTTATGCAAAAAACCGTGCATATAGAACAAAAACGGAGCAAAAATACTAAATAAAACAAATAATTTTTTATTTTGTTCTATATGAAAGTGGAACTCAGCGTTGCCGTTGTGACACTAATGTATCACTTTTGACCCTTTTTAATGCCAATGACACTTGTTGTGACCCTTTTTTTAATTTATCCCTTTGTATCATTTTAACAAAATTTATGACACTTTTTGAACCTTTTTGAAATTAAGTACAACTTTCCACATTCCTTACGAAAGTTGTCACGAGTTTTGTGAAAATACATATACAAATTGATAGCATGTCATAACGTCCAGCGTCATAGTGTCCACGGACACTATTTACAAACAAACTTAAAATATAGAAACTTGTGCTCGAATCGGAGCTGGAAGAATGGACTCCAAGTGAAGAACAAATTACAAAATAAAGAATAAGTATTTTTAAAAAATTATAAACATTCAGGGGTGTTCTGAATATCGAAAACGTAAAACGCAAGAATTTTAAACGTCGTTTATTAATAAGATTTCTGTAGTACAATAATTTTATGACAAATATTATACAATTATTTCTTTATTAAACAAAATTTTATAACAAATTATAAAAATTAAATTTAAAGTGCATTAAAAACAACTTCGAAATTCTTGCGTATTATCCAAGGAATGTACCAGTGAATTGTTTCTTAGTTTTAAGATTGATTTATAATTGAAGAATGTATAATTACTTTTATTTAAGTCTAATGTGTTTATTTAATACATAGTAATAAATTTGACCCTATTTTACTTTAAAATAACCCTTTTTTGACCCTTTATTTTCTTAAATACCCTTTTTATGACACTTTTTCGAAATTGTCAACGGCAACCCTGAGTGGAACTAAAGTTTATAGTACTTTGGAACTCATTGCATTGTCTGTTTTTGTTTTATTTCCTTTTTGTGACTTCACATTGCAGTTGGCAAATGAAATGAAAAAAAAACAAACGTATGCAAAAGCCTTTGATTTTTAATTAGGTCCGCGTGTTTTCTAATCGATGATATCAGTAAAATGTTATTGTTACTTGTTTTGTTGTAAATTAACCTTCGCTTAAGGCTAGTTTACACTTTTACACTTTGTATTAATACATGTCAAAAACTCAAGTAATATATAAAAGTCTGATATTGTGAATGCATGTGCGATAAAAATGACAGGTATTATGAAAAAAAGTAGACATCCCATACCACTTCATTGTTTTTTAAAAAATTTCTAAACAATAATTCTTTTAATTAGATCAGGGTTGCATTTTATTGCATGTGTGTGTGTGTTTATACTTTGTGTGATGGTGTGAACACAAACTGTGGTGTTAAATTAGATTTTTTAACAGTCGCAATAAAATTCATTAGATTTCTATCTCACAAAGTATTATGGAATACGTAAGACTTGTGAGATATTGTAAACAAGACTTTAGCAATTACTGATTTCTTGATATTTTCTTTGTTATCATTTGATTTTTTTACCTCCAAACAATTTATTTGTTCAGCTATTAAATAGGTTTCATCGAAAAAATTAATGATGTGAGAAGTTTATATAACTTTTAATCGCTAGATGATGTGGCATACTACAATAATTTCTTTAATACAACTTAAAAAAATATATACAACTTTTACCCCCGTATTTATATACGATTATTAAATTTAACAAACGTTTATTAAGGGAAATTTTCATACAAAAAATTTTGCCCCGCCCACTTTTTTCGATTTACCTAAAATCAAAAAAACTGCTCCATCGATTTGAATAATTTATCTTTTAACTGTTCGTATTAATCCATTTTACGTTTTCATCGAAAGATAAAATTACCACGCCTACTTTTACGCCCACTTTTTCTATTAAGCGCATAATTTGAGAACGGCTTGACCGATTTGGTCCAACTTAGGTTTAACGGAAAGAAAATTTTGCCCAGCCTGCTTTTTTCAATTTACCTAATATCAGAAAACGGCTCTTTACACCAAATAAAAAAAAACAAAAAACATTGTCTGCGCTGGCCTTAAGATGAAGTAATTAATAAATATAATTTCCAATTTGCCTTAAATACATGCGTTTCTCTTTTGATTGAGCCCATATCTACACCATATGTAAGTTATTTTGTAAAAAAAGACTTTATGATAGGTATTCCATGGATTTTAATTTTAAAGGCCGTAAATGTCGTTAAATGCTCAATTTAAATCGTGTGGGAATACAACACTAATGTTTGCTTAGGGCCAGCAACGTGGACCGGGTCAGCTAGAATGCTATAAAACAATAAGACTTTCGTAAATAAGAGCATATAGAACAAAGCTTTTTTTTAAAACGCTTATTACTCTTAGAAGCTTTTCCAATGACTGAAATTTTTTTTACCAAAAAAAACAACCAGAAACTCTAGAAGTTTCCTTGGTAAGAAGGTTGCGACAACTTTTTCGGTTCAGTTTTTTGTAACTAACAACTAAACTTTAACAACGATTTACCAAAGAAACATTTTTGTCATACAGAACACAATAACTTGCGAACGACGTTATGGGTTTAAGTAGAAACATTTTTCAATGTGTTTAACTCCAACAAAAAACTATTTTATACGAAAATGTTACAAAAATAATAAAAATAATTGCTACAAAATATTCAAACGTTCTGGATCTTCTGTTGAATATTCAAGATATGCTGTAAGTCGAGCTGAATATACAAGAACAAATAAGTTATGCTATGCACTTTACTTGAATAAAATCCAAAATAATAAAAAATATGATCCGAAATCGTTCTACAATTTTATAAATTCAAAATAAAGAACAACTGGTTATCCTACAGTGATGAAATTTAATCAAAATGAATCATGTGATGCAACCTTTTTTTGAACTTATTCAGATGCTACCTATGATAAAAATGGTAAATATCCGTTTCCCATAGCAGAAAATCCAGATATACCAATTTCGTTTTTTGATACCAAAACTGTCGCAAATGGTCTAAAAAGGCTAAGATTCTCTTACAAATATGGTATTGATAAGATTCCGAGTAATATTTTCATTATGTGTGCTGAAGCCTTATCTATCCCTTTAACAATATTGTTCAATACGTCAGCTAAATTTGGGAATTTTCCGAAAATTTGGAAGGAAGCTTTTATTGTTCCTTTGTTTAAGCCTGGCACTAGATCTGATATTGAAAATTACCATGGTATTGCAAAACTTAGTATCATACCTAAATGTTTTGAAAAATTAATAACGGAAAATTTATATTACCAAATCTCAAACATAATATCTCCATATCAACACGGATTTAAAAAAAGGTTGCTCTACCGCTACAAACCTTCTTCAGCTCATAATTGCTATCAATCGTGGTTTTTTCGCAAGGAATCAAACAGATGTTATCTACACCGATTTCAGCAAAGCTTTTGACAAAGTCAATCATGCTTTTTTGGTAAAGAAGCTTCAAATAATAGGAAATAACCTTGCCCTCATACACATCTCGACTGGCTCTGATAAAGCTCCCTACTTTAAAAAGTCGTAGAACAATCCTACATGTATCGTTTATTCTGAACATTATTAATGGTGATATCTGCGCTGGATTTTTAATTAATGAGATTTCATTTAATATTCCTCAACGACCATCTCGAAATTTCATACCATTATCCATTAAATTCTTTAGATCTAATTATGGTGATGCTGACCCTCTTAGAAGAATGTGTAACACTTTCAATCAATTCAAAGATTTATTGATCATTCATTGGATCCAAAGTCAATAAGTAGATTAATAATTGCTTTTCTTAATTGATGATGCAATTTATGTAATGCAATCAAATGTTAGTTATAGTCTATTTTATTTAAGTGTAATTTTGAATGTCTGTAAGGATTAATCCATAGACAATAAAAATAAATATAAAAAAAAATATTATGGTTAATTTAATCATATTTTTGTCAAAGGGTTAGGGTTGAATTTGTCCTCCATCATGAAACCATAACCGTATTATTGTTGCCTCCGAACATGCTAAGGTTAATAATAACAAAAACAATTATTTGTTGTGAACGATATAACGTTCAAAATGCAATGTCATTTAAATGGCCGTCATAGATTGGTTGCAGCGGTCGATATTTTAAGGCCAACAAAAAAAGTCTAAATCACATGATCTTGGTGGCCAATTGACGTAGCCAAAAATGGAATTACGCCTTCTGGAAACTTTCCCGTGCAATAAAGCCGAAAACCACATATCGTCCAGTTCATAATCTTCAATTGCGTGCCAAATAATGTCGGTTATCATACGGCTATAGCGCTCTGAGCCATGGACTCGACAAATTCGGATTGTCCGCCACATTTTAACTAACAGAGATAGTGTGTACATTGCGATGATGCGCAGCCTGACCACATCTGTAACGCTTCTAGTCTTGAAAATTCTTTGCACAGCATGTCGATTATGACAACCAAAATAACCCCGTGAAGCGCGAAAAGTGGCCACGTTTGAGCCACCACTTTTAGTAGTAAATTTTAACAATTTGAATACATACGTTGTTTGGTTATTAAGCGTTCCATATTCGTAAATGGCAAACCTTTCACTAAATAAAAAACACTTCAAATAATAAATATTTAACAGCTGAAAGCCTTGCCAGAGCGGCGGTTTTGAAATCACTAAATGAATAACCCTGTACATAAAATCCAAATCACCTATTCTGATATGCATTTTAGTCTTTTTTCCATATTTTTAGTTACTTAAAATACACTTAAACAATTAACACATAAACCCTTAAAAACTAAACTCTTATTAGAATAAAAAAAACCTAAAAACACTTAAAAAAACTCTTACCTTATTAATTATTTTTGGTTTTGCTTGTGTAGTTGAGTTTTACTGTCTAGCATCATACAAAAAAATCTAAAAATACGAAAAAATTATATTTAAATGATTAAAAAAATGTAGAGTTGTAGTTAAATTAAAACAAATATAGATTGCTACAAAATTTAAAAGAATACACTTTAAACAATTTGTTTATATAAAAGAAATTAATAAAAAAAATATACAAAATTAACAAGCATGATGTTGATTAAAGATGTTGGCAAATTTAAAAATTACTAAATTAATCGTATTGATTAATATACGTACTAGTTTATTAAAAAACCCGCTCGCAGATTTTTTAAAATAAAAATATTAAAAAAAACACAACCACAAATTTAAAACCTCTCCCCTTAAAAAACCCAAGCGGCTGATTTTGTTTGCTTTTAATTCATACATTATCGTACAATCTTACAGTTGACAACAGTTTAAGGTTTAATTTAAAAAAAAAAAAACATTTAATAATTTTTTTAAATAAAATATTTTCTTTAAATCTTTTAATAAAAAAAAAATAATAAAAAGAAATAAATACTAAATTACGTTAACAATTTCTCTTGACTTAACGTAAAGAATTTTTCTGTTAAATTAAGACCATCTCACAAGTGCTAATTAGAACTTTAAACAAACAAATTTTTAATAAATTTTGTTAAAACAGGAAATCATACTATATTAATTAAACAAAAAAAAAACTTAATTTTGCCTGCTTTGCATTTTTAAATTTCGTTTTTTTTAATTTATTTACCAGCAATTTTTTACTTTTTTTGCTTTGATCTAATTTTTATAGTTATTTCTTACTTAATTTTTTTCAAACCTGCTTTTTTATTACAACTAATCAATCAATCAATTAATCAATATTAAAAATAATACAAGCTAAATAGAAATAAAACAATTACGCTTTTCTATTTCCACCTTAACTTTTTCCCCCACACAATATTATTGAAATGGATTTAAAACACGTTTTAAAGCTTTTAAGTATTCAAAACGACAAATTAATTTTTTAAAACAATAAATCGTGTAGTATAAAATATTTAATAGCTTTTCTTGTAACTTAATAAAAAAACAAACATTGTTTTTATTATTAAAAAGCTTTAATTGTTGTCCTTAATTAAATTTTAAATTGTTTTTTGTTTGAATTTAAATTAAATTTGTTTAATTTTGCATGCTGCTTTTAGTTTATAAAATTAAAGTATTTTGGCACAATATGTAAAATTTCATATTTTTGAAGAAAAAAAAAAAATAAATCAAGTTATTGTTTAATAATTTTTTTTAATATATTTTGGAAATAAAAACAAAATTTTTTTTAATTTTTACAGTTTTTCGTTCGTTTGGATCACATACGAAAGTGTTTTACACAAAAAGGTGGAATATTTGTATTGGAGGAATACAGTAAGTTCATATTTAATTATTCTTAAAAATCAAAAACAATTTAAATCACTAGATCCTTTAAAATATTGTTTTTATACCCTCAACCACAGATGGAAAGGTTATAAAGGGTTTTTTTTTGTAAGACATCGAACTTTTTATAAAAAAATTAGATTATAAAAATGTCTGGCACACGGCCTCCACGACTACGCCTTCGCGTCAGTCCAATTTTGTTGGATGTTTTTAAGCATACCCGGACTTACAGTATTGTTCGAAACTTAAGCAACTAGTCTTAATAAATTAATCAAAGCTTTATATTATTACTATAATTGTTTTGAAAAATATCAGATTGGATATTAAAAAAGCTAACTCGAATTGGGCTGTGGCAAAATGGAAAACTGTGTTATTTAGCGACAAGACTAAATTTAACTTGTTAAATTAAAATGGAGTATACCACTCTAAAACCAAAGGGAATGGTAAAAATGCAATAGTAACATCCACCTCATTGTAAAGGCACAATAAGCCATGGGAGCGGAAATGTAATGACGTGGACCCGTTTTTCTAAGAGTGGAGTTAGCACTTTTGTTGAAATACATACACAAATGGATCGTTTCCTTTCTAGGGACATGTTAGCCAACTACGTTCTTCAGTGGGCCAAATGGGCAATGGCACTTCTATTGGTGTTTTAATATGACAATGTTTAAAAACACTCGCAAAAACTAATCAAATATTAAGTGTCTGGTAATAGGATTCGAGTCTTGGATTAGCCAGCTCAATCGGTGGCATGTCATAACGTCCAGTGTCATAGTGTCCATGGCATGGCATGACAGGTACGTTCCAAAACATGAGCACTAATAAATGTGGGAGCAATTTCTGTAAAAAAATCATACAGGTAGCCAACGGAAAAACCCAAATAATTTTTTCCTTTTAATTGTCAAAGCACCTTTATTACCGCTTATTACTTTGCTATCGCAATCATAAAAATCAAATAACCTTTTGTTTATAACTTTTAAAAAAAGTCATAAATATTTTTTCCAAAGAATTTTGTGCATATCTCGAGAAAATTTATTAATTGTGATTTCATGATTTATATCTAATTTTGTTCATAGGTTATGCGACTTTACGTGAAAGCAATAGGACTTGACACGTTTTACCGTTTTGGATTTTTTATGAAATGAAAAAAAAAAATTATTTATAACTGCGAAACTGTTGCTTATGTAGCGAAACGTTATATAAACAGATGAAAGAAATTGCAATTCTTGATTTTTCTAATTTAGTTTCAGCAAAATCCGTCTAGTGGTTATCGAGTTAAGTCAAACAAAAAAGCCTTATCAGAATTGAGTCCCGAATCAATCAGCTGAAAATTGTTGTACTGTGTAATGCAACAAATTGAGAGGTGGCACCTGGTGGCACTTGAAATTGATAAATAATGTAAAACAGATATGAGACAATGTATTTGTAGTAATTCTAAAATTGCAGGTCCAAATGTTCGGAGAAAAAAGGGAGTTTTGTTATATCCCTAGAGGGAAGCGAACTGTCCCCTGATAGGTCTTTGGTGGCAGAGACCGGTTCTAGTTCTAGCACTTTATATGAATAAGACCTATCACTTGTACATGGGGTTGTCATTGGAGGGGGCCAATTGCCACCATTTAACCAGTCACAGATCTATTCTCAATGAACGTGCTTGGTGTCACTTGCTAAAATATAGTCCTTCAATTAGATTCAAGAATAAAATTTTAGAAAGTACCAAAAAAAATATGTCACAGCACCGGTGAATACTGTAATGTAATTCATTACTTTTTCTACCTTTTTGTTCTTCATAAACCAGTTAAGGTATTGATTCTTCTTTCACTGGCCATAAGTCCTTTCTTTTTGTGCTTGTTCTAATTTCACAAATCCCAGGACCAGGCTGTTGGACCAATTGACACAAATTTCCCGCAGGGATGTTCATAAAAATAAACAAAAAAAAACTTAAGTCTCTGCAGAGTTTATTTTTCAATTTTAGTATACTGAAATATCCTACTTTAAATAAAAAGAAAAACGTTATCTCACATAATAAAATAATATTCGTTTTTAAATTATTAGGTTTAAATTAAGTTGCTTCGGTAAAACATACAAGTTCGGAGTTTGAGACGGATATAAAAAAAAACTGGCAGTCAGATCGGAGTAATTATTTTTGATTTGATTGTACCATTTAGTCTAAAATTTCAAAATATCACTTCATATTGCATGAAGAGTATGTTGACAATTTGACTTTTTTCCGCGAAATCCCCAGTGTGCGGCGTCGGATTGATCAATTCGGGTCATCTGTCTTGCACGATACGGGCTTGATTATGATGAATATTATCCAAAAGTGTAAATGTTTAGATCCATATAGAGTGATCAATATTGTTACAAAGCCCCTGTTTTCGGAGACATTTTCAAATCTTATACGTATGTAAATAGAAATAGTTAAAGGCATATTTTGTTCCACCATCTCATTCCGTGCACACGTCTGCCAGATTTGATGATTTATTGTTATTTTGACGATTTTGGGGTTAGGAAATTGCTCATTGACGTTTTGACGAATTATACCTTGAATTTGAAAATTTTTCAAATGACAAATTTTGTACTAGTTTACAGAAGTTTTACGTATTATTTTGTATTTTTAAAAAACTTCTTGTTGACAGAAATTGTCCCGTGTAAACAGTTCATAAAACAAATCTAAAATAAAATAGCACTGAAATATAATTTTAGGGCAATTTAATCAGATTTTTTACATTTAACGACGTTTTTTAAAAACAAAAAAAAATTTAAAATTAAATTAAGCATTGCCGAATTTAGACTATACAATAAACGCCGAGTTTTTTTCTATTTTCTTTTAAAGTAGTTATTCCTTGCTTTGCTTCAATTGTCAAAACTAACAAAAGTTAGTAGTTCTTATTTTTCAATGACGATATTTATGACGATATAGTAAGTCAGTTTAACGATTTTTTTTGTGCAAAATTTGCCGATTTTCGAAACATTTTATCTGGCAGCTACTAAATTTGTATATGCATTCAAAATATTTTGACCAAACTTGCTGCCCTAGTTTATCATGCATGAAAAATTCCACGTTAAACTACGACACACATATCGAGACCAGGCGCGGATTCAGGGAGGGGGGGTGGTACATAAGGAAATTTCCCCTCCCTAAATTATAAAAATATGTTTGGTTTATCTCGATAATATAAGAATTCCCAATAATAATATTTTTTTATATGCACAAAATCTTAGGAATCCCAGCAATGTTTTTTTTTATTGAGTCTAACGAAATTTTCAATAAGTATCCAAATCTTAATTCTAATAGTTATTTATTAGATATTTCCAATGAAACATTTAGTTTACTGTATTTAAATACTTATTCTACATTCAATCCCAGCTAATGTCATCTATATCCAAAGAATAAACGTTTGACTTGAAAATGCGTGCGGTCGAATTATTAATAAGCCTTAATATATGCAATAGTTATGTATATATGTGTTATATGAATCAAAATTCTATTCGATAATTTTTGACGAAAACACAGATTTGTCGGGGAAAACCCAGATTTCCTTATCTTAAAGATATTTCAACATACAACAAAAAGTTGTTAGGAAAGCATTTATTGGCTTTGTTGTAAACGCATTTGAAGAGGCTTCAAAGGATATTGATAATGACGTTAATGTGTCAATTGATTCGAAGGCACTATCATCAATAGTTCTAAAAGCTGTGACAAATTTTAGTCTTGAACTAAAAAAATTGTGTAGGAGATGGAACAGATGGGTATCCTCTGATCCAAGCAGAAAATGGACCTGTTATAAAATTCTGGGCAAATGCAAAACAAACGCCTTGCTATTCCCATAAATCAAACAACTCAATTTTGAAAAGCAACAAAGTGCCATTAAAACAATAAGTTGTATCATTTGTTAAAGAAACGACAATTTTTTTTAAATATAATCATTCTAAGCGAAGCGCAGTTTTAGCAAAGTATTTGGGAGCCAAACTCTCTACATTATGCGACACAAGATGGTTGGACCGTCACGACTCAATTTTACACTTTGCAACAAGTGTACATCATATAGTAGAAGCTGTGGAAAAAATATCTGAGTGGAAAGGTAGAGATACTTCATCAAAAGCCTTATATTAAGGAACTCGCTTAGTACTTTTGAATTCATTTACGGAATGAACATATTAAGTGTGATACTTATTGTATCACAGCCGCTTAGTATCATTTTACAAAAGCACGATATAGATCTTCAAAAAGGATCAAGCCTTATCAAAACTTAAATCATGTGCCTTTCAGAGAAAAGAAATAAAGCCGAAGAACTATTTAAAGCGATTTTTGAAAAAGATAAAGTTTTCTGCATTCAAATCGAGGTTCCAATCACATTCAAAATGTTGAAGATTACTACCGAGTTGTAGGTAACATTCCTCTTTATTTTAGAAGATCTCAAAACACGTTTCCCAATAGATATCCTAAATGTATTGAACATACCTAAACTTCTACTTCAAAGTGTAATCAAGTCAAATACAGATACAAAACTTTTAAAGTCACAACTAACTGATGAGCTGGTTATGTTGACAAAAGAGATAGATAAACACCTACTAACATCTTAACTTGAGTCTGAAGTGTTGAATTGGCAACAAACTTGGAAAATATCTGAAAATCTATCAGATAACGTTGTAGATGCTTTATTAAACTGTGATGAAGATATCTACCGAAATCTAAGAAAAATATTTCAAATTTTCGTTTATTCTGTTCAATAAAGAAATATTTTTATAATATTTGCAATAAAATTTTTTTTCAGGGCTTTGCGTCTTCGATTTCTATAACACCCCTGATAATCTCCTGTTATCACATAAAACAGTTTTATAAATGAAAAACACTCTTTCAACATCGCAAGATGCAACTGGAACACTAAAAATTCAGATGGAGAAAGGTTGCCAATAAATTCATCCGTCTCACTTTCATTAAAACAAAATCGTGAGAAAATCGATTAAAACACTTTTTAAAATTGAAATGCCAAGCCATATAGATTTTTCAGGAGTATTGAGTAATGTACCACACGTATTACGATCTAAAACGTTTTTTAAACTTTTCAACAAAATCTTTTTTACTGACATCTTGTATTATTTTCCTTAGCACTGTCAATTAAGCAAAAGCTTTCATTCATAGAAATCCCTTTCGTTTGTAACTTCAAGAGGCTTGAGCAGATGCATTGAGAGTACATTTAACGTCCGATTTTTGCATTATTCAGTTAGCATTTCGAATAGATTATGCCTCATATTCGCTAAGCTTATTTAAATTTTTTTCTATGTTGCAAAAAGGTATTCTTTGGCAAGCTGGACCAAAAATTGCTTTTTAAAAAAATAATTGAAGAAATGGCAAAAATGGCATATGCCATAAAAAACTTGCCCTACTCGTCAGTAATGCTACGAGAGAATGGTAATTTCCTACTCGTCGTCTAATTAAAACATGGCTCAGATCAACAATGACAGAAGAAAGACTGTACTATCTAAATTTGCCTCATAAATGGCTTATTTAAAAAAAATAGTTTATATTGAACTGATCTTATATTTCATTTAACCTTATTGTTGAGTTTTTTTAAAATAATATACACATATTATTTTAATTAACTTTTAAAAACAAATTTTTCACTTTTTTGTATCAAAATAATGTTCCCCCCCCCCCCCCCTAAGACTCAAGCTGGATCCGCGCCTGATCGAGACAATACATATGGCCACGTTCTGGAAACTTAATTAAAGTGAAATTAAAATCGAACAATTTTTGAAAACGATCCTGTTTTGAAAGTTTCTAAAAATATTTCCTTTTATTAACATTATACTTTAGGTAGCACTTACCTTTTTTAGAACTACAGTAATTTTAAAAAAAATTTTATTGAAAATCTCCACCGATTTCAATTTCACTCCATTTCGATTTCCAGAACAGGACCGATAAGGTTTTTACTGCTCAGATTAGAAACAGTCACAACTCAAAATAGATCAAAATGTTTTTTTTTTCATAAACCAGTGCTCAAATCAAATCTTAAGCGACCACGAAAATTTCGTTAGAAAAAACGTACTAAAGACATACCCCCGTATTTATAAACGATTATTTAATTTAACAAACGTTTATCAATTTTCGTACAATATTTGTCTTGTAAACCTTTATTAAATTCAAAAAATTTTTATAAATACGGGCGTAAATTAAAAAAAAAACGAAAACGAAGTTGTTAAGATGAAAAAAAAAATATGTTCCAAAAAGAGCAAAAAATAAATATCAAAAATAAAACTAAGGAAAAAAAATTAAAAATCGCTTAAATCAAAAAAAAAACAGAATAATTAGATTTAAAAATTAACATCCACATTTCTGAAACCTTTAAAAAAATCTAAAAACGAAGAATGGATCTGACAGAACAAAATTATGTTATGATGTTAAGACTTAATCTATATAAGATATGTTTGTCTTTAAGTCCTATAGTAAATTTTTGACAGCACAACATTTTGCCATGACATAGAAGCTGCCCTTAAAAGGTTTTGTCGCCAAATTTTATGTCAATATCAACATTTATAAGGAAGTTGGCATTAACATCTATTTAATAGAGTAGTATTTGTCAAATATGGACCGATTTCAATTTAATTTCGTAGAATGATTTAGATTGCTATAAAAAAGCCAAGACCAAAATCTGTTATAAATACCAACATAGTAAGATAATTTATGACCACAAAGTCTCTATTCCGGAAAGAAGCTTTTATGGGGGCTATGTGAAATTATGGACCGATTGTCACCATTTTTTTTTTTTTTACAATTGGAACTTTGCGCACAAGCTTTACATGGACAGCCAACCAGTCAGACGGACGGACATAGTTAGATCGACTCAAGAGTAAATCGGTATACTTAAAGATGAGTCTTGGACCAATATTTGAAAGTGCTACAATCATCAGCACAAAGAAATAATACACTCCCCCTTATTATGGTGTGGGTATAGTAAACAAAATATGAAAAATTTTAGGACTAATTAAAAATGGTGAAATCATTATTATTAAAAAGCTGATTAGAATAAAAAACAAGTTAAAAGGTCCGCTTGTTGCCGAGCCGAGCGGACTGACGCTTATTGCGAGAACTATTTCATGCGAGAAACAAGTTTAACTGTGCAGAGAATCAGCGCTGATATTTTGTCTATTATTTGTGATTTTATGCCCAAAATTACAACAACCGAAATGCAATAGACAAAAAGAGAAAAAACATTTTTTGCATGTTGCTGTGCGTTTTCAAACTAGCTCTTCAAAAATCTCTGCTCCTGCTGTTGATAATTGTGTTTATAACTTTTCTTAGAAAATAGTACAGTAGACGCTCGAAATTTAAAACTCTTACTTATTCGAATCCTTCGGAAATTATAACCAAAAATGGAAAGTCGTTTGTATGAGTATTTTTGTGTATTTTCTAAACGAAGATGCACTTTATGATACCTTTTATTAAAAAAAAATCTTTGGAAATTAGAATTTTACGAATATTAGAACTACTCCAGGAACAAAGTGGTTCTAATTTACGAGCGTCTTCTGTAATTATGATTTGAGTTTTGTTTTGTTGAGAAAAAAAACTGACATTGAGTTTTAAAATTTTACTTATTAACGAATTTCTTCAATAATTCTTGAAATTTGTATTACATTTTTTTTAAATTTTGTTTATAAGTTTTTTTTTTAATTTTTTTATAATCTTCTATATATAAATCGGCTAAGGCAAAACAGTTAAGAACACTTTTCTTCCCTGCTTGCCCAGCGACTGGAATAAAAAATACACCATTTGAAAGGTATTTGCTGGCAGAAGTGCACAATATATATTTTATTAAAATCTGTTCAATATGTTCAGAGTTATACGCGTTCAAATTTGATACTAACACATATGCATAACATATAAATAAAAATTTTGTTTTTTTCCAATTATCAAATAATAAAAATAAATAGGGTGGTCGATTATTCGACATTTGCAAGAAACCGGGTTTCGAATATTTCGACAATATAAAACTTATATATAAATCGGCAGAGACAAACCTATTAAGGTCGATAACTTTCTTTGTTCATTATATTAAAAAAAATATAGCCGAATTTCGACCATTAGGAAAACACTTGTTGTTATAATTTTATTTAATTTTTATTATTTATTTGAATTTTTATTTTTTTATTTGAATTTTTATTTTTTAATTTTTATTTTCTTAATTTTTTGATTGCATGTTTTATTTACTTTTTATAAATGTTTGTTTATAATTTTTTTTAAATGTTTTCCAAACAAGTTGAAACAATAACAACATAACATAAACAATGTTTTCGGCGCTGCAATACGCTTTGGAACTGTTTTCTCGCATTCAATCAGCTTTGCGCTCTGACCAGCGCCCACTATGACCTGTTGGCGCTTATATGTACTAACTTGTATAGTACCAGTTTTCTCGCATTGGTTCTCGCAATACGCGTAAGTCGGCTCGGCTCGGCAAAAAGCGGCCACTCTGTTCGCATCCTAACTCTTAAGAAAAATTAAAATACTTAATCTGTACAAAAAGTTGTAGGAAAATTTAGTTTTCCCTCTTTGAAATATTCCCTTTAAATTTTATAATTAATAGTCTAATAATTATTAATCTAATCACTGCTGAAAAAATATGTAATTTACTAAAATTTATTAAATTGCGGTTTTTATGGAATGCAAAAACTTTTATTCGGATTAATCTCTGATTTTTATTTTTGCTTTCAGATCCTAAAACTCGCCAACTCATACAACGAAAATATAAATCTACTATGGTAAGTTATTTGTGTTCCATAAAATGTAAACATTATTTTAAAATGTTTCTGTTAATCTAAAAAAAAAAAAAATATTTAAGTTTCTTTGCACGTTTTGACATGTTCATACTTAAATAATTTTTGTTGGAAAAAATCATTTAAACACCACTTTTGTTGAAAACTTGAAAAATTAACTTTATAATTTTTTTTTAATTCTAAAAAAATTTTTTTTAATCTAATTATTTTAAAATTTTTAATTTTATATCTTTTTATGTGTGTGAATGTGTGCTACTCTCAAACCTTAACTATCTCTGTGTGTCTGTATTAAACATATCAAAACTCAAACTTTAAACTTAAAAAACCAACACTACTCTTACCATCCATATCATAACTACACTGTAAAAAAAATCAAATACAATGTCTACACTTCACCTGGCCTTAAAAATAACACTAAATAATTAACTGCATTGTGTATATATGTATGTGTGTGTGTAAAATAGGCTTCAGAGGCAGCCTTAAGTTTGCATCGCATGTTCACCATCAAATTCGCCAAAAGGCTAATGCAACATCCTGAATTTAATGGCAAAAAGGATTCAAATCATAATATACGCAACTCACAAATATTTGAAGAAACGGAGTTTGTTAATACAAGTTCATCAAGTGACAGTGATTGAAAAGATTTTATATAAAATGCTGTGTATAAGGCCTTATTCAAAGAAATCATGACATAATTTTTTGATTTTTAAACTAAAATACTTAAAACACTTCAAACAATGTAATTATTATTATTTTTGTTTTTCGTTTTTTTAAATAAACAATAAAACAATAAAATAAACAAGATAAAAAGCATGATTTTTTTAAGATTTTTTAAACTTTTTCTAAATGTGTATAAAAATTATCTTTGATCTAAAAAAAATATTATTTAAAATCATATTCATCTTAGTTGTGTTGAAACATTAAAAAGAAAAGTCTTGGCTTAAAAAATTTTTTAAACTTTAATATATTTTTCTTGATTTGACAGATTTATAGTTAAACAAGTAATAAAAGTAAAGCCAAGTGCTAGACTTTTTACTGTATTTTTCAGTTACTTTCTAGTTATGTTTAATTGTTTTTCATTTTAAATTGTATGTATATTTTAAATCTACATATTAAAAAATTTCCGTATTTTTTTGATAAAACTTAAGGCCGATCAAATCTGTTATTCGGTATTATGTGTCTTTTCTTATGTGGCGGCTGGTCAAGATCAGAACCAAAAGAAAAATCCTGTGGTAATAACGCCACAAATCCAGGATATTCATGCCCAACAAAAGCAACAACATGCTCAACAGCATCATCACCAACAACAGCACCAAACTCATTCTACTGCCTCATCGTTAAAAAACACACATTTACCCTCCCAACAACAAAATAATCATAAACATCAGACTATAACCATACGTCATACCCAGCCTATGCAAAAGCCAACAATAACCACTTCAGCAGTTCAACCTCAGTCAAAATTGGTGCATACGAATGCAAAAACTCATACTACAGCCACTATGGCCATTTCACAGTATCAAATGCAGCAGCAGCAGCAACAAACTCAACTGCAGCAGCATCATCCACAGCCAAAACCCGAATCTCCTGTACAACAACCAACATCACCACATCCTCCTTTGGGTCCACATTCTAGCACAGGCAGCCAATCCGGGCCTTTGCCTCAGCTGCCACCTCGTATACCCTCACAAGCTTCAACAGAAAGTTTGGCTACTTCTCCAACACCCTCTACAGGATCCCAAGGACGTGCGAGAGGCCCTCCACCTGGTCCACCACCAGCAATACCTCCACGTACAGGAGCTATAGCTAGAAGTGGTTCGGTACAGCAGTCTACCCTAACACCACAAAGAACATTTAAGAGGCAAATCTCCGCCAATTCAACACCACCCCAATATACCCCACAGCCACCCCCAGCTTTTGTTATACCTAAACGACATACACCCATTTCAAGGTCTTCATCTGTGGCCACTTCAAGTCTCAGTGCTGCAAATACTGCCTATTCACATCACAATACCTCAACGACAACAGCAGTAACTGCTACAACCACTGCAGGTAGTGCTTTAAGCTCTCCCTACAATACTCAACATAAAAGACCCTCATATGGCAGTGTTAGCTTAAGTTCCTCACAATCCTCTTCCTCGCCCAATTCCAATGCCGGTAGCAGCTCTACCTCGCCTCAGTCCCATCGCAAACACTGACGAAGGAGTTCTTTTTTCAAATTTAGCAGAACCGAAAGTAAACACGATCATAATGGTGGCGGCGGCGGTGGAGGAGGAGGTAAAACAGGTGATGAGCCCTACTCTAGAGAAGGTTGCCGTACCATATGTATACCTTGGCTTTAGAGAGTATAACAAAACGACTATAATCACAAAAAAAAATATTTCAATAAACAACAAAATATGCTTAAAAAAAGAGTTCAAATGTGAAAAAATACTAAATAAAACAAAAAAAAACTATTCATCTTTAAACAAAAGAAATGCTTGAAGATTTAGAAAAAAAGTGTTATAAACAAACTAAACTAAAAAAAACTTACTCAAAACAAAAATCTGTTGAGGACTAAACAATAAAATCTAAACAAAGCCACAATTTAAATTAAGAATAAAAAAACTTTTTCTTTAGACGTATTTTTTTATATTTTATTAAACACTTCATTTAAACGAAAGCAAGAAAATTCACACCATAATAATTTAAAACACTTTTTGCACAATTACTTTATTAATTTTTATTAATTTTTAACTTGAATTTACATATTTCTTAAAAAGAACACGTGTTTTATTATCAACAGCTTAAATAAAACTTAACTGTTGGTTGCTTACATTTTAATACATCACTACACTCCCACACACTAATTAACTCTCTTTCTCTCTATCCCTTTCACACTCTTCATAATAACTCTTTTTTTTATTTCCTTTATAAAAAAATACTCATTGTTGTATTTTCTCAATAAATCAACACAATGTCACAAACTTAAAACAAAATATATAACATTCATAAACGCTCCGTTTACACTAGACACTGTTGTCCTGATAATAAAGAATACGTTTTACTTGTAAAATAAACTGATTAAACTGATCGGTAAACAAGAAAAATCCGTGGCAAGAACTTTGTTATTTTGATTTTAATTGACTTTAAAGTGCTAATTCCAAATCTGTTCTACTCTCAGTTGAAATGGTTAGCAACATTCCATTAATTGTGGCAAAATATACTTTGATCATATACATATGTATGTATATACTAAGAGTATTTCTTCCACAAAAAAAAAATCAAATAAAAACAAACAAACACGACTATTTTTGATGTTAATATACATATGTATCTAACATCTACGATATATCTACTATCTTCTTTATGAAAATGAAAAATGTTTGAGTTTGTGTCTGTGTCTGTTGGCTCCTAACCTACTGAACCGATTTTCCTAAAATTTTCACAGTAAAATCACGTAAGCCCTAAAAAGAAAATAGGTTAATAATTTAAACGTGGTTAAAGTCAACTATAAATTTCAAAAAGAAATTGAGCGGGGTATACTGAATAGGAGCAGTACCCCAATAGAACGAAACTATTTAATACCGCATATCTGAAAACAAAAGTCTTTTAGTTTAGTAGGACCCACTCTTATGGTATACAACACTTATCAAAATAAAAATAAATTGGATAGGTGCAGGGGAAGCAATTAATATGTACATAAAAACTACTAAACGGATTTTCCTGCAAGTTTCATTAATTTCCTCATCACACGGCGTTAAAGTAAAAGCTTCCAAATTTGGAACAAATAGTTTGCTTATCAATATAGAATATCTTGCAAAAAGCGAGCTGGACTAGAAAATATTACAATATATTATAATGAAATTAACATTTGTCCACCGATGTTTTTCGTTATATACCTGGTTATATACATTCTGATAAATGATAAAAATGAAAAATTTGTTTATCTTATACTTTTTTTTATAAATTTCTGAGAACAAGAAATTGTTCATAAATCACTTCTCCCGTGATAAGATAAAAACAAGACATATAACTGTGGAAAATGTTTTAAAAGTGTAGTTACTTCAGAGGAAAGGTAATTGTTACAAAAATAGTCATGTGACTGGATTTTGTGCGTATAATGGCTGATTCTCTCTGTTGTTCTGTTAATTTATATGGAAGGGATCTATCGCATTAACATGGTTCACTCGGGACAATATTTGCGACAGACATTATTTAACTCGAAATTGAATGTGTCCTTTTAGGTTATTTCAATGACCTGTTACAAAGTGTCAAAAAGGTGCCGATTAACCGCCTCCTAGAACATCACCATGTTAAAGTGACATGTCCCCTTCATATAAAGTGTTTGGACTTGAACCGGTGCCTAATACTTTGTAACGATCACATGACAAGTTTTATGTTAGATCATCTTCCCCTAAGGTAATTTCGCATAAAAAAATTGTTCGCTACTAATCTCTAAAAAAACTCAGCAACAATTGCAAATATGAACAAATTTTATTTGGATGACTTAAATGAAATTTTATTTCTAATCATTTGTAGGTCAAAATCTGACAAATCGTTCTCAAATGATGATGGAATGTATTAGAAATATAAGTCTACCCCATAAAAAACATTGTTAGTATTAAAGGAGGCTTAATAGGTTATTTATTAGCTTAAGTGTCATTATATTTTTTTAATTAAGCTTAAAATAGATATTAGTTTTCTTATTTTTTTGGTTCAATAAGAAATAGAAAAAAACTGAAAAGGAATTCGAACTTAGCGCTTTAAAATCTTTACATTCCATATTATCTTATTTAAAACAATTATTTTTCAGAACAGTGTTTCTGATTGATGTGATGTGGGTGTCTAGACAATAATTAAAATCGTTCGTTTTGATCGAAAATGTCGAAAGTGAATGATAAAATTAAAGTCTCAGCTATACGCCTTTTTTTTGCGTGAGCTATAATATCTAAAGCACAATATTTTTGTTTTTATTATTTTTTTTCTTCTTTGAATTTAAAAAAAATTACAAGACAGTAATTCAGAAAATTTCGAAAGTGTACATGTAAATGTAAAAAACCATTACATGGATTGTTATTGTCCTGACAACATACTCTTTTATAAACGCTGAGTTTAAATAACTACAAATTTGTCCCGAAAGCTTTAATTAATAAATAAATAACTTGACTTGAAAAAAAATTTAAAAAATAATGAAAGAAAAAATTTAAAAAAAGAATAATTAACGAGTAAAACTTAAATAAATGTATGATTAAATGTTGTATAAATGTTTTGATGTAATTTTCCTATAAAATAATTAATAATTCTAAATAATTGAGGATATGTATGTATGTATGCATGTATGTAATACAAAAAAATAATTAAAATTACACATACTGCAATAAACATTTACAATTGTAACTAAAACAAAAACCTAATAAATTTATAAAATAAGAAAAAAAAAATATTTAAAAAAAACCAATGGTAATTGAAGGCAATCTAGGTAGGGAATGTTTGTATAATTAAAAGTAAATTAAATAAAAGTAAAAAATATATGTAACTAGAAAACAAAATGTAAAAACCTATTAACAGTTAATTAATGTATGTATATCAAATAAATATTTCTACTAAATTAAAGGACAACGCTAATTTGAGAAAATAAAAAGGGTAATAGAAGAATGCACTATTTTAAAAGACTGAAATCAAGGAAACTTTATGCTTGATAATCCTCGTAAAGTTAACACAGTTAATGCTATGTTCATACGACGATATAAACCACTGGCTTCGCTCTCTGAAACTAGATCGCCAAACATGCTGTTCATACGATTTGTTCTTGTTTCATTTTGACATTTTTTTTTGTGTTGTTAGTGTGATTCTTTTTAAAATAGATAAAAAAAAAAAGTAAATAAAACTTGAAAATTTATTTTTTAATACTTTTATTAATGTTATTATGTTATTATTATCACTTTATTTTATTAAACGTCAGTTTTTATTTTGTTTTTTTTCTTTGTTTTGATTTTTTTTTTGAGAGGTAGTTCAGCTTAACTAACGATAACTGTTATCAAAATTGGAGATGATAGCACAGTTTTGCTGTTTCGCAGCCTGTTTCAAAATGAAACGACCTGTTTCGCTCTCAAAATTTTGTATGGGAAACAAGTCGTTTCAATCATGTTTGGGGCGCGAAACAGGAATGAGAGAGCGAAACACGAATACTGCTGACCGTGTGAACATGGTATAACACAAGACCCACTACAGAAAATATGTATGTATTCAGACATTTTTATGTATAGCTAATGCCACAGTGCCACATTAAACCACTGTGTGACAAACAATACAATTACTAACCGCCCCTGAGTGTGAAAGTAATTAGCAAATACAGGTAGCAATTTGACTACATTATTGGGGAAGATTATACACTTGCGTCTAACTTAGAGGCTGGAGTTATCTAACTCCGCTAATTTGGGAAATATGGCGGCAGCACCTAGGGATGACTTAACTACGATTAAGATTAGAACTTTCTTGACGAACAAGCACTGTTCGAACGACAAACAATTTCATGTTCATACATTTAGTTAATTTATTGTTAAAACATTTGCTATCACAATGATGCTTCCCATAAAATAAATAAAGTTCCTTGATTTCGTCCTTTACCAGAGTATTGTAAAATATTTAAAAATAGAAGAAACAAATTACGAAAAAAAAACCACAATAAAAAATATGAATAACACAATGATCCTTTAAAAGATTTTAGTAGTCGTGCTTAATTCCCAATTTGTATTCTTCATAAAAACACTTAAATTTATTGTTGAAGGGATAAGCTATTCCTAAGCGCACTTCACTGGTTGCTTACGCCAGATCGTCAGGGCACTTTATACAAAGATTTTAGAAAAATTAAGATATTAAACAAACAAAACTGCTAAGCGAATAAGAATTATAAGCAGCAGCATTACTTGTAACAATTTTAAATCTTTAACAAAAACCACAACAATAAACAGTGAGTTTATCTCTTCTTACATGGGAATAGCTTATCCCTTCAACAATAATAAAAATAAAAATTTGGAATTTAGCACGACCAATAAAATCTTTTAAATTAAAATTTTGTGTTCCCAAAAATTACTTTGGTTCAACTGTTAAAATGTGAAAAAAGAAAAAACTACCCGGCAGTTTTTATTCTTAATTGGGTTGAAAAATTTTTTGGAGAAAACACTGAAAGGAAAATATGAAAGTTTAAAATAATTTGTAAATCATTAATTATTAGGGTAATTCCATGTCAAAACGACCAAGAGTGGGACACGACCTCTTCCGATTGTAATGAAATTTGGTGAGAAGGTTCCTTTTATCTTATAAGGAACATATATGAACGAAAAAAAATTAAAAAATTTTTTTTTCAAAAGTTATGTCATATTCAAAATGTCATAATTCCGCAGATTTAGCCGAATGTGTTGAGCTTATTTCTTCAATATCTCGAAAACTACTTGACATACGAAGATGATTTAAATGTCATTTTAAAGAGAATACTTGGGACTACAAACCATTTTTAATTTTTTTGAAAAATGTAATATCTGCAAAATATTAAATTTTAAAAACGGACTAAGTCAAAAACTTATTTTTTTATTTGGCTGATTTTTTTGTATAATACCCCAAACTGTTCTTATAAAATCCTGAAACTTTGAAGTAGGTGTTTTTTTTCTTTTTTAAGATATGATTTTTTTTCTTTCGCAACCTTTGAAAAAATAATCTTAAAATAGAATTTTAATATTGTAATTTTGAGCAATAAGTACACTGTGCTAGTTGCAAAAAACAGACCAGCCGCGCACCTTGCATTTTGCCCTAATTGGGGCACGCTGAATCCAGTGGGACTTACCGTTTTTTTAGATTCGCTCTTGTTTTCAAGAATTACCGTTATTTCGAAAATGTAAGAAGCTGCACAGCATATATTTGCGTAATTCAAAAACGGTTTAGTTTATTGAAATAACTAAAAAAACCGAAATTCGGCAATAAATAATAAAGTGGGGTTGGTCATACATTTGACCCATCTAGAAGCATACAAATATACAATGATAACGTACGTATACTTGCCATTTTCAATTTAATAACTAGTTTTTCGGAGATGTAGTCAGGCCCATTGTGTACATTCTCTTATCAGATGATAAGGAGAAAGTTGATTGGATTCAAAATATTTGTTGTTGAGTTTTCTTATGAAGTCGATGATAAGCTCATATCCAGTTTCTTTGTGGAGAAGTTGAGTTGAATATCTCCAGTTTTTGTTATTTATGATTTTCAGACATTTGTTTTGAATAATCTGCAGTTTTTTTAAATGTGTTTTTGCAGCATTGTACCAGATATGACTTGCATAAGTTAAAATTGATCTGATTACGCACTTGAATATTAGGTTTTTGTTCTTAAGGTTGAGGGTTGAACGTCTATTAAGAATTGGCCACAAAGCTCTAATAGCGTTCATGGATTTTTTACATATTTCGCCAATGTGGTTTGCAAAATTTAGTTTTTTGTCGAGGCAAACGCCAAGATATTTGATATGGTTTTGGATTTCCAGTCTTTCATTTTGGAAACTTAACTGACGACTTGGTACGCGCTTAGGGGGATTATTGTAAGGGAAAATAATAGCCTGAGTTTTACAAGGGTTTATTTTTATTTTCCATTTATAAAAATATTTGTTACAGGCAGCAAATCCCTTTTCCATTTTCTTTAACAGTGATTTGGTAAGTTTGCTAGACGTTATCGTCGGCATAGTAAGCAACTTTCATGTACGAATGGGGAAAGAAATCAGATGTGTAAATTGAATACAATAGTGGTGATAATATGGAACCTTGTGGCAGACCTGCAGTAATTTGTTTTGGATACGAATATGTTTCGTTGATAGCTACTGTGAATGTTCTCTCGGTAAGAAAATCTGCAATAATTTTGCACAAATATTTTGGTATATTGGCTTGCAGCAGTTTATAAATAATACCGTTGTGCCAAACGGTGTCAAAAGCCTTCTCGATGTCTAAAACAATTAAGCCTGTAGATTTTTTTAATCGTTTGTTGGACTTGATTAAGTTTGTGATACGGTTTATTTGGTGAACAGCGCTATGTTGTTTTTTAAACCCAAATTGATCGTTTGCTAGTGTTGATTTATTTTCGACCACACTGAGGATTCGGGTTTGAATAACTTTTTCAAATAGTTTACCAATGTTACTTAATAGGCTTATAGGCCTGTAACTGAGCGCACTATGCTAAGGCTTATTTGGCTTACAAATTGCAACGCAAATATATGCTGTGCAGCCTCTTACATTTTCGAAATAACGTTAATTCTTGAAAACAAGAGCCAATCTAAAAAAACGGTAAGTCCCAGTGGATTCAGCGTGCCCCAATTAGGGCAAAATGCAAGGTGCGCGGCTGGTCTGTTTTTTGCAACTAGCACAGTGTACTTATTGCTCAAAATTACAATATTAAAATTCTATTTTAAGATTATTTTTTCAAAGGTTGCGAAAGAAAAAAAATCATATCTTAAAAAAGAAAAAAAATACCTCCTTCAAAGTTTCAGGATTTTTTAAGAACAGTTTGGGGTATTATATAAAAAAAAATCAGCCAAATAAAAAAATAAGTTTTTGACTTAGTCCGTTTTTAAAATTTAATATTTTGCAGATATTACATTTTTCAAAAAAATTATATCTTTTCAGTATATGGTTTGTAGTCCCAAGTATTCTCTTTAAAATAACATTAAAATCATCTTCGTATGTCAAGTAGTTTTCGAGATATTGAAGAAATAAGCTCAACACATTCGGCTAAATCTGCGAAATTATGACATTTTAAATATGACATAACTTTTGAAAAAAAAAATTTTAAATTTTTTATCGTTCGTATATGTTCCTTATAAGATAAAAGGAACCTTCTCACCAGCATTGCCAGAATTAAGATTTTATCTTATTTTTAAAGATTTTTTGACCAAAATAAGATTTGAAGATTTTTTTCTCAAATTAAGATTTTTTATTTTTAGAAATAAAGATTTTAAACTTTAAGTTTGTACAAAATACATAATTTTTTTTACAGTGTTTTAAACAGTAAATTTTTAAAACAATGAGGTTTTGTATCATATTTGATGTCTAACTATTGGTTTTGCACACTTTTGAACCCATTGTCTGGCATACACAAAAATACATCATTATTTCTGGGCATACAAAATATTAAAAAGGCATCTTAGATTAGCAGTTGTTCGTTTTGGGAATAAATTTTATGGAAAATATAGCTTAAAACACAATTGGAACCAACAATCTAATTTTGTATAAATACCGCAATAAGGTATTTCGATTTCAATAGGTTCCATAATAAGAAGTATGTTGTTTTAAAAAATTAATAATTTTTACTTTTTTGCCCTTGTTATAAAAAATTCAAGATTTTTCTCTTCAAAATAAGATTTTTTTTCCGCCAAATTAAGATTTTCCTTCCAAATCTTCTGGCAACGCTGCTTCTCACCAAATTTCATTACAATCGGAAGAGGTCGTGTCCCACTCTTGGTCGTTTTGACATGGAATTACCTATTAGTTTTCTTAGGAATTGTTGAATAAATTTTTTTCAGCAGTTCTACTCCACTTTACTGTCTACTTAACAATTTTGAATGTTAACGAGCATAAAGAATACACTTATGATTTTTTGGTGTACTGAAAATCGCACTGTTTTGATGTATTTCGGTGTGATCAGCAATTAAAAAACAAACCGAAAAATACAAAAGCGGAACACCACAATATCACACGCATGATTTTAAAAGGCGCATGTGATTTCAAATCACGTAGGCCTGATACACATATAAGGTTTGTAAATAACTAATTTATTTTTTCATAACCAAAAATCCATGCAAAGATTAAAAATTGAAATTGAAAAATTGAAAGGTTTCAAATTGCGGCATGCGATATTTTTCGACATAACTTTAACTAAACACTTCGATCGATGTCAACTGTCGTATTAAGATTCCTGAATTTTAAAACATTTTACTTTAAATCTGATAAAGCAAATTTGATTTAGCTTTGTAGAAAAGTTAAATTCATGATTGCTTTACGAAATTCAGTTAAGTTTACAAAATTTTTCAAAATCCTCTCACAAGTGTATCTTTTGCAGTTGGTAGCTCTGGTGTTTTGTATTAATTGCGAAAAAAAAAACAAGAAAATTAAAACTAAAAAAATTGAATTAGTACAATAACAATAGCAAACAAATAAAGAATATAATCAACATAAAAGACATTTTTCTTTAAAATAAAAACAATACTTGCTGACTTATGTATGTGCGAAAATACATACAAAAACTTTTGTAATAATTTTCATTATAAATTTTATTACATCAACTAATATAAAATACTATTTGTGCTATTGGTTTCAAATAAAAGTTATAAATAATTTTATAATATTAATAATTTTATACATTATTGTGTTGTTTTGAATTATTTAAAAAAAAAGTTTTTTTTTGCGTATGTTACAAAATAAAAGAAGACATTTTCAAACAAAACAAAAATACAAAAATCAGGTATGAAAGAAACAGTAAATTTTTTAAAAAACGTTTTTAATTCAGAAAAGTTTGTGCTAAAAAGGTAAGTAAAAAGCAAAATTCGTATTTATAATCGGCATTTTAACTAATAAATGGTTTACGGTTTTTTTATAATTGGATGCTGGCAACACTTTTTCTTTTATTTGTCACTTGAATCATAATGATGCAAAACAGTGGTTATTAATCCATACTCGTACTCGTATCTACAATTTATTTTTTGTCGTGTGTTTTTTATATATGAATAATTGCACCATAGTGTCTCTTTTATTTAAAAAATAAAGAGTTTAAAGATTATTTAGTAAAAGTGCAATTTAGATGATTATTTTATTGCTAATAAAAAAGTATTCAAAAGACGAGTTTTTTTTTATTTGTTTTGATCGTTTACACATCACTTGTTAATTTTGTACAATCAGCGTTACCGTTGTGATACTACAGTATCAATTTAACCCTTTTTCGAAAGTCTTGATACCTTCTATGACCCTTTTTTTTATTTTATCCTTTTGTATCATTTTCGCCTATTTTGTGCCACTTTTTGACCCTTTTTGAAAATAGCACACACATATTGTTTTTTGTTCAACACCGCTGAACATGAGTGCTAAGCAAATGTTTTTGAAATAAGCGGAGATGGAGAAATGGACTTCAAGGGAAGATTTAATACCAAAATATTGAACAGTACATTCCAAAAAAGTATGTAGTATTCGTGAAAAGTTTGTGTTAAAAGATTTTTTACGACTTTTAAATGAGATTTTCGATAGTAAAGTACGATTTCCCTTATAGCAAACAATACTCATATACAGTGCACTCGCGATAATAAACACCCCAAAATATGAACACTTATTTTCTTCCATTGACTACTCTAAAATATGAACTTGTGCAAAAGCTTTAAAATATGAACAACTTATAATTGTATTTTTAACAATAATTGTATTATCTACCTACACAGTGTTAAAATCAAAATCAATTTTGATTCAACATCATAATAACTTGGGGATTTTCCTAGCTATCTGGTTTAAAATTGTCTTCAGTTGTTATCAAAATGTTTCACATGCACGTTTTATTTAGTGCATGTTTCGATCGCAACCACTCGATCTCCTCAGATGGATTTGCCATCTTACACGTAAAAAGTTCTTAAATATGAATTAAAAAAACATAAGGTTTGACCTTTCAAAAGAAAAATCAGAAATTTTAGAAAATTTAGAACATTAGATGTAATTCGGAAATATGAACAATCTTGCAAAAGTGAACTGGCTTTGTTTTAATTAGTTCATATTATCGCGAGTGCACTGTACTACATATTTGTCGTTTTTTATTTATTGAATAACTTATGGTGCTTTCTTCTCAAAAAAATGTAAAATTATTTTTAAAAATGTTTTGCTCTCTTAAATAGTATCTAACAAGTTTTATCCTAAAAAATTAACCCTTAATAATGGCATAAGGCATTGAACTTTTCGCTCTCATTGAAATCGAAAATGTTAAGAGTGCCCTGTAAAATACGTGACTTCGGTTTAGGTATGAGGATATTTTTAAAAAAGCGACGATTGCCTCAAAGAGCAACAAAGCTTCGCAGAATTTAAAAATTCGAAAAAGTTTGCAAAAATAGCGCCATAAAAATGACTAAAAGTCCCTAAAACTAACAGCAATGAAAAAATTCGATACAAATGGCTGAAATTCCCAAATATTTGGTAACAGCGGGATGACAGAAAAGTCTAATGTTTATTAAAAATCGTAAAAGCTTTAAAGAATCAGAAAATTTACAGGAAAAAATCGCTTCAATCTCGAACAGGGCTAAAATTCGCGAACGATTGCAAAATTTGAACAAACCCTTAAATGTCGGAACAAAACATGAAAAGAATTGAAAAAAATGAGTTATAATGATTAAGAACAAACTTTTTGTCAGGTGTTTCAAATAGGAAAGGGCATAAAAAAATTAATATTTTTAAGCACAGCCTACCGGAAATAAATATTTTTTTTTTGTCAAAAAGTAATTTCAATTTTTGGGAATACAAAATTTAAATTTTCAAAAGATTTCAAAAGATGCACGGCCTAAAAAACACTTAATTGACAACATCTTTTGTAAGTTGTTGTTGTTTTTATTTTGTTTTTCTTAACCTACTTACAACTACAATTAATGTTGAGAGAATTTCAACTAATTGTAGTGGAGAATGTAAGATGAGATGAACCCACTGTTTATTGTTGATGTTGTTTTGTTTAAGCTTTGATATTACTACAAGTAGAACTTCTGCTATAATTCTTATACGTTTAACAGTTTTATTTGGTTTAATATGTTTAGTTTTTCTAAAACCTTTATGGATGAAGTTTCCTGATGATCTGGCCTAAGCAACTAGTGAAATGCGCATAGGAATAGCTTATCCCATTAACAATAAATTTCAAGTGTTTTTATCAATAATAAAAACTGGGAATTAAGCACGAATAACAAAATCTTTTGCAAATTTTATTTTTTTTTGTTTATAAAAAACTTTGTCTTATTATATTTCTTTAAATGGGAAATACTGCTTTTAAAAAACTTGACCCTTTTTTATTGAAATACCCTTTATTGACCCCTTTTTCTGGAAAATCCACTTTTTGTGACCCTTTTCGAAAATTTCCAACGGTAACCCTGTTTACAATTAATAATTTCATGCGCTTTAATTTGTGAAATTGAGAAATATATTTAAAATATACATATGTTTGTACATACATACATATTTTTGAATTTAATTTTATTATTAATGCATTAATACATAATAATATATTGAATGAAAATTTCTCGCATAAATGTTTAAAAAGACCAAAAACACAATGCAAAAATGTCGTTTTAAAATAGGTTTAAACAAGGGTCGAACCAATCTTTAAAATCGTTTATTTACACAAAACTTAAAACAGGGGTTTTAAGGTAATATTCGCTTATGAATACAGTTTTAACGATTTGTGCTTAAAACAGGTTTGATATTATGTTTAAAATGTTTACGAATACGGTTGGTTATAAATCTGCTCAATTAATTTGCATACATTTAATTGGACTTACAAGGGTTAATGTCTAACTGAAAATCGTAGTGCATACTTTTAGGATGACTTAATTTTTAAATCAGTGATGGCCAAAGGGAGATTAAAAATGGAACAACGAGTGTTTGAAATTGTACCATTTTGAGCTTAATCAGATTAAAAACTTTTTATATTTAAGGTTTAATTAATTAAGCAATAATTAAATGCGACATAATTAAAAAAAATTCAAAACATCAGTTTGAACCAACCTTATGGGCAACACTATATTTTATTATAGGTGTCTAATTGGACCTTTCCTCACATTAATAAAGATTTAACTTTAATGGGCCTTTATTGTTTGCTAAAATGTAAGTGTGACGCCTTTACTATAACCAATGTTTAAGTTAAATTCCGTAAAGTTACGGTCTGTGTGAACATTTTTGCATTTTTGCAGCTAAATTTAACATCAAAACTTTTTATTCAGCTGCAAGATTTTCATTTAACACTTGTTATTTCATTTGGCATTTTTATAAAATGTTTTCGGCTTTTTTTTAGCATTATTTTAAAAATGTTGACCAATAGTTTTATTGCTTTAACTTAAATTTTTTATAAATTATAATAAATTTTTACTAAAAATAGTTGTACTCAAAATGAGATATTGTAAGAAAATTGATAATTCTTATCTTAAGAAACCTCTTCCTGTCTTGTAAGAAAATAGAATATTCAGGGAATATAAGAAAAGCCCTAATCATGTTGATATTACGATATAAAAGTGCAAACAAATTTCACTTTGTATTTAGATTGAAATTCTACAGATTAAGGCCCAAATTTACAGTCATAAGTAAGCCTATAACAACAGTTTAACAAATAAAATATTATTTCCATCTTTTTCTTAACCATTAGTTAAACCCTCAAATGTTATTGGTTAACTTTATTTTATTTTTTTTTTTTATTAATTATTTTAATAGAGTTAAAATTTGTTGGTCTGAAGAAAGTTTTACTTAACCAATTATTGCAAATATGATACTTAAGTTAAGCAATAGTTATCATTTTAGTTTACTAATAATTAACTAATGATTGTAAATTTGGGCCTTAATTTTTGCTCTAAACTGCGGGAAAAAAATAATTTGAAAACTCTAACCTCTCTTAAACTATAAGAAATAAAAAGATCTTAAAAATTGTGTATAGCATAGAAAACGCAATAGATAAGTGACTTGAATGTATTTAGTTTCGAATAAAATTTTAAACTGGTACATAATAAATTTTTAACAAAAATTTTAGCATATTTTAACATTATTTTTGGCATTTTTGACCATATCAAATGCCAGATTAAGCTGTACAAATTTTTAAGATCCGGTCACACTGGTGACGATGACCATCCGTTCTGTATTAGACAGAACGAACAGTAAATAATTTTATATTTTATAACTTTGTTCTGTGTAAGTTATTTTTAATAAAAACCCTAAACTCGTTTTTTATTTATTTTTCTTCAGTATACTGTTTTTTACGTTTGACTTGTCAACTTTTCAAATCACATCTAATTGTGCATGGCTGTGAAAATTGTTGTTTTACAGATGGGTTTTTATACTAAGCCACTAACGTAAATGTTATTTGCTTCGGACATTGTCTTTGCTTGTGCTGGTTCACACTCTTCAAGTTTTAGCCTTCAAGTCATCAGCTTTTAGGATAGAAGGAAAAAGAGAATGCCATTTATTTTCCTCTCTTTCCCAAAAGCTCAAGACTTGAAGGCTATGAACCAGCAGTTTTTCGCATAGTTATTGCAGAAACCAAAGGAGTTCTCGGTTTCAAAATGGCATTCTGACGCTTTTTTTTTATTTACGCCGTAAAGGAGTTCAGCCATCTTTGCATTTTAGGATACATGTAATAAGAAAACTTTTGTTATATGTATACATATCGCTCATTTGCTGCAAGACCGGCATAAGTCAAATAAATCCATTTCGAGATAAACGCGCTTAAAGTTTTTGATTTGCTCTAATCACTTGGAAAAAAAATTTAAACATTCTCTTCAAATGGGGAAAGTATAAAAGATATAAAGATGAATTTTATACACAATATAAAGAAAAACATAGCGAACAATTCTGCATCACTAACTCCAAAATTGTATTTTTTGATTTATGCCGGTCTTGCAGCAAATGAGCGATATGTATGTACATTATTTCTATTAAGTGGTGAAATTGTATAGTAACATATTGACTTCAGCAGCCTAATGATCCCGTCAATAGTGCGCCACCACTGCCGGTTTTCTCACGACGTAGATTTCTAATAACATATTTTCTCATAATATACAGCTGATGTCAGTTGTTTTGTCAGACGAAAAAATAACATGCTCTAATTGAAATTTTGCCTAATAACTTTGCGTCTCTTACAGCAGCAATGTTATAAAGGTAACATAGATGGAAAAATATGCCGTGTACATGTACCTTTATTCGCTTAAAATTAAACGCAAAGTTTCGTACGAAGTTATATTACATGCACTGAAATTTTCACACTGGTCATAACCCTAATGTTCACACACCGGAATTTTCACACTGAGCTCATTTCATTTCAAATATAAAGTTTCTAGTCTCTTCTAAAATTTTTAATTACGGCAGTGGCTGTAATTTAAAAAAATCACAGAAAACTTAAATTTTTCTTCTGAATTTTACAATAAAGTTCAGAGCACGTCTTAATTTTAAATTTATAAAAGAATGCAATTAAAATGATGAATTTTTTTTAATTTAATATTTATATAACTATAAATTTATTTTAATTATCTGATAAACTTAATATTTGTTTTTTTATGATTTTTTTTTTTATTAAAAAGTATCAACGTATTATAAACTACTAAATAAACAAATTCTTTCTCAAGGTTATTTCTTGTTAAATGTAATAAAAAAATTCTAAAATAAAATTGAAATAATTAAAATTTGCCTTTTAAGCATTGCGGCAGTAAATGGATACGGGCGTGTGTTTTACTTTTAAAATAAATTAAATTCGTTAAAGTTTGGGACTTAATTACTGTTACTTTTATTAAAGGTATAAATCAAAATAGAGTCGTTTTCTAAGTCCACCAAATAAAATAATGCTAGTTATTTTATTCGGTGACGGAAAAAGCGATTTAAAAAATAGATAACTTACTTGTTTGAAATACAGTGTTGCCAATCTGTTTGTAATTAAGTTCACATATTTTGTGTTATTTTTACTACCATGTTAAGCCCATGTGTAATTTGTGTGTAATTTTTAGGACAGTCTAGTTTTTCTTTTCGAACATTAATGTTTTGTAGTTTTTTTCAGTGTCCATCACAGTCACATTTTTTTTGCACTTATACAGAAATGTAACATGGAAAAAAAATATTGAATATGTATTATGAAATATTTGCTCAAATAGTTTTTAAAGGAAATAATGTTAGACGTCAACTGTCAAATTTGGTTATCATTTTCTTGACATTTTTTATTTGCACAAATTAATCCAAAAAAAGTCTATACATTCAATAGGTTGTAGAATTTAAGTGGTAAGTGTGCAATACAGGATACCTATTACTACGTTTATACGCACGACTTATTCGCAAATAAATATATTGCAAGTTGAGAAAATTGCCGCATAAGCAGTGAATTAAGTTTGTATATGCAAATAGCTAAGTGCTGGTTCACACACGTCAAGTTTGACTCGTCAAGTCTTGAGCATTTAGGAGAGAAGGGAAAAGAGAAGACCATTTATTTTCCCCTCTCTCCTAAAAACTTAAGACTTGATGAGACAAACTTGACGTGTGTGAACCTGCACTAACTCACGAAAACAATTCCTGATTGCCACACTTTTATCGTTTTACGTTTTTATTTCGACCTGGTACATCCATATAACAACATAAATAAAATTCACTAAAAATTGTGCAAATAAAATTAACAAATACACAATAATTTTTAATATTTTTTTCTTATTTCATTTAAAAATTAAAAAGTTTATGTACACACAGTACTGCCAAATAATAATTTTCACATAAAAATAATAATTTTCAGTAAGAAAATTGACATATAAACATTAAGTTGGTCGCAAATAAAAATTATTTTCGAATAGGCTGCGTATAAACGTAGTATATACTTAAGGGATTCAATTTGTTTGCATCAAACAGAAGCATACACATTTTTGTAATGTTCGGACGATATTGCTTCTGTCCATTAATCAATTTCCATTTATTCCTTACTTCTTCAACCATAATATTGCAAACACGGAATACCAATAAGATTATTTTAACCAGGCGAATTCATTATAGCACACGCATTTGCACTAGGGATTTCTGTTCGGTGTGAACCGACATCGAAACCGCGGTTGTAATGCCTAAAAACCGTAACCGAAAACCTATAAAAAAAAAACCACGGTTTTAGCTTTTACTTTAAATATATATTTTAGCTAAAAGAAATTGCAAAATATACACAATACTCGAACTTCATTTAAAAGAACTTTATGCATAACAGCGTTGAACAATGGCAAGGCATTTCAAAATTCTTTAAATTTAAAATAAGTACAAAGAAGAATAAATGTTTCTTTTCTAATAAAAGTACCAACCTTCAAACAAATAAAAAAAAACGTAGTACATACAAAAAAATATGTATGGGTATGAAGTTTTATTTGGATATTTTCAAAACCGAACAAAAACCGACTGGTTAAAATCATTTAAATACCGATACCGCGGTTTCACATTTTTACGGTTTTTGCACGCATATTGGTTTTGGAAAGTTATTCCATTTTGGATTATTTTAATTACTTTTAAGTGTTATCCGTACTTAAATTTTTGAGTACGGCTCGTACTAAAGTAAGAAGAAAAAACTTAAATTTAGTACGAGTTTTTTTTTTTGTGTACTTTAACAATTACACTGTCAGAAAATTGGCACTTTTTTTGAGACAAGCCGGAAACATGGCGTTTTTACATAATTCGGGTACGCTGAATCCAGTGGTGCTCGCGGTTTTTTTAGTTTAGATTGGCTCTGGTTTTCGAGATATACCGTTATTTCGAAAATGGAAGAGGTTGAAAAACATATATTCGCGTTACTCGAAAACGGTTTAGTTTATTGAAATTGATAAAATAGCCGAAATTCCGAAATACAATTTCCTTTAAGAAAGTTTTATGAGCAGTCGTTTTTGAAACATATTTTTTTTTTTTTTAAATTAATTTTTTTGCCAAAATTTCGAAATTTTTGTTTTTTAAAAATTCATGAAAAATTAGAAAAAGTAGCTAGGCTTCTAATATTTTGCAGACACATAAAAAACGAAGCTGCAAACAAAACAACCCATAAATGATTAAAATCTGTAACCAACTTTTGATTTTAAACAAAAAGCAATATTTGTATTTGATCCCGCCTAACAAGTGGAGACCACAGCGTACTCGAATTATGTTAAAATGCCATGTCTGCTTTTTCAACTAGCATAGTGTTATTAGGACTTTAGTTACGATTATAACTATTTTAACCCTTTAATTACAACTTCTTATAACTTTTATAACAACACTTTAAAGCAATTTAGATTATCAAGATCAAATGGATGTTATTAATATTTTAATATTTTAATTCTAAAATAAATTGACCTTGAGAAAAACACGTAAATTAAATAAAAAAAAAGTGCACTACAAAACAATGATATAAAAAAGAATTCAATGTAAAGATTCTAAAAACCTGAATATAAATTTGAAACTATAAAAATGTTAAGTTAAGTAATTATACTAACAATAAAAATTAAAAAATTATAATTTAACATGGACAAAAAGCAAAATCATGTTCAGTCGCCACAAAACAGTTTGTAGAACAAATAGCAACAAAAAAAAACACAATTAGCCTTATTACGAGAGTTGTTGTCGTGATCGAATTCTTAATCGTTTGACAGTTTTTCCGATATCATTTTATATTAACGACAACGATAATTTCTGTGGCAATAAATAATAATGGCTTAAGTTGACATAAGTGCTTTTTTATTTTATTACATATTTTTATTCTCTTCTTCAGGATCTATCACTCACCTTAATTTCAAGTATAAAATGTCATTATTAATAAAACTACACGCATTTATATTTTAACTTACACAACAAAACACACAATTTATTTTAGACAAAACCATTAATATCTCAAAACACGAACTTTCGACTTAAGCTATTATTATTTATTGCCACAGATTTAAAAAACAAAGAAAGTTTGTCGTTTATGGCAATCATTATAATAATTTTCAAATCGACTGTGTTTCGACAACCACAACGACAGACATAATAAGGCCAAAATTTATTTTACAAATCGTGGTGCTAGATGCAAATTTCAGTCCCGCTGCATTTACTTCCAACTATGATTTCAGTTTAATTTCATTTCAAAATATGAATTAAAATTTACTTCTTTCAAACAACGGAAAAAATAAAATAATTTTTCTGTTTCTTTGCATGAAAAGCGTTTCCCAAACTTCAAATTTGTGTAAATGAGACCGGTTTTGAGTGAATAAAATTCTTCTTTTTCTTGCAAGAAACATCCAAGACTTTTTCTTCATAGAAATTGTGTAAAAAATCAAGAAGCTGTTCAAGCATAAACAGAATAAAAACTAGTAAGAGTGTTTTATTCAGCTATGCCGAATCTTATATACCCTTGACCGTGGTGCGATACAAATAACGTTCTTTAGATATAAATAAATCAACTTTGTTCCCCGCCCACTTGGCGGTAGCCAAGATGCTTGTACCTTATTTGGAAACTTTGTCTCCTGCAGTTCTCCAGATATACAGAAAAATAAAATAAATAAAAAACAACAAGGGAATTTTGGGAAAAATTAGAGGCAGTCGTGGTTTGTTGCTAAAATCTCAGACATTTGTGGACCGATCAGGCTAAATTTCAATAGTAAATAATTCCGGACAATATATGGCATAAATTTGTAACTACCAAGTCCCCATCATATCTGGGGTCTTAGGAAAATCCTTTTCAACGGACAGACGGATGTTATTAAATCAATCTTGCTCCTCATAAGGACCCAGAATAGGATCTAAGACCAATATTATAAATAAATAAATAGATAAAACGTTGACGATATTATATTGACAATAACAGCAAAAAAAGTACTCAATAATATTAACAACAGTGTTCGAAAATAAACACTAAATATCGCCCCTTAGTGTTCGTTTCGGTATATTTGTGGAAAACACAAACGCAAATAGTGTTTTTGTAGTAAATCATTACAAAAATAACATTGCCCTGTTCTTCGTCTTTCGAACACAAAAAAAAAACTGTTTTTATCCAACTCAACAAAAAAATGAGAACATTTAATTCCGTTCGGTTTTTTTAAAAATGACAACCTTCATTGCGTTCGGTTCAGCTCATTAGTGTTCGTTCGTTTCAGTTGTGCTTAGCGCCCTTTTGGCTGGTAAAAACCCAAACGTTTTTTACAAACACAAAATACACATACGAAAAAAAAACAACACAATACACACACAAGCTGTTCGTGCTGCGGTCGTTGCTAAAATTTTTTGTTTGTTCATTTCTTTATCAATGCAAAAAAAGAAACATTATAGAACATTCAAATATAATGTTTGTCTACAGTATCACTACAATTGTTCTGTTTTTGAACGAAGAACAGAACACTATATATTGTTCGGCTCTTTCTTGATAATAGTTACGAACAGTATTAAGGGTTGTGTTCGTCTACACATACACTAAAAAAAATCGTTCCTGGGTGTGTGAGCCGAACGCTTAATTAAGTTCTGTTTATTTTCGAACACTGATTACAAATATATGACCTCCTTTAAACTAATTTTTACGAACTTAACCCACAAAGTAAAGAAACAAAGTTCATAAAATGACGATTAAAAATGGATGAGAATTTGAATTATTCCTTGATATACTTTAATTAGGCTGAACTCATTAAATTATTTTCACTGAAAAAGGAACTTTTTACAACTAGGAATTTTTTTTTATTAAAATTTATTGATAATGTTTCTTGGCTGAGCTGAGATTCGAACCCGGGATGATTTTTACATGTTTCAAGAATCACCACATTCTATCTTCAGAAAATCTTTGAGTTCTAACCACTGCGGTGCCCGCAAGCCAACAGTTAAATATCAATCTTTTAACCAGTAGTACTGGTGGTTCGAAATTTGCTGTTATTATCATTTAAATTTCAAATTCCTCCGTTTTTTCGTATTGTTTCTGTCAAGACTTTGTCTTGAAAACCTCAATACATTATTTTTAATTTAATTCAAAACTTATATTTTTGTAAGATGTCACTCTACTTAAGACAGCAACATTTGAACGTTCCTTTTTGCCCTTAAATTGGTTAAAAAAAATTATAAAAGCAGTTTCTTCCTTTTTGGTGAAGTTTATATTTTCTACGATTTTAAGTGGGGAACAGAATAGTCGCTGTAGTTCAACATTACGAATAGCGCTGCAAGCTGTCAAAAGTTAATCCGTTTTGATCAAATGGACTACTCCATGGACTGGTCCAATGTATGGCAAGCATGGACCATGTCATTGTTAATAAGAGTTTGTAGTGAAACGACATGTTTTCTTTTTTAAACAATGTCAAAGCTAATCCTTCTGGAGTATACCATGGAGTAGTTTTAAGACCACTCCTTTGTAATGCAAAGCTGGGTTATGTGGTCCTACCCAAGGACATCGTAATGTTAAATAGACCATGTTTCCCATACATTGGGGTTACCTTTGGACTAGTCCGTAGTCCCTTATGGGCTACATTTTACATGCTTGTATGGACTAATCGCATAATTTGCAGGGTAATACAAGTTCAATGCATTTTATTACATATTCTCATTGTGGCGTTGATAATTTTAATACGGTTCATGAATTTCTGTAGAAAGCAGCAACAAAATTACAAAATATGTATGACTTTGTTTTTGCTTTCAATGTAAAATATTTTGCGTTGCGTTGAGTTGAGTTTTATATAATTAGGGCCAATTATTTTGTCAGCAAGAAAAGTGTTGATTTACTGTTATAACTTTACACGCACAAAATGTTGTGCTAATTTTTTTTTATTTTTTAGAAAGATTTTTATCAAGTCGTTTTTTCTTCTCATGAGATATTAAGAATGCTCAGATCGGTTGAGAATCAAATAAGTATTTTAGAAAAAGTGTTGAATAAATTTTGTAAGTGAAAGGCAGATCACACATTTATCAATTTATTTACCTTTATTGAAACTTTTGGGGGGTTCACAAGGTGTCATAAAGTCATAAGTCTTAAAATAATAGCACGAACAAATACGACTGTTGTGAACAACCCCTCCTCATTTAGTGTGATATTTTGCGCCGATTTAAAACAAATATAAAAAATAAATATTTGCCAAAAATAAAAATATTTTTTAATTCTAATCCATGAATTAATAAATTTAATTAGATCTTACCTGACTTTTTTCCATGTTTTATACGCAAATCACATCAAATTTAATTTTGTTTGTTTGCCAAACAGAAGAGTCCTAGGCCGATATAATTCGACGCCGCAAGTGTTTTGTTGCAAAAATTGCTAGCCGCAGGTGAAACTCGGATGTTAGCCGAATAGCACTATACCATCAACGGCGACGGCTACAAAAACATAACCTCTCGGCTCAGCCGTTCAGCGCAGGTCTCTTCTGATTAATTACGACAGCACAATAAACATAGCAAGCAAAGTTTAATTAACTTAAGAAACTTTTTGTTTACAAAGCCACAACAATATTTTTAAACCATTGTTAGAACATTATGACAATAAAACATAATAGCACACCTTGTGAATACCCCAATTGTCAATCTATACAGAGATCAGGACCATGTGAACCCCAGCTACGATTTCACGTTTTAAAGTTTGCATTATTATTTATTACTCTAACCATTTTACTATTTTTATTATAGAAAATTATAGATGCATCAAATAAGTATTTCCATACAAAATGATTTTTAATCAAAAAATATTCAAAAAAAGTATGAAAACTATTAAATAGAAAAATAATTTTAAAATTATTATTTTAAATTTTAAATGAATGAATTTATTATTGGCTTGTTGAAATTGAAGTGTAAGAAAACATTTTAACTTTAATTTACAACAATTTATGCAGTTAACGATGTGTTTTATGATAAACGACTATTTTATAACCAAGGAAACCCAAAATAGATGTGTTTTGTACGCATTAAATATGCAGTACAAACTTGAAAACATGCTCTAAAAATTTAGCAAAAATATGCCCAAAAAACTGGCTTATTTGAAACAAGACATTAAGTATTTAAATAATTAACAGCTCCGACTATATAATTCTCTACACCACAGTATTAACAGGCACATTTTTGAGTGTTCCCTATTTAGTACCCATGGGCAATCATGGACGCATTTAGATTCATATAATAATTATTTGTGCCGCGTATTATCTAGATATTTACATCTGCATAAAATTTGTTCATCTTTAAGTAATTTTACGAAGGGGTTAAATGTGAACTATGGTAAGTTCTAGTTCCAAAATTTACCACTTGCTAATATTATCGCCAAATTTCATATCGATACCAACATTTATTAAGAAATTATGGTATTTAAAGGTTCTTTCGGGATTAGTACTTGAATGGCGGCTAGGACAAATATGGACAGATTTTTTTTAAATTTGGTAAGATAATAAAGGTTGAAATACAATAATTTTCCGGCGAACTTAAGCTAACGTAAATAATTAGATGGTTAATAACCACAATGGTTTTATTCCGAAAAAAAAGATTGCATTGGGGCCAGTAAAACTATTGACCGATACTCACCATGTTCCAAAGGTAGTGTTATAAATGTCATCAAATTATCTCCAAAATATGAAAGTTTCGGACAAGATTTACATTGAAAGATACATAGCGAATTCACGTTGTTAGATGCTTGTTTACGTTGCACTCATCAGTACAAATACATAATGCTCTCCTGTAGTGCAATTCACTAACTTTTAACACTTTAAAAAGTGTTAACTTTAACCACACATTTTGGTGTTTGCACTTACCACTATGTGATTCACTAACTTATTTATAACCACGGTAAACAGTTTTATATTTCTCTCTATTCAAATTGATATAACGTGGCAACTCTGCCAAGAGAAACATCAAAATTGGATAAAATAACAAAGAAGAATAAAAAAAATAAAACAAAAATCTTTTAATTTATATGTAGATTTTAAATGATATTGTGCCAAGTGCGTAAAACATTACTAATTTTTATTATTTTTTTAGTTATTTTATTTTGTTATTTTATTAATTTAATTTTAATTAAATTATTTGTTGAACTTTTTAATTTTATTTGAGTCAAATGGTTTGCTTTAGGATGAAATAATAAGAAGCTCTACGGAAAATTGGTGTGTGATAAATTGTAGGCTAAATACCTTAAAGCCATATCATTTATCGACTATACAGGTACAAAGAAAAGTAAACACTTTTCTAAGCGGATTTAACCACACCAAAACAGCTGGCTTTTAACACCAGCAGATGTCGTTAAAAGTGTTAGTGAATAGCAAAATGGTTAACTTTGTGGTTAACATTTTTAAACGAAACAATTGTGGTTTAAAAACCATAGTGAATCGCACTACTGCGATTTAAAAGAAGTTCTTCTCCGCTGCAAAATAAACTTTAAAAAGGTGAACTCTGCTCTATAAATTAAAAAAACTGCTGAAAAAATGCTCTTCTCTGACTAAAATATGCAATAAAATGCTGCAAAGGGTAAAACATGCAAGAGTATGCACTAATAAATCAATGCCAAAGTTCAAAAATGGCTCTGAAATGGATAAATAAAAGGTTTCTGCCGCCATTGAATATTTACGGTTTTCCTGGTAATAACAAGAAAGTATATAAAATCAGACACTTTTTACAATATTTATATATGAAAGACTGCATGTAAAAGTCATCTTACATTGTAAGATTATTTTGATAAGCAAAGGGTTGTCAAACCATAATGCACGATATTAATTGTGAGTCACAGCTTAAAGTTAAGTTTTTTGCCCAACTTAGTATGGCATTTTTTTGTTTCAGTGCTTGACAAATTCAACCATGGAAAGGTACACAATTGAGCATCGCGTTAAGATTGATTTTTACGAAAAAAGGCGTTAAAATCAGAATGCATTCCGTGCACTTAGGGATTTTGATTATCAGCATAATCGACCAAATGTGTCCACAATTGGGAGAATTTTGAACAAACCGGGTCTGTAGGTCATGTTAAAAATGATTTAGGTGCGGTTTATGAGGTCGGCCAAGCAGTTACCGTAAAAAGTGTTCGCTATCGCGAGATCATAAGAGTCTTCTTGTAGCCAGAAATTAAGGATATGGAAACAAAAGCTCTTTTGCGCTAGAATTCAATGGCCGTGTTACATCACGTCGTAGCGATGTAAACTGGCCGCCACGATCATGTGATTTAGCACCGTTGGTCTTCAACAATGCGTCTACACTTGTATCTGCCTTTTGGGGGAAAAAGCTGTTATGCTAGAATTAGTAAAAAGAATGCGAAAGTTCGCTTTATTTTTATTAAATAATTTAAAGTTATTTTTATTAATAAAACATTTTATTAAAACAAAAAAATATGCACAAATTTGGATTTAGTTAATTGCCTAACTTACTAATATTTTTAGTGGGAGAATTGAGTAAAAATATTCAAAAATGTAGAACTATTGAAATTTATTAGTGGATCTGTGGTCCACTGTGGTCCAAGGTTAGTAGTGGATTTTCAATGACAACGTATTCTTGATGTATAACGAAACACAAAGTACTGTCTGGTCTACAGTTGATCAGTAGTAGAGATGAGCGATATTTCCGTACCTGTGATTTAATCACTGTTACTGAAAAATCACGAATCACAGTTGTGACCAAATCTGTTAAGTAACAGGTACTTGCTAAGTTGTTATTTTCTTATTTTGTTTCATACACAAATTTATGATATTTCACTGTTTGTGTGGGTAATAGCGTTTTTTGCACTCATGAATGTAATTGTTGCTATTTTTTCTTTTGTTCTCTCTTCTTCCTTTTTAGAATTTTTTTACAGCCAATGTTTATTTGTTCAAGTATGTCCAACTAAACAGGTGATCGTTTTTGTTGCCTTATTTCTTTGTCAAACTCCATAACAAAAAATTTTCAAATATCCAAGAACAAAAATAAAAGTTGTGATCACAATCACAGTTTTAAATAACAGTGATTTTAAAATCACGTTCACTAATCACGATGTTCCTTAAAAATCACGGGATCGCTCATCTCTAATCAGTAGTACTGGCGACGAAGTTAATAGTGAATCAATGTAGTTTTACTATTGACATTTCCTACAGGGTACTCACACCACGACTCGCGCCACCATAGTTGCAGAGGGTACTATGCGTTTGTGCTGGTGTATGTAACACAAAAATATTTTTCTTGATACACCATTAAGTCTACCGATCGAATTAGAATTATTTTCTAAATCGATCTCACGATGTCCATCCGTCCAGCTGGCTGGCTACTTTTCTGTCCATGTAAACCTTGTGGCCAAAATAGTAAAAATCGTTCCTTAATTTCACATAGCCACAAACTTATTTTTAGAATAGAGTTTTTGTGTTCAAACACAATCTTTTTATGTTAAATAGTATTTTGACTACATTTCGCTTAGAATCGGTTCAAATATGAATTAAGCAATGTCGCACAGTGGTTCAGCTTCATACGATTGGCGGCATTAAATATAAGGAAACATGGTAGAGCCTTGAATTTCGGTATGGACTAATATTTGCTTGTGATAAAAAAATACTGCAAAAATTAAGAAAATCCGAGCACAACCACGCCTACTTCTTATATAACACAAAAGTTAAAAATCATTGTAGAGTCTAAATTTTTTGTTCAGAGCCTTGAATTTCGGCATGGACTAATATTTGGTTGTGATAAAACAATTCTGCAAATATGAAAAAAGTGCGAGCACAACCACGCCTACTTCTTATATTACACAAAAGTTAAAAATCATTGTAGAGTCACAATTTTTTGCTCATTGCAATTTTATGATAATATTAAGCAATGGTGAAAACATTAGCAATATCTGCTAACAACCACGCCTACCTCTCACAAAAAATCCAATATTTTTCTTATTAGCAAAGCTAGATCGATTAAAACAGCTACACAGGCTTAAATTTTCGTGTTTTTTATTTGATTAAAATATAAATAAAATGCGCAATACCATGCTTGTGAATGAAATTTGTCCTAACTTTTTTTAGTTTTTACACCGGAATTGCTTAGGGGCAAAAATGGGCAGCTGAACTTTTGAGTATCGTTAGCTGAGACTTCAAGCTTTAATTTCATATAAGTCGCTGGAGATCAATATATACAAGCCATAGAAGTTGGAGAAAATAAATATTTTTGGACAATTTATAGTAGTAAAAGAATTTTTTTTTAATTTTCAAAATTTTTTTTATTTGCATATATATAATTTATATCATCCAATTGTAAAAAAAAAATTATTGTGGTGTGGTTACAAGAGTATTTTTTTAAAGCATGAAGCGATAGAAAGTAGCATATATTATACGGCCATTTCAAACGCATTCACTTAGGTCAACTTTGAATGTAATAAAGCTATAAGCCTAATATTTTGGATACATGATAATTAGAGTGTTTATTACAAACTGTGGAAAAAACAGGTAAATCAGCAGATATGAAAAAAATTTATTAATGCCGCTCTTGAACCAGTGTGTGTCGTACTATGTCAGCTCAAAATGTTGTAGGTCCAGAATTGACTGTAGGTACCACATAAACCTCCTCCCTAAAATCACTTAAATACGAGAATATTTCACACAGCCATACATATGTATGTATGTATTTAGATCAAATTTGGCAGAGAGATAAAAAACTTTTTGTAGGGGGCATAGTTACCCATATGCCCCAAATAGCGTCAACTTTCTAAAAAAAAATCTGTAAATAATATGGTGTAGGGTAAGATGAGTAGTACTTTACTAAACAAACCTTTTCAAAAGCAAGTGTTTTTATAAAATTATTTGAATAAATTATTTAATTCACCCTTATTTCCATTGCTTTATATAATTTTTTTTTATTAAACTTTTTTTCAATTATTTTGATTTATTTTCTATTTATGTAAATTTAGAGATATTTCAATTCTTACTGGTCTTTTTATCTCTTTATTTAATAATTTTAAATTGTATAAATTTACATTTTTTTGTTACTATTGAGAATAATTTAATTTTATAACAGAAACCTGTTTGGTTTGGCATGCTTATCATTGATATCGGAAAAAGGTTTTTTTTGTTTTATGTTAGTCGGGTCAAAAACCTGCAATTTTTCTCTCTCTCTCTCTCTCTCTCTCTCTCTCTCTCTCTCGTAGTTTCGTATCGGGCCAGTATTAATGTGTTAAATTGAACTTAAACAAGGTAATTTAATAAAGGCATCTATACTATAACTAACTTCTACTTTATTTAAATATGTAGTTAAAGATAAAAAGCATTTCATTAATGGTGTTTTCTTTTCTATAAAATAATAATGCATTTCAATTGTGTTATATATATATCAGGTTACACGCACCCTTACAAAGCGATACATTTTTCTAAGTTACAATGGAACAAAATAATAGCTACGTTTTACTCTCAACACTAATGTGTACTTAGCGTGTTAACATTGAATGCAAAGTTTGTACTAAGCGATATTCGCCACGGTTGTAGCAATTTTCAACACTAAATTTTCTTTGAATTACAATAACCGTTAACAACACTGATTTTCAATAATTAAAGACAGGGGCCTAATTCCGGCAGTCGGGATCGAGTTCTTTCTCGATTCGAAAGCAATTTTATTTCAGTCGATACTTAACGAATCGAAATTATTTTTTCAGTATTGTGAAACTCAAATTAATGCCTTCTAAAACTGAAAAAAAATTCCGATTCCAACTTCTCACATTTTCACATATTTTTTTAAATAACATACAAGGAACATTATTGTCAGAAAAGAAAACACCATAAGAATCTGGCTAATGCTATGTTCACACTTTGGTTTCTAAACGCGTTTAAGCAAAATGTTGATTTAGCTAATCAAAGCTGTTCACATTTCATTTGATATGATGTAGAAAAGCACAACAAACAAATTTATGTTTCTTTAAAGTATTAAAATACTTGTGGACACCCGAAATGATCATGTGAATGGTAAGAATTAAATATGAAATTAACATTTTTTTTACATTTTTATTAGTTTCTGAAATTCTTTTAAATTTCTAATAATTAGTACAATAAAAAAAAAGTTTAAAATATGTTTAGGCTGTTTGTTAAACGTTAGTCTTTTTTAAAGCATGTACATCTCCTAAACATGATGATCTAACGAGTAATATTAACAAATATATCTACACTTTTTTTAATTTTCTGATACGCTTGTCTTTTGATCTGGAAATGTTTACCATGCAAGTCCTAAAACTATCTTTTATTGATTATTTCAACGGTGTAAATATAACAACTACAATTTGTTTATCTTTCGGCAAACCATCATCGAATGCAAGAACGGTATAAAAAAAGATTACGCATTGCGCATGTTTACAAAATTCAACTGCTTAACATCACGTCACAAGAGCATATTATACACATGTTTGTTTGCTTGTGTTTCTATATTTTAGCTGCACTTATACGCTGATGTGACGTAGCTGCGCAAAAAAAAACTGAATTCGAAGCCGTATTTTGCAAAGTGGGTGAAAACATGATCTCCTTAGGGCTAGTGCTTACCGTTATTTATAAGTCAATCATGATTTTTTGAAAAATCTATTATGAACAAGTTTAAAGTATTGTCTGCACACTACAGCTAAACAATAGATCAATACAATTCTAACTCTGATGCAACAAGGTAAATTTACACTAAAGAAAAATATTCATTCAGGTAGAACTATTTAGCAATAGTAGAGAGAAAGTGTTACCATACCAACTCTAGTGACATCCAGATTAGAGTGCCCTAATGGCAATTTAAATGCACTAGGTCACATAACAGTTTTGTTAAGGCATTTAGATCAAGTTTAAAAGTTATTTTAACTATACCAACACCATATAACCATTTTAAACAGTTTTAAACCATGGGCATAACTTTTTGCCAAATTAGCACGAATACTTAAATTTTTCAAGGTTTTAAAACTATTTCAACTGGTCAAGCAGACAAACTGTTTAACCCACAACATGACAAAGAAGGAGGGCGACCACGTTAAAATGCGTAATTTTAAATTCGATAATGTCTGCATTAGACATGAACAAGAAAACAATGAGTGACATACAACCATTATAAAAAAGAGCCGTTGTACCTTAAAATCAAGCCGTTTAGCAGTTGAAAAGTCGTCAATGTATTTTTTTTTCAAGAAACCATGAATTAAATGCACCCAAAAAGAGGATTTGATTTAAACAAACAACCTTATGATTGCACATTTTCTGTTCAATTTTTATTTTTATTAAAATGCACCTTGATTTTTGTATTCTTTTAAACGATTTACATTTGTTTGCTTTTATTTCAGAGTTCAATTCATAATGAAATTGTAGTACATTGAAAATAAAATAAAAATAAATGTTTGTACAAGTATGAAAAACATGTTTAGCATAATAATTTTTTTGGATAAAAAAAAATAATGTAATATGGGAATTATCGATCATTGTATGCTTGTAAGTTCAGTAAAATAAATTTTGAAAGTATTTTCTACATATGTAGACTAAAGGGAATTTTGTTTATATTCAAATGTTTGAAAATGTTGAAATAAAGAAAAAAATATTGTTGCTTAAGTCTTTTGTTTTGTATGGACTTCAGCCAAGTGCTGCCAAGACAAATAAATAAATAAAATATGTTGCTTAATTTTTTTGTTTTTATTTGTGTATTTGACACATATTAACAAAGTTCGACAACGACGGCATTTAAACCTGTTTAAATGTTCTCAATAAAATTTATCCACTTTAAATTTAATATTTTTTTTTTTGCTTAATGCCTTAAAAACGTCGACAACTGTTTTAACTTAACCGAATTCTTTGTTGAAGTATTCAATTAATAAGTAATTAACTAATTGATATTTTTAAAAATAAAAATAAGTTTAAAAATGTTTAGCTTCCTAGTCATAAAACTGTCGTTTGTTTAAACAAATATTTATTTTGTCCTTGTTGTCTAATTATTGTCAACGAGATTTATTAGATGTAAATATTTACTCACATTATTAAAACTTTACAGATTTATTTGTTTCGCTACTCATAATAATGTCAACATTGCTTCTTAAATGCTATTCATTTACTCATATGTCTTAACATGTAAATACATAAAGTTATTTACTCATACGCTGCACAGTGGCGGACATGAAAAAACTTTAAATAAATTTACAGTTTATAAATGTTGTAATACTTTAAAATGCGGGATTTTTGGCGAATTTTGAAAATTTTTTGCGCAACATTGGTACAAAAAAAGACCTTAGCCATCATTTGGCAAATTGTGGGTGCCGCTAAAATAACAGTTCATTTTTTGAGGTCAAGAACGAGTCAAGCTGATTCCGAATACACTGCTCTGTCGTAAGGCCTTTTTCAGTGCAAGCGTTTTACATTTATAGTTAAAAAAAATGGCAGTTGGATGGCGCAAGGTCTAGACTATAAAGCGAGTGTGGCAGAACTTTCCAACGAATATTTTAAAAATTGGTTTTAACTTGTCCTGCAACATGTGAAGCGCGCTGTCATACTAGAATATTACCTCCTTATGTCTAATAGCACATTTTGGGTACTTTTCGGCCAATTAGTGGTTTTGGTACAGGTTACATGTGGTCGTAGGGCCTGACTGTAGCAGCTTATAGTGGCTAGAACCGTACTGATCTCATCAAATACATAGATATTTAGCTCGTTGGCCGAGCTTTAAATACAATCAACTTCGGCTTATCGCAATGTATCCATACAAAACGTTAAGTCAAGGTAACATGTGTGAAACCTAATTTTCATGATTTTAAAGAGCATAAGTTTTGAAATTTCAGCTTCTGTGGCTCCCAAATTTATTGCAAGTTCTTCTTAGGTTTGATAGTAATAAATAAGGAAAAATTACTCTAATTCAAATTTTAACTTTTTTAACGAAGACATCAAAAACAAAAACAGACACATACATATGCAATTCGTAGAAGCCATAACAACTAATCAAATCTGTAAAAGTTTTTAAAATAAATGAATAACTTATAAATAATTTACAACCATTATTTGGTTTTTTAGAAAGTTATTAAATATTTTACATCTATTTTACATCGTTTAATATTTTTAAAAACAAATCTTAAATTAATTTTTAAATTGTTTTTTTTTTTCAAAACAATAAAAACAAAACTATTAATACGCAGTAAAATACAAACACAAAATTCTAAACAAACAACAAGAATATAAACCACCATATAATTTTAAAATAAATAAAAAAAGACAAGGAAATACCCAAATCTAAAAAAAAAATACGCGTTACATATACCAAGCAATCAACCATGCTCTCCATCCTGCCGATCCTCAAACAACGTGAATAAATTCTGTTTAATTCGAATTTCTGGTGTAAAAATACCAATTTAAAAACGGACTAACTGATTTTCTCTATGCTTTTAATTTAGCGAAAACAACAAGACTGTTTCTGGCACCACAGGCAATAACATGCTTACACACCTTTGATCGTGTAGGGCTTATACATCATAAGCATAATCAAAACTGGACTGTTCAATTAATCGGGTTTTATTTTTGTTCGATTAAATGATTAATCGATATTGAGCATTTTTAACTTATTCGAATTAAATAATTTATGAAAGCAATTTTTTGGGAACACAAAAATTTTTAGTTCAAAAGATTTCGTTTGTCGTGCTTAATATCCAATTTTTGTTCTTGACAAAAACACTGAAATTTATTGTTGAAGGGATAAGCAATTCCTATGCTCATTTCACTGGTTGCTTAGGCCAGATCGTCAGGACACTTTATCCAAAGATCTTAGAAAAACTAAAGATATTAAACAAACAAAACGAATAAGAATTATAAGCATAATTACTTGTAACAATATCAAAGCCTAAACAAAAACAACGACAATAAACAGTGAGTTTATCTTTTCTTACATTCCCCACTTCAATTGGTTGAAATTCTTCCAACATAAATTGCAATTGTAAGAAGTTTAATAAACAAAATGAAAAGAAAAACAACTTGCTTTTTTGTTTTCGCAAGAAAATAAAGCATGTTGCCGGTTTAGGTTTTTAGCCGGCCACTTTATTGCCAGTTTATTATCAAAATAAAACAAATACAAAATTTTTAATTGTTGTTGTTTTTGTTTAAGCTTTGATATTGTTACAAGTAAAACTGGGGTTTATAATTCTGATTCGCTTAGCAGTTTTATTTGTTTAATATCCCCCCGGTAGGCTAGCTTGCAGCGAGCTAGTCTATCAACGCCGGAGTTGCGGGTTCGATTCCCGCCAGAGACTCTGGTTTCTTTCCTGCAGACATAAAACTTCGAGGGATAAGCTTAGGAAAATTAAAAAAAAAAAAAAAAGTTTTTCTCAAAAAGAGTCCTGACGATCTGGCCCAGGGATGATAAAGTCAGTACAATTGTACTTTGTTCAGTACTATTTGCATTGCAAAAGTACTGAAGTACTCCAATGACATATTTAGTACAATTTAAAAATTTCCAAATATCAGAAGAATTGTAAATGGCATATTGTCTACACAACATTCGTCGGCGAATATGGAAAGGATTTTTTCGTAGCAAAATATAATTAAAACAAAGAATTTAATTCAGACAAATATATAAATAAATAAACGACAACTTTTAAGCTTGATTTCTTAAAGTTTAGTGAAACGGGATATAGTGCGACCCCACAATTCGATCAAGTTGTACAACCATTTGTTACGTTAGCGGTGTGGTTGGTCATCGGTTGAATAAAATATCAATTTGATTTGAGCTTTCAAATTAGTACGTGTGATGGCGATTTTTTCTTTCGTTTTTAATTTTCATTATGCCGTTTTGAAAGCAACAGTGTGCGAAGTCAACAATATTTAAGAAAACTAAAACGAAATTCCAATGCTTAATTTTAGTAAAGAATATACAAACTACCGGAACTATTATTTATTTTCTTTCTTGCTCCTCTGTTTACTACACTTCATTAATCACCACTAGTGCTAAAAAATCAATACTCATGTTGACTCTTTAAAAATAATTTCTTAATAAAACTTAATTAAAAGGTGGTTAAAAAATTGTAGCATGTGCTGCGAACGATCAACTGGTCTATTCAACTCAATTGTACGACCAGTTACAATGTATAGGGCCCGCATAAGGGCGCTTAGACAATATCTTTTGGGCTAATTACTGGGTTAAAACGTACTTATACCCTGTTCTACTTTGGCGCCCTAAGCTCCAGTGGGAGTAAGAGGAATATAAAAAATACCCTGTTGAGTATTTAAAAATGACAGATAAAAAAGCATCGTCTAAATTACTTAGTCTGGGTTCACACTATGAAAGTTTTCTTTCAGAAAGTCTGAGTTTATCGGTGAGAGAGGAGAAAAGAAAAGCATGTTCTCTTCCCCTCTCACCAATAAACTCAGACTTTCTGATAGAAAACTATCATAGTGTGATCCCAGACTTATTACGTATTAACTTAAACCTAAAGTACACGGCATGTAAAAAGCTACATGCGCATGAGGTTCTAACGTAATTTTGTCGTAATCACACAACACGAACTTGCTATTGTGGCTTTGTAGTGTGGCTTTTTACATTCCGTGTATTGCAAATACGTATGTATATATGTATAAGTGTAAAGTACAAGTGAATTTTAATGTACATATGTTCGTACATTTTCTGTTATTTCATAAAAGTACAATTCTTTACTTAATTAAGTACAATTTAGAAAATGTCATTTATCATCCCTGATCTGGCCTAAGCAACCAGTGAAATGCACATAGGTATAGCTTATCCCTTCAACAATTAATTTCAGTGTTTTTATCAGGGCTGTGGAGTCAGAGTTGAAGAGTCGGAGTTGAGGTTTTTGTACAGGAGTCGGAGTCGAAGTCGAAGTACCCACAAAAACTCGCGACTCCGACTCCGGCATAAAAAATTTAAAAATTTTTTTTTTAATATTTTCCAAACTAAAAATTCTTCGAAATTGGCGATGCAATATTTTGAAGATAAATTTGAATAAGTAGAAAATTATGTTATGAGAGTTAGTTCATTTAAGTACTTTACTTAAATAGTATAAAAGTTTGTTATAATTTATATTATTTATACGTGCGGACAAGAGTCTAAATCGAATGCAAAACTTTTACTCAGTAATTGATTTAGTTAGAAAAAGAGATGTGTGGTTTTTTTAAGTCATTTACTTGTACTAAAATATGACAGGAATTGCCAATAATTTTAAAACAGAATTAGTTAACCGTCAACACTGAAATATTTTCAAACATTGTACAGAAAGAATATGTAAATATAACTATGTATATTAAAACTCAATGCGGCACAAGTTAGAATTAAAATATCGATTTGATATTTTTAAAGAATTATTTTCTGGATATGTTGAACCATTTAAAAAGCACTGCATTAAAAAAAGAGTTTAAAGTCAAATAAGAACCAATCTTATATTCATGTAGTATCAAGGTTAAAGTAGGAGTCGGAGTCGTATTAAAATTTTCAGCGGAAGGAGTCGGAGTTATAATTATTTCTTGAGACTCCACAGCCCTGGTTTTTATCAAGAATAAAAATTGGGAATCAAACATGACAAACAAAATCTTTTAAATAAAATCCATAAATTTTATAAATTACGAGCTTTTTTTCGATAATTTTAGAAAAAATTAGTACTTGAGTAAATAAACATTCTTTTTTAACTAAAACTTGTCAATGAAGTTCCTAATTGTTTTTGAATTGTTTCGAATTTTTGAAACTTTTCACGGACACTCCATCCTCTGCAATGCTTCTGCATATTTATTCATTGGCCGACGTGTAGCCCCTTCAAGTACTAAGTTTTAGTCACTGTGAAAGTGGTAAATTAGTGAAGTTGTTGAAGAACATTTACGTTAATACGTTTTTGGGCACCTGTTACATGTAGCACTTTTAGATTTATCGTTCGTACAATATTTTTAAACCAAACTCATTCTAAAGAGAGAAACGCACGAACTATTTTGTTTAAAAATACGGGCGTGTTCAAGATATCGAAATGAAGTGGATTTAAAATCAAGCAAATTTAAAATTTTTTTCGATTTTAATCTCAATTCATTTCGATTTCTAGAACATGTCCGATAAATATATATATAAATCTTTGAGTAAACATACCTACCATTGTCGTTATTTCTTTTGCGAAAAAGCAAAAGTGCAAAAACATAACAAAGACCACATAGACAATTATTTCTCACAAACGAGGCAAAATTGTCAGGGTCTAAGTGAGTGCAAGATTATCAGAGTAAAAGAATAAAATTTTCGCAATTTTGTATGGCATTGCCATATTGAAAAAATTCTTAAAAAGTACTCATGAAATCAACTCTTCACTAAACAACAACGCAGAAAATGGTATTGACGCACATTATTTTTTTTTTTTTTAATGAAAAATATTATAAATTTTATGGCGTTTTCTTTTCTGAGTAAAATTCTGCATTTATTCTGCCTTTTACATTTGTTTATGTTCTTTTCTAAAAAAAAACCTGTTTTAGTTAAAGGGGCCTGAGTGCAGCTCTAGATCAAGGCGAATTCAGTACAAGGTGGTGGCCAGTTTCGAGCCGTAAACACTAAGTGCCGGTTCACACACGTCAAGTTTGACTCATCAAGTCTCTCCTAAAAGCTCAAGACTTGACAAGTCAAACTTTTGTTGTTTCTTTTGGCTTTGAATTGTTGAAGTCTTGCCACCACCTGTAATTGAATTTACCTTGCGCTAATTGTACTTTATTGTTTTCTGCCGAAATTTGTGTTCTTTTGTAAACGTAAAATATGAAACACTTCTTAAAAATTAGTGGAGCATTAAAAAATGTTGCCAGGTTACATTTAACACATATGCAACACTTTTTTTAGTAAAGAAAACGCCATTAGTGTTTGTAAAAAATTAAACAATTAAATAAGAAAAAGCGTCAAAAAATTTAAGAAGCAGAAATAATAAAAATACTGGAATAGTTATCTGAAAATTTGTTTAGGTAGATAAGTTATTAATTCGACTTGTCAATTCAATTCTTTATTTATTTAAAATGTTTTAAAATAATCGCAAGTGTATGCATCTTTTATAATTGTGAGTTGTTTAACAAATGGTTTAAAAAATGCTGAATATTGAAGGTGGGCAAAGTGGGCTGCTCACGTCAAATAAGTGCAACTATGCTTTTTTACACAGTGTAAAAAAAAATGACGTGAATACATTAAGTAAAATAAAAACACAAAATTCTCAACAAACATCGTTAAAATATACCACCAATAATTTTAAATGAAAAAAAAATAATCGAAAAAACCCAAACCTTAAAAAAATATACGCGTACAAATAAATAAAAAAAAGTTGGAGTATTTGACACCCCTATCGACTAAAGTTCTTTCGAGAAAAGGCTTTTTATGGGGCCTTTGTAAATTATGGAGTGATCTTTACGAAAGATGATAATGGGATTTTTAGTCATACAAAACTGTGACAAACCAAAATTTATTACAAAAGCATTATTCGTCAAGGTTTCAGAAGTACTAAAGTGTTTTCTGAGAGTGGGCCTTATATGGGGCCTATGATAAATTTTGTACCAAATTATGTGGTATAATTTCTTGTCATATATAATGAATTTCTGCAAGATCTTATAAAAATATGTGCATTCCGCCACTATTAATGGCAGTTTTTGCAACAAAATTATCATTTTTTAAAGGTGGTGGTTCCACATTTGAATTTTTAATTCTTATCGTACTGAACCGATTTTGTTGGATTGCAATCCTTAACTGGTTAAGATAACTAAAAACAATTTAACACCAATATTTTTACATTTTTTTTTTTAATTTTTTAAAAGTGAGCGTGTTTCAACAGACGCATTGACAGACAGACCCACGGACATATCTAAATCGACTTGAAAATTACTCAAGAACATAGACCATTAATACTTAATGGGGTCTTAGGTTCACATTAAATGGCAAACTTAGTATACCGTCTTCACAACTAATTCTGGGGGGTATAAAAAGCTGTTGGGCACATTGTCTATTCCACCGACCTGTTAAAAAGCACATCCATCATCTTAAAACGCTTAGACGGTTTCTTATTCGGCCGCAGGGTTTGAGTACCAACGTTCAGTTGATGTCAGTAAAAAGCATTTAATAAATTTAAGAATCTTGAAAAGTGAGTTTTTTATCTTGATTTTTTTTTAATTGTTCGATGAACCTAAAATAACAAATAATTCATTAGATTTTTTGGAATAACAAAAATTATAGATGTTGTTTGTGAATAGTAAAATTCATTGTTTTGTAAAAAAAAGTAATAAAAAGTAAAAAAAAAATTATAAATTTTATGAAGCGTGATTTTGGTAATTTGTTTTGTCTAAATTGTTATATTAAGTATGAGCAATACCTGTTTACTTGTTTAAAAAAAATGTTCTTTTTAGTGTAAGAAGATAAATTTTGAAACAAAATTTCCAAAACATACAGGAAAGAATAGCCTCTCCGTCAAGTTTTTAAAAATTTATCTAAAAGTTTTTGCAGTAACAGCATAGCATGAGTATATTAAATTCGATATATCATTAGTGGGTTTTATTAAAGTTGTACACACATAAGAAATCGGTTAGTATAAGCCGAATTTTTTTTTCATTCATTATTTATTTATTGAATCTTCATATATTAAATATGAACTTACAATAATTAATCAAATCTCATCCTAATACTTTATTTAATGTTCTGGCAGTGACAGACAAAAATTTTTTTTTCATTACGGGGTTCATCTTAATGGGTAAGTGCTGCAGTGTCTCTTCTCCTTAAGCGAGTGTGGGTCCGCTATCATTCAAAATATTTCAAGCTAGTGGGTTCGGATGCAATTCGAGCCTTTTTAAGTATTTAACTACGTATTCATAGTTTTAACTAATTGAACATTGGGACCCTTGTGAATATTTGAGTTTTTAACATACCAAGAGCAGCTCTGAATATTCGAGGAAGTTTGCTTTGGCGCCTTTGAATTTTTTCGATATTAGAGGCCGAGGCAGTGCCCCATAACTGAATACCATAGCACCAGATTAGCTTTAAGATGGAGTTGTAAAGTAGAAGTTTGCAATCCAGACTAAGGACAGAGTTTCTTCCAATAAGCCAACGAATTTGGAAGATTTTTAGTTTCATTTGAGTTAATTTTGCCGAAATAAAAAAAACATTTTAATTCCAAGAAATAAAACACACACTTACAATTTTCTTATTTTTTTAATTAACTGAAATTGTAGTCACCCATATCGTGAATAACAAGTGGAATTTTTGTTCCAGTGAAATTTTCATTCCCCTCGAAGGGAAAAAAGCAATCGTGAATCTAATGTGAAAAATTGTTCACGCTATCAGTTTCAGTGAATGTAAAAAAGAAGAAAGATTAAAAAAAATTAAAAATCAATGAAATTTTTGTTCAAAAATAAACACGTATATATTTTAAAGAAAAGTTGAAATAATAAAGCAAAATATTTAGAATTGGAGGGATGGTTTGATTACAACGTTAGTTTTTGGCACTTTTAAAATTGTATGTAGTAAAATATTTTCAAAAATTCTGCCACCACGTCTTTCGAAAGCTTCACAAATCCGCAGGCAATCGACCTGTTGTAATGCATTTTGTTGACCAATATATCGGATTGTTTCATATTAACGGATCTAGTCTTTAATATTCGTTTTATAGGAGAAACAACATACATACATGTTCTGTTCCCTAGCAAAAATAAAGTGAAAAAATCTTTCAAATTCAAAATTATTCACTATAGTAGTGAATATAAAATAAATGAAAATGCAACGGGTCTACTTATTTTTAACAAAAAGTTCATTTAATTTTTACTGTCAAAAATTCAACCCCATGCTCCGTTAAAACAAATGAATTTTCAGTTATTTTATATACATATTCCGTAAAAAACAAAGGAATATTAATTTATTTTTTATAAATTAACTATCAAAAAATTAACTACATATTCCGTACTGACCCCGTTGCTTACAGAAGAACTCTCAATTTTAAGACACCAGCAGCATGACCGATATGGTTTCGCAATTATTTTAGTTTAAAAATTTTATGTACATATTTAACTTAATAATTTTAACAAATAGAAAATGGAAATTGCTTACACAAAACAAGCAAATCGTTTTTAATGACAACTTAAAATTTATTTTTTGTTAGCAAGGCGAATTTATTACAGGTGGTCTTAAAAGCTCTGCTGATAACTTTTTTTTTAGCTAAAATCACTGTTGGATGTCAAAATTTTGTTTATTCTCTTTTTTTATCTTTGTTTCTGTTTTGTTTTATTTCTGTTTTTGACATTGTACAATGATTTTACAAAAACAAATTGCTTGTGGTTTTTGTACGAGTTGTACTTGTTGTAGTACCGAGATTACCTGGGATGAATTCGCCTTGTTTGTTAGTTAATTTTTATAAAACAAATGAATATTCCTTTGTTTTTAAGGAATTTTTGACAGTAAAAATTATATGAACTTTTCGTTAGTTTAAATTATATTTTCATTTAATTTAACAATAAGAAGAATTTAACTTAATCAACGGACAATATTAACTGCAAGTAAAAATCCGTATTAATATGCACTTAGTTTTTTGAATAACTGTTAGAATCAGTTGAAAATAAATAAAAGTAAATATTTATTTATTTCAAAATTAATGAACGGAATTCTGCTAGGAACACAACTGGGACGAACGAAGAATTTCTTCCAGCACGACGAATTATTCGGAAGAAATTCGCTGTATAAATTGGGCGTATGAAACACAATAACGACGAAAAAACAAAATGGAAATAAAATATTTTGCATGAACAAAAAATAGTGGTACCATATGAACAAAAATACTTCACAAATAAAACATTAAGAACAACTTAAGTAAAATACTTTTTTAATGTTTTAAAAATCCAACAAAAAGCTGTAGTAAAAACATTTGTTAAATAATCCAGAATAAATCCCATCGGAAGTTTTTCTAAATAATTTCTGTGAGATTATATTCTGTATCAGGGGCCCTAAAATCTTCAAGATCAGAGTCACTAGAAAGAATTATCGCAGTGATTTCTTCTTCCTTCAGTCTTCCAAAAGATTTGTTTTTATTCACTCTGCAAACTGAAACATCGGCTTACATTTGTATACCAATCGGACAATACCGCGTGGTTAAATTTTAAGGACCAATGTTGAATGTGAACCAGACTTAAACGTCAAGTTTTTTTCTGCATTTCATTTGACATTTTTCAATTTCAGACAGAAAGATGCACAATCGAACAACGCGTTAAAGTTATTCAGGTTTATTATGAAAATGGGCGTTCAAATCAAATTGCATATCCTGAACTTCGTGGTTTTTTCGTCAAATGTGCGTACAGTCGGAAAAATCGTGCAAAAATTTTAGCAAAATGGGTCTGTAGGAGATGTAAAAACACCATGCTCTTACAGCGAATGAGAATCCTAGGGTGGTTTTCGAAAAACCAATGCACCCACAAAGTGTGACTGTTTGGTGCGGTTTACGGGCTGGCGGCATCATCGGGCTTTATTTTTTTCCAAAATGAGTCCGCTCAGGCAGTTTATGTGAATGATGTTCGCTATCGTGAGATGATAACGAACTTTGTATGGCCCAATTTGGAAGATATGAATGTGGGCAGTATGTGGTTTCAACAGGACGTTGCCACTTGCCACACAGCTAACGCAACAATGGCTCTTTTGCGCGTCAAATTCAATGGTCGTGTTATCTCACTTGGTGGCAATGTCAGTTGGCCGCACAAATTTCTGTAGGACATGTAGGAAGACACCTGCACATGCTGTTTGGCGCGATTTATGGGCTGGCGGCGTCATCAGGCGGTACTTCTTCGAAAATGAGGTCGGCCAAGCAGTTACCGTGAATAGTGTACGCTATCGCAAGATTATAACAAAATTTGTGGGGCCAGAAATTGAGAATATGGACCAGGACGGTTCAAACAGGATGATGTTACTTGCCACACAGCTAACGAAACAATGTCTCTTTTGCGCGAGAAATTCAATGGCCGTGTTATCTCACGTCGTGGATATGTCAATTAGCCACCAAGATAAATCGGATGATGACACCGTATGACTTTTTTCTTTGGGGATATTTAAGAGAAAAAGAGTACGTCACTAAGCCAAGAACAATTCAAGAGCTAAAGGATGAGAAATTTCGGCATATTAATGAGATTGAACCTCAATTATGTCTGAGAGTCATTAAAAATCTGGTCCATCGGACAGAGATATGCCACCGAAGACGTAACGAGAATTTGGCTGAAATTTTATTACACACGTTATTGTCATAGATCCTTCTTTAATAGCAAAAATTGTATTTGAAAGATTTGAATGGATTTTAATAATACTACAATGATACTAAATTTATAAAAAATATAATTTTATGATACAATCGTATTAAAATTTATTATCGCGAACACAAGCGCTTGCTTCAAAAAATTACTAGCACGAAAAATTATCAGCGTACTCAAACTAGATTCACTGGTAGATGATAAGTTTATTAAAAAAAAATTGTCGAATTCGTGCGCAGTGTTATAAATTGCACTCTTATTTCCACTGTTGTAAAAGTTAAACAAAATGTTTTTTTTTTTTTCAATTAGTTAAAGGTATTTTATATTTATGTAAATTTTAAGATAACATTGTTTGATCTTTTATTGTCTTTTTTTTTTTGTCAATTTCACCAATTCTATTTAAAAATCAATTCATATTTAAATATAGTTTTTCATACAATATTATTTTTTTTTTTACATGAAAACCGAATTTTAAACATAAACTGATATTTAAATAAATTGGTGAAATCGGCCATTTGTTTTTTTATTTTATATTTGTTTTATTGTTAAATTTATTATGTGTTGTTACTATTTAGAATAGATTAATTTTAGAAAAAAAAATACCTGTTTAGTTTGGCATGCGGATCATTCATTCGGAAAAAATTTGTTTTATTTAAGTCGGGTCAAAACCCTGCAGATTTTTTTCTCTCTCTCTCTCTATTTCTTAGTTTCGTATCGGGCCAGTATTATTGTGTGAAATTGAACTTCAACAAGGTAATTTAATAAAGACAGCCTTACTACTTCTACTTTATTAACTAAAATTTCAAAGCCAACATGAATAATTTTTTTTTTCTTTTTAAAAAAAATATCAGTTAAAGTACAATAAATAATATGACCTCATAGCATAAATTTTAATGGCACGTGAAATTGGGTTAGTTGTGATCCTATTTCAAAGCACTCTTAGTTAGAGTTTGTATAATATTAAATTTTATTCTTCTTCTGAAAATCACGTTATCCAGTTTCAGCCAATTTTAATGATGATTTTTTCTTCTATTTTCAAATCATGTCTTTTTTAGTTTGATAGCGAGCGGGGTAGAGAAGTCAGCAGGGTAGAAAAAATACATGAATCGTATTTTCTGTTTTTTTTTTTTTTGGCATTTCTCTTTGCACTTAATTTTATTTTTGAATTTATGTTTAATTTGCAAAAATTCAATACATATGTACGTACATTTATAATGAAAATAGAAAAAAATAGAAACATTGTAAAAATTTTACAAGTTTTTAGAAGATCCTTTAAAAAAGACATGCCTTTGAAATCATCGTGAAAATTGGGTGTTATTCGAATGTGAAAATGTAATTAATAAATGTTACTCACCATGAGAAATAGATTCTCAGATGTCTCTAAAATTACAATACTTTCACGTAGAGAAAAAACATGGTTGAAGAATGGTTAAAAAAAAACATATTATGGTCCCTGCAATGGCAACAAACAAACTTTTGTTGTTTTTAAAAAAACTTTTTTCACGATTGATAATATTTTGTTTCTATTTAACAATAAAGTATTTACCTCCCTTGAAACTTCAAATATGGTTGATTTTAACAATATAATTTTTAAATAAAATAAAATTACAACCATACACTTAAACATATTATTAACCATATTATTATCACGGTAACCATATTATGGTTAAATTCATCCATCCAAAAACTATAACCATATTATGGTTGCCTCCAAACATGTTATGTTTAATATGTAATAACAATAATATGTTTGAAATTGTAATATTTTAAAACATTGTATGATTAATTTTACATTTAAAATAATATGTTTACAAAGCCACAACATTCAGGTCCTTTGCATTTAACTTGGTTTGCTTAAAATTCTCATTCATTTTATTTTAATTATTGATTAAAACACATAAATTTACGTAGAAAAAACTAGTAGAACAGAAAAAATGGTAATGTGAAGCTTGTCACAGGTTGAAATATGAACCAAATTGGATTTTTTATAAAAGTGGGACGAAACACCTATCAAGAATATAAAATTAAATAAAATTATAATTTGACACTTAACAAAAAAATTAATTAACCATAATATGTTTAGCATTCACCATATTATTGTTAATCCTGGCCATAATATGGTTACTTTTCTCAAAATTTTGGGAAATTTTGACCATATTATGGTTAATTTTGAAAATAATATGTTTAGTTTTGACAATTATCATGGTCAATATTGACTAAAATATGGTTAATTTTGACCATAATATGGTTGATTTAGGGACAAATTTTGTTGATTTTAAACATACTATGGTCATATTTAAACATAATATGGTAACCTGCAAACATAAGCATTATTAAAAACCAACCATAGTATGTTGGTCTTAGAATATAGTTACCTCCAACCATATTTTTTTTCTACGTGTTGAAAAGCCGATTAAAATTACACCCTGGTTCTATCACAAGTTCCTTCTACACAATTGGCTTTGGAATGCCATTTTAATCAACCATAGAGTAGGAAAAGCAGCTACAATTAAGTTGAAAATTAATTGGGGCGGAAAATATGACAAAATATTTTACATACAAAAGCAGTAACGGTTGAATTTTTAAAAAATGTACGCTTTAAACTTTTGTAAAATCGCAAACTCTTAAATTTTACGCAAATAAATCTAATATGAACAAGCTTTAGGTATTGTCTGCACACTACAGCTAAACAATAGATCAATACAATTCTAACTCTGATGCAACAAGGTAAATTTACACTAAAGAAAAATATTCATTCAGGTAGAACTATTTAGCAATTGTAGAGAGAAAGTGTTACCATACCAACTCTAGTGACATCTAGATTAGAGTGCCCTAATGGCAATTTAAATGCACTAGGTCAGTAACAGTTTTGTTAAGGCATTTAGATCAAGTTTAAAAGTTATTTTAGCTATACTAACACCATAAAACCATTTTAAACAGTTTTAAACCATGGGCATAACTTTTCGCCAAATTAGCACGAATACTTAAATTTTTCAAGGTTTTAAAACTATTTCAACTGGTCAAGCAGACAAACTGTTTAACCCACAACATGACAAAGAAGGAGGGCGACCACGTTAAAATGCGTAATTTTAAATTCGATAATGTCTGCATTAGACATGAACAAGAAAACAATGAGTGACATACAACCATTTATAAAAAAGAGCCGGTGTACCTTAAAAACAAGCCGTTTAGCAGTTGAAAAGTCGTCAATGTATTTTTTTTTCAAGAAACCATGAATTAAATGCACCCAAAAAGAGGATTTGATTTAAACAAACAACCTTATGATTGCACATTTTCTGTTCAATTTTTATTTTTATTAAAATGAACCTTGATTTTTGTTTTCTTTTAAACGATTTACATTTGTTTGCTTTTATTTCAGAGTTCAATTCATAATGAAATTGTAGTACATAGAAAATTAAATAATAATAAATGTTTGTACATGTATGAAAAACATGTTTAGCATAATAATTTTTCTGGATAAAAAAAAAATAATGTAATATGGGAATTATCGATCATTGCATGCTTGTAAGTTCAGTAAAATAAATTTGAAAAGTAGTTTCTACATAAAGTAAAGGGAATTTTGTTTGTATTTAAATGTTTGAAAATGTTGAAATAAAGAAAAAAATATTGTTGCTTGAGTCTTTTGTTGGTTATAGAGTTCAGCCTAGTGCTGCCACAACCAGTGTGACCATATTAGCTTTTTCGTGCTAAATTCCGCTGTATTTTTTTCACGTTTAGCTTGAAATATTTCATTTAGCTTTTCGTTTTTTTCCAGCTTTTTCCAAAAAGCTTTTTCTTCAATTTGAATATTGGGTGATTAATTTGTATTTCAAAATATATAAAACAGTGTATCAGAATAAATTATACTTAAATAAAAGTAGTTAGAAAATAAAAGAATGTCAGCGCATAATATTAACATCTCAAAGGAAATAGCCCTCACTCAGACACTTCCCAAAACTTCCGATATAACCAAGTCAGGAGGGCCGACCGCTTCCCTTATAACAGGGAAACGACCAACTACCTCCATTCCTGGGAAGAATACTCCAACAGTGTGTCAGCGCATTCCCTCCAAGAAGACAAATTAACATTGCCCACCCGGAGACAAGCGAGGTCAGCTACTCTTCCTCAGCCCCTGCAAATACGGTAAACCGTACTCCAAGGGTCACTCCTATTGCCCTGTACGAATCTTTTATAATTGTCGTCCTTTACCCTAACAAGCATGTCCTTGTACGTCTTTGTGCCAGACAAATAAGTGGACTTGCGCAAAGCAAGATCGTCAAAACCGGCACACCTGGCCCTCTGGAATAACCTCCTGAGGTGCCTGACGGACCTTTTCGTCCTTTCCAACTCGGCCGTCCACCATTTAACCTTGCTAGGTGTCGTTCGAACACAACGACCTAGCACGTCATCATTAACAGTCGATAACCACTGACTAATCATGCTGACCTGGTCACCTATCGTCAGTGCACTATAGTCAACCAGCGAGCGCGTTAACGCCGCCGCACTAAATTCCCTAGCATAATGGTCCCAGTCCACACCGAGACTCCGCCATCTAAGAGGCAGAGGCATCTCCCTCGTCCGTTCGCGTAAGGTGACCATAATCTCGATCCCATTATAATCACTTACTCCCCAATCGTCACACACCCTCCACGGCTATGTCGCTAACTCCATTTGGACCATCGTAAGTATACAACTCATTCGGCTCATTAGCAACAATGAGGCACTTTGTGACCACTAGAGAACCACATATGAGAGCATGCGTTTGCGTCAAGTCCAAGGATTACAGGAATACTACTTCCAGAGAGTAGTACCGTATCCATATAACATAAGTATGCATCCAAAGGTTCCCTACCTACACAGTAGATGCTAGCCAACAACATCTCCCCAAAACTACACTCCACAGAAATGCAGACCCCCCCATTGGCTACTGCTAACTAACAGTACGTCCATGTCCCTATCATCAAGTACTATAGCCGAGTTTCCCACAACGTCCGTATAAACTCACCCCCCCCCCCCCCCCCCGGCAAGCCCCTGACACAACCAGTCGCGAAATATGGCTCCTGCAAACGACGCCGCATCGCCTGTCCCAACTCGCACATCACCGCGTAAGCACCTTGGCAATTAAACTGGATTATTGGGCACCCCTCCATATTTAATGTCTTGCGTCCGCCCTGGCAACCGCGGCCGCATAGACCGAACACACCATCGACATTACCAGGTGATTCGAGGGCAAGCTCTTGAATGCACAATTCCAGCAACGCAGCTCATTTGGGCACCTGGCAACTCCATGACCCGAAACACCACGGCACACCTCATCACTCATGCGACAGTCACGTATGCGGTGATCAAAGCCCAGGCACCTAAAACAGGATAACACTGGGTCTTGCATTCGCACCGAAAATTGGAACCACTTGATGTAGACACTAGTGGCTCTCAGGTGCTCAACAATCCTCGGGGTACACTCGAGCGCAACGTTCACCGGCTCTCCACCTTCGAGGGCCCAGCAGCCGCATTAACCTCGAGACGGCCCTTCAGCCGCTCGTTCTCCGCTAACAGCCTAATCAGCACCTCCTCATACTTAGCTGCCCCCTCCAACACCTCCTGCGCCAGCTTCGCCGCCACACTCTCATTAACCACCACCTCAGTAAGCGCCTTGGTGATCTCCTTCATCGCAGCAATCTCATCTCCGCCAGAACCAGCAGCAGCCCTACGTCTCGCCTTCACGCGTCGCGGACCAACAAACGACGTTGCATCCGTCGACCCGACCACCTCCACATCGTCATCAACCACAACAGAACCAGCAACAACAGCAGAGCAACCGGGAACAGCACCATCTACAACAGAAACAACATCAGCAGCACGTTTAGCCTGTGGCGAACCAGGCTTAGACCTCTTCTGTTGCTCCGAATCGTCATCCGCACTCGACAGTTCACTGTCAGTATGTCAAATCTTCGGCACACTGACAGGCGGGACACCATATACACCGTACGTGGTTACGTTAACCGTAGTCGAAGTATCAACGACGCTACCAACCGCAAGATGACGCCTATCACATACCAACCCAATTTTAAAGCGAACCGAGCCGTTAAATCAAAAACCAAAACACTCGCCAAGTCCGTCAACACCGAAAACACTATTACAATCTGGTAACACCACACAAGAGTCTCTGTCTCTACCTAACCTCACTTTCTGCCGGAGGTTTGTTTACAAATTAAGTTTTCACGGAGCACCCGACAGCAGAGTCTCACAATTTACTTGTAGCGCACCAACAACACTTTCAAAAACTCACGATACAACAACAATGCGCTTCACAACCTATATTTGAAAATGTGCACACTAGTGTTCCGCAAACGTCTTTACACTACGAGTGTTCAACTGAGAGTCATACACATATATACAGTACGTATGTATTTGTATTATAAATAAACCTCTATTTTATTTTATTTCTAGATTATTGCCCAGAAGATGTTTTTTTATGAAAAGCGAAATATTGGCAAATTAAATATTGTAAATTAGAATAATTAACATTAAAACCAGGACCTTGAGCTCAAGAGAAAAAAAGTTCTTTTAAGTCTGGCCACTCTGGTCACAACAAATAAATAAATAAAGTATGTTGCTTAAGTTTTTTGTTTTTATTTGTGTATTTGACAGATATAAACAAAGTTTGACAAACGACGGCATTTGAACCTGTTTAAACGTGCTCAATAAAATTTATTAAATTTAATAATTTGTATTTTATAGCAATAAAATCTATTTTGTTGCTTAATACTACTAAAATCTTATTGGACTACTGTTTTACCTTAAGATTATTTCAAGTATTTAATAAGTGAGAAATAAATATTTTTAAAAATAAAAATTTGTTTAAAAATGTTTTGTTTCCTAACCATAAAACTGTCATTTCTTTAAATATTTTTTTTTCTTTGTTGTCTGATTATAATTTACAATAATTATTGTATGCGCGATTTATTAGATATAAATATTTACTCACATAAATTATAACTTATGCAAATTTATTTTGTCCGCCACTCATAATAATGTCAATATTGCTACTTAAAAGCAATTCATTTACTCATCTGTCTTAACATTCAAATACATGACGTTATTGACACATACGCTGCACAGTATATACATAAATAAATTAACAGTTTCTTAACGTTTTGTTATTTTTTTTTAGTTGGATGTTAGTTAATTGCTCTTTATTCTTTTTTTAAATTAACAGAAAATATCAATGAAATACGAACAATTATTAAGAACTAACACTCAAAAGAAAGATCAATCCATCCGTTCTCAAATCAATCCGCATTAATAAAACGGTGAATACGGATTTTCTTGAATCAAGTACATATTCATGCTTAAAAAACCCCAAAAAAGAAATTAGGAAGAAAAATTATTGTGATTGATTTACTTACCCGTTTAACACCTTACAGAATGATAAAACACCAACATCATGCCCGATATGGTTTTTACTTTAAAAGTCTTATGTACATATTACACCAATAATATAAACTAAATGAGAAGCAAGAGTTCAAATTTACTTTTAGCCCTTCGTGGTACACATGATTCTGGCCAGCCCTTCTTCCAATTTGTATAGAAAATCAAAACATGCGTAAGCCGGAGGGATAAACATGAAAATAATATATGTTTAATCTTATTTTACTTGATTTAAGAATTTTATACTTTTTTCAAGAAATTCCGGGATTGATTTTCGAAAGTAATCTTATTTAGGATTGTTTAGAGTACGTTTTAGTGTTATTCGTACTTAAATTTTTGAGTACAACTCGATTTTAAAGTAATCATAAAAAAACTTGATGTATCCCCATTGTTTTTCTTTCTGTGTTCGACTATGCCATAGTGTCGTCAGTCGGTGATATCATATACATATCATCAGACTTGCCAGAAGAATTCAAATTAAATCGACAAAAAAAGTGCTAAGCTTTACAGTTAAAAACAAAAGTGCTAGTGATGGAATGTAATAAAAACTTTACAATTGAAATTTTTTTAAATATTCATTTTGTTTAATATAAAAACTTTTCTTAATGTTACAATAATAAAGTTGCTAATACCATGGTAGTAAAAGTACAAGGTAGGTTCATTACAAAAATTTCTAATGACTATACCTTGTACTTATACTTATTCTACCATGGTTAAAACTAAATTTCAATCATGAAATTTTCATCTTTCTCATATTGGTTTGAGCCAACTCATTTTGGTCCTTTTCAGATGAACCGATTTTTTACAATATTATCCGATATCAAAGTTGTTCTTATTCGACCTTTCGAAATTTAAATAAATAAAAATTAATCAAGCTTTATTAATTTATTATCCGATATGTTTAAAGTGTGGCAAGATACGTTGTCTAATTTTGAACCTTCTCCTATGCGTATAACTTAACATAACAGTTCTGGGGGCAAATTTAATTTTTTTATTTCTTCCTCTCCATACTGAACGGATCGAAAAAATTTTTAAGTGTTGTAAACCATTTATTTTAGTTTTCACAACACGAAAAAATTATAACGATTCGTTCATTATCGACTGAAATAACATTGCTTTCGAATTTAAAAAGTATTCGATCACGACTGCCCTGTTATCATTCTAGGTCTCAGTTTACTCAAGGCTAATTGACTAGAAGGTGGGGTCAAGTCCACATATGGTGTTTTTTTTCGGTGTCGACTTGCCAAAGTTTATGTACAAACTAGTTTTTTATGTAAACAGAAATTTTTTATAAGCAATATTTTTACAATCCGACCACCGAAGCAGTGTTGTTGTAGAGTTGACCTCACCTTCTTCTCAATTCGCCTTGAGTTTACTCTTTATTAAGCCCAATAATTTGTTTATAAGAATAAAAGTAACAGTATTTGTTTATTCTTGGTACACTACATGAAAAAAACAATATGCGCCAAAGTTGCAAAAAGGTAGTACATATGTGTATATGTTTGAATTTTCCTTGATACACTTAAAGAATTGATACTTTCCTTGAATCGATTATATGAGTTTTTAAGTAGTTTTTTCACCCATGATCAAACTGACCAGATTCTGAAAATATAGCTTGGGTGAGGCCAAAAGTTAAAATTTGCCTTACAGTGTTATATTTGCGACTTTATTTTCTGGTTTTCTTCAGTTGAACCAAACTTCTTCCCTTAAGCACTCCCGATCTTCCTTAGATTTGAGCACTATACGATTGAAAAGTGATCAATATTATAAAAATAGGGCTGTTGAAAACAATAAGGGTGTTACAATAAATATATCTGTCGCATTTTTCAAAGTTCAAAAGAAATACGTCCTTCCCCAGAAGCCTTATTATACTTCGATTTGCCTAATACATATTTTATTTCTTCTGGTAAAAGTGGACCGTCAAGATAGTCATCATAATAAATCATTGGGGCAAATAGAATATCATTTGAAATTTGCGGTAGATTCAACAAACAACAGAAAAATGTGTAAATTCATATGCAAATATTCTTAAGGTTCTGTGGTAAAGTTTATGTTCTGCTAATGTGTTTGGAGTAGTGTTTTTCATTAGGGATTTCCAGGGACAAAAATCCCGGGAAACTTATGCGGGAATTCCCGGGATTTTTACTTAATCATGGCAACTTTACTGCTGATATAATTGTAAATAAGTTGTGTCATGAATAGAATAGAAAGTCTATGAAATACACAAAATATATATTTTTCAATTTAACATAACGAAAATTTACAGTTTCTGACCTAAGACATTTTTGCCAAATGCCAAAGATATATCAATTCATATCCGATAAGTAAGGCAATGTTAATGCTCTGAATTTTCGAAAGAAGAAGAGTAAAAATTTACAGAATTTTTAATTGGTTTAAAGACCCAGATGTATTCTATAAAAACGAAAAAATGTTGTACCCACTTGCTTCAAAAAATTTAAGGATTTTGTATGCAGAGCATTAGATTAGATTAGATTCTGTAATAAATTATGACAAAAGTTTTTAATAAAGAATATAATGCTTATTCGATTCCAAGAAAAAAAGAATTACAAGTTTTGAAGAGAGTGCTAAGAAAACTGAAATTTTCTAGAGATTTTATAATGTTCCTTTTGCTATAAAGACCAACATCCATAGAAAGGAAACGTGCTTTATTATTGCAATCTTCTTAACATAAATTATAAATAGGCTTTCAAACGATTCTGGCCTAAGCAACGAGTGAAATGCGCATAGGAATAGCTTATCCCATCAACAATAAATTTCAGTTTATCAATAGTAGGACATGGGAATTTAGCACATTTAAACGAAACCTTGTTAATTAGTTTTTTGAATAACAGGAAAAACTTTGATTTTGTTAATGTTTATTCTGAATTAAAATCATATTTTAACAGAAATATTTTGTAATAATTTGTTTGAATAATTTAACTTTTTTGGTGTTTAATAAATGCTGTTGGCTTTTAATTTATTTTTTGGCAATAAGTGCTTAAGTCTATTTCTTAAGTTTTATAGGAGAACAATTTAAAACTTTAAAGGTGGCTTTTTGCTATATCTTTTTTATAAATTCTACAAAATAATTGAAATTTTGCCCATATGTACTTTTCAACATGAAGATCTTATGGCACCATTAAGCACTTTGTCCTTTTTGCAACAGAAATAAAAAAGTTGAATGCATTAATAAACGTATTTAATTGATCTCAGGAAATGTTATTTGTTCAAATAAATTAAATTAAATAATATTTTGCATTAATTTGTATTGTGCGGGATTTCCCGGGATCCCGGGATATTGAAAAATAAATCCCGCTTTCCCGGGAAATGAAAAAGTTCGGGAAGAGAAAAACTCTAGTTTGGAGTAAAATCTAAAATTGCGAAATCTCTTGCAAATTTTGAGTGTTGCTTGTGAAATATTGGTACAGAAAGAACCTTTTCTCATCGTTTTGCAAATTGTGGCTGTCCCACCAAAAAGCGAGTCAAGCAAATACCGATTACGCGGTTCTGATGTGAAGCTTGTTTAAGTGGAAGCGTTTTGCATTTATCGTAATGGCAGTCGGATGGTTCAAGGTATGGCCTAGAAGGCGGGTATGGCAGAACTTTCCAACGAATATTTTCCAAATTGTTTTAAACATGTCCTGCAACATGTAACTGGGCGTTGTCATATTAGAATATTACCGCCTTTCGGGTATTTTTCAGCCAATCGGTCGTTGGTAAAACCGTACTGATGTCACCAAACACATAGATATTTAGCTCGTTGGCCGAGCATTAACTACAATGGACTTCGGCTTATCGGTATGTACCCATTTGAATGGCCATGCAAAACGTCCTACAACGTAAAGTTAAGGTAGCCCGTGTAAGACCTAAATTTCATGATTTTAGAGAGCAAACGTTTAAACTTTCAGCTTTTGTGTCCCCTAAATTTATTGCAAGTTCTTCTTAGGTTTAATAGCAATAAAAATGGAGAGAGTAATTTCTCTCATATTTTTATTCTTTTAGCCAAGAAATTAAAAACAAGAAATGGCATATCAGTGATGATAAATCCCATTTTCAAAATTGTACTTAATTCAGTAAAAAATTGTACTTTTTACCCTAATTGTACTAAAACCCAAAAAATATTTTGTACTTGTTTTATTATTAGAATACCAGCAAGTGTATTAAAATTCAGAAGAAGAGCAGTGTTAAAATAAAACTGACAGCAAAGTTTGAATTTTTATGCTGTGTTGTTGAAAAAGTACAATTTTGGTTTGATGCACTAATGCCAACTCCTCACTACTAAAAAGAGTAAAATGTTTAGAAAAACTTTAAGAAAATTTGGCTAAATAAAAACGGCAAAAAAAACTACTAATTGCTAGATTGATTTTTTCATGGCTAAATTTATTCACTAAATAGTTAAATTGGCAACACTGGTTTGATGTAACTTTGAACATTAGAGGTGTTAAATCAAAGTAGCAGTTCGTAAAAAATTTAATTATATGCAATTTTTAACTTGTACTTAACATGTCATTATAGTACTTCAGTACTTTTGCTATACTAAAAGTACTGGAAAAAGTACATTTGTACTAACTTTATCGTCCCTGTTGCATAGACATATGCAACTCGTGGAATCCATAACAATTAATTAAATCTATATAAGTTCTTAAAATTAATAAAAAAAAATCAAGCACAGCCGCAAATAAGTGTAAGTGACAAAATAATTATTTTTCAGGACAACAAAAAAAACGTTTTTAAAAGGCAGGATTACCTTTTTTAATTTTTTTTTAAACTTTAAAAATTAATGATAATGCTTTTTTTAGCTGAAAAACGTTTTATATCCATAATCGCGATATCATTTAAACCGTTTTTCACTACGCAAGCGGCTTTTAGAACGTTATCCCACCTTGCAAACCCATTAGTTGGTACCTTTTTTTAGTACCTTATAACGTCGTTTCACTGGCTGGCTCTTTGTATTGCATTTTTAATAGGTTAAGGTGCATAATTTTGGATGATATGATTTTTAAACAATGTTAGAGAGTTATGTTAATGATAATTGGCAAAAAAAAACAGATTTTGCAAAACGTTATGCGCGGCTGTGCTTCAATTTATTAATGTTAAACAAACATTATTATGTTTTTAGAAAGTAATTAAATAGTTTACATCCATTTTACATTGTTTAATATATTTAAAAAACAAGTCTTAAGATTAAATTAATTTTAAGTGTATTTTTCAAAATAATAAAATGCAAATACAAACACAAAATTCTTAACAAATAACATGAAAATATGTCACCAATAAGTTTAAATTTAATAAAAATCCCTAAAAACCTAAAATCTGCCCATCCAGACGATTCTCAAAAAATGTGAATAGCTTCTGTTTTGTCGCGCTTTTTAGTCCAATTTAAAAAAGTACCTAAAATTCAAAGAATTTTTTTCTTCGTTGCTATTTTAGCGAAGACAACATCAACATAAAGGGATTTTATTTACTATTTCTGGCAACACATGCAATAACTTGCATACACATCTTTGATCGTGTAGGGCATAAAATTCACTAAAATTACAGAAACCTATAAAATTGTTTTTGAATAAATAATGTCACCAATATTTTTAAAACAAATAAAAAAAAATAAAGCGTTCTAAAATGCTTTCCAAGAGAGGACTAAAATGGGGCCTACGGTAAATTATGGACCAAATTTTATGGTATGATTTCTAGTCATATGGAACGAATTTTTGCAAGGTCTTATATCAATATGTGCACTCCGCTACTATTGATGCAACTTTAGTAAGAAAATTATTAATTTTAAGGGGTGATGGTTCCTCATTTGTATTTATAATTCTTATAGCACTGATCCGATTTTGCTGGATTTCAATCCTAAATGGGTTAGGATTAGGATAACTTGAATTGAAAGAATTTGAAACCAATATTGTTATTTTCCTTTTCTTTTGAGTTTTTCGAAAGAAAACGTCTTTTTAACATAAGGTCAGACGGACAGACGGTAATACCGAAGGAAAAGTACTCAAAGACCTAAAATATAAATAATTTATGGGGTCTTAGATAGATTGTAAAAAAGTTTCGCACTGAATGACAAACTTAGTATAATCTTTTCACAACTAGTTGCTGAGGGTATAAATTGTAGTCAGTCACAATGTCCATCCAACCGACCTGTCAAGAAGCACATCCATCATCTCTAAACGCTTAGACGGTTTCTTATTCGATCGTAGCGTTGGAGTACCAACGTTACGTTGATGTCAGTTAAACGCATTTAATAAATTTAAGAGTCTTGAAAAGAGAGTTTTTTACTTCTTTTTCTATTTAAGTTGTTCGAAGAACTTAAAATATCATATAATTCATTAGATTTTTGGGAATAAAGACAATTAAAGATATTTTTTGTGAATAGTAAAATTCATTGTGTTGTAAAAAAGTAATAAAACGTTAAAAAAAATTATAAATTTTATGAATCAATTTTTTTTATTTTGTTTTGGCTAATTTATTATATTAAATATGAGTAATACCTGTTTACTTGGATAAAAAAATATGTTCTTTTTAGAATAACAAGATAAAACATTAAAAAAATATCTCAAAACATGCAAGAAAGATTATCGTTACTGTCAAGTTCAGGGATGTTTTCTTATTGTTGACATTATAAGCACAACTTGTCAGCATAAACTTTTTTGTTTTTACAGCATAGAATGAGTTTATTAAATTCGATATATCATTAGTAGTTTTTATTAGAGTTGAAAAACATAAGAAATCTTTGAGTAAAATTAAATTATTTAAGAATTAAAAAACTTCAGATGTATATATACATACATATGCTTTTCAGATACTTGTAAGTTGAAATTTAATCTTTTAACTGCTTGTTATACCCTTCACTGCGGGTGGAGGGGAATATATCAGTTTGTCATTTCTACAATGAAAACCCCGATAACCTCTTTTTTATAAATCAAAAAAGCACCCCGGTTGCTGTTTTTTTTTCTATTTTAATTTTTGTTAAGCATTTTTTACTTACACACAACAAACACTGTTGGAATCTGACAATTTTAAAATTGTACCGCCTCAACGGCAATATTGTACTAAATTTCGAATCCAGGCGGCTGGTTACCCTGACATGTTTCGATCGCTACCACTCGATGTCTTCAGAGGGATTTGCCGTCTTACACTCGCAGCCATCGACGACTGCTGACGTCATTAGTCAAACATCAATTCTTAAACCAAATTGTATTTTAGCTTTTTGGTAGATCGAAATCCATTCAATTCGAATCTCAGGTCAGTCAAGAATGAATGATTATCAATAACAATTTTAATTAATTTTCATGTTGTAAAATTCCTTTCTTCATAAAAATAATTTAATGAAAATTAAATTTGATGAACTTAAGCCTGATTAAAAATATTGAAAATTTGGATTGAAAAGTAATAAATTACTTTAAATGTTAGATTTTCTTTGTAAAAAAAGTATTTTCATAGTTTTAAACAAAATTGTGCGTGGTACAATTAATAAGGTAACCTCAATAGTCCAGCTGGTTAGTGTTTCTTACCTTACATTGTGTCACAATTTGTTCACCACTTAGTTTGTTAACATGTAAGACTATTTATTGATTATTAAGGTTTTTCTACCATCAAAATATATATTGTTGTTGTTTTTGCCTTGTGGTACTTGTTGTAGAACTAGGGTTACCTTATTAGTTGCACCTTGAAATTGTGGTTATTAACTTTAACAAAATCACAAACACAACAAACTACACAATCTTTAAGAATATTTCTCCTTCACTTTTCAAATTTAAAAAAATTACGAAATTAAATATTTTCACACAAAAAAATATGATTAATGAACTTGATTTTTTTATTGCATATTTAAATAATGGGCAACTTGGCTTTTACCATTTTTAATAAAAACAAAACCTAAAAAAGAAAATATTTAATTAAAAATGCATAACAACAACTGCATTTGTTTATTTAAAGTTTATAAATAACAACAATTTATATACATATGATGCAAGAAATGCAACTACGTATATGAGTATTAAAAATAAAGTAAAAATGACATAAAAAGTAAAATTTTTGCATTTTTTAATTCAACGTCTGCATTGAAAACGACAGCGCTGTTTGCTTTACAAGCTGAGCTGTCCACAGCATGGAAACCTACAAAACTTCCAAAGAAACTGAAAAGTAAGAAATAAAATGTTTTAAAGTTGGCAGCTTACACCACAAACTTAGTTCACCGACTGACTGCTCTACTGACACACATTGTATTTCAATTTTTTCTTTTTTTATATTTTTTTATTTACAAAGAAATAATAATAAAAAAATGAACAAAAAAACTTGCACTTTCAAAGAGTTTCATTAAGCAGTTATTTCTTTGGTTTGACGGATGGACGGACAAACTTTACCTACTTTTTTGTGGAAAGAAAAATAAAAAAAAGCTTAGAAAAATTAAACATGTTTTTATGGGTTGTAAAATGCACTTTTCAACCAAAATGAATTTAACAACAACAAAAAACTGAAAATAGCAGCAACAAGTTGTTGAGGTTAAAAAAGCAATGCTTAATAAAAAATATTAGGGGCATTCATAGGATGTTCACAAAAGAAAATAAAAAATGTTTAGACCCCAGCGACATTTTTCTATAAAAATTCTAACGCCGGCGACAATTTTCTATATAAGATTTTACGTCGGCGATAATTTTCTCTTAAAACTTTACGCCTGCGGAATATTTTTTGGAAAATTTAACGTCAGCGACAATTTTCCTTAGAAAAGTTAACGGTAAAAAATTGTCTTGTCAAAAAAAGAAAGCCGTACTTTTCACATAAATGTGACCTCTTTTAAAATTTTTACATAAAAAATTCATACTGCTTACAAAAATTAGTTAATCATTAAACAAAAAAAAATTCACCTTTTATTCAATAATTTGTTTTTACACAAAGTTTTTTTTAGAATAAATTAATACTTTTTTTATCAAAAAACCACACTTTTCATTAAACAAAAGCCCACGATTACAATACTTTTTCATCTAAAAGTCACACTTTTAAGCAAAACCTCGCCTATTTTAAACAAGTTTTTACACAATACGTCACAGAATATGCTATACGGTCTCTATTTACTTTGCTTCCTCGCACAACCTACATAAATCCGACGAGTCAGATCCCATTACCACCGTCATCCTGCCTATCATTACATATAAAATTTACGTATGTGTTATTGTAGACCAGATATAGGTAACATATAAATGTATTATATCGTCGGCTTAATGTGCAATCCTGCTAAACCCCTTTTTAAGTAAATTTAGATTTTAATGCTCGTCTACCAACATGTAGATTTTCTTCAATTTGAGTCTTGACGTGTGTAAAGCCAAACTTTATTTTTGGTTTTCCTCTCAAGCTGCAAACACAGAAAAAATTAAAAATTTTCTCTAATCACTAATTTTATACCAAATTCATGGAAACAAGCAACCCATTTAATGATTTTGCACCTGTTACCAAAATGATTATTGTAAAAATTTAATATTTTAAATATTTTTTTGCCGTTTTAAACAAAGTGTTGATTGATTTTGACAATTTCCAACAACAATTTCACAAGTTTAAATTATTTAATATTAAACGAAATAATTGGTTTGGTATTTGATTATTATTTTAATTCAAATTTTATTTCCACTAAACCACTAAAATGTTAATTAAATCAAAATTATATTTTTAATTTTCGTTTAACAAAAAAAAATAATTGATTCAATTATAACAATAATTAAGTTTAAATAATTTTTTAATTGATCAAAACTACTAATAATTTTTTCTGTGAATACGATATATAAAAAGTTATTTGTCTCTCCTGTAAAATGTGCTGAAAGGAAGTTAGCAGGTTTGCATATTAAGCCGACGATAAACAAATATTAAATATCATTAATAATAATAAGCCACACATCAAATTTTGATCATAAAACTTCAAGCAAAATGATTAGTATTATGGTTAATTAATTGAACTGTTTGTTAATGGGGTTTAATCCAAATTTTTATATTAAAATCAGGCTTAAGTTCAGAAAGGAATTTTACAACATGAAATTAATTAAAATTTATTGATAATTTTTCATTCCTCACTAAACTGGGAATCGAACCTAGGTTTTCACGGCCCTGACGTTTCGATTGTAACCACACAATCTCTTCAGAGGGGTTTGCCGTTTACCGCATTGCAACGGCTGGCAGTCATTAGTCAAGCATCAATAATTAAACAAATTTTTTCAAATTATATATTCTTTTTGTTGAAATTTTTTTTTTTTAGGCAAATTCATTACAGGTTATTTTGGCACTACAACAAGTACAACTTCTACAAAAACCACAAGCAATTTGTTTTTGTAAAATCATTGTACAGTGTCAAAATCAGAAATAAAGATAGTAAACAAAATGTTGACATCCAACAATTATAAAGCTAAAAAAAAAGGTTACCAGCAGGGCTGTTAAGTTCACCTTTAATGACTTCGCCTTGGCTCACATATACCAAACTAGCTCCAAATTTTTTTAAGCCCCAGAAGTATTTTGAATTTTGCCAAACTGACATCAAAACAAACGTGTGAGTTTTTTTTATTACTATCACAATCACGAGAAGTATGAAAGTATATTCGGTCAAGCCCGACTATATGCTACCCTCCACCACAATATTTAAAAACAAATTTTCGAAAGAGTACCCTATTTGGGACCTGTAGGCAATCATGCAACTGTCAGAACAAAATTATCACATGAGGTTAAAACTTAGGTAAAAGTTCTTAATGCCGAATATTATTTAGATATCTTCATCTTTATGAGATTTACCTGTGATTTTAGGATGGGGGTTTACATGGACCTACCAGCACATTATTTTGTCATGACATAGTAGCTATCGTAAAAGTTATTTTAATTTATTTGTATGTCAATAACGACCTTTATTAGTCAGTTATGGCATTAAAAGCTATATTCGGGAGTAGTATCTGTATAGCAGCTTCGGTCAAATATGGACCGATTAAAACAAAATTTGTTTAGGTGATTTAGATTGCGATAAAAGCTTGGGCCAAATTTATTCTAAGTACACAGAGAGAAAAACACTCGGGATAAATCAAGATTTTTATGATTACTTTAAGTACGAGACGTTCTCAAAAATTCAAGTACGAAAAAACTTACTCAACACAATCCTAAATGTAATTACTTTCGAAAATCAATACCGGAATTTCTTGAAATAACTACAAAATTCTTAAATCAAGTAAGAAAAAGATCAAACTTTTCATTGTGTTTAACCCTCCGACTTACGCATGTTTTGATTTTCTATACACATTGACAAAAGTCTGGTCAGACAAATGTGTACCACGAAGGGTTAAAAAGTAAATTTGAACTCTACTTCTCATTTAGTTTATATATTTGATTTAATATGTACATAAGATTTTTAAAGTAAACCCCATATCGGGCATGACGTTGGTGTTTTATCATTCTGTAATGTGTAATACGTGTAAGTAAATCAATCATTATATTTTTTTTTTTCTTATTCGGGACAAAATCAACTTTATAATAATTGAATTAAGCGCATTTTGAGATTGATTCAATCTTAGTTTTACTTAAATCAGTCTCCTTTTCGGATTATTTTAAGTACGTATTTGAATTAAAAGAATTTCATAATTCTTGAATCAAGCGCATTTTGAGATTGATTCAACCTTAATTTTACTTAAATAAATCTAATTTTCCGCTTATTTCAAGTATCGGTAAATCGGGACTGAATATGGATAATTTAAGTATTTTGCGACTGAAAATCCGTACTTGTATCAATCTTTCTGTACTTGATTCAAGAAATTCCATCCTCACCGTACTTTTAATACCGGTTCAGATTGATTTGGGTACGGATGGATTAATTTTTCTTTTGAGTGTACCAATATAAAAAGTTGGTTTATGAGCACAAAGACTCTATTCCGGAAAACAGATTCTAGGGGGAGGGGGCTACGTGAAATAATGATTCCATTCTCACCATTTTTAATAGGCTTGTTCGTTTTATAAATCTTAAAAAAAATAACGTTTCGACAACAAAAATAATACCGTTCTTATCCAACTCAAAAAAGATGAGAACACTTAATTCCGTTCGATTTTTTTTTAACCACAAACTTGGTAGAAAAAACCAAAAATTTTTTACAAAAACAAAATACACATACGAAATAAACAAAAAGGCAGTAACATAATTTTACACAAACAAAACGTTTACACAATACACACACAAGCTGTTCGACGAACAGTGTTCGTGCAATGTAAAAAAAGAAAAATATCACCACAATTGTTCTGTTTTTAACCAAGAAGAGAACACTATATAATCTTCGGCTCTTTCTTAAAAATTGTTACGGATGGTATTAATGGTTGTGGTCGTCTACACAAACACTAAAAAAATGATATACCGTTCATGGGTGTGTAAGCCGAACGCTAAATAATGTTCTGTTTATTTTCCAAAACTGAATTAAAAACGGTCTCTGCTTTTTATAAATTCATTCTTATGGAAAAATTTCTATACAAAATTGCTGCTAATAAAATTATTGGTGTATGATATAAATATAAAATATATGTATGTATTTTCGACACAGAAAATGTGAACGCCCCTATTAAAAACGGCACATGCATAACACCAATAAATTAATAGTAAATATTACTCAACTCAACATGGCAAGCATTTCGCTAATATTTTAATACACTTGAGCAAAATAGACAAATGTGATTCAATAAGCCTAAGAAAAATTTTATTTACGATATCAAATCCAATGCAATTTTCTTTTATATGCAGCCTTTTACTGACGCTGCACTTTATGGCTTCCCAAACAATTTGCACTCTAAATTGCGTGGATTTTTGCAGTTTTGGTCATCTAAAGAAATTTAATACGGGTGTGTAGAGGCGCTCATGACATTGATATTAACACTTGAATGTTTAATAATGTTTTTTCTCTTGTATTTAAAAAAGAAAAATTATATTGATTAATGAATTTTTTAAGGATTTTTTTTAAATGATTTTGTTTTTCGTGATTAATTTCCCAATTTTTATTTTTGATAACAACATATGTAATTTATATGGCGTACATTTTTAATTTCAAAATCAGTTTTGTTAAGAATTATAAAAACTTAGATATTGTTATTTAAAAAATAATACGGAAATTTAATTTCAAATCCAATTTTTTTTTTTAATTTAATATTAAAATTAAAAATTAGTTGCCTTTCAGAAGAGCCAGAATGTTTAGGCTGTCCTTGTTTGGTGTGAAGGATCGGCACATCGATGCCATGTTCGCATTTGGAGTTGGGAAAAGTGTCTTACAAGCAGATTTTAATGATGTTCTAGTCTCTTAATTTTAAAAATTAAATTTAATAAAAATTATATGCAAAACATAATGAAATATTGCAAGAACATCATCACTCGATTCCCCAAAATATAGTTTTTAAATACATATAGTAATTCAAACTTTTAATTAAAAAGGTTCGAGATAGGGTTACCAAAAATTCTAATGTTGTCATAAGTTTTTAAAATGTATGCAACACTTTACCCTAGGTCTACACTAAAGATAATTATCTCAGCAAGTTGGCAATAACGTCGGCAGAATAACAGAGCAATATTTCTTATTGCTCAGCTTATGTTAAAGGCATGGGAAAACGTATTTTTGTCAACTCATAATATGAAAAAAATCAAGGAAGAAGGTGCAGTGTAAAAACTCCCGCCATCTTGCAAAAATTATTTTTATTAATATAAATTCTGTCTTATTCGACTTATTTTTTAAATGTTTATTAATTTGTTTAAGATTGAGAACTTTTTTATTTTTGGTAAAATAAAATTTATATTTTTATATAAAAAAAAACTCAATCTTGAACAAATTAATATAAATTTAAATAATAAAGATCGAATAAGCAAAAATTATATTAAAAATAATTTTTACAATTTTATATTAGTGTTTATTTAATTCTTTAATTTAATTATTTTACTACAATAATTTGCTACAATATCACAAAATTATTTTCTTTCCTACACAATTTGCTTCTATTTTTTTTCTTTTTTGCTTCTTTTTTTCAATTGACAACCAAATTTGACGTTTTATTTTAGCAATAATTGTCAACAAAAATGGACTAACAATTATTGCAACATAAATTGCTGGCAATAAATATGTACAAAAAATTGCTGTCTACATTAAAGATAACATAATTTTGACATTTACTGCAATATATGTCGCAATAATTATCTCTTGTATAGACGGGCAGTAAAGGTTTGCATAAATGTATTTGAAAGTCAAACAAAACTTTTGTGTACAACCACAATGACAAATGCTATGCTCAACATAAATAGTGTTGTCAGGGTACAAGAATTCAAAGAAATGCACGCAAAATAGTACTTTTTACTTTCAAAACCTTTCAATAAAGTACACATATTTACCTATACTTCTAGTATTTGAAATTTAAGCCGTACAGTCTGCGTAAACATACTTGTGTATCGTATGTTGCGTATGTAGTAATTTCGTGCACAGATGCAACTGTTCGAACAATTTTCTGTGTGTTTACTAAAGTGATTGCGTACTTGTAGTTAAAAACAAAACCTGTACACAACATACACACAGGTTGTTCGTGCTGTGGTCGTTCAAATTGCCAAGCGATCGTATAAAATTTTTGTTTAAGCTTTATTACATATTTACATCAACTCACAAAACAATAAGGGTCCTCATGATGTCGCTTAAAATTGCCATTTGTGCAAATGCGCAAACTTACGAGTCTTGTTTCATGAAGCCCCTTTTTTTACTTTTGTGTAATTTTAAACATTTTAAATTTGCTTTTAAAAATGCTCAAAGAAAGCCAAAAGACCAATTTACTGAAATTATTGCTAGAATTTATTGTTTGTGATTTATAGACACTTGGATTTTTCATTGAAAACGACGTTAAAATCATTAAAAGATCTGTTTGTATAAATGCACAATTGAACAGCGCAAGTTTACGAGACAAAATTGTTGGGCAAATTTACCAAGTGTGTGTAAATGAATTCTCATACAATTTTTGACAGTTCATTTACGAGGGCGTAAAAATGCACAGTTTGCACAGATTACGAGACTTATAAACGATATTATGAGGACCCTTAATGTTTTAAAATACAACAGATATTGTTAAAAGACTTATGATGACAACAGATATATATGTGAGCAAAAAAAATGTATGACATACACAATACAAAACCATACACAGCTGTCTTTGTTTTAAAGATATGATAAGTGGGCAAAAGCAAAACCATACAATGTCAGTTACACTTATTCTCTCATTTATATCAATAGTAAATGATATGTGTTTTATAAGGTTTTTTACCAATACTTTTTGATACGCTCTTGATCGTCTTTCATTCGTATACAAATAACTGTTTTTGCATGGAATTGTTGTTGTAGTATTATCAAAGAAAATTACATACAAAATATTTCGTAAAGACATATCCCAAACTCTCATTTACAAAAAAAAACAAGAATGTGTGTATTTTTCATTCCCTCGTTAATTTTAAAAAGTATTTTTTATACCAGCTTCTTTTTTGACTTCCACTTTAGGGATGCATTTGTATTTTGTTTTTCACGTTCTCGCCGTTTTCATTTTTGACAGCGGCACTACAGTATAAAGTTTGAAAAATGTCCAATATTTTTAATGTGTGTTCAAATGGAATTTTACAGGCTTATAGTAACACTAAATAAGATCTCATATAAAAGATATAGAAACCGGGTAAAGTTTTTATATCAATAAAGCGATTTGTAAATTATTTTTGACCAATTAAAAAAAAAACTTTTTTTTTATTCTTCAAGAATTGTATGTATGTATATTGAAGCGAGCTTTTTTCGCTTAAGATCTTATAAGTTTCAAGGTGAAGACCTCTAAATTTTGCCTTAAAATGCAACGTTTGCAAAAAAATGTTGCTTAATATTGTAAAATGTTTCAATAACATGCAAATTTTGACGTTTCTTATAATATCTTAACAAAATAATGCATGTTAAATTAGCTACTTCCTAAATATCTGCAAAATAATTTATTTAACTTTAATTTGTTTAATAGTCAAATTAATGTAAAATTTCATTTATAAGTTACAAAAATTTTTAGTTGAATTTACATTTGTATACCCTCCACCACCATTAGTGGTGAATAAGGGTATACTAAGTTTATCATACCGTGTGAAACTTTTTTATAATTCATCTTATACCCCATAAAGTATAGATATTCAGGCTCCTTGAGTAATTCTAAGACAATTTAGCCATGTCCGTCTGTCTGTATGTCTGTCCGTCTATTGAAAACACGCTCACTTTCGAAAAACTCAAAAGAAAAGAACAAACTTGGTGTCGAATTGCTTGTAGTTATCCTAAGCAGTTTGGGTTTGAAATATAGCAAAATCGGCTCAGTAGGATCAGAGCTATGAATCAAAATGTGGAACCACTACCCTAAAAAATCGATAATTTTGTTACAAAAACTAACAGAAATGGTGTAATTATGCACGGAATGATATAATAGTTTGCACAAATTTATTCTATACGACTCTAAACGATACTGTCGTGAAGAACGGTCCATGGTTTACGATAGGCCTCTCCCGGAATAATACAATTGTAATAAAAATTGGTACGTCACACTTTTATACGACTGCAAATCATACTGTCAAATTTCGGTAAATAATTTACTATATGCCCCATATATTTTAACGCTGACGTACGTTTTTATTGAGACTACTTAATAATATATAGATATCATATAGAACCAACTCTTAAAATATTCGGACTGCCGGTAGAGGGTATCAAAGATTCGGCACAGCAGAATATAGCACTATTAAATGTTTAATTTTAATTTAAAATTTAATAAGAGCTTAACCTTGAAATTTTCAACACGTATGGCATAAAAATAACTACAAAATAAATGTTAAAATTTAAAAAAAAAAACATGTAAAGGTGGTATATTCGTGCCGAATCTTTGAGACAAGTGTTCGAATACTTCAGAAATGGAATTTATATGAAATCTACAAATCTTAAAAAAAACTGACGTCACAGTAATAAAATTCGTTTAGGTTTGAGTTACAATGAGGCCTGTGATAAATTATGGACCGATCTTTGTCGTGTGTTTTTAGGACTTATAGAACTATGAGATACACAAATTTTACTACCAATTTATGTTTGTTTTTAACAGAAACAGAACATTTAAAGGTAATATTCTGTTAATAACGAATAGAAACCTTGCAGAAATTTATCACAAATACATAATAAGACCTCTTTTTTACACAAAAATTTGCCTTCACAAAGTCTTTTAAACTTTCTTTCGAAATACCTTCGCGAATGGGTAGTAATCTTGCCGCGATGCGAGGGTTTAAGTAGAAGGACGTTTAGTGTCATGCTGGCGGTAGTAATGTTAGTCAAGAGCGGCAGGAGCTTCAATGCCAAAAGGTTCTAAGCCGAGTACGAACCAACAACTACCACCCTGAAGCGGCAAAGTCAATGTATCCGCCTTCTATAGCTGAACAAAAATAGACCAAAAACATTTTTGTTATCTCCTTGGAACATCCATTAGGTAGCTTCTATTAATCATATGACCTCCTGTTCTCAATCAGTTAAATTTTTCATTTCTTTTACATTTTAAATACTCAAGAAATTATTTTTTTGTGTTTGATAGAAACCATCTAACGAAAATTATATAAAATTATATTTAAGCATCTGTTAGAAATTAGATATTTTTTGCAAACATTACTTAAATCTATTACAGTTTTATAATTTTATAAAATATTGAAAAAATTTACTAACAACTGTAAAAAGAAACTGGCTTTATGTTGGCTAATGTGGGCTTTATAATCCATAATTATGGAATCAAAAACAAATTTTCTGAATAAATGGAAATAACAAATACTTAGACAGCGAAAATCACAATGTGTAAAATATTGTAAATAACCAAGAAAGACACGGTAATTGCTGAGCAAAAAAAAAATAAATAAAACATAAAGGAGATAAGGGGCAGGCCAAGCTAAATTAAAAAAAAATAAATGACTTCTTAAAAAGTTATTTTAAATTTTTTTACAAAAAATCATATAATCATTTGCTTAAAATATTCGAGTATATTCATTGAGATATTCAATTAATCGATAATAATTATTAGATGTAAAAATTTAATTGAATAATAATCGAACAATTTGATATTATTCGGTTAATCGAATATTTTAATTTTGTCTAATTTAGAAATTTAAAAATAAGGCCAAAACTTTTGTTTTTTAACAAACAAATTTTATTAAAAAAAAAATAACAAAAGGTACATCATGTAATAACATAGAAAAAACTTTTTAAAGTTATTCTTCTAAAATAATCTTTTAAAAAGAGTATACAGCTTAAATGTTTATGTTTCAAGCGATTTTTTCTTTAGTTTTGATGAAACTTGATTTAGAAAAGTTTTTTTCATTTATAGTTGACGTTGGAGAGATTAAAAGTAAAGCGTTATAAAGCATATCCATTTTCTCTGAACTTTTTTTCTTGTTTACTCTAAAAGTTAGCAGTCTGAACTAAACATTTTTAAAAATAAATAATTCCCAAGCTCTGGTTTAATTTTTTGCACTTAACTATATTTAAAAAAAGTTTTTTAGGAAATGTTCCTAAGTTAAGAAACAATAAAAGGGTATTAAAAATGTACCGGCTTGTTTTTTGTAATACTATTAAAAACCAATTTTCGATTAATCATCATTAATTATTCGAATTGTTCGTTAATCGAAAATAAGCAATTTAAAATTGTTCGAACAGTTAGTGGCCCATAATGAATCGATTAATCGAACAACGTTTAATCGTTTAAATACCCTAATAATCATCTGGCAACTTTTACTGAAAAAGTAGTTTTTGGTACAAAAAGGTTAAATTTCTCACACAAAAAGAGAAATCTTTTTACACAAAAATATTTTTTCTTAAGCAAAAAGCCATCCTTTAAACAAAAAGCGAAATTGTTTATCCTAAGACAAAAAGTTCTTTCTCTCTCTCTCTTTACACAAAAATCTGTTTTCTTTTTTAGCAAATTGCCACAATTTTTTTACAAGAAGGCACAATTTTTGCACAAAGAATTATTATTTTTTGTAAAAAGTCATTCTTTTTCAAAAAAGTCGCACCTTTTGCACAATAAGACGCACCTTTTGTACAAAAAGTTAAACTTTGTATACAAAAACTAATGCTTTTTACACAAGAAGGCATTACACTACAAAATGTTACACTTTTTCACAAAATGTCACACTTTTTACAGAAAAAAAATAAACAATTAATACAAAAAAACAATCCAGTTTTACACACATTTTTCACAAAAAATTATACTCTATATAAAAAAGACGTAAAACATGCTATTAAAAATAACAAAAATATCACTTTAACACAAAAATAATATTTAACACTTAGGCCCGTTTTCACAACTTACCGATAGCTAAAGGTAGGATTTTATCGGCCGTATAAAAAGTGTTCCATTATTACAACTTTACTTAAACCTACCAAAGAGGATGGACCTTAATTTACTTTTTTGCTCACTTTAGGTTAAAGTAAAGTTTTATTAATGGAACACTTTTTATAAGGCCGGTTAAAGTCTAGTTTAAGCTATCGGTAAGTTGTGAAAATGGGCCCAGAAACGACTTTTTATACAAAACATTTAATTTACATAAAAAGGTCTGCGTTGCACAAAAGCAACTGTAACTCATATCGAAAACTATTAAAAGAAATTACGTCGTTCCGTTATAAATGTCATAATATTCAACTCGAAGCCGATGTGACATTGCTGACGTTGAGAACTCCATTCATACATCTCGTTAATGGCGACCAAAATTTACAAAAATTGAAAATTTTTCAACGACGGCGGCGAAAATTTAATCGTCGGCTATACCAAATAATGCAAAGTGCGACTTTTATGTTTGTTGTTTGCAAACAAGTTTTGAAAGAACAAAATATTATTATTATTACTATTAATATTATGCATTTTTAATTGTTTTTAGTGTTAAAAATATTCCTCCCTCCATTATTTGACTTATTTGACAGTTCAAAGTGGGAACATTTCTCTCAACGAGTTACAAACATACTTCATTTTTGGAGAGTTATTTACTTACGTTACAGCTAGAACTCGCCAACAAAAGTTACAGGCACAGTTTAGTAAGAAAAACACACGTTTTTTTCAATACATCCCATTTCTGTTTCATTTCACACATTTTAATCGAAAAGTTTCTACGCGAGAGTTACAGAACATGGGCACAGATCTATTTTGCCCAAAAAAATAAATTTTATACAAATATTTTAACAAAAAACAAAATTAACTCAAAGCCATTCTCCTTCCATTTAAAAAAAAAAAAGTGAACACTGTCAAACATGTGCTTACAATAAACAACGCAAATATTTTTTTACGTTGTTTTTCTTTTGCCACAATTTGCGCCGGAATTTACAAAGCATAAAAACTACAGATACGTAGAAATGAGTTAAATTAAAAAGAATTGAGAGGAGGCCTGCGGTGTAGCAATGAAATGGAATCCAAATTGTAGTAAAAAAAGTGCACTAAAATGTTAGAAATACACACATACAACTTATTTACCTACTTACAATTACAACCTGTTGCATTTATGGAAATAACGCAACAAATGGAAAAACTTGAAATATTAAATATTCCATCATGCCACTCAGACAGCCCGATATAAAATCAACAAACCAACTAATGGAACGGCTGTAAATAATAGACATGATTGGAAGACTTTAAAGAAGAGGAAAATTAGAAACATAAGAAAAAGAAGGCGATCATTACCACAGTGGGCAATTATAAAGTTACAAAAAGAAACGTGTAAAAGGTCTACTGCTACTCGTTCGTACGAATGCGGCTACAAAATTAAGTTTGCCGGCAAAAAAAAAACAAATGCTGTATTACTTACATGCGTGTTCGCCATGGGTACTTGCAACACGATTTAAACTAAACACTAAACTTGCTTAAAATATTTTTCCAAAAATTCTCTGCTTCTTTCTGCTTTGTTGTTTATTTTGTCTAGTTTATGTCTATCTTCATTAGATTTTGTTCAATCTCGTTTTGTCATTGTTAGGTTGGGTTCACTATGTGTGTTGCATGTTTATTTAAAGGTGTTGAAGTTATGATTAGCCAATGTTTGTGGCATGACAGTAACTTTGTAATCTGTCTTGTCACAAATGCAACAACACTAAGTGCAAAATAAATTTAAGTTAAGTGTGTAAGATATTTTTTTTTAATTTAAAATTTAAAATTAAGAAATTCATTTAAGGGAAATTAGGGAGGCTCAAAATTTGTCCATTTTTTAAAAAGGTCATATTAAATAAGACCCCTTTCACACTCGGCAAGTTTCTTGCGCAACTTCTGGTTTGTAGACGCCAGCGGTAAGGTCGGGGTAAGGAAAACAATTTTTGTACAGACTTTGTTGTACTCGGCAAGTAACTTGCGCAACTTACTTGCCGAGTCTGAAAGGGTCTAAGAGCATTTTTTAACTCAAAGTATGTAATTCCAAGATTTTGTTTCTCGAGCTTAATTCCTAATTCTTTTTCTTGATAATGGATAAGGACTACAAGCAAAATCTTGTTAGTTGAAAAATTTTGTATTTCAAAAAATTACTTTGATAATAAAAAAAACTAAGCTAGCAACATGCTTTATTTTTTGGGAAAACAATAAAGCAAGTTGTTTTTGTTTTTTATTTTGTTTTTTCTTAACCTACTTACAACTACAATAAATGTTAAAAGAATTCCAACCAATTGTAGTGGGGAATGTAAGAAAAGATAAACTCACTGTTTATTGCTGTTATCCGAAGCGGTATTAATAGTACGGTCAGGGTTGTCAGATTTTTTAGAGCTCCATCGCCAAACCGGATGTCAAAAATCGCCAAAAATTGCCAAACGTTAATTTTGTTTAGTTTTTGTAACATTTTTTTCAAATCAAATTTTTTTTTAAATTAAATTATGCATACAAAAAAGCTAGTATAATATTTCAGTAAAAAATCGCCAAAAACTGAGCAAAAATACAAAAAAGTCGCAGAAAGTAAATTTTGTTTAGCTTCTGTTATTTTTTTATAAATAACATAAAATGGAGATCATATATTCATTAAAAAAACTAACATAAGGTACACAAGTCTATAAGATCGTACCATCAGCCTCGTCGATTTCATTACTAGTATTTTGACCTGCATACATACTATTAGAAAAATTAATAGTGACTCAATATAAAATTCACCTAAAATTATAACAAAACAAAAATCATGTGAAAAAAGTTGCTAGATTAGTAATGATAACGAAAAAATGACAAACTGTTGAAAAAAATCACTGAAATAAAATATATAAATGGTAAAAATAGCCAAGTAAATCGCCAGTTACTTCAAAAATCGCCATAAAAGTCGCCAGTCGCCAAATGAAAAATCCCATCGCCAAACACGTTTCAAAATCGCCATATCTGACAGCCCTGAGTACGGTGAGTACGGATTTTCTTGAGTCAAGTACAGAAAGATAGATTCAAGTACGGATTTTTAATCCCAAAATACTTAAATTATCCATATTCAATTCCGATTTCGTACTTGAAATAATCCGAAAATGAGATTGATTAAAGTTAAACAAAGATTGAATCAATCTCAAAATCCGGTTGATTCAAGAATTATAAAATTGTTTAAATCCGAATTCGTACTTAAAACAATCCGAAAATGAGATTGATTTAAGTAAAACTAAGATTGAATCAATCTCAAACTGCGCTTGATTCAAGTAATATAAAGCTGGCTTTATCCCGAATTCATGCTTGAAAAAACCAGAAAAAGAAATTAGAAAGAAAAAATTATTATGGTTGACTTCACCTCACAGAATGATAAAACACAAACATCATGCCCGATATGATTTTTATTTTAGAAAACTTATGTAAATATTTAACCAAAAATATAAACTAAGTAAGAAGCAAGAGTTCAAATTTACTTTTTAACCCTTCGTGATGCACATGAGTCTGATCAGACCTTTCTTCAACGTGTATAGATAATCAAAACATGCGTAAGCCGGACATGTTCTGTTTTTTTCTACACACAAAAAGCAAATCACTTTATCCAAACTTGTGTTGTGTTGTTGTAAATCTACAAAAAAAAAACTTTGAAAAACACACACGTATGCACCACTGTTCGGATCTGACAATTCTTAAATTTTGAATCGAATTGACATAAATTGTACTAAAATTTTGCTTTAAAATAAAAATCATACATAGTAATTCAAAATACTTTTTTATTCAATAAAAAAAACATAACAATTAAAAAAGTAAAGTCGGCCAATCCCGACCATTTTATACCCTACACCACAGTATATAAGGATAAATTTTCGAGAGTGTACTCTATTTGGGAAGCATGGTCAATCATGGGCCAGCCAGAACAAAATTATGTTAGACGAATAAGATTCATTTAAACTTCTTTGTGCCGAATATTATTTCGATATCGTTTTCTATATGAGATTTGTTTGTCCTTAAGTGATTTTAGGAAGGACGCTTATGTGGGACCTATGGTAAATGTTCGACCTACCCGCACAACATTTTTCATGACATCGTAAGAGTTATTTTAGCCAATTTTAATGTCAATACCAACATTTATAAAGTAGTTATGGCATTAAAATCCATTCCGGGAGTAATAATTGTATGGGAGCTATTGCCAAATATAGATTACCATAAAATTTGGTCAGATGATTTAGACTGCAATAAAATATGTTTGGCCCCAATTTTTTTCACCATTTTCAGTAGGCTTCGTCCACATGACCAATGTACAACATTTCATCAAATTACTTTAAAAATTGCGACCTCTACTTTGCGCACAAGGGTACATGGACCGGCAATCGACTTAGAAAGTGAAATTGAGTCCAAAAAGTTGGGTCTAGCACAAATATTTTTTAGTGTGTCACACATACATCAGCACAAATGCACAATATCCTCTCCACTATTGTGGTGTGGGTATACAAAGTAAAGAAGAAGCACAAATTTATCTATTTTTGTCGAAGGCAGACAAAAGTGTATACAGTGTCACCAAAACAATCGACAAAAGTAGCGATTTGGAGACACTTTAATCCAGCGGTGGGCGCTGGTTTGCCTAGATTACGAAGTTTTTCGGGTTTTTACATTTTGTTATATTTTTACCAGAGCTGCTAAAAATGCAAAAATTGCCCTACTGACGTATTCCTTAAAATCCCCAAAACATACCACACACTAGTTTTATTATAATACTTTTTAACTTAAAAACAGTTAGTTTAAAATAGAGAAAATAAATAAAAACTATTTTTAGCAGTCAAAAGTTAACTCAAAACAAGAAGAAATAATAATATTTACATTGAAATCAGAATGTGAAAAAGTTTACCGTATAACACATACACGAGTTTGTGTGAGTAATTGATTGACTAAAAATAATTACTTAAGTACTTAATGGTCCTGACATTAGAAAGCTATTCAAGAGCAACTTTGATTCATCGCTTAATGAAAATCATTTAATGTCATGGATTTACCTTCAGCGTGTATGCACCAGAGAATGACAAAAATATCATTTTAAGTACTCTTTCAATATTAGTGAGAAAGCAGGTATGGACATGCATGAGTAGAGATCAAAACCATACACATACATACCATTACCCATAACAAGTTGAACTTAAATATGTATAAATATACGCTGCCAATGTGTATATCCATATTCATTCTTCTTTTTGAATGTACATGCAGATATAAATAGAATTTCTGTTAGCTATCTGCAATACCCATATAAGTATGTGTATTACCGTAAGTATAACGTAAATAAAAAGAGTGAGAGAGAGAGCAGAGATGGCAAATGCAATTTTAATAATTTTGGAACTATGCAAAATTTGTTTGTGTTGTTATTCAGAAAAAAATCATGATAATTTTAACGCTTTTTAAGATTTTACTAAGGCGGTAAGGTTATTTTATTAGGACAACGAGGGGCAGTTGGCGGCAATTTCTTCTTCTCGGAAAATATCTAACAGATCTTTACGAAATGTAAAACATATGTAGATAGATCCATATTAATATGAACAGACAAGCTATATATATTTTTTTCAAAATAGGACCACGAGGGATGCTCGAGGGTATTTTCCTTTACAACTTATTAAAAAGAAATGTTTGAACTTTAAATCTTTACAGAAAGGCGTCTAAGCAAGCGCTAAATGTATTACGTGGCGGTTACACTCTTTCTTATAAGCACAACATACAAATAAGAACTTACATGCATACATAAAAAACAATATCTTCCATCTCGTGTCGTCTACCTATGCTATGTGTGTGTGACAGCGACAAGTGCAGAAGTGCAAAAAAAATTTTCTATTGGATAGTTTTGGAGTGACTAAATTGCCCCCTATCTCCCCTTGTATCCTACTTTTTTTTTAAATACATAGCGTAAGTGTCTAATATGAATCTGTCTATGTTTAAAATTTCATCTGTCAGATAGCTTCGGAGAGCAGAAATTTCCCTTTCCACCCCTCGTGGTCCTATTTTTTATAAAAATGTATAGCTTAATTTATTTTATGTATTATAAATAATATGTACATAGTCCCATACCTGCGTAGTGATCAACGCACATTTTTGTTAAAATTTTTTTTTTTCATTTTTACACAGAAGTGCCAAAATGGCAGATAACCAAAACACATTCATGGGTATTGAATAACATCTGCATAATATTCATGTATTTTTGTCTACTGAATGTGCCCAGCGGTAAAACTTAGAAAACCTTCTTACTTCAGGCCTTTTTGAAGGCCTGATTAAACAATTTTTTGGTTTAATTACTATTCTTATGTAACTGCTAAAGAATGCCTCATAGAAGGCCTCGGCTCTTTGGTATAAAAGATAAGATACACCTTCCACACTCGCTTCTATGAGAAGCGATAAAAGAAGGAGTAACATTTTTTGTTTTGTTTTTTTGCACACGCAAAAGCAAAAGAGTTCAGATTCCTTTGTCTGAATTTACACGTTTCATCTTTTGATGCTCAACTTCCATTCAATTCCCTTTTAAAGATGCCAATATATTCACACGCAGCAATCGGTTTCAACTTTTTTCGGTACAAAACAACAACAATTTTATTAATAGCGAATCAAAGAGAAAACGAAAAGAAAAAAATTACATGCAGCCATCGTTGTGCATATACCAACGAATAAAAACACAAAGTGTACTGACCGAGTACAGGCATCTCCGTACTAACCCCCTTTCTTCTCTCACCTAAAAACACAAGAGTTGAGCATCAAAAGATGAAACGTGTAAAAGCAGACTTTACAAAAACAAAGTAACATGCATAATAAAATAACTTCCAAATGAAAACAATACCGTAAATCTTTTTAGTTGATGTTAAAAAGAGAAAGAGTAAAATTTTTTGTATTGTTTTTCACCAAAGCAAAAGCGAAAGAATTCAGATCCCGTTATAAAAATAAAGTTACATACATATTAAAATACCAAGTGAAAACAATAATGTAAATCTTTTAAGTTGTGTTTTGTTTATTGAAGAAAAAGGTTCTGTGAAGGAATGGACACTGAAAAAAACATCGATGTTTTTTTCGATGCGATGCGAATGAAAATGGTCAGCCAATTTCCATTAGAACCGATGAACTTTTTACAAGTATGGTCCGAAAGGCCTTTTAAGAGCCCCTAATTAAATGGCCTTTTAACATACCTTTCTTAAAAACCCTTTAAGATAACCTTTATTCTTAAGCCTTTTAACAGTCCTTCTCTGGAAAGCCTTTTAAGAGCCATATATTTGAATGCCTTTAAGAAGCTCTGGCGAAAGAAAGGAAAGCGGAAGGCCTTCTCCGCAATGACAACGCGTGTAAAAAAGATATGAGTATGGAATGGAGCAAGAAGGCCTTGTACATCCAAAAGAAGGGGTACAGAGGCCTTCTAGAAGGCCTTCGTACTCCTTCTTTTTCCCGCTGGGTGGTTGCGTGAAGATATTGGCGTGCATAAGTATAAGTAATAACCATACTTTTTGCCACGCACAACCGTAGCTGTTCTTATTATTTGTGTTATAAATATGTGTATACACAATAACGAAAAGCGTGGGTAAATATCTCTGTATATTTTTCTTATGGGTACTTGTTGTCATTCTCTGGTATGCACCAGAGTCTTGGGAGGGGATCGAGACGCGGAACCGGAAGCAAAAGAATGGGTGAAAGAAATGCTGTATTATTTTGAAAAAATCGGCACATCGATGTCATTAAAGCTGCATTTTTTTCATTTTCATTTTGACGACTTTATCAAACAACTCCCTACCGAATCCGATGAGCAAGGAGAACGGTTTCACCAAACCACAATGCCCATGAAAAAACGCTACAAAGGCAAAAAAAACTCGACGCATTGCTTGCAGAGGAAATATCAATTTTATTGATGCATTGTTTTGCATTCCTTTTTTGATTTCTTTTCAAATTTATTTCAGGTATGTTGGTGGAGTCACAAGATCATCCTGAATGATGTTAATAAAGTATTTGGAAAAAAAGCTGATGATGGAGGGCAGTCTGGAAGCAACGTGCCTGTGGACACCATAAGTTCTGAATCAGAGTCAGATTCGGATGACGATTTGGAGCCACAACTTAAGAGAATTCGATTTGCAAGTCTAGGGCCGTCAACATTATAAACATAATACGAATATTTTTGTAATATTTTTGTAATTTTCAAAAGATTTTGTTATTCGTAATAGATAGTACAAATGAAATTAAAAAAATTTCGGAAAATTTTTCACTTTTGCTGCTACCTAAGAGCTACCTAAACGGTGTTATAAATCATTCTTACGAGGTTCATATGTTCTAGAAAATTATTTATTGAGATCTTAAGTACATTTTTGTAATTGACTGTTTCCTTGAATTTTGAACGCTTTGCTACCTATGGACCTGAAAAGGGGAAAAAAGGTAAAAAAATCGAATTTTCGGGAAATTTTTCACTATTGCGGTGTTAAGAAATATTCCTCGGAAGTTTATATGTTTTAGAAAGTTGTACATTTTATATTTGATTGTTTCCTTGAATTTTGAACGGTTTGCTACCTATGGACCTGAACAGGGAAAAAAAGGTAAAAAAAATCGAATTTTCGGGAAATTGTTCACTCTTGCGGTGTTTAGAAACATTCCTTGGAAGTTTATATGTTTTAGAAAGTTGTACATTTTGTATTTGATTGTTTCCTTGAATTTTGAAATTTGGACCTGAACAGGGAAAAAAAGGTAAAAAATGGAAATAGTTTTTTGCGATCTTGATTTTGAAGATGAAGTTTTTTTGATTTTATATGTTCAAAATGTTTATTCTTTATGGCATGAGCTATCAGAGGGTTAATAAAAATTCCGAACGGTTTGCAAGATTTGAGCCTGAGAAAATTATCACTTTTTTGCAAAAATGACACCGAGGCCCTAAATCTTTAAGGGACCATAAAAAAAAGTGCATGACTTTCGGCAAAACTGGGAGACACGGGTCTTTTTTTTTTGGTCCTTTATAGTTATTTATTGTCCGTATGTGGTTATTTTTCTCGTGTTGCCCTGTGTAATTTATCTTCTTAAAGCCAGTTTTTCACAAAAAGTCTGTTTTTCGTACAAAGTCCATTTTCGAGTATTTTTGTGTTATTTTACTTTAAGTGCTGTTTTTCTTTATTTTTGACAGCCAAGAATTTCCTTTCGTACATTGAGTTTTTGTTTTTTTTTCAGTTTCCATTGCACAGTCAAAATACTTTTTATCACCCAGACGTTTATACTTTCCATCTCCATTAGCAATACTCTACTGTCAAATTGTATTGCAAAGTCTGGGTTTACACTAAGAAAGTGTTCCATTTCGGAAAGTCTGAGTTTATTGGTGAGTGGGGAGAGAAGAATAGCATGTCCTGATTTTAATTTCTTTGTCATTAACATAATAAAAAAAAGTGTGAGCCTTCTTGAGATTTTAGAAATTAAGAAGTTAGCTCATAATGTTATATTTAATAAAAACTTTGAATTAAAAATTGCGCAATATAAGTTTACTGTACTCACTAATATGGTTTAGTCGACAAGTACATTAAGTCAACAAGTTTATTTGAATCAAATAGAAATACTTACAGCGTATTTTTAAAACTCATGTGTCTTAAGCTACGGTCACACTTATTAAATAATTTTGTTAATAGTTAGTGAGATTTAACATGGTCTTAATTTCACAAAATAACCGAATTATACTACTACCAATTTCTAAATACTGCTTTTTGTTTTGTTTAGGGTATTATATTTAAAATAAATATTGGAATTAAAGAAAATGATTATTTAGTTTGTATGTTGGTCCCGTTTTTTTCGTCAAATATTTGACAAGTGTGACCGTAGCTTTAAGCTATGTTCACACCTATTAAATATTTGACGTCCTACACGTTACCACATTTTATTTTATAAAAATGTATTTGCTTTTGCAACCCGCTTGGCTGGATCAAACATCATTTAACCGTATCTAAATTACATTACAAAATTATCTTCTTACAAATAGAGCTTAGTAAATCAGTACATACTGTTAAAATAACAACTAAAGATTGATAAATTTACTGGTTACGCTTTTTCGTAATTTCTTCATTAAATATTTGTTAGGTCTGAACATACCTTTAGGCTTGATAAAAACATTTTTGTGCTTTTCTTCCGCCTACGTTTCTGTTTATGTTCGGAAGTAAGTACTGCGCGTGAATACGTGCTGTTATACATGTGCATCCAGTTCTTTCTTACCACAGCAATTGGTAAGGTTTGCTTTTTTTTAACATAATTACAACTAAGGAATATCAATAAGGTTTTGCAAAGCGAATTTATTCTAGCAAAGCTACTTTTTCGATTTGAGTGTGTTATTTTGCCGCAAATGTGTAATTTGGTAAACATTCATGTGTAATTTCCGAATTCTTCATTTGCAACATTAAAACCCATTAAAAATTACTAAAGCAGCATTTTTAAAACGTTTGCAAGCGACTAAACCCATCATAAAGCAAGTTATTAAATGCTGTTTGAATGCTTAAAAATGATTCATCTTTAACATGGAAATGCCGTTTAGAGGCAAAACTAACTCAAATTAACAAGGTTTGTTGGACGTATAAAAAATTATTTATTTTTCCACCTTAACTTAATTTTTCCCGGTAGGATGGACTTGCCGTTAGCACTTTGATCACTTTATTTTAAATCAAAGTTGTAATAGTAAAAAACTTTTTATGCGTGATACAAAGTCCTACCTTTAACTATCGGCAAGTTGTAATAACGGCTCTTATTCTACAACTTTATCTTGCAGACAATCTGATGCTACGGTATTCAAAAAAAAATCCAAAGGCGATAAAAAATTCTTCAACCTATCACAGCTGCTCCCTGGTTTGTAACGAACTCGAACCAAGACCTCAATGTTCCATCAGTTGAAACTACCCTGCGGAAAATTTGTGTCAATTGTTCCAACAGACTGGTCCTGGGATTTGTGAAAATAGAAGAAGTATAAAAAGAGAGAACTCATAACTCATAATCAATAAACTGGTAATTGAAGAACAAAGAGGTAAAAAAAAGTAATGAATTACAGTACAGCCTTTACCGGTGTGTGTGATACATTTGTTTGGAACTTTCTAAAATTTGGTCCTTAAAATTAGTTCTAGGACTTGTTTTATTGGAAAAATACTACGTTGTATTAAAATAATACTACATTGTAGTAACTAACTAAACTAACTAAACACGCTCATTGAGAATAGATGTGTGACTGGTTAAATGCAGTCAATTGACTCCCTTCAATCACAACCCCATGTAAAACCGGTCTCAACCACCAAACCCCTACCACGAGACTACTTTGGTGTCAGTTCGCTTATCTCTACGGTACAAACACCGAGTATTTGACAAAATATTTAAAATGCCTGCAATTCCATACAAATCCACTAGCTCGAAATATTTTCGATGATGGCGGCCACACTCCGTAGGACTTTTCTTTTTTTAGAAGACTGCTATGTGAACGGAAACAATGTTAAGGAGAGTTTTCGTCCTCCATTGCACGATAGCTATTTTAAACCGTAATCTTATAAAAAAAAATTTGCACTTACAATAAAAATGTACATTCGATTAAAAACACATATTAAAGCAAATAACTGCATATTTGGTTTTCGAAGTAGAGCATTAAAAGTGTAATTTTGATATAAAACAAAACTTTTTTTTTATCAATAATTAAACAAAAAAAAAGGAAATCGTGCATAATATGACAAAGGGAGGGGATAGAAGGCAATTTAGAAAACCCAAAATATTTTGGTGGACGTTATTGCTTTTTTTAACAAAACGTACAATTCTAACGTCACCTCAAATAAATGACTTTTTCCATAAATATAAGCTTCGCATATGCTTTTACTAATGATGGCCGTGGACTATCGTGTTGTTCATTGATTGTGTTAATAAAAGAATTCTGAATTTATTTTTTGTTATTTTACGTTTCGGTTTTTCCGTTTTTTATTAATATTCTTTTCTTTCAGACAGCCTCAGCTTTAAATATAGCAAAATTTCTAATGTTTGCATTTGCGGAGAAACTAAAAGGAAATAAACAGAAAATTGTAAGCAGATTTTCTTATCAGTGCAAATGTTTGTAATAATATTTGGCTTCGTTAAAGCAGAAGATAAAAACTCTTTTTAAAAATGTATCGTTAATCGTCAAAATGAATCTGATGAATCGCTCGCTCTTAATCATGTAAACTAATGCCATGTTCGCACGGTGCTTTGGATTACTTCGCTATCTGTTTTTATTTGTTCGCACGACATTTTCCTAATCGGTGTTGACAGTTCCTCTTCTTCTTTTTTTATTAATTTTGTTTATTGCTAAATTTAATTGTTTGTTTGCGGTTACTTTTATTAAGAATGGAAAGAAAAAGTAGGTAAAAAATATTATTTCAAAGAAATAATTTTAAATTTAAATTTTTAATATAAAATACTTTCTTAACTTTTGCTTACTTTTCTTTGTTTATGCAATATTTTGTTTGTTTTTTAGTGGTGATGGGAAAACCCGATAAAAATTAGAGATCACATTGATTTTAAAGTAATCCACAGGGTAATAAAAATTTAATTACGTACAAATAAGATAATCCGCTCTCAAAATTTTGTATGGCGAATTATGTAATTTGGATCATAATTAGGCTATGAATTACGAATAAGAGAGAGTAAATTACGAAAAAGCGCTGTCGTGCGCTTACATGATTAAGTGGGTTGTTAGCGTTTTATTTCTCAACACCCGACGAATAAATCACAATAACCTTAAATAAACGTAAAAAAGAAAACATGAATTGGGAAGCGGATGATGCAATTGCACTTTTGATAATTCATTTGTGTTCACACCAAAAAAAAAAGATATTAAAAAAAAGAAGAAAATCGAAGAAGAATACAAAAGATTTGTGTATGCTAAATAACTCCGCAATAAATACAATTCGACGTTTTGTTGTACACTAGTTGTTGAACAAGCCCACTAACGCAATGAAAAAATCACAAGAAATTGATAATTTTTAATTACTTGTGATTTGTGCGCACACAGCTCCATTGACAAGTAACAAGCCATCTAGCACGCACAAATCTCGAGTGTGTGGCCAGCTTAACGGAAAAATTAACGACTTTTTGAATCAAAACCAAAACTGATTTTGTGTGCATGGCTTATACGTAGGGTTGCCAGAAACCATAGTTCAAATAACTGGACAATGAAAAAAATGCAGCTGGATTTGGAAAAAAGAACTGGACAATTTCAAAATACATATTTAATTTTTTACACGTAACAATTAAAATTCACTTTTAAGCCATATTAGATATCGTCAGCTAAAATATAAAGTGCCATAAATGACAAAAAGATTCAAAATCGACTTTTTTTTATTGGTAATTTGGTCAATAACATCATTTGGGAAACCTTTAATATGCAATTGCATATTTTTCCTTATTGCTGTTGAATGCTGGAAATCAACACGTAAGAATACAATGCAAGAATTAAAAGTCTTTTTTTAATTAGATTTCTGTAATAAAAGAATTTTTTTACACAAATATTTCTCTATTAAAAACAACTTCGAAATTCTTGCGTTTTACGTTTTCGATTTCCAGGACACCCCTGAATATATTTATCCGTTTTAGAGCTTTCTATTAACATTACCATCGACTTGTTAGAGCACATTTTTGCATATTTTATCTTTTGCATTTTGCATAAAGTAGTTAAAAGATAATTTTTGCAGCATTTTTTAAGTTTTAGAGCATATTTCACCTTTTTGAAGCATATTTTGATACGTGTTAAATTTTATTAGATACCTAAAAGACTGACTGACTGACATCAAAATTTAGTCTTATAACAATTTCGGAAGGACATTATTTTCTTTTCTTGTATGTATAGATTATTTTAAATATTTAAAGCAATTTCACAAAAAGTCTCGAAATACCAAAAGAAATCAATTTATGTTCTATATAGATTTTGCACTTTATTTACATATATTTAGTATATAATTTAAAAAAAATATATTATTTGAATTTAAAGAAATTTTTTAACTGAACAAATTGTGTTTAAGCTGGTAAGTGGACAAGACCCAAAATACTGAACAATCCGAACTATTCCTGGCCATCTGGCAGCCCTACTTACATCCCTAATGTATCCGTTAGTTTGCGAGATATTAATTTTTTTAACTTTTATTTCTTATGGTGGCAACCCTAAAAATCAAAAACCCCAGCGTGCCTTCCCATGAAAAACTCTTAAATTTTTAATTTCAACCATATCGGTCCAAAACTTTATCTAAAATTTATTTTGGCCTAAAAAGTAGCTCAATTTGCATTGCAAGGATATGATTAAAAAATATCATTAAAATAAGATTTTATTAATTAATTATTCTTAGTTAAATATATAAAGACTCAATGTATATATTAAAAAAATTTGGCAAAAATTTGTGTTTAAAAATATTACGACAACCTAAAGTGCAAGAAATTGAAGTTAAAGCCCGGCATATCAGCCAAATCAACGATAAAAATCAATTTCTAAGACGCCCGGGCATTGGATAGTATTACAAGTTACACCAAAAGTCCTTTTTTGCTTAAAAAAAAGAAAGTCACATTTTTTACGCCAGAAAAAACTACACAAATGCTCAGTTTTTTCACATAATAATTTAAGTTGGTTGTTTAAACATTTTGCAAATGTTAGCTTTTATAGTAAATATTATCAAATATGCTACGTCATTTAAAAAAAATAGGCTAATGGCCACAAAAAATTTCTTTGTATTCCCTTTTTCTAAAAGTTTCAGCAAAAATAATCAGACATAATAACTTCTCTAGCAAATAACTCTCAAACTCAAACTGAATAATTTATAATGTTCTTAAAAAATCTTCGTCATTAAGAAAAGTGATACAATTCAAATGGGCATCGCGTTCATAAACAAAAAAATGTTTCTCCCAGTTCTTCCATAACATACGTCATTTCTGTAAAATAAAAAGTAAAAGTCACAAACAATTTGACAAAAATCTCTTCCGAATTATAATTAAACACTTTTCAAAGAATAATAGTAAAAATAAGCTAAATGCTTAGCGAAATTAACAGCTTTTAACATTCAAATTATGCCATTTTAAATGAATAATTATTTGTTTAACAATTTAAATAAAAAACAGTTGAACAAAACCCCAGCTTTAATAAAATGAGACGCAAGGCAATTTAAGATTTGTTGTAATTCTAACCCAACCATAAAAATCAACTTAACAGCAAAGAAATGCGCAAAATATATGTAAATACATTAGTCACTTTTAGTTAAGTGATAAAAAAAAACAAAATAAATTTTTTTAAAATTAAGAAATTTAAAAACTTTGCTGCTTCTCATAAAATAAACTCATAGACAATAATTCCAATAAACCGCGGTCAAAGATAAAACACGGCGAGCTGCTAAATAAAAAAATATTTACGGCACGTCGATACACACGTATTCCTAAGGTAAAATTTTTTTTTTAATATTTTGACGTTCCTCGATTAATGATCACATTAAGTCTCGTCACTTGCTGTCACAAATCTATCAGACCGAGTGTGAAAATAAAGCACCAATAATTATTTACATACATATTTATCAACGATTTAAATAAAAAAAGAACTATATTTGTATCCACTATCATAAAGTTGTTGCCTTAAAAAAATTTTATTTGCAAAGAATGAAAATACGCATGCGCAACCAATCACATATTCGTTTGCTTGCGGTTGTATTGTTTTTAAAATAGTTTTAAAGGGAAATGACGAGGCACAGTAGTTACAACGATTAAAATGAATAATAGTAGTTGAAATTGAGCTACAATTGTTTATGCTTATATGAAGGAAACGTACATACATATAAGTATACATATGTATATGAATTTGCATGTTTCGAGCATTTGATTTTTACCGTCTTAATGGATCGATTTAACTAGAGATCAACCTCCGGTATATGTGTTATCTTCAACTCAAGTCCGTAATTTAATGTTGTAAGTTCAAAAATAAATAAAAATAAACAGAAAGTACAAATTAAAAAAGTACCAATAAGTCACCTTTTATAGTTTTGCAATCACTTTGTACTCTGCATGTTGAATTTAATATTTCTAAGTTCAGTATTAATAAAAATTCAAAATCCGTCTTAGAGATTCTAATTCAAAAAGTGCCAGTTGAAAAACCAAAAAAGTACCAAAAAGTTCTATCTTATAACTAGATTCTCATCCACTCAGGACATTTTTATTTTTCTAGGTTCAATATTAACGAAAAATCAAAATGTACCAATTGAAGAACAAAATAGTACCAACATTTAATATTTTTTAGGTTCTCACTAGGGTGTTCAATTAATCGGGTTTTATTTTTGTTCGATTAACCGATTATTCGTTATTTGGCATTTTTAACTTATTCGATTAAACGAACAAAATTTAAAATTATTCGGCTTATCGAATAATTTTAAGTCCAGAAATGTTAAAAATTACGAGATTTTTTTCGATAATTTAAAAACAAAAATATTCTTTTTTAAATAAAACTTGTCAATGTAGCTCTAAATTATTGCTTCACTTTTCGCCACTTAGATTTTAAAAGAGTCAATATAACTTTAAATTTTTTGAAACTTTTCTGCAAATAATTTCCTCTAGAGAATCGATCAAAGTATCTTGTTTAAAATATTTATTCATTGGCCGACTTGTAGCCCCCTTTGCTTTTGTTGGTGGAGTATCTTCATCAAGTAATATGTTATAGTTACTCTGTAAGTTGTAAATTAGTGAAGTTGTTGAAGAACATTTACGTTAAGACACCTGTTACATTTAGAATTATTAGATTTATCTTTCTTACAATATTTTTTAAACCAAACTAAAGACAGAAACGCATGAACTGTTGTTAAAAAATATTGGCGTGTTCTAAAAATCGAAATGATGCGGATTTAAAATCGAGCAAATTTTAAAAACGTCCCTGTACTGAAATTTCATAAAAATATTCCATTTTATCTACTTCATTTCGATTTCTTGAACATGCCCAATAAATTAGTATAAAATTTAACAAAAATATAAGCTAAATAACTCACTAAACATGACTGTTTGTTTTAATTCCAACGGACACATACTTTAGGTTTGTTCATTCGACTTAAAACTTTAAATAAATGATACATTTAACAGAAATAAAATATATTATTATTATTCGATTTATTCTTATAAATTCTTCGATTAATTCTTTAATCGAAATAAGCATTTTTAAATTATTCGAATAATTATTCGTCAACAATTGTTCGATTAATCGATAAAGAATTAATCGACTGAACACCCTTATTATCATTCATTTCATTTCTTAATTCAATATCATAGAAAATTCAAAAATTACCACATGCAGCACAGAAATATAAAAAAAGAAATTCACTTTCCCGTATTTCCCCCTTTTTTATCCTTTTTTCCTGCCCATTGAACTATCAAAAATTTCAATTTTGCTGTGGGAGCCCACCATAGATGGGTGACAAAGAAGTTCTAAAATACAGGTATACCCGTTTACTTCCCAAAAGGGCCGAATTTAAAAAGTACCAGACACTGTCTTAGTATTTTTCTAATGAACAACGATAAGTATTAAATTTTTTGTTTGTATCTCTTTTCGTTTTGGAGATAAAAGGTTACCGAATTTACCCGTGTTTACCCGTCTTTACACGCATGTTGATGTGTAATTACAAACTGTTATGTAAAATATGATTTTTTGAGAGTCGCAACAAAACTCATTAGATTTCTATCTTACAAAGTATTATGGAATGCTTAAGACATTTCTTCTTGATCAAAAATATCATTAAAAGAATTTTGGAAGCCAAACCAAAAGTCTGATTTTCGTTATTCCACTAAATGTCGAACTCAAACCACTGTTCTTTCTTTAACAACAGAAATCTGTTACTAACAGACAGCAACCTTTAACATCAAATGTTAACAAGGCACCTGTAAACACGTACAATAATTATTAATTTTAAGGCAAAAAACTTTAAAAATTACAAAAAAGCAGCAACACAAACAAACAAAATAGATACCACCGTTACCAATAAGACAGTAAGCAGGATCGTCATCGTTTAAGTCGTCAGCTCTTATTAAGTCACCTCAGCTCTAAACTCTAGAGTAAACAATAAACTATTGTTGGGACTCGTATCGGCAAAAAGCCAACATTTACACACAGATACAAAACAGCACAATAAGATCTATGTGCTGTCTAATAAACTTAAACAACAATAAAAAAGCTTTTAGACCTAAAAATTTTGAAATTCTGATTTCAGTTTCATTTTAAGTTTTCTACTTAGCTTGAATGTATATCTGTGTAAGTTTCAGAATTTGTAATTGTATTAGTTGCTAAAAGAAGAAAAAAAAACTTTTAACATCGTGCAACCAACAACACAAACAGCGACTTAATTTCGAATTTGGTTTTGAATTTTGATCGTGTTCATTTTATTTGATTTCTGTGTTTTTTATTATTATTTTTTGCGCGAGTATTTACTAATTTAAAATGTTTTTGTTGTCGTTGCTGTTTTTGTCTTTTTTTGTAAGCTTCTACCGTTTCTAGCTGAGTTACAGACATTCGCAACGTTTAGTTCGAATTGAATTTCGCGCCTCAGCGGTTGTAGCGGCTCGATAAACGGTAAAAATTATTCAAAATCTAAGCAAAAGTTTTGAAATTTAAAACAAAAAAAAAACAAATTAAATGTTTGACATGTCTTAAAATCGAAAGTGTTGGAAATTAGAATTTTCGGGTTTTAAAATGTTCTTGATTGTTATTTTAAATATTTTTAATTAAAAAAAAATTATAATTTTAATAATAATATTTTAAGAATATTAAGTTAAAACTGTGATAATTTTGTTGTACATCGATGAACAAGAATATTAAATAAAAAAATATGATAAATAATTGTGTTCTTGACATACAGAATAATTCTATTTTTGCCAAGTGCTGCTGGTTGTTCTTGACACCAGCTTTAATACAATTGCAAGCTGAGAATTAACTGCATAAAAAATAATATAGAATTAATTTGAAAAATTATGTTTAAATAATTTTCATTAAGATTCTGTTTAATTTAAAATATTTTATTATTTAAAAATTAAAAAGTTTGCTAATTTTTTAAATAAATAGTTAAAAAAGTGTTAATCATGAAATCTATTTCGAACAAGAATTAAAAAAGTAAAATGAAAAAAAAAATATTTTAAATAGGGGTCTTTAAGGACTTTTTCGGTTTAAGTTTTTAATTTCTATAAATATTTTAAAATAATGAATATTTTCTGGTCGCAATATGCACGCAACGATAACGCAAGATGTCAACTATAAATTAAACAAAAAGTTTTCAGAGAATTATCTTAATACTTTTATTATGATCCCTCTGACAATTATGTGTGGAACAATATATCGGCCAAATGCTTGCCACGGCTTCGGTAGCACACGTCTATCCAATGGTCCATATTGTCAATGACTCTGAGACAGAAGTGAGGTTCAATGTTGTTAATGTGCCGAATTATCTCATCCTTTAGCTCTTCAACTATAAAGGCTTCAACTATATTAACGCGCTGCTCACTTATGTACCGCTCCATGGTTAAATTTCTCAAACACTGAAACAAAGAAATATCCAATTAAGTTGGGCAAAAAACTTGTCGCTAACGTGGGACTCACAATAAAGATCTTGCGTTTTTGTTGGACGAGCCTTATGAAAAAATAATATTTAAAAAAAACATGCAAAAAAATCATTTCGCACACCTGCGTTATTAATATTATATCATATGGTCCAACTACAAGCTGCCATATATATTTTAGAACTAAAATAAGCTCACTTCTGACCTTTGACTTCTCCGAGATGCTTTTTAAAATTAACAAGAAATTTAAACTTTATAAAAATCGCAAAAACTACATAAATTTGTTAGAGCAAAAATTCATATTTTGACGATTGAAAAATTGCTTTTAGAAGAGTTCAAATAAATAAATTCAGTCAGATATGAAAGAAAAATCAGTCTGTAAAATAGTCATTTACCAACAAAATTATCTGAAAGTGAACATTAATTTTCTCCAAAATTTTTAATTAAGTGGATTAAAAAAAAATAAATTAAATCAACAATCACTTTTGAATTATGACCTTTTAATTTCACAAATGAAGATGTTCACGGATAAAATATTTCGAAATTACTGAAATTTTAGTGTTTTGAAAATACACAGAAACTGTTATCTTGATAAATTATAAAAGAGAATTCTGAAATTTTGATCTTTGACTTTTTTTTGAAAATCGAAATTTAATTATGGGCAAACAAATAGGTGTTGGTTACCAAAATGGCTTTACAGATGCCGAAGGGCTCACCCTTTCATTTTGAATATAATTTTCCATATATATAAGTCAACTTAAGCACTTTTCTCTTTTTTCCAGGGTGTATTTTATAGAGTAATACAACTTGAAATCCTTATAACATAAGGAAATTTATTTTATATATCAATGAAACGGGCTTTATTGGCACAATTTGAAACACAAATTTTCAACAACTTTTCGCAGCATTTGCAGACGTATTTCGTCGATGACTCTTCGAATGTTGATTTCAGGTGTTTAATTGTTTGTGGTTAATCGACGTAGACAAGTGACTTAACATAACGCCAAAGAAAATAATCCAATGGGGTTAAATCACGCGATCTTAGTGGCCAATTAATTGGCCCATTACATGAAATAATTTTTTCACCAAAAGTTTATTTGAGTAAATCAATTGAAGTGCCCACTGTGTGTCATGTGGCCCCGTCCTGTTGGAACCACATATCAGAAAGATTACACAGAAAAAATTATTTTTCAAATTCAAACAAAAAATTTGTAGAATCAAAACATTTTTTGCCTGAAATCGGTCCTACAAACAAATTTGCATATTCAAACAATTTATTTTCATTTTGTTTATTGAAAAAAAAACAGATTTTTTCAAACAAATAATTTGCAGAATCAAACAAAAAGTTTTTGCAAAAGCAATGACGCGCACCCAAGCTATCACTGAAGGAGAATATGAAGGCAGAAGCAGGGCGGCGGCTGGCTTTGAGACACATTTTTTGTTGGAATAAGTTTTTAACGAAGTCTTGCTTATGCACACAATGTTTTTCTATATCACTCACTGTTGCTGAATCCTTTCCTTGGCTAAAGAAGAAGAAATGTATCCAAAAACGGCAGCAGACCGACTCGATACGTTTTTCGTCATCATTTTATTTTTGTATTTGATGTATTTAACTAAACAGTTTTAAAAAATAAAATACGGGATTTTGGTTTTCATTCTTTTTTTTCCAACTTTGAAACCAACCAAAAATTTATTTTGTTTCTTATAATGTTGTTGTTGTTTCTGTCGTTTACAAAGAATAAAACCTTTTTTTGTACCTTGTATTGTTTTTGGTTTTTTTACAAATAATCTCGTCACGCTATTTTATCATCTTTCTTCTTGTTGTCCTTTTTTAAAGCGTCCAAAAATCGACTGTATGTTTTTGTGTTGTTGTTCTTATATTTTACATAAAGAATTGTTGCTTACGGTCAAATAAAAAAATGCAAAAAACTAAAACATTAAAGAGCGTTAAATATTCATACAAAATTATGAAAACTTGACACCAATAACGCGTATATTATATTTTTGAATAGTTGTCAACATTTTTGTTGGTTAAATAAAAATTAAACAAAAATATTAATTGAATCAGTAAAAAAATTTGTAGAAATTCAAAAAAATTTCAAATAAGCGTTTGTTTGAAAATAATTTGGCAATAACTTTTTCTGTGTAATGCCACGTAATTGATTTACGAAAAAATTTCAAATTATGTTTCTATACAGTTCACCATTGGCAGATTCTGACCATTCTGACCATCATTGTCTTTGAAGACAAATGGGCCAATGACTCCGCCAACCCATAAAGCGCACCAAACAGTAATTTTCTGTGGATGTTATGGTATTTCGACACAAACTTGTGGATTCTCCTCACTGCAGATGCGACAATTCTGCTTATTTACGTATCAATTCAACCAGAAATTGGCTTCTCCGGAAAATAAAATGTTGAATAGAAATTCAAAATCAATATCAATTTGCGCTTCAGTTCATTCTCAGAATTATTTTGATTAAAAATTTCAACAACTTGCACGCGTTGCTCTGGTGTAAGTCGATTCATAATTAAATTTCAAAGCAAACTAAACAAAAGGCAACTACCAGCTGTTAAATGGGTGCTCAAATAAAGCAGTGATGCCAACTCAAAGTTATGACACTCTATAAAAACACCCTTTATTTTAAATTAAAGCTAAAGGACTTTATGATGAAGTAAGAGTTTATAATAGTGTCTTGCTTAATTTCACCTACAGTTAAGATTTGTGCCTTTATGCGTTTAAGGGTTAAACTATTAAAAGAAATATAAATATTAGAATTTGCATTTCGTTACACATTATTAACGCTTTTAATTATTTATCTATACAAAAAAGCAAAAAAAAACCAATAAATTGTTTTAAATAAAATCGTACATTGTATTTAAACATTTCAGCATTTTAGAAAAACAACAACAACAACTTAATACAAAAAAATAACGAACAAGTGTTTCAAAAATATTTAATCAAAAAAACCACGAATTGTAAAAAAAAATTAATCAACAAGAAAAAACAAATACATGCCAAAGTGAATTAAAGTTGAAAAGAAATTTAAAAAAAGTAAATAAAAAGAAATAATTTGGAAATTTCTAAAAAAAAAATTTCAAAAAAATAATTAAACAAAACTTAAATTGAAAGAACAACAACAACAATATGAAGGGTCTAACCCTATTAATGGTAATGTGTGCAATTAGCACACATTTTAACCCGTGTAACAGTTTGGATACAACAGCAGCCCAAACGGCCACATGTTCCCTAAAGGATAACTGCAATATAGAGGAAAACATCTTAAGTGTAAATGGTGAAAATGGAGACCAGACTTCTAGTAGTAAACTGGAAAAGAAAATTGCTTCTTTATTTGAGGACAAAGTCAACTATAGTTTGAAATTATTTGCCGAAGAAACAATAATTGAGTACAGTGGCTTGGAGAGAAATCTCAGTAATATGGCAGCCAATTTAACTTTAAATCAAATGGAATTGGAAACGGATAGTGAAGATGATGATGATATAGAGAAGAGGGAAAAGGGTAAGTTAAAGCAAAACTAAAACAGTCCCATAATAAAAATATATATGATTTTTATATCAATTATTCAGATGCACAGAAAAAAAATAAAAATTTATTTTATATAAAAAATTTGGGATACAAATTAAAAAATTAATTAAATTTGCACCAGCAAACAAATTAATAGTATCAATTGAACGTGTAATTCACTTGATTAAACGTTTAATTCAATTGATTTTATTTTCAATTAAAACTGCTTTTATTTTTGATTATTGCTTTAATTGGTGAACAATTTTAGAGAATTTTTTCTGTATGGCTTCAAGCTAAATGACTGGCAATCAGAGTTATACCAAAACTGGCCCACAATGACGATCGATAACTAAAGCGAACGACAACAAGTCACTCATTATCGTTCACATAAGCGACGCACCAATTATCGGCTTTTCGGGTGTCCGGTTCTACGTTTCTAACGTAATCCTTTTATTCATTCTCAAGTGACTATATTGCCACATAAACAATTCCACAAATTAAACGCTAGTTAATTAATAAAAATCGACAAAACATATGAATCGCCAAGTGCAGAAAGGTAACTACTTCAAAACATTAATTTTAAGGTAATCAATTAAATAGTTTTATGTTTTAAGCTCGTAGAGGGGAGAACTGACTTTAATTTTAAGTTGTCTAAGAATACACTTTTTACAGTGGTTTCTAAGAAATACTCAAAACAGGTACATGATGTAAATGACTGTAATTTCCTTTCTGCACTTAGTGATTCATATACAAAAGCCAAAAAAATGCAGCTCTGTGCTACTTGATGTGCTACAAATGTCAATAAAGCATTAAACAAAAAACATCTGTTTAAAGCAATAGAATTTTGTGAAAAATATTTTATCAAACAATACAATTTTATAAGTGGTACTGTTTTATTATTCAAAACTATTTAATATTGCAACAAAATGCCTCTGTCGCCAACCACAACAAATATGACTGATTTGTAGCCGCATAACATTTTATAGCGAGGCGCAAATTTGTATAAAAACTGTTTCGTTATATCTCGTTTGCATTGACGGTCGACTAGCCGGTCTGAACATTTTAAGTTGGGGCGCAAATCAGCTGTTAGGTTAGGTTTCATTGGCAGCCGTGACCAAGCACAGCGCACGTGGGTCCATTAATTAGTTTCCGTTATTCTACCATGTCACACCGTCTCCCATGGCAGCCACCCGGTCGATTCAACAAAGGAGTGGATCCTGTTTAAATCAATATCAGAGAGACAAGTATTGTCCCCAAGGGCTCTTAACCCAAACATTTCAAGTCTTAAATCTCCGAATGACGGACAATTGCAGAGAAGACGTTCCGTTGAGCTGTTAGTTGTTGAAAATGCAAGCGAGCGATAGTGGCCGACATAGTGAGCCAGTTTTAAAAATTTTGCCAAAGTCAACAATAAATTTGTTTAATCATTGATATTTTATTAATTTTTTCCATGTTAGTGCGTTTTATTGGCAAAAGAATAATCCGAAAAATACCAACTTCTTAAAAGTATAAAAACTAAATAAAATCAAAACCCATATTTTAATTAATTGTAATCTTGCAACACTATTTCAACTCGGAAAAAATGTATAATACTGTAAGACTAATGTCATTTATATTTTTTAACGAAAGTTAATTGTCAAGAAGCGTCTTGGCGCCTTCGCCATTCTTTTTCTTTTGTTAAAAATTTAATTGTGAGTGGACCTAGACGTGATATTTGAAGCCAAGGAAATTGTTTATACATTCAGTAATTTGCATAACAAAAAGTATGTAACAAATATTAAAACCTTCTATTTATATTTGAAAATATTTTATAATTATTTTTAAAGGAATTTTAATAAAAATACAATTGCATGATACATCAAGTCTTTTATTGAGCCTTTGTATTTTATTCAAAATTCCGTTGAAATTGCTGGCTCGGCTGATAGCCTTCTCAACAACCTTTATGTACAAATCATTATGTAATCAAAAGTCATTGACCAAAATTCCCCCAAAAAAACCAAATATTTTAATCAATCTAAAGACTTTTTTGATTTGTTTTTATTAAAATATAAGCCACTTCAATAACAATTTTTGGCATGATCTACACGCTAACGATTATTTTAGTTTTGGCAGTAGAGTAGTAGGTTGGTGTCTTAACTTGAATTTCTATTCAGTCCACATAAAATTTCACCATTGATTTTGTTTGACAAAAATCTATTCAGTAATTTTATTTTATTTTATTTAATTTTTTTTTTTACTTTGTATTTATAAGTAAATTACAAATATTTACCAATTTGTTGTGTACTTTTTATAGTTTTAGCAGAATTTTAAATTGTTTTAAGCAATAATTTATTCAAACGCCAAACTTGGTCTTATAATTTGTCAGCAATTTTGGTTTATGTATGTCTTAAGTTGTTTGAATAAATAACTGTGTTAATTGTAGCCAAAATTGACGTCAGACTTTCAACAAATAATGCTCATATCTAGTAATTTAGTGTAAAATTTACTTACCACATTATTTTTTTACAATATGAAGGCAGCACCTGTCAAATACCAAAAAAAAAAAAAAGAAGAAGACATCAAGTTAATAATGTGGTTTGAGATAATAATTAACTTTTGAAAAATTTTCAATATTTCATTAAATTAATTTATTACATCAACATTAAACAAAATGTATTAAAAAAGATTTTAATGTGAAATTTCGTACTAAATTTTAAAAATGGTATAAAAAAAAATTTCGCTTAATGGAAAAGAGAATTTTAGAAAAATTTTTGAAATTCTAACTTGAATAAAATACCAAAACTCATTGATTAAACAGTTAGTGCATATTTCATGATGTCGAAAAATTCTTTCTTTCGTACGACTTCAATTGAAACAAAAACACAATTTTAGAAAATTGTTTTTTGAGAATTCTTTCGACATTGGAAAATAGATAATTGAACTTTATTTAAATTCCTAAAGGTACGTTCAGACTAATGAAATAATTGATGAAAATATTTGTTTTGATATTTGCTTCAAACTGTGTGAAACAAAAAAATATTTTGTTTAATGTTCAAACCAGATAGAGCTATTCTAGCTATCCCTTTTTTTGAAAAAATGCTATGTAATTTGTTGTTGTAAAAAGTTAGAGTGAACGTCAAAATTATTTTTTTATAATATGTACACAATTGCTTTAGAATGTACATTTTTTTCTTTTTTTCCAATTTTATTGTGGCTCCACTTATTCCTTACGCCTTTTAAAATCCTTGTGTTTAAATTTTATGTTCACTTTTTTGTTTTATAACATTTAAACTGGGGTTTCTCAAGAATTTATATTTTTATTGAATTTTAAATTTTTACAAATTTTTTTCATAAAATGTAAACAACGCTTGACATTCGGTATACACACAAGGAAATAAACATTTAACAGATGACTCGAAAATGTCACCTTTATGAATTCGCCTTGGTTCAAACTTAGCTCAAATATTTGACAATTTTTGTTTGTTAAAACAGTTGGCAAATAGTGTCAAACAAAATAAATTAAATCATGATTGCCATGCGTTCGGACTAAAACAATTAATTGCATCAAATTCTAATTTCATCCACCTTTTTTAAGATAATATTCTTCTTTATTAATATAATATCCTGAAGAAGATTTCCAAAGGAAATCGAAATATCGATATAAAAAATAAACGAACTATTTGAAATAAAAGTGACCTTAAGCTCAAGTATTACTAAAGAAGAATATTATTTCACAAATAGTAAAAATGAGCGCAGAAACTAATTTCTTTGTTTTATTCTGTGGATTTCTTGTAGTGTTAGAGCAGGAGAATGTTAAAGGAAAAAAAAACTGAAAGATAACGGGAACATGGCTAAAATTTGCGAAAAATTGCAAATTTGAAAAGAAACCCTAAAATATATTTGAAATCGCTAAAGCGGTTAAAAAACAAAATGTTTGAGAAATACAAAAAAAAATATATTCCAAACAAGACATAAAATTATTTAAAATTGCCTCAAACTATAAGGAATGGCAAATTTCGATAAAAATTGCTTATTTAGCGGAAATTCGCAAAAAATTGCTAATACCGGCATGATAGCAAAATCTTTAAAACTGTATAGAATCCGAAAACTTAAAAAAATTGCTTCTATCGGGAACATGGCTCAAATTGTTTGTCGTTGTTTGCACTTACAATATTTTTGTAATATCAAATAAATATTTGCTCAAAAATTACTAAGATATTTGATTTATTGTGTTCACACTATGTTCACATTGGACAAATATTTGTTTGCTGGCAAATACTTTTATTTGCTCAAAGTCAGCTGTTATTTTATGTGGGACTTAAAAATATTTTGTGCTCAGACTACTTAAATGAAATATTTGATGTTTACTACCAAATATTTCGTCAGTCTGAACGTACCTTAAGTAATTTCAAGATTTTTCCATAAAAAAAACAAAAATTTGTAAAATAAAAATATTTCATTAAGCCCTGCTTTTGCACACAAACAAACGAGAACAATTTTCTTTGCGAGTATCAACTTCATCGTCCATCGATTTAAATGAAACATTTATCGTTTTAGAGGTATGTGTGTGTAGATATGCACAATATATTTCTTAATTTTTTACACACATGGGTGAAAAGACTGGATTTTGTTGTTCTTTACAAATGTGTACTTTTTTGTTGTATAACGCCCTGGTTCTCTCGAAAGTAAATGTCAAGTGGTCGAATTTCGGCCACCGGGTCAATCTTGTCGTTATTAAGTCGGCAAAGGCAAAATAGTTTCCTCCCCTATTAGTCAACCGATTTAAACAAAAAAAAATAGACCTTTTGAAAGGTATTTACTTACAGAAGTGCATAATAAATATTTTATTACAAATTAGGGATAAAAAGATTAAAAACGGTTAAATTCTCTAACCTCATATCTACTAAGCTAAAAGAAGAGAAAATAAGCGGACATTCAAGGACTTGTTGTTTCATTGAAATAATACTACATTGTATCGAAAAAAATACTATATTTTAGTAAGTGGCACTAAATACGTTCATTGAGAATAAATCTGTGGCTGATCAAATGGTGTCAATTGACCCCGGCCAATGACAACCCCATGTAAAAGTGATAGATGGGTGTATTATTCATATAAAGTGTTAGAATTAGAATTAGCCTCTACCACCAAATACCTATAACGGGACTACTTTGGTGTCAGTTATCTTCCCTCTAGTGTAATTCAACAAATACAATATAACTTTGGTACTTTTTTGAAATTCTAATGTAACTATATTTGGTACTTTTTTCCAAAACATGTTTCTTTATGTCTTAACATATACATACGTATTAAATTATGGGATCAAACTGCAATATTGAAATTTTTGATTCTTCAAATGAGAGCAAGAAGTATCAGAAAAGGGAATCACTGAAAATTAAATTACGTGCTGCATATGGAAATTTTTGAATTTTCTGTAATATTGATCTAAGAAACATAAAATTATAGGTGCAGGGTCCTGAGTGAATAGGTACCTATATTGGTACTTTTTTCTTCTTCAAATGGTACTTTTTGAATTTTCGTTAACATTGCACCTAGAAACATAAAATTAAACAAGCATAGTTCTGAGTAAATAAGAATTTGTAGGGTACAACTGGTACTTTTTTTGAAATTTCGTTAATGTTGGGACCAGAAACATAAACCTGAAAATGCAATGTGCTCAATGGGTGAGAATATATTAGAGAAGACTTTGCGGTACTTTTTTGTTTTTCAATTAGTACTTTCATATTTTTTGATATTATTAAACAAACAAAACAAAATTAAACATTCCCGGTCTTTAGCTGAAGACAACAAATGGATCATTGGTTGGTCTCTCGCCAAATAGATGCGCTAACAAAAAAAACATGTAAATTCATAAATATTTTATGGCAACCTAAAAGTATTTTTTAATTTGCTTAGGCATTTGACATGCTTTTTATTAATTTTTGACAGAAGCTTAAGCTAGCCTACGCATATTATGATTGGGGCTTAAGCATTGTACTCTAAGGAGATTTAGTTGCAGCCATAAGCAAACGTTTTTCGGGGCTAAAAATTTATAATATTTTTTTTGGAATTCATAATAATGAATTCAAATTTTTGCTTCAATCAATTTTTTATTAAAATGTTAAGGTATCTGAAATGTAGTTTAGTGGTCGGGTAAACGAATTAAGCTTTAAAATTAGCAAATTCAAGATGGCGTATAGCAAGTAAAAGCTGCAAAATTCCTTTTATCTGTAAATTCAATCGAAATTAAGCTGACAACAAGTTTTATTGTGATAAGGAAACTAATTAATCTAATGCAAATTTAAGAAATAAAATATATTTATACTTTAAATTAAAACACAAGGTTTACAGAAAAAAAATATATAAAAAAATTTTGCAAAGGCCTCTTTTTATTCAAAAATAAAACTTTGCAATAAAACCCAAACATGCCTTGGTTTGCTAAAAATTTAGAATAAAATTCATTTAACTTTTTTATAATTAACTTCACTAAAACACTCTACTAAACCAGTTTCCTTTTTTTTTAATTGATTGCAATAAAATAAATCAAAATAAATTTAAGAGTCCTAAAGTTATCAGCAATTGTCAACGTAAAAAAATAAATAAAAGTAAAATTTTGTTTAAAGCTAAGTTGATGACTCGCGTCATAAAAGAAATATTGAATTTATTTTTTATGACATTTTTTCTTCAAAAAAAAAATGAGGAAATAATTACAAATTATAGACGGGTAATTAAAAAAAAATAATTATTTAATTATATTAAATAACATTTAAGCCTTGTTTCAATACGTGTAGATGTCATATCTACTGAAATGGCACAAGTGATTTGTCAAAATAACATTTAGTTTCTTTTTTAAGAGCTTTCAATGAAATTTCATATTTTAATCAGTAATCAGAAAAATTAATGTTGTTGCAACGATTTTTTCTTAACTCATTTGAAATTTAATAAAATAAATCAGAGCATTTATTTGATTTAAAGACAGTCACGTAACTTGTAAGAAAATTTTATTCATATAACTCATCGTTTTGCGCATATTTGTTTAAGTTAATAAAAATAAACCAAACAGGTGTAAAAGTGTAAACGGGCAAACCTAACCATATGCCACCCTACACCACAACTGGTCCTTCTTAGGAACCCAGTTCATAAAAAATTTTGTTACAAAGTTATGTTTCTCTTAATACCAAATTCAAATGATATTTATTTTTTTAACGTGATATTCGGCAGATGTTTTATATGTATGTCGCGTTTCGCACGCTTTAAATTTTGCTGTCCAATTTCTTTGTAATTCTCTTTTAAAGTTACCGAAATGGCCACACGCAGGCAGTTGTCTCCACTCTATTCGATAACTTATGCCATAGAAAACGAATGGAACTAGAACATCTATAAAAACCAATAAGACCAACCTCAGTTAACGCGTTACGCGTTAAGTTTTCTAGCGCCTACTTTTGAGCAAAAATAACCCAATTAAATAAGAGCGTCAACATCATATTATGAATGGTACTGTTAACTTATCTTGTTTAATGCAGTTTTACATTGGAATACAAACTTAAGTATTTTGAGGAAAATACAACCCTGGCATGATAAGTTGACATTGTTTTCTGAAAATTTTCAAGAAAATATTTAGATCAGGAAATCATTTTCGGCAAAATATTTAAAACCTGTATTAAAGTGTAAAACAACCTTTAATAAAACCCATAAAATATTAATAAAAAATGGAGATAAAACCGCTAGATTGTCATTACTTTTTAACAATAGGAGCCAACTTCTCTTTGGCGCGGGGTATGCGACACATATGCGCGGTCGGTCGTAAGCAGTTTCCATGGAACGGCCCTAGGTTTCTTCATAAAGGAACTGGATATAAAAGTTCCTTTCGTCTGCCGGATGGATGTAGTGCCATATAGGCGGAAATCTCGGCTTTAAGGCGGGTGTCTAACTGGCTGAGGTATAATCGCATATCGGGAGATATGAGTATATTTATTGATAGCAAGGCTGCCATTGCTTTCCTAGCGGGTGTCTACACGACATCTAGGTTAACTGCAGAATGTCGGATGTCTTCGAATCAGATTGCGAATCATTCAAGGGTAACGCTTATATGGATACTAGGTCACTCGGGATGTCTGGGTAATCAGATAGCAGATGAACTGGCCAAACAAGGTGATCGCATGAATGGCACAATCATCGATCAATTCGTTGGCCTTCCAATGGCTCACTGTAAGTCACTTATCAAGCGCTAATTTTTGAGAACCAGCTCTCTACTTAGGTTTAATATGGACCAAATTAGAACAGTGGTATCAGTTGTTACTGCTCATGCTAGAAGAATGGGTCTAGAATTCAATGACTACTGTAGAAGTTGTCACGATGAGGAGGAATAGGAAACTTTACTTCACTTACTTTGTCAATGACAAAGAACCCGTGTTTGCCTGCTTGAAGGATCTATGTAGGATCGAACTTAGATCGCTTCTTCTCTACATTATGAAGACGAATTGGTTAAACTTTGCAGTGACTCCATCTTAATAACTGATCTATAGGATGAACGACCCAAGTGCGCTGTCTCTCAATGGCAGCCCATGGAACCTAACCTAAGCAACTTCACTTCTTAACACGCTGCCAAAATCGGTAGGATAGCAGGTAGTGAGGTAGTCTAACAGTGCCGGGGCTAGGGTCTGATTCCCGGCAGACACTCCGGTATCCTGCAGACAAGCGTAGAGCTTTGCAGGATTAGTTAAGGTAAAAAAAATTGCAAAGCTTTAACGCGGCGCTTTTAAAATGGTTATTTTAGACAGATGTGTGTTAGTAAGAAATGCTTTTACTTTGTTGCTGTAAATTAATTTTTTGCTCTCTCTCTCTGTTGAGCAGCAAAAGTTTAATCGCGTAAAGTGCGACTTTGGGACTTTAGGTCAATTCTGGGCCTGTCATCACTAATAATACCCTTTACCGAAGGTAAATATTGACCTTTGACCCTAAATAGTATATATTCTGGGACCTTATGAGTAGCGAAATTTTAACCATAAATGCCTACACAGAAAAAAATTTTGCACCAGTAAAATCATTAATCAAAAATAAAATCAGTTTTAATTAAAAATTTAATCAAGTGAATTAAGCATTTAATCAAGTGAACTAAACTTTTAATCAAGTTAAAGTTAAAGTTAAACGTTTAATTGACAATATTCATTTGCACCAATAAACAAATTAATAATTTCAATTAAACGTTTAATTAACTTGATTAAACGTTTAATTAACTTGATTAAACGTTTAATTCACTTGATTAAGTTTTTACTTAAAACTGATTTTATTTTTGATTAATGTTTTTACAGGTGCAACATTTTTTTCTGTGTAGTTGTGTTTTTTTTTGTTTTATCTGGAAAACGGCAAATGCCAAAGTTTCCGAAGTAGGTAAAAGCATGTTGGTAATTAATACACAACATCCAAAAAAAAAGTGGGGGGGTTTGAAGAAATGGGCGTGGCACTTTTCATATAAAGAGATTATAGATCTCTGTATATCTGAAGAACGACAAGAGCCAACATTTCAAAATTAGGTACAAGTATCTTGATTATCAATAGACAACATCCAACAAAATGTGGGCGGGAGTAAAGTGGGCATAGCACAAAATAGATTTTTTTATATCAAAAGAAAGGTAAGAGAAAATATGTCTAAATTTGGTACATATCAATACACAGAAAAAATTTTGCACCAGTAAAAGCATTAATCAAAAATAAAATCAGTTTTAATTAAAAATGTAATCAAGTGAATTAAGCGTTTGATCAAGTGAATTAAACTTTTAATCAAGTGTATTAAACGTTTATTTGACAATATTAATATGCTCCAATAAACAAGTTAATAAAATCAATTAAACGTTTAATTCACTTAATTAAACGTTAAGTTCACTTGATTAAAAGTTTAATTCACTTCATTAAATTTTTAATTAAAACTGTTTTTATTTTTGATTAATGCTTTTACTGGCGCAAAAAAACGCTGTAAAAAAATGGTCGAAAGTAAGTAAGCAATTTTAAGGCAATGAAATCCATTTTTAGGAGTCAAACCTTTCTAAGAGTTATAGAAAAATTAAGCCGATTTTCATTAAATATTATAATGTGATTACGACTGCAAAAAAATTGTATTCAAATCCTAACATTAGAATTTAAAACAATAGAAATTCAATATTTGGGAGGACATTTGTATGTGGGCTTAATAAAATCATGGGTAATTTCCCATATTTGCAACAATTTCCTTGATCCTATAAAAGCTTCTGTATCAAATTTGAAATTCATACCAATCGTTTATAAAAAGTGAATAGTTTACCTACTCGAAATTTTACGCGGAAAATTTTATTCTTGTTAAGGGTGATTATTCACAAACGTCACCCTAAACTTTGCTAATAGCCGGCTAGCCGACCTTACGATCGAAAATGCTTTATCGGCTCAGAAAGCAATTGCAGGTCGATCGGTATACTAAGAGCTCTACACAGAAAAAATTATTGCCGAATTATTTTCAAACAAACGATTGTTTGAAATTTTTTTTAATTTCTACAAATTTTTTTAATGATTCAATTAATATTTTTGTTTGATTTTTATTTAACCAACAAAAATGTTGACAACTTTTCAATAATATAATATACGCGCTATTGGTTTCAATTTTTCATAATTTTGTATGAAATATTTAACGCTCTTTAATGTTGTCGTTTTTTGCATTTTTTATTTGATCGTAAGCAACACTTCTTTATGTGAAATATAAGAACAACAACACAAAACACTATTTTTGGACGCTTTAAAAAAGGGCAAAAAGAAGAAGGATGATAAAATAGCGCGACGAGGTTATTAGTAAAAAAAATAAAAACAACAGCAGGTAAAAAAAAGGTTTCATTCTTTTTTAAACAACAGAAACAACAACAACATTATAAGAAACAAAATAAATTTTTGGTTGGTTTCAAAGTTGGAAAAAAAAGAATGAAAAACAAAATCCCGTATTCAATTTTTGAAAACTGTTTACTTAAATACCTACATCAAATACAAAAATAAAATGATGACGAAAAACATATCGAGTCGGTCTGCTGCCGTTGTTTGTTACATTTCTTCTTCTTTATCCAAGGAAAGGATACAGCAACAGTGAGTGATGAAGAAAAACATTTTGTGTATAAACAAGACTTCGTTCAAAAATTATTACAACAAAAAATGTGTCTCAAAGCCAGCCGCCGCTCTGCTTCTGCCTTCATCATCTCCTTCAGTGATAGCTTGGGTGCGCGTCATTGCTTGTGCAAAAAATTTTTGTTTGATTCAGCAAAATTAATTGTTTGAAATTTATATGAATTTCAGTAAACTTTTTGTTTGATTCTGTAAATTATTTGTTTGAAAAAATCAGTGTTTTTTTTTAGTAAACAAAATGCAAATAAATTGTTTGAATATGCGAATTTGTTTGTAAGACCGATTTCAGACAAAAAATGTTTTGATACTACAAATTTTTTGTTTGAATTCGAAAAATAATTTTTTCTGTGTACCTACGACTTACATCTTGCATTACAAACTGTAGAACAAACGCAAACAAACCTTTCAACTTATGGTGGTGTAGTTTATAAATGTCTTATTTAAGAATCTTTGTTTAAATTTATTTAATTTTTTTAAGTACTTGGTAGCTTTATTTATTATAGCCTCCAGCATTTGTATTTGCTTAATGTGTTCATTTGTTATTTTTTTTTTGTCTTTGTAAAGAATTTGAATTTAGAAAACTTCAGGTGTTTATTTAATAAAATTAAATACGTCAAAGATCATTTAATCGAAAAGCAAATAATTTTGTATGATGAGCAATTGTGTTTTTAAAGATGGGTTGGGATGGGATGGGAGTTAAGAAAAATAAAATAAACTTTTGAAAGGTTTAAAGTTGTAAACACTAACGAAAGTTGCGAACACTTTTATACTTTGTGCTGCCTTTGGAAAGCGCAACATTTGTGCAAATAACAAAAAAAAATAGAAAGCGACAACAACTAACAGATTAACAGATATAGCGAAATTTTAATATTGACAGAGTAACTTTGAAGAGAAGACTCTAAACTGGACGTATGAGTATTAATGGACCTATAAGAATAAGATTTTGTTTTAATGTTTAAATTCAATAGGATTTATTTGTGTTGAATTAATTTCATCGCGATATCAGCACTTAAATTACATTTTTTTGGCTTAAAGTTATTTATGAGAAAGAGTCTATCAGGCCTGCCACAGATATCAATTCCGTTCGAATGTGGAAGTGATTTCGTATCTTGCTTCATATACAACAAAACTACTTTCGATCGGAATTAATTTCTGTGCCAGGCCTGTATATGATACTTTTGCAGTTATTGTGGTGTGGATATACAAATGTTATTTTGAACATGAATTCAACATTTTGCATGGATTTGGTAGCTAATCTTACACTCAAAATAGTATGCAGCTAAATTCAAAAGAAAATTAATTTTAAAAAACCAAAAATTTATTTAAAATACGGACAATTTACATTTCACTTAAAATAAGTGAATGAATTAATTATTAAATTTTCTATTTATTAAAAGAAGTACAGAAAACATTATTTTTTGGTAGTTTGTTTTTTGAATAACAAACATAAATGATTTAAAATAATTATAATAATATGAGTGTATCAAAGGATAAATCCTCTAACCAGGGACCGTAACGGTCATAAGTTTTATTTAAAAAAAAAATAAGTTTTTTATTTTTTGCTTAGAAAATACAAATTATATTTTTAAGTTCCATTTTTTGCTTAGAATTAATTTTAATTAAACTTAAAAAAATAAAAATTAATGCATCTAAAGTAGTCCATGTACCAAAGATGGGTGTAGTGTCACCTTTTATATATAAAAATGCAATTTGGTGTTCGTTTCTTAAAAATGCTTTGCTCTCTAAAAGGGCAGCGTGTTTTATTCTAATAAAAGTCACCCTTTAATGTCATAACTTTACGCCCCGTATAAATCGAGAATGTTGATAATGCCCTGTAAAAAGATGGCTTCTGTTACCAGATCAGTTGGTAAAAAATCGCCTTTAATCAGTACAGTAAAAATGTCAAGTTTTAATGGTTATTTGTTCTATTATTTTATAGTAAAAACAAAACAAAGCATTACATAGTTAATGATAGGATGTCAGTGATATAAAATTTAAATGGATTCGGGGCTATAAAATTGTTTTTGAAAAAAACCGTCAAATCAAGAAATCGTTAAAACTTGATGTTAATAAATCGACAATCTGGCAAGGGTATTTTCTTGTTTACATATTTTATGAAAAAAAACAAACTAAAAAAATTGGAATTTGTCATTCATTTTGTTCATTTATTTATTTATTTAATATCAATTTATTAACAAATTCGGGATTATGTATATGTTTTTATATATTGAAGAACAAACTTTTTGTCAGCTGTTAAAAACAGGGCGATCCATTTTTGTGTTTTGTTCTCGTAAAATAAAAAATTGAAGTATTACATGTTCGGCAAGACATTTTATACATGCACCTTTTAAAATGTGTATTTTTTTTTGTAGAATAGAAAATACCATTAGTGATAGTGCAAAAATATTGCAATCATTTTGCTGATGTTGAGTGATGAATTCAAAATTTGCAGCCTCACTAAACATGAGTGATAGTGATGTTAAAAAGTTTTGCATTCAAAAAAATTTGTTTGATTTAAAAAAGAGCAGTTTACTGCAACTTTCTAGTTTTTCACTCATTTGAGTGCAACTTAAAGTTTTGCATTAAATTTTAAGTTTAAATTGATTTGTGTTTATTTCTGTGCACTAATTTACAAATCAGGACTTACTTCATAAGGAAAAAAAGAAACAGCGAAAAATAGGTAAATGGTGAACTTGATATGCCAAATTCTTAATATAAGTCATGCAAAAGTTAGATTAATTGTTTGCTGTTAGCATCACAATTTTCTTAGTGTCTACTCCAAACTCTGCGTGGCTGTGGTTCACAATTTCCGCGATTTTTAATAAGTGTAATCTCCAGTGGGTTACCGTTACACCAATGCAAGATGTTTTCCGTTAAAAGTGTTCGGTAAAAGTGACGCAAAGACCAGATGTGTGCAGTAGTGCAGACATGTTAAATTTAAATGCTGCAAAACAAAGTATCTTTCTATGGACACAAATGCAGTTTCAAAGATAATTGAAGACAATTTCTGCAGAAAATGTTTTATTATATGAATTGTGCACTATTTGAATTGTGTGCAGATTTTTTGCACTCTATCTGCTTTTAGTGATAGTGAAAAAATTTTCAATATCACTAATTTTGTTTAGTGGTAGTTAAAAAAATAACATTCATCAATAAAGCTGGTAAAAAAAGTTCAAACTAATTTTTTGCAGTTTCATTAAGTGATAATGCACTGCTGATTTAAATCAATATTAATATTAAATCAATTTCTTACGCACGTAGCACTTCTCTTTTAGTTTAATTTTTTTCATTTAAATTGGAAAAATTATCGTTATATGCAGTCCCTGCCTCTAACAATGCAAAATGCTTTTGAGGAATTTTTACTAATTAATTTATTTAAACGAACAAAAATCTACTGGATGATAAGGCAAATCAATCATTAAAAAAAGAGTTTTAAGCGTTTGTATTTAACTTTTGTATTAGCAAATTTTATATAAAATTTTAACTGGTTTTATCTTAATATTTGAAAGATTTGTTTTCTTAGCCTTACTGACATTGATTCTTGCTAACTGTTTAAATAAATATTTAATTAAATTAAATTATTTTTTATGCAAAAATTTGGCGATACGAAATTCTTGGGCATTTATTTTTTTGAGAAAGTGCTTTCCCCCAGTCTTTTTTAATGACCGGGAAAGCAGGGAAACAATTTTTTTATATCCCGGAATTACCGCTTAAAGTCTATTTCTACATTTCACGCGAAATGCTGGCGAAACTCTATATGAACAAATTTTGCAGAATTTTTATAAAGCAACATTAATAGAATTGTACTCTGTTTATTTTGTTAAAAAGTTGCGAAATTATTCTAACAAGATGTTTTCCAACAGCAAAATAATATCCGTTGTACTTATTTCACGCGAAATTTAAATCAATAGCTAATCACTTTCTTGAAAAGACGAATGCGTCGCCTGTGAATTTTGCTTCAAGGTCATTATTATTTTGTTATTTTTAAGTTATAACAAGTAGAAAATAAATACCTAATCATGTTTATTTTAAATTTAACATGTCTGTTTAACATAAAACTTTTAAATTCTATTTCTCAAAATTATTTAAATATGTTCAAAATATTCCTACAATTCTAAATTAATAACAATACTGGCTTATTTTAAATTTAATCTAAAATTTATTTTTCTTGTTTAAATAAGTTTTTGGCTAAAAGTTTAATATTTGAAATCAACAACCCCCACTTATTGTTTAAATAAATGTTTTTTCTGTTACATTTTCATTGCTTTTTGGTCATGCGTGCGTGGTTTTGATTCTAATTTTTTGAATTCTTTTTATCAATTGCTTAAAATTTTAATGAAAACATTGTCTAAAAATAAAAAATGTTTGCTACTTTATTATTGCGAAGCTTTTGTGTTACAATCGTATTAAGTATTAAGTATTCTTATGCGTTACTGTGAATTAATTTGATAATTTAAAGTATTGTTGTTGTTGTTGCTTATAATGGTATTCATAATGCCGTTGTGACACTAAAGTATCACTTTTGAACCTTTTTCATGCCAATGACACTTTTTGTTACCCTCCTTTTAATGTATCCCTTTGTATCATTTTAACAAACTTTATGACACTTTTTCAACCTTTTTGAAAATAACTACAAGTTTCCATAATTTTTACGAAAGTTCTCATGAATTTTGTGAACATAGATATAAACATTTGTAGCATGTCATAACGTCCAGTGTCATAGTATCCACGGAAACTATTTACTTTCGTTGAATTTAATTGCGTTTCTTTGTAATAATGTTTTAATTACGTCTTTGTAACAATGAAAATTGTACTTAAAATCAAAAATGAAGGTCTTAAGACTAACGAATGAAAGTCTTTGTGCCAAAATACTTTTTCCTTAGTTTAAGGACTTTTTTCATGTGTTTCTAAAGACGTACATCCTTGCCACAAGATTTTAAGTCTTTGATTTTAAGTATATATTTCATCGGAATCTAAAGATCTTTGCGCCTTTCCGGTAAAGACGTTTTGTCTTTGGGCACAATCTGACCAATAAAAGTCTTTGCAACAAAGTGTATTTTCTTTGATTTTACGATTTAATTTTCTCAGTGTAACATTTATTTATAATTCAAGTTTTATTTTAGTCAAATGTATTAAATGATTACATACTAATGAACTTGACCCAATTTTACTTCAAAATAACCTTTTATGTCCCTTTATTTTCTTTAATACCCTTTTTATTACACTTTTTTGAAATTTTCAACGGCAGCCCTGGTATTCAAGTTTTGTGAATTCAATGATTTCGTTTATGAAATATAAAACAAAATTCGTTAAAATCTAGGAATTTATAAAATTATGAGGGAGTTTCCAAAATTAGTCATAACATAATAAATAAAACACAACTTATTTGGGGAATTTTTTTTTAGATCGTTAGTTAAGCCTATAGTACACGGAATGTTAGGAGTCACATGCGCATGTGGTTCTGACGTAATTTTCTCTTCATAACACAACACGAACTTGCTATTGTGGATTTGTAGTGACGTAAAAATTACGTCAGAACCACATGCGCATGTGGCTTTTTACATTCCGTGTACTATAGGCTTTACACTTTTCCCAACTATGCCCTGTTTATAGCACAGTGATGGAAAATTGAACAATTTAGATGGTTCTGACCACGTAGCAAAAGAGTACTTTTTTCAAGATGATGGTAATTTTTTTAAACAATTTTTGGAAAATAAATTTAAAAATAACAAAATTAAATACATATTTTTTTTTTAATTAAAATATACCAACAAGCATATAGTGCGGAATGTTGTCAAGAAGGCTGTGGAGTCGGAGTTGAGGTTGTTGTGCAAAAAATTCGTGACACCAAAAAATACTTCCAAATTGGCGATGCAATATTTAAAATATTGATTCGAAATTTTTACTGAATCCTTTCCTTGCTATATTTCACAACTTAAAAGGTACTGCATTAAAAAAAAAGACCAAATACCAACCAGTCTCATAAAAATTTTGCATTAAGGATAGATTATAATTCTAATTAGGATTTGGAATTTTAGCGGTTGGAGTCGGAGTTAGTACTTTTTGTTGACGACTCCACAGCCTTGACTTTCAATGTTAAAAAAAAAATACTAACGCTAAATATTTTCCATATGTTATTCCGCATACGTTAAATACGTATTAAATATTTTAATATCAGTATTTTATTTAAATAAGATGATCTTAAAAACTTAAAAAACGTGACAGAGTATCAATCATGTTTCGAATCAGCACACTTAACTCATTTAAAATTTCAGCACAAAGTTCCTAATCCCGACATTGTTTTTTTTGCCGGCCACTGTATTTATTGAGATTAGAAATGTTTAGAAAATTACGTAATCGGTTAAAACCTTGTCAAATAACCCTTCATTTTGTGATATTCAGATTGTCAATGGTGTTTAATAGCTAATCAGAAGAGGAAGATCCTTTATTGTAAGTAAAATCAAAATCACTACTAAATTCGGAATGTTTCCTTTTGCTTTTGTTTTGAAATAAAGAATACCCAAAATGTTGCCCCTGTAAAATCGTTTAGCTTACCATGTTTTTGGAATGTCCGTCCATTTGTCCATGCAGTTTACCTGTATAAGTATGTGTGTGCTCTTTTTATATTTATTTATGCAAAAAAGATATATAAAAATAAAATAAACTAAACTAAAAAAAAATAACAATACGTTGTTGGCATATCAAATCAGATCAGATTATTATGAATAAAATGAAATATAAAAAAAAAATTTTTTTTTTTTGTTTGTATCAATAAGACTTGTTGTACTTTTAGTAGTTTTAAAAAAAATACCTGCTATGAATTAGAATTTTCTTTTATATTTTAAATTCAATAAAAAAAAATAGTATTATTATACTTATCAGTTTAAATATTAATAGCGAAGAGAATTTATACAAAATATATAAAGTTTTTAACTTACTACGCGTTTTGAAGAGACAAGGAACTAAAACTGAAATTAAAAAACGATGAGTATTCTAATAAATATTCTAGATAAAATTAATGTAAAGCCAAATTCCAATTTCATAATGCCTACAATGAATTGAATTGAATTTTTTTTTTTAATTTAAACCAGATGTTATCTTAGAGAGAGTAGTGAGAAATAGAAAACTTCGAATTATATGATATTTTAATAAAAATGTTCGTAAATGGGCAATTTCATATTGAAGGGTGTGACCACGACCTTTCATATGTTTTTATATAATTCAAAAATATATCATTTAAAAAAAGGATGTGATTCCCAAGAGTGTTAAGCTTTAAAACTTTTAATAAGAGGTACACATTAAAAGAACGTGATATCTGTTCAAAATGGCCAGCGGAAGGCTGTGACGGGTGTAACCTTACAAATCTAAGTTTTTAGAGAATTATGACTTTTAGGATTCTGTAACACTTACACAAATCGTGCACAGTGTTTTTTTTTTGTATTATATACTTATTTTTTGGAAAAAATGTTTTTTACTAAAAAAACAACTTTTTTCAAATTGTAACGGGTTTGACCTCCTTATGTGTGACCTTGTAAGAAAACTCGAAAATTTTAAAGACTAAAAAACACATTTTATTGAATTCATTAATATGAAAAATGAATTCGCTATCCGAACTAATCATAGTCAGCATAATATTCCAGTCGAGTATTTTTTAAAGTAGGTTTTTTAAATTCAGATAAATAACGGGTCCGCCATCCAACGTTTTTTTCAACTAGTGCTTATTTCGTGAATGGTAACACTTAGTTCATGTCTGATTCGACAGATAATTAGTTTTATCCTTCCGCTGAACGAATATGGCTGTGTATACGCTTGAACAACGCTGGGAAATAGGCGTCTTCACTTCGCTAAGTGGGCCTGCGATCGACTTACGGAAGATGCAGATTTTGCCAAAAAAATCATATTTTCAGATGAAGCTCATTTTGATCTTGGCGGATAGAAAACAAGCAAAATTTTTGCATTTGGGGCACAGAAAACCCGCACGCATACATTGAAAAGCCGTTGCACCCAAAACGAGTCACTGTTTGCTGTGGATTTTGGTCCAGAGGCATAATTGGGCCATTTTTCTTCGAAAAGGGACAAGGAGTGGCCGTTACAGTCAATGGCGATTATCGGGCCATGTTAAACGAATTTTTGTTCACAAAAATTGAAGAGGAGGATATTGGCAACATTTGGTTTCAACAGGACGGAGCTACGTGCCACACAGCCGAAGCTACACTCGATGTTTTGCGCCCTGTTTTTGAAGATCGCATTATCAGCTGCAGAGCTGATGTCGTTTGGCCACCAAAGCCAGAGACAATTGACGATTTCAAGGACAATATTCGTGAAGCCATTGCTGAAATACAGCTGAACACAATCGATAATGTGCTTAAAAATTGGACCGATCGTGTAGGCTACTGCATGGCCAGCCGAGTCAGCCATTTGAATGAAATTATTTTCCATTATTAACCGGATGGATTGTACTTTCAAATAAAAAATATTCAGTAGTTTTTTTTATAGCATTTTCAAAAAAAAAAGTTATTTGACGGACCCTGTATGTACAGCAAACATTTACAGACGCACGTCTGCTCTTTTAAAGCTATGCATTTTTTTAATATTGGGTATTTTTTGACGTTTTCCGGCCTCTTGTTTAAAAAATTACCTATCTTCACTACTCCATCTTTAGAAGCGTAAAAGCGAGAATGTTACGCAATTTCTTTTTTTTCTATTATATTTTTGAAACAATCCAGCGGAGTTTTCATTCTCTAGCTTTAGTCGCTACCCCCAATGTTCTTTTTACAGTTGCGCCAATACCATCCACAGCGCCTTTAACGTGTCCAGTTGCAAAAAAAAAATCCAGGTCACAACCATCCGAAAATATATGCACAACTTTCAAATCAAGCTTTGTTTTAGGGTCGTAAATAATCATTTTTAAGAAAACGCAAACACGGTGATTTCTTATCTATCACATTTTTCTTAGCATCTATTCTTTTTCTGTCTCTTTCTCTTGCTAAAGCCAAATGTAGCACATATATTTCTTTATTTTCTCTAAGTTTCTTCCTTTGCAATTGTTTTCTAATTTTGGCATCCATTGAAAAATATGAGTTATTCTTGGTGTGATCAAATATTTCTATAACTAAATTTTCGAATATAAAAAAGGTGATTCACAAAATACAAATTATTATAATAATAATAACACTTCCTTTGTTATTGTTGGAAAGTACCAAGCATTTTTTATGTAAAATAACAATTTTATTAAACTTTTTCAACTTTTATTGTGACAGGTGTGACCGAAAATTTTAATTTTCAAATCCATAAAATTCTTATTATAAAACATACAAAGTAGAATCTTTAACAAAAGGTAAGCAATAGTATAATAAATTCAGAGATAACGGAAAGGGATTAAAAACCCCAAAATAAACGAAGAATTTCCAAAGAGGTAGAAAAGAGTGTTCAGTTTATGCTCTTTTAAAGGTGTTGTAAAATTGATAAAAATAAAAAATTTTTAATTTTTTACATGTTCATAATTGTTAAATTCTACTCGACATGAATTTCCTGTTTTTTATTAAAAATATGTTAATTTTTCCCCCTGAGAATGGTCGTTTTGCGTGGAAATTCTCAAATATGGTAATTTTCTACTCTCCCCGAAATTCAAAAATGTTCGAAAATAAGAATCCCTAGTTTTTAACCAAAGTATTATTAAAAAAAACAGAATCAGGACATTAAATTAAAAGAAAGATAAGATATTCGCATGGTTAAGTAATTTTCGTATTTTTTTTTTAAGTTAAAGTGATGCGCAGAGTAAGTTTTTAATGATTTTTGCATTAAAAAAATGCTTTGTATATTTTTTAAGTTTTTCCCAAAAATATATGCGTTGCATAAATTTGCATATGTGACGCGCAAAATAGAAAGGGACCTAAGGGTAAAAACCGGTTTTAAAGATTTAAATACGTGTATCTTTGGTGTACCATAACTTCATAAAACGCGCATATATCTGGGAGGGAACACTTTTGGAGCATGGGATCGGTTTCATTCGATGCTCAGATGTTGTACACATCAAAAAAAAATTGAAAATTGATTTTTTTTACCCTTAGGTCCCTTTTCCTATGCGCTGCCACATATTACGCAGGTTGGCAGCCGTTTTTGACAAAAGAATTGCTTTTGAGTTAATATTTTGCAATAACAAAATAAAAATATATCGGTCCTTTTATTTCCTTTTTTGGTCCTTTAGGTGCATATTTTTAAATGTTTGTAGGTATATTTGCATGCATTTGTATTTTTTTTTTTTTTTTTGTTAGGACCAGCACTCTGTTCATTTGACATGAACTTATTCATGTTAAAAGTTTGAGGCAAGGCTTCGGCAGGAAGGAAATTCCACAAAAGAAAAGGCCTGCCAAACTACGAAATTTCACTGTAATGCGTTGTACGATGCACCGGCCAATCGACCACAAAAAGATGGGCTCTTGAGGAAAAACGTGTATTTCGAACAAGCGTTGGAGTGACGGGAACCTCATTGCTAATTTCATCAGAGCACATCCCATTGTAGTAACGATAAAACAGGCGAAAACAACTCGCATTGTGTCCAAGGGAGTCAATAGAATCAGCGGCGGAGAAGCTCTAAAATAGACTTTTTAGCACCAGCCCATGCATGAGAGTTTTATTCCACTCTCGTTCGGATAAAGGTGGTTTAAATAGTAAGGAAGTCAGATGGAGTGAAGTATCTCTTACTGAGGCACATGAATGCTTCTTATGACAACATGAATACATGTTTTGTCCATCGGACTTCACATTTTATTTTCATGACCAAAAAACAAAAGAGATTTTTCGGTTTATAAAAATTACCTAAGGAACGAAACACTTTTTGATTTAGTCCATTATAGAACTGGATAGAGTTAAATTTTGCGGATAATTTCGCAACATTTTTAAAAAACATATACATACTTATGTATTATATTTTATGAATTGGTTCGGTTTAGCTCTAAACCCTCCATATACAGATGAGGCAGGCACCTTTATCCGTCGCGCGCTTATGCATTAGCATGCATCACTGGGCCTTTTGGGAATTAAAATCGACCCTATACGCATGGCCCCATTTCGAGATTGCATCAAGGTCTCGACCAAGCGTATTGTTCACGTTTTTCCTTATAGCAATAATATCCAAAATGCTTGGTCTATAACACTGGCTTACAGCCAAAAAATACCAAGAACGCCACATGCCTAGATAAGTTAATTGGGACCTCCTGAACACGAAAAACGCTGTAATTTTTTTTTTCTAAGTACCGTTTTTTAGATAACGGTACTTTTGTGTTTTTCGGTGTATGGTCCCACTCAAACCCTTGTGGAGCCCAGCCGAGAAGTCCGATCGAGATAAATGGTACATCGTTCCAAAGGTAAAGGAATATATTACAGCGTTTTTCGTGTTCAGGATTAACCAATTAACTTATCTAGGCATGTGGCGTTCTTGGTATTTTTCCAAATTTAAAATTTGTAAAGCAGTGTAATTGATTGAATACGAATGGCAAATGTTGCTGTCATCTGCAAACATTTTGAACACTTTTGTGCATATTTCAACTTGCCCTGTGGTGCGATTCACTAACTTTTAACGATCCGACAATCGTTAAATTTGTCGACATAAATATTCGCTTGCAGTAACGATAGTGTGATTCTGTAACTTATTTTTAACGATTGTTAACAGCTGTTTTTTTGTAACATCTCTGTCTACAAAATGTTAAAAAAAAAACGAAAAGCACAAAAGAGAATAAAATAAAAACAAATGAAATTGTTCTTAACCCCCCGTGTTACACATGTTTTTTCATTCAAAATACATTGAAAAAGGTCTGGCGAGACTCATCAGTAAAACGAAGGGTTAATTTGTGGTTTTATATTTTTTTTGTGAATTTTACATTTAGAATTTTGTTTTTGTTCCTAATTTGCTTGTTTTAAATTTAGGATTTTGTGTTTGTTCATACATATACATATGAATATATCTTTGTATGTTTGTAAGTTATTTTAAACATAAAATACATTTTATCGATTAAATAAACACAACTTAAATTATTGTCGCTAAAATATCGACAAAAAATTGCTAAAAGTAACAGCTGACTTTTAACGACAACGAATATCGTTAAAAATGTTGCTGAATACCATATTCGATAAAATTTCGTTATATTTATTTTATCGATACGATTATCGTTATAAAAGTTAGTGAATCGCGCTACTGGTAATGATTTTTAAAATTAGATATTCATACAACTCTTTGAAAACTCTTGTCTTAATTTATTAGCAAAAGTATTCATTTAAAAAATATATTTATTATATATGTGCCATAATATGACACATTAATACGCTTCTTTATTTGTGAATGAGTACATGAATAATTTGCAAGTTTTTGTTTTTGGTGAGGGGAATTTTTCAATTATTTAAAGGTGTGTTTGTTCCACGTCATTTATATGTCTTTGTACATAACACAAGTGGAAATAATGTTAGAGGAATTTCAAAAATATCAATTAAAAAATATTAATAAAAACGGTTAAACATTAAACGAAAAAAAAATGTTTGAAAAAAGTAACAGATGAATGAATGACTACAATTTGTTTGAATTCTTACCGAAAAAACACATTTTGCACCGTATTGAAACGTATAATTCTGAGCTTGAATGCGTTTTGTGAAAATGCGCGGTCTTTAACTAGTGTTAAGTTTATTGCAAACTGTTTCATATTTTTTTTTTGAAATTTTTATTTTCGCGCCAACAGGATGATAAGTCCATCTTTTAAAGTCATAATTCATTCCAATAATATAGAAAAACATTTTTGTGTTCTCTAACACAAGGCCAACGGGTTAACCTCATACCCGTTGACCTGATAAAACTTTGATAAAACACTTATAACGAAAAAAATTTTGCTGGTCCCTTGGACTATTTAAAGTGAATGCCATTTCGTCCAATGTATTTAGGTAAATTTTGACTAGAAAAATATTCAACTCAGTGAGACCACGCAACTCATAATCTAAATTTAAAAAAAGCTTTATGAAAGCTTTATAATAATTTTCAAGTATTTTTGCTGTGCAGTGAAGTTAGCTGCGATTAATTTTCCTTCTTAGACTAGTTTGTAACATTTTTATAATGGCTCCTACATGTAACACAATCTTATGTTGATGAAGGGCATACATATTTAACAAGTAAATATGGACCGCAAAATAATTACTTTTTATTATATCAACTTTCATTACTTTTTCTTAACAGAATGCTACTGTTATTTACACCAAAATCTTTATTTAAGCAAAAATGAACAAAAATTAAAAGTTCATATTTGAAGTCTGAATTTGTAATGCTATGAATAAAAAACCATCGAACAAAATTTCAATTTTGCTTTTAGAAACATTTTGGAAATTTAATAGGCTTTCTAATGCATGTAATTTGGTTCAAATCCGTTACAAACTGCTTGAGTTAAATGCAAATTACTAAAGCAAGATTTTTTAATTTTTTGAAAAAAATGCATTTTGCCTAAAAAAAACGAACAAAACAAATAATAATATTCACAAATACTTTCTCTGTAGGAGGTTTAATTACTGTTAAATCAAACTGTGGGTTCAGTAATTTTTTTTTTATTTGAGAAAATAAAAATACACACATCAAAATCTATCCGACTACGAGTTATTGTCATCACTCATTGATAAATGTATTGACAGGTTTTACGTATTAAAATTATTATTAAATTTAGATTGTATTGATTTAAGTGGATATTGAAATGTGTGTATTGAACTGATGTTCGACGTACTCCATAAATGTCTCAATAGAATTATGCAATATTTAAATTATTTCCAATATACAGACAGGAAGATGATTTCTTTGGAAAGGGGGAAGTAAAGCCAATTGAAATAAACAAATTAGGTTAAATTTATAATCAAATTCATTTAGGCTCTTATAAATTTGTTGAACTGTAATGAAAAAGTTCCGGATAGTTAACGTAAACAATTTTAGTTTTCTCCATTGTTAGTTGATACCGACTACTTTTTGGTGAATATGACAATCAGATTTGCGCATACGCGCTTATTTTTTTTAATTTACTTTTAGTGCTTCGCAAAAATAAAAAACAATTGTTTATTGGATTGTTATTCGAATAAGGGCCGTTTACACAACTTACCGATAGCTTAAGGTAGTATTTCATAGGCCTTATAAAAAGTGTTTCATTATTACAACTTTTCTTTAACCTACCAGGGAGGATGAACTTTCCTTTAAATTACCGCCCACTTTAGATTAAAATAAAATTGTAACAATGGAACCCTTTTTATACGGCCGATAAAATCCTACTTTAAGCTATCGGCAAGTTGTGAACACGGACCTAAATATCATTGATAATCTTTTTTAAATTAGGCAGTATTTCTTATCTTACATACATATTTTCGATAATTTTCTCAAATCTGATGATTTTTAATACAAGATTAAAATTCAGTTTCTAACACTTAATTCAGACGGTGATTTTTTTCCATGATTTTTTAAGACATGATTTTTGGTGTTTGTTGGCGAACGGTGTAGAGAAGCAAGCGGGGTAGGGAAAAAATCAAATTTTCTATTCTCTGTGTCTTTTTTTTATAGTTTCCTTTGCTCACATTCGTATTTTTGCTATGTTGCTTCATTATATTTTTTATTTCAATGTGGCAACATCTCTTTAAAATACAAAACACGGAGCGCATTTAAAGTGTTTGTAACGGGTCCGCCATCTAACGTTTTTTTTCTCATGTCTGATTTAACAGATAATTAGTTTTATCCTTCCGCTGAACGAATATGGTTATGTATACGCTTGAACAACGCTGGGAAATATGCGTTTTCGCTTCGCTAAGTTGGCCCGCGATCGACTTACAGAAGATGCCGATTTTGCCAAAAAAAAAATCATCTTTTCAGATGAAGCTCATTTTGATCTTGGCGGATATGTAAACAAGCTAAATTGTCGCATTTGAGCCACAGAAAACCCGCACACATACATTGAAAACCCGTTGCATCCAAAACGAGCCACTGTTTAGTGCGGATTTTGGCCGTTACAGTCAATAGCGATCGTTATCGGGCCATGTTGAACGAATTTTTGTTCACAAAAATTGAAGAGGAGGATATTGGCAACATTTGGTTTCAACAGGACGGCGCTACGTGCCACACAGCCGAAGCTACACTAGATGTTTTGCACCCTGTTTTTGAAGATCGCTTTATCAGCCGCAGAGCTGATGTCGTTTGGCCACCCCGGAGCTGCTATTTGACACCGTTGGACTGTTATTTGTGGGGTGCCGTCAAAGATAAGAAAATATTCAGTAGTTTTTTTTATAGCATTTTCAAAGAAAAAAAGTTATTTGGCGGACCCTGTATATACAAATAAGCAAGTAAAGAAGAATTACCGACAACGGGGAAAAAATCAACCCTAAAATCATGGGGAAAAGTCATCGTTAGAATATGTTGTATTTTAGGAAGGTGTAAGATTCTCTGGTTAAAAACAGTGGTTGTCAACCCACTTACTGCATTATTTACGCTTGTACGTTCAAAGCAGATAAGAATCTGCTAAATGGCCAAAAAATTACAGCAGAATAAAATCGTGGTTTAGTTTTTTGTAATTTTAGTGAGAAATGAAGAGAGCAACTACGCACAGTGGCTCAGAATAATTTTTCTTCGTCCAAAAGTCTGTAACTTTTGAAACGTTGGCGATATTTTTTATATTTTTCTTTAGTTTTAATTTCATTAAATTCGGTTTAGCAGTTATTAAGAAATATAATGCTTTTTTTAGCATTTAGTATGAAAATGTGGTTTTGTAATCTGCTTTATTAAAAAAAGTCATAAGGAAGTAAAACAAATATTTTAATAATAGCCAGAATTTGTGAATTGGTTTTCACTCTGTCAATTTTACAACTGGTTTCACTAGAAACAATTCTCCTAGAATCGTACTTTTTAGACCCGATAGAACTTACGAAGGTGTTAGCTGTCAAATGAACTGCGATCACTTTTTGAATTTTATGATCATATTTTATGAGCATATGGAGTGAGACCAATCCACAGCAAAACCTACAAATCCTATTGTATCCAGAGAAAATGCATGGCTTAGTGTTAGAAAGTTTACACGCTGTATACTATTTCTTCAAAAATAAGAACCAGACAAGCAGCAAGAAAAATAAATTAAGCCGGTTAGAAAATATTATATCTGTTCCCGATAACTACAAACTGTACCCATGTTCTGTAACTTAAGTGAGTACTTCTCGCATCGAAAATATGGGAAACAAAATATTCCATCGTTTCCCGAAAAGTGCGAAAAATTGTGTTGTAACTCATGTCGAAGACTTTAAAAGAGATTACGTCGTTACGTTATAAATGTCATAACATTGCACTCAAAGCCGATGTGACATTGCAGGCGTACAGAACGCCAGTCACACATATCGTTGACGGCAACCAACATTGACTAACATTTAAAAAGTTTCAACGACGGTGGTGAAAATACAAGCGTCGGCTATACAAAATAGTGTAAAGTGCAACTTTAACGATTGTTGTTTGCGAACGAGCTTTAAAAACATTCGTATTATTTTTTAAAAATGTTAAAAGCAAAATAATTAAACAGTGAAAAATTGTGCCAAGAATAAAACATTATTATTATTATTCTTTGCATTTTGCATTTTTAATGGTTTTTTAGCATACATATTTTTTCTCGTCCCATTTTTATACGTGAGTTCAAAAAGAACATGGGCATTGGTGTTAAATTGTAAAATTGCTTGTTTTTGATATTTGGAGAGATATATATGTAATGAAAAGCTCTTTAATACATATTTGCTTTCAAGAAGCTGACAAAATCTCACTCTAGGCTTAATATTCTTGCTTGAGCAGTATCCCTGGTAACAAGATTAATAAAATAATCATCTTCTTTACAAGTACTGCTGTTTCTACTGCTCTCCGGCATTACTTCACGTTTCATGTTATATTCCGCTTATGCATTAATTTCAAGATTTTGAATTATTTGCCTTTTATCTGTTGTAACTAGGGTGTCGCCAAAAACTTTATTTATTTCAGATGACAGTTTAGAAAACCTGACGAATACTTTTCAAAGCAATTGTTACCGCTGAGTGGTTTCTAAAAATGTAGAAATTGGTTTAAATACAAATATGAATTTCTCTAAATATTCCAGTTCTATAGCCGAGGAATTGTTGTTCTTACCCCACTTATCAACAGAGAGTTTCATCGTGTGAAACAAGAACATAATGACTTGTATCCAAAGGCTCCTGAAAACATTTCATTAAAAGTTGCACTTAGCAAATGTTAAATAAATAATCTAAAGCTCGTTATTACAACTTGCCTTTAAAAGTCATGTTAATTAAAGTAAGGTTAAGGTAAAGTAAGGAGTAAAGTGACCTTTAAATATTTTTTATTATTATCTTTGTAAGATAAATATGTTCTTAATTTAACTAAACATCCTTAATTTAACTAAACATCATCCTTAATTTAACTTAACACTGAATGCATTTGACATTTCATCAGGTCATTCTTGGTTTGGCGCATATGCCATAAAGTCGTATTGGAGAAAAACATAAATTTTTCTGGCATATGTTTCAAAGAAAAATGTAAATATTTGTGAACGTTCATAAATAAACTTAGTAGTTAATAGTTTTTTTATTGAAAATGGAAGTTATTTTTTGTGCCGCATACGCCACTTTTCTTAATTTATTTCTAAAAAGTAGCGATCTGTTCCACATACGTATACTAACTGCTGTGTATTGAGTTGTGACATTTAGTTTTCTTTTTACCTTACTTTTACTTTTCTAACGGTAATAAATCAAAGCAAGAGTAATATTAATTAAAGTTAAGTTATGATAATGAAAAACGAATTACCTGCCCGATAACATTCTTTCTTTAACTATCGGTCAGTTGTAATAACGGCTCTAAATTTAAAATCTCAAAACCGGTGATTACAAAAAATTGGACTTTCCGCCAATGAAATAAATTTCTGAGCCACTGTACAGCGTCTCTCAGGTATTGTTAGCAGAATTTTGTTGCCAAAGCAAACGTGCCGATACAATGAAAAATTGGCATTGAGTGGTTTCAAAACTGCAAACTTGGCTGTTTTACAAAAGTTAAATATTAATTAATACATATTATTCTAACCTTAAGCTATTTCTTAAACACAAACAAATCTTGCTAATCTGATAAAAAAAATTTTCTCAACATTTATCTCTGCAACTGAACGTTCTTGACCGAATCTCACACATATTCTTACTCGTTATTTACACATTAATAAAAAATAATTTGAAAGTTTAATACATTTTCAATTAAATGCAAATTAACCTTTCATAAACTGAAACAAAATAAAAAAACAAATAATACATACAATATTATATTACAGAATCCAATTCCAAACATTGATCATGACCCAGAATGTATTATAAATGCCACTTATTTGTAAAAAAAATTATTTCATATACTCATAGCATAATTTAATAAATGTTATAAACATGTAATTAAGTAAATTTTTTTTTATTTCAGAATACATCTACAACATTGGTCAAAAATTGATATCTATTGCAAAACCTTTTGATGCCTCACGAAATCCTTCGGCCTCGGACTTATGTCGTCTACATACCCAGCAATATTTAGATGGATTGCAGAATTTTAATTTGTGGGCTTTGAAAAGTAAGTACACAGAAAAAAATAATTTTCATATTTGAATACGAAAATCGAATATTTGATTAAAAAAATTTTAGAATTTTCTGCGATAACGATTTTTGCAGTATTTGTAGAAAAGTTTGTAGGTACAGTTAGTGCCCATTCACATTATACGATTTTTGACGTTGCGATTCTTGCCTTACTGGCGAGAAGGGAGAGAGAAATTAAAAGGGGTACACAAGCGAGTGTACTCTTCGATTCATTTTGTTCACTCATTCGTTCTCTCATTTGACAAAAAATGTATTGAAGTTTGGTTGCAAAAGAAAAAGTCGTAACGACAAAAATCGTACAATGTAAACATCAGACCGACTTCAAAGAGGAATCGACAAAAATCGTATAATGTGAATAGGGACTTATTGAATTTTAAGTCAAGAATAATATTTATTGTGTCAATAAAAAAAGTAGTTGCCAAAAATAATTCTTTTCAACAAAATGCTTAATTAATTCTTCGATAAACACACTAACATTTTTTACGGGGGTATAACCAAGTTCCTATGCGCATTTCACTGGTTGCTTAGGCCAGATCATCAGGAAACCTTTTGCCAAAGACTTTGGAAAAACAAAAGATATTATTCAAATAAAACTATAAAGCAAATGGAAATTATAAGCTTTTAAAATATGGACAACAGTTGTAAAAATACTGTGCTTACTTTGATTCAAATATTTTTTATTGAATATGAGGAAATATTCAATTATTTTATTATTAAATATATTTTATTTAGTGCTATTTCGCAAAGTTTAGTTTTGATAAATTTTTTCATTGAATGAAATAAAAAGTTTGTTGACCATAAATTTTATTTCTAACAAACTGTGTTGTTAAAAATTTTTTTTGAGATATATTTTTCTAGGATACTTAACAAAATTTGCCGAATCCAATTTTTAACTTCTACAAATTAGATATTATAAGAAGATACTCACAAGTTTTAAAAGTAAATTGTAAAATGAGCCGTTTATGGAACATATCGCTTTATAAAGTCTGGAGTGCGATTCGCTAATTAGCTGTCTGTTTAAGTCAGCTGTTACTTTAAATAGTATATTTTCGTTATTTTAGCGATAATACGTAGTGCTGATTTAATCGATAAAGTGCATTTTGTGTTTCAAATGGCTTTTGAGATTTTGGCACATGATATTAAATTAAATAAATGCGAAACAACAGCTGTATACTATTGTTTAATATAAATTACAGAATCACACTATCGTTACTGCAAGCGAAATTATATGTCAACAAATATTGCGATTATCGCTTCTTTAAAAGTTAGTAAATTGCACTTCTGGACTCTGTCAAATATAAATTTTATCTAGTAATTACCGCAAAAAAACTTAAAAGGCCTAAACAAAATTTTACAGGAAAAGGTTTTTTATGAGGGTTGTCGCTTACGATAAAATTGAATTTGCTATAAAATCACAACGGTGCCTTATGTGCCATTACATTTTAGGAGATAATGCAAGCGTTGCCATAAAGTCATTTAATAAAAAAAACGTAAATTAAAACTGATGTCTCTTAAGCTTTTTTTGCGGTAATGACTCGATATACGATCCTGAAAACTTGAATGTTATTCGGCTTTTGGAAAAGATATCGTAAGATATAACATATAAATATGCAAACGTTATTTACACGTTATAACGATATGGGTATATTCCGAATAAGCTTTATAAGCTTTAAAGTAAACATAAACCAATAACAGCAAAATTAAAAATTGTTTTTCTTGCAAAATTCTACTTCGAATTTATCCATGGAAAATTTTTGCTGAACCTGAACCGATTTCCATAAAATTGCAATTCAGTTTATAAATATAAATAAAATGATTTCCCATAGTCGATCCTTAATAGGACCGATTTTAATATCAACTCTTATATATACATAGGTTTTATTGTGAGCAGCTTTGTGTTCGGCCAAGAAAAAATGTTTAAAAATAATGGGTTGTTAAGTGATATCTTTAGCTTTCGGCACGTTGTGAAAACTGGGTTTAAAATTACTTAAGGACCCAGATATTTATAATTTTTTGGGTCTTTGATGAAAAATAAAAAAGTTGCACATGAAAAAAACTTAGTATACCCAATTTTAGCGCTAGTGGTGGAGGAAATAACACCAGGGAAAATTTATGCACTTAATATTTAAAGCTTATCTGATGTTAACAATTAACTGATAGTAGATCACAAAATCTTAAGATCATTGCTTTTTATTTTAATTAAGTGTAAAAGTTCGTCTTGCACGGTACTGTCTACTCTGCTACTTTGCCGTGATTTCAGGTTAACTCGATACCCCCAAAGACAAATTACTCAGACTGGATTTTCATTATGACGTGTATTCTTGGGGGCAGGTGTCACTTTAAAATTTGTTGGCGAAGGGAGTTAAAATAAGACATGATAGAAATGCTGTCTTAGTGAATTTTGGATATGACAAATTACTAGGTAAACTAAAAAGAGTGTTAGATTTGGCTGAGGTAAATCTTGAATACCCTTAACCTAACGGAATGCAGCGTCTTAGACCACTCACCCACTAACACGCATTATCAAACAGAATTAAAAGAAATTTTTCTGAGTACATTTTTTCGTTCAAAACATAATTTTCTATTTAAGCGGTAAATCGTTTATGCATTTAAGTCCACAGAAAAGAATATAGAAAATTGATTTCAATTAAAAAATTTGTATTATAAATAAAAAAAATTATTAAATTTGCACCAGTAAACAAATTAATAGTATCAATTAAACGGTTAATTTACTTGATTAAGCGTTAAATGCAATTTATTAAACGTTTATTTCACTTAATTAAATTTTTAATTAAAACAGATTTCATTTTTGATTAATGCTTTAATAAGTGAAATATTTTGTAAAATTTTTTTGCTTAGCTGAATTGCAAAACTCGCTCGTTAACGTAATTACAAAACAAAAAATACGTGATGACAATTGATTCTAATAGTTATTTTTGGTGCTTTCCCTTCGTGAAGTTTATGTCAATTGGTCCAACAGACTGGTCCCGGGGTATTGTGAAAATATAACAAGTACAAAAAGAAAGGACTCATGACCAGTAGAAGTAGAACCAATCCCTAAACTGGTTTATGAAGACCTAAAAGGTAGAAAATGTAATGAATTACAGTACAGTCTTCAACGGTGCTGCGACACATTTTTTGGTACTTTCTAAAATTTGGTTCTTGAATTAAATTCTAGGACTTTTTTTATTGAAATAATCCTATAATGTATTGAAATAATACTAAATTTTAGTAACTGACACTAAACACGTTCATTGAGAATGAATCTATGACTGGGCAAATGGTGTCAATTGACCCCCTCCAATGACAACCTCGTGTAAAAGTGATAGGTCTTATTCATATAAAGTGTTATAAGTTAGAAGTTACAACTAGAACCGGTCTTAATTACCAAAGACCTGTCACGGGACTAATTTGGTGTCAGTTCGCTTCCCTCTTGGGTTATGAGAAGAAATATACAAGTTGTATAATTGTAGAATTGTATCAATCATTTAAATTTGTTTTAGTTTTCAAAATGTTAGATAGGGCCTTTTGCCTTTTAGGTTATAATGTATAGATTTCAAAAACCTTCCATCTAATTTTTCATAGTTTCTAAACATAATGTACCTTATAATTACACTTACTTAAAAAATTCAAACATGTGTTAATAAATCAAAGAATATTAATCAATCATGTAACACATACAATTTATTTTGAAATACATGTAAACTAACAAAACTAAACGTGTCTTCAAGGTCTTTTAAATTAAATAACATTGACTAATCGACAAGATGTCAACACTTTTAATTTGGCTTTACTTGTCTCTGTAACATGAAATTTGACAAAAAGCATACAAAGAATTTGGTAATACACTTTAAATTATTTGGTTAAAAAAATGCATAGAATCAAGTAGTTGTAGATATTTAAATAACCATTTAGTATAACTAGGACTTGACCAACAAATATTTACATATTGCGACAAATAAATGTTGCAAAACAATTGCAAACTGTTTTACAAACAAATTCAGTTTATTTTCTTTGTTGTAATACTAAAACTTCGATTTCATTTGGCCAACACTGCGTGAAAATTGTTGTTGTTTGAGTTGTGATGTGGTGTGAAGCCAAGAATTAAATTTTTAATGCAGACACATGACAAGACAATTTGTCACTTCAGTTGTCGTCTTCAATTATTAGTAAATAATGTATGATTGTCTATTACAATACTAAAAAAGTACTTTAGCCAGTGTCTGTTTATTGCGATAAATAATGAACATTGATGGATGGGTTTGTTATTTATGAATTTGTTTAGGCATTCAGGGTTAGTTTAAAGTGTTTTTTGAATTTGAAGTAAAATATGTTTATGTTGTTACAAAAAAAAAAAGGAAAGAACTTTACAAAAACTATTTATATTTGAGGTATGAGTGACATTATTTTAATAAATTGCAATGCTTAATCTTACAAAAGTTTTGGAAGTTTAAACAAACATTTGCAAAAAATTATATGAGGCAAATGTTTTGTTATAATTTACATGTGTAGGAAAGAATCTGTTGTAACTACATTTTTCGTATTATTAACAACAAATTATTATTTTAAGTCGTGAGAAAATCGGCAGCGGCGGTCCAATATTGATGGAATCATCATTTAGTATTATTCAGGCAAAACTTTAAGTTATCATGTTTAATCAATTACTTCACATTAAAATTTAAAAAAACTCTAATTATTATAATTTTAATTGAAATAAATAAGTAATTACAAAAAAAAACTTCTTAATTTACAAACAAATTACTTACATTATTATTTTTTAAGTGCAATAATGAGCCCACTTCCGAAATACACGTAAGCACTTCCAAAAATGTAACAAATACACTCACAATATTCTGTACGTAAAATTAACTGAAATTCCAATATAAAATAAATGAAAATTCAGTTAAAACCCGGTCTACTTATTTTTCATTTATTTTTAACGAAAAGTTCATTTAATTTTTACTGTCAAAAATTCAACTCCATGTTCCGTAAAAACAAATGAATATTTAGTTATTTTATATAAATTAACCATCAAAAAATTAACTGAATATTCCGTAAAAACAAAGAAATATTCAGTTGTTTTATTGAATTCGGTAATTTTCGTTTACTCAACAAAATTTCTAAAAACACCAGACAGGCAACTGTCCGCTTGTTTTTCTAATGAAAGAGAGAGTTTTACTTTTTTTGTACTGACCACGTTGTTTACAGAAGAACTCTCAATTATAAGACACCAGCAGCATGGCCGATATGGCTTCACTATTATTCTACTTTAAAAATCTGATGTATTTAACTAAATTATTTTAGCAAATAGAAATTGGGAATTGTGTTACACAAAACAAGCAAATCGTTTTTCACAGATAAGTAAAAATTTATTTTTGGTACTTAAATAATATAAAATAACTGAATGTTCTTTTGTTTTTACGGAATTCGCGGTAGAATTTTTGACAGTAAAAATTAAATGAACTTTTTGTTACTTTAAATTACATTTTCATTTAATTTTACATAAAGAAGAAATTAAGTTAATCTACGGACAATATTAACTGCAACTGAAAATCCGTATTATTATGCACTTAGTTTTTTTAAATAACTGTTACAATCAGTTAAAAATATATTTGCATGGATTTTAAATGTTTATTTATTTAAAAATGACTGAACGGAATACTTCTTAAATAAACTACAGTCCGTTACTGTAATAATATTGTGAGTGTAGTCATACATATTACAACAAAATTTGGCGTAACTGGAAATCGGCTCATAATTTGACACTGTAATATCAATAAATTTTTTGAGCATAAGAATAATTAGCTGAAGCTCCCAAAACAAACCCTACTTTTTATATTAATTTATTTTAACACGCTAAACAAAAGTTAAGATTTCATAAACAAACTGTTATGGCCAGTTATTCATAACAAAATTTCTTAAATATGAACTCAAAATAGCATTTAGAATCTCTAATCAATTGTATCGAGATCAATTTGAGAAGTTAACTTAAAAGTTCAAAGTCAATCATCAATGATGTACAATATCCATTTAAGTTTAAAAGCTTTTTTAAAAGTCAAAGTCAATCAAAATCACTCCGAATAGTGATTTGTTTGCAAAAAATTCTTTGTTAACTTCAGTATCACACATGTGAAGGTCATTTAAAAAATATATAAATAAAAAAAAAACTCTGATATTGTGTTTTTATTAGCACAAAACTGCAATATTAAGAATATTTTTTGGTTTTTTTTTTTTTAAACAAACGAATGAGTTAATAAAAACCATGTGTATAGAAAATGCAAGTGCAGCAGTTTTTTTTTAGTTTTAAAATTTTAGATTTTTTTATTTAACATCATGCCAACTTTTTAGAGACATGGCAGTTTGAAAAAACAAAAAAAACAAAACATTTTTCACTACCACCACATTGACAGGTTGCATGCAATGACAACCGCTTTTATTGACTTCGAAAACTTGACACAACACTGCACTGAGTCCGACAACATAGACAACACAACGTTCGCGTTTGTGTTAGTCATGCAACATTTTTCTTGACCCGTAAATTAACCCTAACATTGATCAGAGTTGTATAGCAAACATATAAAAAAAATATATTCGAAATTATTTTTTAATTTTCAGTAGTTGTAGTGGCCACATGCAACTTGTTTATTTTTTTGGAGGGGTACAACAACAACAAGAAAAGTTGCTTGCAACTGATCAAGTTCGAATTTTTTTTAAACTTGATTCTAAAAGTAAAAAAAAGTCTGATTTTAATAGATTTTTTTTTAACTTCAGATCGCATTTTTGTTTTTTCTCAACCTCAACTTGTAATCGAAGCTGTTTGTTTTCAGAAAAACCTGATAAAACGTATGTTTTTATCGAACTAAAATTAAATGCTAATAGAATTTGGAAAACTCATGATCAAGGTTGCGTTAAATGACAGAAAATACGTTTTGTTTTTGGTGAAAAAAAAATCTAGAAACATAATTTTTGTATTTTCTTAGAACTTTAAAATTCTTGTTACAAGGTTATTGCAATCAAATAGGCGTAAACAACTTTTGGAATTAAGAAAAATGATTATGATTAATAAATTTTTTTACTCTTAGGCGAGCTTTAGTTATATTGGAAAAACAAATTCGATTTAAAAGCTTGTTTGAAAAAAATAAAAAAAAATATTAATAGTCTTGTTTATTTTAAGAAAAAAGTCTTGCAAATTTAAAAAACCACAATTATAGATTTAAACCAAAACAATTAGAATGAAGAATCTTAACAATTTAATCGTGCATGTTTTAGAAATCGAAATGAAGTTGATTTAAAATTAAACAAATTTTAAATTCGACCCTGTCATTAATCTTCATTAAAATATTGCTTTTTATTTACTTTGAGTATTAATTATCTTGACAAGAACAACTGTTAAAAGCAAAAAGGCCATTTTGTAAATAATCGAACTAAGGATCGCATTCGATTTCAATTCGACTTCATTTCAATTTCTAGCAGTGTTCGAAAATCAACAAATCATTATTTAGCGATAAAATCGCAAACCCAGGAACGATATCTATTTATCTTATCTATATATCTATTTGAAGTGTTTGTGTAGACGAACACAACCCTTAATACCGTTCTGTTCTTCGTTAAAAACAGAACAATTGTAGTGAGACTGTAGACAAACATTATATTTTATTGTTCTATAATGTTACTCTTTTACATTGATGAAGAAATTGACAGACAAAAAATTTTAGCAACGACCGCAGCACGAACAGCTTGTGTGTGTATTGTGTAAAATTTTATTACCGGCTTTTGGTTTTTCTTTCGTATGTGTATTTTGTTTTTGCAAAAAATTTTTGGTTTCTTTACCAGCCAAAAACGCGCAAACTATAACAGAAACGAACGAACATTAATGAGCCGAACCGAACACAATGAAGTTTATGGTTTAAAAAAAAAAGCCGAACTAAATTAAATGTTCTCATCTTTTTTTGAGTTGGATAAGAACAGTATTATTTTTGTGTTAGAAATATGACAAACAGGGAAACGTTATTTGTTAATGATTTTCTACACGAACACAAAAGAGCGATATTTAGTGTTTATTTCGACCACTGATTTCTAAAACATGGCCATAAACTCAAACCGAGGCTTCAAACAACTGTAGGTCTGAATGTGTATACAAATTATAACTGGATAGTGCTTTTTGTAAATTTTATGTTGTTAACTTAGCCATTTAAACAAAAAGAATTTGGGAATTTTTAAGTTAAATATATAAGTTAAATATATAAAATGGTTATAAGATACAAAGAAGGCTGACGAATGCCGTAGCATTATATTCTGCTGGTATCTAATAGTTCTACAAATTTGCTGCACAATTTACTTCATTGCTGGCCATAAAAAATTCTGATAGTGGTTACACTCGAAGGAAAAATCAATCCATCCGTGCTCAAATCAATAAGAAGCGGTATTAATAGTACGGGCAGTACGGATTTTCTTGAATCAAGTACAGAAAGATCGATTCAAGACGGAATCGTAAAATACTTAAACTATCCATATTCAATCACAATTTCTCACTTGAAATAATCCGAAAATGAGATTGATTTAAGCAAAACGAAGACTGAATCAATCTCAAAATGCGCTTGATTCAAGTATTATAAACTTCATTTCATCCCGAATTCGTGCTTGAAAAAAACCAAAAAGAAATTAGAAACAAAAAATTACCATGATTGATTTACTTAACCGTATTACACCTTACAGAATGATAAAACCCCAACATCATGCCGGATATAAATATAAACTAAATATAAACTAAATGAGAAGCAAGAGTTCAAATTTACTTTTTAACCCTTCGCGGTACACATGAAGCTGCCATACCTTTTTTCAATGTGTATAAAAAATCCAAACATACGTAATCCAGAGGGTAAAACACAATGAAAAGTTTAATCTTTTTTTTACTTGATTTATGAATTTTATAATTATTTCAAGAAATTCCGACATTTATTTTCGAAATTATTCCCATTTAGGATTGTTTTGAGTACGTTTTAGTGTTATTCGTAGTTGAATTTTTGAGTACGACTCGTACTTAAAGTAATTATAAAAAACTTTATTTATCCCGAGTGTTTTTCTTTCTGTGTAGAAAATATTGAAGGAATAAGACTATTAAAGTATGAAAGCTTTATTAATATTAATTTAACTTAAAATATATATAATCAAATTAATATGAAAATGTATATAATAAAATGTTACTCACGATGATAAATAAATTCCCAGTAACTATTTACTGATATAAGGCAGGGTATCACTGCGGTGACCATCCTTCTATTTTTCCAAAATAATTTTTTGTGGCTAATGTGTTTTTACCAGAATAAGTATATCAATATCATTTATCTGCGTAACATCAAATTTTTGTGTTCTGTATTTGGTTTTAAAAAAAATGTCACCGTTAACATCACACAATTTTTAGAGCCTCATCCAAAATTCATTGGTCGATCTAAAACTAAAGAAAGTCGGCCTGCTTGTCTAATAAAAATTACAAAGACGCGAGAGAGTGTAGTCGGTAAAGCCCGACCATATGATAACCTACACCACAGTATAAAAGAAAACATTTTTACAAGTGTACCCTATTTGGGACCCATGGGCATTAATGGACCCGTCAAAACAAAATTATGTTAAGTGGTTAAGATTCCTGTGAAAGTTCTGCGTGCGGAATATTATTTAGATATCTTAATCTTTATGGTTGCCTTTAATTGATTTTAGGAAGGTGGTTTGAGTCAGAATAAATTTTACTTCTTTCGATAAACGTTTCAATAGTTTAGGAAATGGTTCAAAAACAAATTAATTCTAACCCAAAATCATCAGAGATTTTAAAGTCTAAATATGTATTTTTTTTAACAAGTAATATCTACTCTGATTCAAGAATTTCTTTATGATTTTGCCTTAGAAACACTTAAAAAAAAAAGCAACCCAATAACCTAATAACACGCATACAAAATATTACCATAAAGAGCCATAACAATTTATAAAGATTTACATAAAAAGCCGCCTGAAAACTTAATTTTTAATTTGTAATAGAAATACAATAGGATTTTTTAAAGTAATGAATTTTACATAATTTTTTTTTGTCATGATTAAAACGTTGTTTTTAAATCATTCCAAACTGTTTTAGCCAATTAACTGAACAAGTCACATTTACAGTTAGTTTCATAGTTCGTAACCACTTAACATCTGTTCACTCAACGTTAACAAAGCGAAACCATTTTAAGCCCAACTGTAATGTTGATGTTGGATCATGATGATGATGATGATAGTGGCCTTGACATTGCCACTGCTACATGTATAAAATTCAAATTGTACATTTGTTTACATTTTTTCGACTATTCGCTTACAGTTGAATGGCGTTTGTTGATTTGTTAGAAAACTAATAAAATTAAAATTGAAATTGAAAGGAAAATGTAAATAATATTAGATAAAAAAAACAAGACAGCAATCAAATTTCAAATTTCAAATAAAGGGCTTGATTTGTTAATTAAGTTAGTAAAACAAAATTATAAAATGGCTAAACTTGAAGAGGAGTTGTAATAAAAGGTTTCTATTATGGCTAGTTTTCAGTAAGTTGCTGTTGAATGCAATAAAACTGCTATTTGTGGTCAATTGTTTGAATGCAATATTGCCGAAGTTCGCTGCTTAAGTCTTTCGTTTTTAGCACTTCACCAAACAAACGAAAGACTTAAGAAATTTACTTTTTACAGATTTTTAACGAAAAAGCAAGCCAAAATTTTGAAATTTAGATAATGGCATACTACATAAAAGCCATAAATGTTAATGCATGTTTATATCTATCTACATATTCTTTTTTTATAAAAAATTTTTATACAATCATTTTAAAAATTTTCTTTCGATGCATTTACAAATTTTTTTTTCACATTCTCTCATTTCAGTGCACGATTCCACTGGTAAACTTACATCAGGCATACTTAATGGCAACATAAATCAACCCGGTGATTTTGATCAATGTATGGGAATCAAGTATCAATTAAAGCCTGCTGTAACTGGGAATAAAGCTGGAGCTATTAAAGCTGATGTTAATACTGATGCTGTTGAGACAGCAGCAGCGGCAGCAGCAAGAGATTATGATGAAATCAAGGGACAATATTGTTTGGCATATGCACAACCCGTATTGCCACACAAATCAAAACGTTTACAAACAATTTTCAAACTAATACAATCCCATGGACCGTTTCGTAGCGAATTTGATGACGTAAGTACAATGTAATTTAGCTAAAGTATGCCAACGTGTGGCTATTATTATTTCAATTTAAAGCTTATTGTGATTTTCTTTTGTTTCCAATATTAATTGCAGTGGGAAATTGCTAAGTTGTTAATTTAAAAAAAAAAAACACTATGTTGTAATTTATATTTTAAATACCTGTCACGTGATTAGTAAGGAATATTTAATTAGCAAAACAATGTTTAGAAAGAAAAGTTGTTAATAGTTTATTTGTAGAAAAAATAAATTAATAACTATATCGCCATATAGCTAATTTCAAGCCAACGCTTAAAAATTTAGTACGATTAGTTATACTATATAAACTTAAAGAAGCTAAGGCACATAAGCAATTTAAGGCTGTGCTTTAGATTAAGGCTATATATATAGATAAAATCTATTAAGCGTAAGTATAAAATAACCCATGGACAATCATCGACCCGCCAAAACAAAATTATGTAGTTGAGGTTAAGATTCATATAAAAGATCCTTGTGCCGAATAGTACTTTGATATCTTCATCTATAAGATTTGCTTGCCTTTAAGTAATTTTAGAATGGGGCTTATATGAGACCTATGGTAAATTTTAGACCTACCAGCACAATATTTTGTCATGGCTATCGTAAAAGTCATTGTCGCCAATTTTTATGGCAATACTAACATTTTTAAGAAAGTTATGGCATTAAAAGCTATTTTCAGGAGTACATAGTAACGGTTGGCCCGATGTTGAATGTGAACTTCACCTAAACGTCAAGTTTTTTTCTGCATTTCATTTGACATTTCTCAATTTCAGACTAACTCAATATGAACCATAGAAAGATGCACAATCGAGCAACGCGTTAAAGTTATTCAAGCTTATTGTGAAAATGGGCGTTCAAATAAAAAATGCATATCGTGGACTTCGCGATTTTTTCAGTCAATTTAATCGTCCAAATGTGCGTAAAATCGAAAAAAAAATTTAGCAAACCGGGTCTATAGGAGATGTGAAAATACCAGTGCATGATCGTGCAGCTCGTACTACAGAAAATATTACTACTGTTCGCGATAGTGCAGCTGAAGAGCCGTCCACCTCAACTCGTCGTCGTGCCCCACAATTGCACCTCTCACGCTCGTTGTTGATCAACATATTCCACTTACACGCTTACAAAGTGCAACTGACTCAATATCTAAAGCCATTCCAAACGTCGTCAATGGTCAGAATGGTGGCAGGAAATGGCAACAGTGGATTATAAATTTTCGAAGACAATCATCTTAAGTGATGAGGCACATTTTCACCTCAGTGGATTTGTATATAAGTATAATAAGCAGAATTGCCACATTTGGGCGAATGATAATCCAAGAGTGATTGTCGAAAAACCAATGCACCCACAATCATCGGGTCGTATTTTTTCCAAAATGAGGTCGGTCAGGCAGATACTGTGAATGGTGTTTGCTATCGTGAGATAATAACGAACTTTTTATACTCGAATTGGAAGATATGGATGTGGACGATATGTGGTTTCAACAGGACGGTGCCACTTGCCACACAGCTAACGAAACAATGGCCGTGTTATCTCCCGTGGTGGCTATGTCAATTGGCCGCCAAGATTATGATTTGACACCGTTGGACTTCTTTCTTTTGAGTTATTTGAATGAAAAGGTGTACGTCGATAAGCCAACAACAATTCAAGAGCTAAAGGATGATATAATTCGGCACATTAACGGCACAGAACCTCAATTATGCCTCAGCGTTATCGAAAATTTGTTCCATTGGATGGAGGTGTGCCGCAAATTCGCGGCGGCCATACATAATATTATAACAATATTATCATAATAATAAAAAGAAATGACAATAAATTCCTAAATAATTTGTGTTTTATTCAAACTCAACATCGGCCCTTATATTTAAATCACTCTTTACTTGTATTGGTGGAGCTATGATAAATTATGGACCGATTTCAATAAAATTTAATACGATGATTTTATGATAAGATTCATGATTGTAGTCATCATATTACGAATTTAACTCGCGGCGGCCATACATAATATTATAACAATATTATCATAATAATAAAAAGAAATGACAATAAATTCCTAAATAATTTGTGTTTTATTCAAACTCAACATCGGCCCTTATATTTAAATCACTCTTTACTTGTATTGGTGGAGCTATGATAAATTATGGACCGATTTCAATAAAATTTAATACGATGATTTTATGATAAGATTCATGATTGTAGTCATCATATTACGAATTTAACTGAATAATATTATATTCGTAATATTACATCATACTATTTTTTCCTTAATCATATTCTTATCATGTTAATCATAATAAGTTTAGAAGTAATCATATCGAGCCCTTATAGCAAAAATAATGTAACCAATAAAAATAAAATTTTACAGGAGAAGGTTTTTTTTAAATATTTTTGCTTCAAGTCTAGGGTTTCGTTTGAAATTTCTTTTGCTCTCATTTCGTTACGGTACTTCCCAGAGATATGATAATTCAAAAATTATCGATTTTCATCCAAAAACAAAAATCTAAAATGTTGTTGGTTACATCATTTTTGCTATTAGGGCTCGATATTATGATACAGCACCACTTTCACAACAATAAAAAAATTCATATTTTTTTGAATCGATTTTTAATTTTGTGTGCACTATAATTTTTTTATTTTGTGCCACTTTACGATTTTTTTTAATGTAAATACAATTTTTTATTTTTTAATTTCTTAAAACTTGTTTTTTTTATTTGTATTTTTTTTTAATTATTAACCACCCACTAACAAATAATTCGATAGGCATATGTAAAACAAACGGCAAAACTGATGCAAAATTATTTTAGAAATGGCGATAACAAAATATTATTAGAGTAAACACATTTGAATGGAACCTTAAACATATTATGAGTACACTTATAGAAAGTTATCATGTTATGACTATTAAATATCATGAAATGGTTGTGAGTAATTTTATATGTTTTCAAAGTTATCATTATTTAGTTGTCAGAAAAATAATAAATAATTTTTCAGTCAACAATACTCAAATTTACAAAATGCGATTAAAAATAGATTGTTTACAGTAACTATAATATTGTTGATATTAAATTGAAATAACAATTTTATTGTGTACGACAACAGTATATTTTTACCATAAACATAGTGTAGTTGCCGTAAGCATGTCCAACCATATTTTTTCTCTGCGTGTGGGAGCATCCGCACCAATGCATAATACCCTCTCCACTATTGTTGTATGGGTATAAAAAATATCAGATTAAATGTTATAAATGTTATGTCTAATATATACGAAGACTGTAGAATACTTGCAACACGATGCGAGACTTCAAAACTTTTGCGTATAATGTACAAAAATTAAAAAAAAATTATGAAATGTTTCAATAACTGAAATCATTTTTTTAATTGCGTTTCATTTAAACAATACTTAATAAAGAATTTTTAGTTTCATAGAGTTTTAAAAGTGTAGACTAAAGTTTATTCGTTTTATATACGGAAGTTTAGTAAATATTACTAAAAAAAAGTTACGAAAGTTTTTTTTTTAACGTATCATTATTTGTTTATAACGAACGTTTTTTAATCCAACAAAAACAAATTCATTCATGAAACTGATAGAAAAAAACAATAATTTATTTTTAAACTGCCATGTTCGACTTACGATTAATGACCTGTATTTTGATTTTGCCAGCAAAATTAGTAATAATTTAAAATACTATTAAATATTTAACAATAATTGTGGTTGGCTAAAAACGAATATTTTAGAACTCTACAGTTATTAAAAATTATATTAATTTTGAATTTTTTCTATTTACTATGAGCCAAAATTGTAGGAACACTATGTTAGCTAGAAAGTTAGTGTTTGCTCAAGGCACTTTTACATGATATGTATTTAGCAGTGTACTTGTAAAATTTCCCACTGAAAAATGCAAACATGTCGTGAAAAAGCAAAAAAAAATGCTTTTGTAAATGTCATCTCAAATTATCAGTGCAAAATTTTCCAAATTTACAGCAGCTCATTTGTTTGTGGCGGCATATGTACATTATATATTTATTTATTTACAAATAATCTTTAAAAGTGAATTGATATATAAATCAGTATAAAATTGCGTGTTATGAACGATTTTAGGTTATGTCCGATGAAACCAAAAACCAAAGTTAATTTTGACAGTCATATGCAATTACATATGGATTTTACATCTGACAAAGCCACTGCAAAGTACATATGGTGTAAAAGTGCCGTAAGTTTACCTTACACACAGTCTTCACGAACCATAACATGTTCAACCAACAAACTATTTTTTGTGCACACATGAATTTGAGTCGTAAAGACTGCTGGTTTCAACAGCGTTGTTCAAACGTACATTGATGTCAAATATCACTGACAGAATTGTATGTTAGTAAATGTTATATTGATTGTTACCATTCCTTTTTATATGGTTTGTCATGCTATACATGTTCCCCGCAGCAATGAACATGAATATTATTATATGCCAACGTTTCGTTCTTGTGCACACAAATTAATGGCTCGTCAAGATGAAGTGTTCGAAAGCAAGCAGAATACAAAGTTGATATCTTATTTTTTTTTTTTTTTTTTTGAATAAGAAAAGTTACATATCGTTTTCACACGCAGAGATAACACATTTTTTCCGGCTACTTTAGCCATATTATTGTCATCGGCTACCATACTATGGTTAAATTAGTCCTCCATCAAAAATCCACTAATACTAAATATTAGCGTATAAAGCCGAACAAAAAATCGAAATTTTAATTTTAAATCAGAATCTGCTTTATTAAGAAAAATTTACTTTAAATAATCCAAATTAAAACTTAAAGCTGCATGACTGATACTGATTGTGTTATACCGCATTTAAGGCTCAGTTAGCCGGGAGTAACAGTAACGTTGCAAATCAGCTGATTCAACGATTATAATTAGCAGTAAGATGTTACGTCTCAATCTGTAATAAATAGATTGGTCTTACTTTTTTACGGTAAGGTTAGTGTTACTGTTACTCCCGGCTAACTGAGCCTTTAGACTATGCAATTAACGCCGAGTTTTTTTCTATTTTCTTTTTAAGCAGTTGCTACGAAACTCTTTTCACATTTATATTTAATTTTTTTTCAAGCATTTTTTCAACTTTTTCAATCCCGTTTTCTTCCCTACACCTCTTGTTTACAAACAAAAAGTTGCATGCGAAAGTTGCGGCGTTAATTGCATAGTGTAAATATGGTCTTAGTAATAAAAAAAACTCATAGGTATGGTTTGATGTGGGCTTTGCAAAAATCAAAACTCTTTTAATTTTCACAAAAGTTTGAAGCCAGTTTAATGTGTGTGCACGTAGTTTCTTCAAATTTTATTGCTGTTTATTTTGAAAATGTATAAAACAAAATTAAGGTTTTTAAATTTTATTATCAACATAATTGGGAAAATAAAAATTGGGAAATTAAGCACGAATAACAAAATCATTTAAAATTAAATTTTTTAATGAATTTTTTTTAAATGCAAAAATTTTATAATAAACTCCATGTTTAACAGTTTCGAACGTCAACGTTCGAAATCGATGAACAGGCTGTAAGAAAAATATGTAAAAAAAATCAATAAATTGTACTTTGTAATAATTGGGGATTCACATGGTTTTCATAAAGTCATATGTCTTAACTCATTAGCGCCCAATGATCCCATTCGGGAACATGCACAACGAATAAAATAAATAATATTTAAAAAAATTGAATACACAAAATTTTATTTTTCCGAAATAGTTAATAACCTTTAAAATAAAAAATTGGGCGGCAATGGTTTAAAATAATAACAGGAAAAAAATATGAGTGATATGAGCAACCCTCATAATTTAGATATTTGCTGAGTAGTTATTGATAGCATAAAAAGTCTTATTAGTTAAGCACATTTTTTGTAGCAAACACAACAATAATTTTTTTAAACTATTGTTAAATACATATTGGGATATTACAACAATATGAAATATAAATATGTTTTTTTTAAACAATAACACAGGCCTGCAAAATTTGGAAAAAGTCGTAAACCTGGGACTACCGTATACTTTTCTAGAGGTTGAAGTTGCACCAAATCCGCGAAATCAGTTTTTTTTTTTAATTTAAGCGAAGATATCGCGAAAACCTGTTGTGATGGAGCAACTGAGTGCTGATTCGGATTCAGCGCAGTAATAAGAAAAACATTAACATTTATACTTATTCGAATACAACTGATAGTGAAACCAAAATAACCATGAACTTTTCATATCAAAAACACGTTGAATTTAAGTTCATTTGATAACTCCGTTTACTTGCGTGTTATAACTCTCCCTTTTTATGAGAATTTTCAAAAAAAATTTACACTCACGAGTATGTGCTTCTTGACTCGTAACCATTTTGGAAATTACTACCGCACATACACTTTTATTATTATAGGGTAAACAATAATTGTTTTTTAAACTATTATATTATTAACTATTCATTTATTTAAATATTTATTGTATGTAAATAAGCCAATTTAACAAGCTGTTATTATTACGTGATTTGTACATTTATTTGAATTTAATTTTCAAAAAAACTGTTAATCGTACAAAAAAATTTCAAATTTTCAATCATGCAAATAAAGCGAAAAGTTGTTTAAAGTCAACGACATTAGAACTTTAAGGTTAATTCTAGTACCGCTTATATTCTACTTAGAAACTGCTTAAATCTATTTTCAGATTTTAACGCAGTTACTTATCTATTTTAAAATATAAAATTTTGATAGCGAATCGGTTGAAATAAATTTAAAATTTGTGTTAATAGATATAAAAAAAATGAGTTAATTTAGTATAATATTAAAAATTAAGGTTCGAGAATTTATTTTTTTTGAAATAATTGAACTCAATTTTAAATTTAGGGCAATGCTTTAAATAGTGCTAATCAGAGAAATGTAGTCTAGGCGGTATTGTCAACTCTATAAGACTAAGAATTGCTAAATTTTGAGCAAACAATGATTTAACACTGACTAAGAAATAGTTACAAATGATTTTATTATTTAGTGCTGGTTCACACGCTCTCAGTTTTAGCCGTCAAGTCTTGAGCTTTTAGGAGAAAAGGAAAAAGGGAATGTCATTTATTTTCCCTCTCTCCTAAAGACTCAAGACTTGACGGCTAAAATTTGAAGAGTGTGAACCAACACTTTTAGATATAAAAAAATTTAAATCATAGAAAAACTCAACATAACGTGATAATTGTAGCAATGTATCTGACTTTTTTAAGTTTAATGGCAAATTCGCAAAATAAAAAAGGACCCATTTTTGTATAAAATTTTAAATAACCCTTAATAGATTGTATTAAGTAAATTTTACCTTTTTTTTTTGTTGTTAAAAATTAATTTAATTGTAAATTTTGCAATGTTTTCTTTGCAAATTTTTTTGTTAAGGAAACCCATTTGTTCAACACCATTTTCAATTTTGGCTAAGCTCTTAAATACTTTCCAAAAATTAATAAAAAATGTTAGCCGTACAGGATTATCGGCTATATAATCCTGTAAATTTAAATATGAGGCTCTGAGTTCCAAAACTCGATACTTGCATTTTTTAAAAAATTCATGATACTGAATGACCTGAAGTGAAAAACAAACAAAAATCTCTCCTTGACTTCTGTAAATTACCTTGAAAATTGGAGTGGGTTCCAAAACTTTTCTTGGCATTCCTTGCATGGAACGGACCTAAACTCGTCTTTGCAGCCATAATCTGTCTATATTGTACGTTTTTTCACTGTTTTTCGTTGCTGAAAATATACTCTTAAAAATATTACATTTTATTACATTTTTGTAACGAAAGAAGTCAATCGTACAAGGAAAAAAACGCCTGTCTGAAAAGTGGAAAAAAACATTGCCAAATCTGAAAGGTTAGTGTGAGCAGAAAAATATTGCTTTTCTCAATATTCAAAATTTTAAATCGGACTAGTATTTTTTCTATTTAATAATAATGTTATAATAGATTATTTCATAAATACAAGGCTAAAAAAACTCTTCTCCAATTGCAAACTGCAGCAATTGAAAAAAGAAAATCTTATTTTGCAAACAAGATTTTATTTAATCATCTTGAAATCTGCTCAATATTTAAGGTTTCATTAATAAGTGTTATTTAAGATCGGATGCGGAAGCCTAATAAGCTACCATTAGGCTTCCGCTTCCGCATCCGATCCTGGTGCTGGGGCTGCCAGCAACCTCCAGGCAGGCAATTTGTAAAGTTTTTCAAAGGCAGAGATTATCCGCATTCCTTCTACTTCCTCAGACGCATTTAACGAACCATCAGGATACTTTACAGAAACTAAGTTTTAGAAGTTCTTCTTACTGACCTGAGACGTCTTTCAGCCATTCAGGCTACTTAGCCGCCTTCTCTCTCTAGCTAGCCTCTGAACGGGTGTTCTAAAGCCATTGCCCGGGGAATACCTGGTAAAAACCGGAGGTAGTGAGCTGCTTTGACTGTGACTAAATATATTTCGACATATTTATCGTCTTCACATATTTAAAAAATGTTTTTCGTATTTGGGAAATTTTTCCAAATATGTTTTAACATAAAAAATGAGGTATGTCATTTATAACCTGTAAGTTATTCCAGTTTGTGTACAATTTCCAAAAATCCCCAGAGAATCTGTATTTTTAATAGAATTCTTAATTTCTTTCAAATTTCATTAAATATGTAACAAATACGAAGATATTTAATAAAACAGATTTCATAGTTTGTCATAAATATTAAAACATACGAATACGAAAAACATATTTTAAATATGGTAAGACGTAAGATGTTACGTCGAAACGTATTTAGTTAGACATTTTATCACATGCTATAGAATTAAAATAATTTATTTTTTAGCTGTAGTTAAGTAAATATTTTTTCGCTTTGAGTCATAACTTTTTGCTTAAACCAAGCCACACATATGCATACAATTAAAAATTTTTGGCTTGGACGAGAATGGTGCAAAATTTTCTTGGTTCAAGACATATTTTCTGGTGATTTAGAAAATAATTCTTTTCGTGTATATTTGAAATTATATTACTTTACTCTTCCTGAAATATAAGAAAAGGCTTTTTAAAAATGTTAATGTTTTATTAACACTGATCGGCAAAAAAACAAAAAAAAAGTCGAGGTAGAGAACTTTATTATGTGTTTTTAATTGACTTTAGCGTGATGAATCCATTTAGTTTATTCAATGTTTACTGATCTTCATGATTTCATGCCCTATTTTATTTATAATATACCTGGATTTCTGATAAATGATAAAAAATGTGTACATACTAATTTGCATGAAAAAATGGTCGCCAATATTTAAGAAATACTTTTGTAAATAATCATTTGTAAAAGATCAAAATCGCACAAATCGTTCTTAAGTTTTGATAAATGTATGTAGCATTACCGCCTTATTTCGGTAGGAATATTAGTTTAGCCCATAAAAAAAACTAGACATAATAGAAAGAACTGAAAATGGATTAGAATTTAGCGCTGTAAAATCTTTGTATTTCATATATTTTTATTTAAAACGGTTTTTTTTGACGACCAGTGTTATTAAACATTTCATTAAGTTTTTAATTTAAATTTTATTAAGCGCCTTTTGATTAAGGGCACGGCACTTTTTGATTAGAAATAGTTCACAACCCTGCCTATTCCCTTAACAGTTTTATTTGAATAATATCTTTTGCTTTTCTAAAATGAAGTTTCCTGATGATCTGGCCTAAGCAACCAGTGAAATGCGCATAGGAATAGCTTATCCCACCAACAATAAATTTCAGTTTAGCAATAGTAAGGATTTTTTTAATTTAATGCTGAATCCCATTTTTTATTGAACCTAAGTTTTTAATTTTGTTGCATAACATTCATTAAAATAATTTGTTTGTTTTATATTGATCAATTATGTTTTACACCCTAAGACCGGGAAGTGGTGTTCCGACTTAAATAATTGGCGAAAAACAAAAAAGTTAATTTCAAAACTCGCCGCTTGCAATTTAAAATAAAATGCTGTTGCTTCATTTTTCAAGGAAAATAGTTTCCTCCACTCCAATAAAACAGCAAAAAGACTTATTTTTAGCTTATTTAACGTTTTTTGAGATTTGTGCATAATTACTTTAGGTGCAAGAAGCGAGTTTTTGAAGTCAACACCTCATTAATAGATTTGCTTTAATCAACTGGAACTATAATTGTATAAAAAATTTACCTTCTCGAAGTTTTTAAATAATACGAAAAAGTGGGTTTAGCCCCGCTTAAATTACTGTAAGATTTCTTTCAATAACCCATTGAAATTTTTATAGAAAAAAAATATTGTTTTAATCTCTGTAAAAGTTGTTTTTTTTTTAAACAAATGTTTGAAAACAAACAAACAATAGCAATATTGTTAAAATTATATTCCACAAGTATAAAACAGATTAAATAAATATTTTTTTAAATTATCTAAATCAAAAGCAGAAAAGCTTTTAAATAAATTAAATTATTTATTAATACTCATGAATGAAATCAAAGTTCAATGCACTTGTTTGTAAAAGCAGACTTTAAGCTAATTGTTTTTTTTTTTTTGTTAATAATGATGGAAATGCTAATCATGATTAAGCTGTGTTTAATTATAATTAATAAATTAATATTTGGTGTAGAAAAATGTATTGAACGAAAAATATAAACCATATAAATCCAATTTAATGACTTTAAACTAAAACTAAAACTAAACACACAATTAACCTTAAATATTTTTTAAAATTCAAAAATTCAGAAGAAATATTTAGACTTACTTCTTTTCTAAGTTATGGTTATTAATTAATTATGTACATATATATTTAGAAAAAACATCATGAAATTGAATGTCAAAAAACGAAAGACTTAAGTAACGTACTTGAAATTTTAGAAAGTAAGATAAAGACTTAAGACACATACACTCATTCTGTATTTCTCTACTTTTTGTGATAAAAAAATAATTTTTATACCCTACTTTAAGTAAATAGGAGTTATTTACTTTTGTGGTTGCAAAAGGGTGATTTTTGTTTTTTATTTAATGCATAATTTCTACTTTAAGGAGTAAATAAAAGCTTTTAAATTTAGATTTTTTTTATGATTTTTAAAACTGTAAAAAAACTGTAATGACTTTGAATTTTTTTTAAAAAGGCATGTTTTGAAATTAGTTTTCCTACACACTTGGCAAACAATTTGTTTAATAGCCTTTCAAGAAATAGGGAAATATGACAGTTTTTTAATGTACAAAAGAAAGACATGCCCCAATGACCATTTGGAGAAAACAAATAATTTGTATACCTTTAATTTAAGTTTTTTGCTTTTATTAGTTTTTTATGCAAATGGAGTAGAGCCGTTTTTTGAGAAATATTATTTTCCTATTTCGAAAAAAAAAATTTAAAACATATGGGTAATTCCATGTCAACTCGACCAGGATTGGGCCTCGACCCCTTTCGATTTGAATGAAAGTTGGTGAGAAGGTTCCTTTCATCCTATAAGGAACATATATCAACTAACAAGCTTTTTCTTTGATAGTGCCTACATTAAGCTCTAACAAAAAATGCAACAAATAAATAAAAGCAACTTTATGAATGTCGTTATACCTGAAGTCAAACAAATCGTATTTAATAAATACTTATTGCTCAAAATTACAATATTAAAATTTTACTTTAAGATTATGGCCCTAATTTTGTAAAACATAACGCACGCCTCAGTATTATATTGAAAGAGAAAACAAATTCATAAATATTTTGTAATTTTATTGTTGCTTTGTACAGAAATTTATTTACCGTTTTAAAATTTTCAACGTCACAAACAATGAGGCGTATGAAATCTTAAAAACCAATGTGAATTTCTGTTAGAGGCTTTCAATATATTTAATTCCTTGTAGTTGCGTTGTGTTTTACAAAATTAGGGCCTATGTTTTTAAAGGTTGCAAAAGAAAAAAAATCATATCTTAAAAAAGAAAAAAAATCACCTCCTTCAAAGTTTCAGGATTTTTGAAGAACAGCTTAAGGTATTCTTAAAAAAATAGGTTTTTGACTTAGTCCATTTTTAAAATTTAATATTTTGCAGACATAACATTTTTCCAAAAAACATTTTTTTCCAATATATTGTTTGTAGCCCCAAGTATTCTTTTTAAAATGACGTAAAAATTATTTCGTATGTAAAGTAGTTTTCGAGAAATTTAACACATTCGGCTAATTCGGCGAAATATATGTATGTGTTTCTTATAAGATGAACGGAATCTTCTTACAAAATTGCATCCAAATCGAAAGGGGTCGGGTCCCACTCTTGGTCGATTTGACATGGAATTACGCATATGCATAAAGTTTGCTCTACTTTTTGGATAAAGAAAACTTCTTGCAGCCTTTTTAATGAATCCCCAAAAAACACATAATATTTTTTGGATTTTTTAG